>JAKEEE010000121.1:0-657022 GCA_021498325.1 Bactrocera minax | reverse complement strand
TTTAACTTTTTTCTGTGCGCTATTTACCTGGAAGCTGTTCGTGCTTCACAGTAAAGTTATGCCTACTGTGTGCCGTTAATTTTGTTTATCACAACTTAATTAGGCAGGAGTTGTTTGTAAGAAGTTGTTTTGTTAGGAAGTTAATTTCAGGCACAGTTTAAGATGTAAGTATCCGTAGTAAACTTGCTCTAGTTGAGTGGTATAAGTGGTATAAATTTATAAGGGTAAACTTCTTGCAGTTAGACAAATAAGACACCATAGTTCTAAACGATTTTTTTGCCAATTTTTGTAAGAAATGAGTTGGTTGTATTTTTTATTATCATTGTAATTGCTTTTATTGTTATTATTATTAATAATATTATTGTCATTTTCGACAAAATCTAATAATACTTCGTTGCTCAGATCAAGAAAGTTATTTAATAAAATATTGAAGTTCGATGCCTCTTTCAAATATTTTTCTTTTGCGGACGCAGAGCGGTGTATATGACCACACCGTAAAATCGGTTCAATGTTTTCAAGTACCGGTATACGAAGAAATAAAATATTATATCGAGAGGACGGAGTGGCAGATATCCTTTTTTGTTTGCTTAAAGGCAACTAGTCACTTAGTATTGTGGAAAATTATACATTTCTTTATTCAATTCGATTTCTTAAAGAAACTAAGTTGGATAATCTTCAAATAATGCTCTGCAGGGAAGACATTCTTTCAAGATACACAAATAACAATGTAAATGTAAAATAATTCTCTTCAAAAGATAAGATCCAATAATACAACTTGAAGAAATGACTTGATTTGATATTGTCATCAAAAATTATTGAATATTTTTCTCGTGGAACACCTAAAGCCTGGAGTCCCTCCATATTCCACAATTTCGTTGTACAACATTTTATTTTCCATAATTTGAGTGATGTTTCGGCATTTCTATTAAATAAATTTGTAAACGGATTCTACGTCACTCGAAAACTTAAATGCAGTGAGTTTTCTAAGTCGTTCTTCCGGTTTTTTCACTTTTTTCTTTTTTTAATAAATAGATTCACGAATATAACGAAAATTTAATTCCGCGGTCTACTTGGGAAGAACGCTCGTTAGTTGGTTCCCGCGCTGCTTGGCTACCACACAGGGCTTGGTAGCTTAAAAGCGCCTATTTGAAACATTTTGAAGGAGAAGCACTACTGAGAGCACCCTATTAACTCCCACCAACTGGGAAAAACGTCTGCCTCTTTAGGGAAAAGGAAAGTTATAACTTTTTATGATTAGCAAAACATACAAAACTGTATAATAAGTATTCGCAAAATTAACACCAACTGGTATTTGCTCATTTCGGATGCAACCACAAACGCTATTCTTCTGCCTGTATAAATATTTTGAAGAAACCGTCTATTGACCGCAAACCTTTGCATTGTTTTGGCCAATTGCATATTCTGTTTGCCAACACTTTTATTTAAATTTCACATTGTCTTGGCGCGCAATCTAATATTTCTTTCGTTTTTTCTATGGATTAAAATTTATTACGGTGCAGCAGCTGACAGCAAAAATATTTACCTGCCTAATAGAAAATTCAAATTACGTTTTCTAAAAAAATTTTAGGACCGTTATATTACGCATAGATAAATTTCAGATGCGCCGGCAAAGAGATGTGAACAACAAACGCAGAAAACCACATTTTATATATTTATTCACATTTGTATGGTTACATCGCTATTATATCTTGAGTATAGTTTGCTCTTAAGTAACTTACTCATGTTATGCAATTGTTTCCCACAGCACATGCAGTTGGTTTATGTGAGGTATGTAATGATTCGCATATAAAAACACCCTTTACTAAATATAATTAGGTTCTGTTTAAATTTAAGTAAACTCTCAGTTAAAAATTAGCCCCCAAAGCATTGTCAACTAAACATATGACAAAAAACAAAGTGCAAGAACATTTCCCAATATATACTCTTTTACAAGCACATGAATGACGGCCCGATAAGCCACAGAACACACAAAAAATGTTGTCTCCATAGAAATCCAACAGAAATACATACATTTATAACCAGATATAGCCTCTCAGTTGGAAACATTATAGAACGCTACAAGACAGTTAAAATATTCGGGTCATAACAGTATCTGGAAAAGACTCTCGTTAATTTGCACCATCAATTTGGTCCCAGAAGTCAACCCTACATCTAGAGTGAAGCAAACTAGCCCATGACCTGGGATTATGAAGAAGCCAATTTGGCATGCAGAAATGCCGTAAATCGGCACATCAGCCTGAAGTAGTAGTCTATAACACAGTTGCGGTCTTAAATAATTCCATTCCTTGGTAGTCGTCATAATAAAGTGCATAACTACCGCACGGCGCTGACAAGGGAAACACTCTAATACAAGTACTCGTATATACTTGTGATCCATCGAGAGATATTGAAAAAGCTTTTAGCTTATTTAAAACAGCTTCTCACAAATTCAAAAACAGCCTCTCTAACTCCCATGCAAATAATTCATATAGCGCACAATATAGATCATACAAATAGTAAGACCTAATAACTAACGTTCAGGGAACATCTAAAAAATATAAAGCGGCAGAAAGGTTTAAGCCATCGGTTGAACTGTTCAATAAAGTCTCAACTGGTAGCAAAGGAGGGAGAAGGTCGCCTTTGCATTAGAAAATTAAGAGAAGAAGGCCTTGACTTCGCTACAAATTGAGATCAACTAGTGAAATGAGCAACGGCGCCCTATTGCTAATTTAGTTAAACTGGGTTGGTGGTTTACGGCAATGAAGAGGAATACTATATAAATCATATGCTGATTGTAGTTAATATTTTTATAGAGTAAAAGCTTACATATAATCTTCATTGATCAGAAATGTATTTACATTTATATACTGATTAGTATTTCTTACTTCTACTTAGCTTAGTATTGATGCACTAACATGCACAATGAAAATACTCGAAAATTATGAAATTATCGCATATCAATTACGCTCGCTTAAGATAAATTTACTACGCCACGTGGCAAACTTATACACTTACCCACCACACACATACACATACACACACTGAAAACATTGGAAGAATTAGCTTCTTTGAACATCAGTTTAAATATTCTAATTTAAGCTCTTGTAAGCATAAATTACTCAAGTTGATGAAATAATTGTGGCAATTTCACACTGAGTAATTTGGTAATTATTTAAGCAAATGACTTAAATAAACAAACACGCAAACAACAACAACGATATGAATGGTATTTTATTTAAAGAAGCGATGAAAGAGGAGAATGCTTATAACTTACTTGCCACAAATTTATTTGAGTTTTAAATACCGAAAAGCATATGCAAATTTTATATGTATTAGATTTAGTTTGTTTACTTATTTAGTACATGTTGTTATTTTTAGCATTAAGTTTGCGTTTGTGTTACCGAACACAGCTTCCAAGAGGCCAAGGAGGATATTGGAGGAGGTAAAGCTTTTCGTAAAGCTTTTTCGGTACTTTCGAAGAAAAGCTTGTGGTCCACCTGTCACATAAACTTCTCTGGTATATCGGTGCAATAACTTCAAAAAGCTGTCATTATAACAACTTAATAAGCAACGAAGACATCAAGATACCAAGTCATCTAAAACATTTATCATAAAGTACTCATTACGGACGGATTCCAAAAAATTCTCAGAGTGAACATCTTATGAGCTTTCTAAAGCGTTGGAAACAAAAAATACTTATAACTCTTAATGCTCTTCTAACATACTAACGCATGATCTGTAGAAGCTTTAAATTAAAAGTAAGCATAATTCAGGTATTCACTAAGTATTCTATTGAGGAAACAAACAAGGAAGGGATAAGTTCGCAAGGATAAGTGCAGGGATCAAAAGAAGGAAAACTTTACACTAAACTGGACTAAAGAACATGTTTTCACGAAATTTTATGAATATAGCCCATACACTGACCGACATAAGCTGGGATAATTCGCAGACCAATTTCATGCATCTTCGGCGTTAAAATATTGGGTTGTTCGGAAAGTCATTTCGTTTTTTCCCGCCAGAGGACTTAATTATGTTTTTTCGAAACTAACTTCACACTTAAGCCCCATAACCATTATATGTCATGAGAGCTGATATTGCAAGGCTTGTGTGTGAAAAAGTTCTATTAATTCTACCCAGTAGTTTTTGGTTGGTGCCTTTTTAAATATGGAGAGCAATAAGCAGCATTTTCGTCATATTTTACTTTTTAACTTCAGAAAAAGTAAAAATGCTGTCCAAGCGAGAAAAAAATTGACGGATGTGTATGGAGAAGGCGTGTTAACAGTACGCCAGTGCCAGAACTGGTTTGCAAAATTTCGATCCGGCAATTTTGATGTCGAAGATGCACCACGGTCTGGAAGGCCGGTCGAAGCTGACAAAGATGCGATAAAGGCATTAGTTGATGCAAATCGGCGAATCACCACACGAGAGATCGGTGAGAGGTTAAATTTGTCGAATTCAACTGTTTATGGCCATTTGAAAGGCATGGACTTAACCTCGAAGCTCGATGTGTGGGTGCCCCATGTCCTTACCGAGCGAAATTTGTGTCGTCGTGTTGACGCGTGTGATTCGCTCCTCAAACGTCTAGAAAATGATCCATTTTTGAAGCGGATTATTACTGGGGACGAAAAATGGGTTGTATACAACAATGTTAAACGCAAGAGGTCATGGAGCAGAAAAGATGAACCGGCTCAAAGCGTGTCAAAAGCCAACATTCACCAAAAAAAGGTGATGCTCTCCGTTTGGTGGGATGTCAAATGAATCGTTTTTTTTGAGCTTTTGCCGGACAATACAACGATTAATTCAGAAGTCTATTGTCATCAGCTGGACAAATTGAATGATTCACTTAAAGAGAAGAGGCCCGAATTAATCAACAGGAAGGGTGTAGTGTTCCACCAGGATAATGCGAGACCTCACACAAGTTTGGTCACTCGCCAAAAACTTTTACAGCTTGAATGGGACGTACTGCAACATCCACCATATTCTCCAGATCTGGCGACTTCCGACTACTGTTTTTTATTTGTTCCGGTCCCTGCAAAATTTTTTGGATGGCAAAACCTTTACCTCAAATGAAGATGTCAAAAACCACCTGGACGAGTTTTTTGCCAGCAAGGACCAAAACTTTTATGAGAGGGGAATTATGTTACTGCCAGAAAGATGGTAAAAGGTGTTGGACCAGAATGGCCAATATATAATTTAATAAAATATTTATTCATTATACGAAAACTGTCTTTCATGTTCCCCAAAAAAAACGAAATGACTTTCCGAACAACCCAATAGAACTTTTTCACACACAAGTCTTGCAATATCAGCTCTCATGACATATAATGGTGTGAAGTTAGTTTCGAAAAAACGTAATTAAGTCCTCTGGCGGGAAAAAACGAAATGACTTTCCGAACAACCCAATATAAAGTCTATCGGAAGGTTGAAAATCTGTGTATTAGGTCTATGACTAAGGGAAGAATTTACCCGATTTTTACCTTATTTGATTTTTTTGATACCAGAGCACACTATTATCATGGAAAGATAATCCTCCGATTTACCGATATTTCCGATAAAAAGTCAGCTAGAAGCACTAAGGTCCATATATTGGGTATCTGGTGAAAAGTTATAATCCAATTTCGACTATTTTTAGGCATGAAATGGCATATCTTGAACGTAATATTCGTGAAAATTTTATTCCAATGTCTTAATTGCTGCTCGATTTATCTATTTTAAAGGGAAAGTATCAGAAGAAACTTAAAATTATATGAGAAGTAGGCGTGGCTCTTATCCGATTGCACACATTTACACAAGGTTACATAAAGATGCAAATATAATGGCACATACCAAACTTTGTTGAAATCTGTTAAGGCGTTTTTGAGATATGGGATTTCACCTAACAGTGGACGGTGCCACGCTCATCACCACAATTGTAATCGGATTCCTATACAAGCTTTCCCTATCATATTTTTTACACTTTTAGTAGTTTTCAACATAACTTTTGTATGGGACGTGGGCGTGGTTATTATACGATTTCACTGATTCTACCAGTATATGAGGAGATGCTAGAAAAACTTAGTCGGAGCAAGTTTTATTGATATAGCTTTTACGATTTCCGAAATATATATATTAAATCTATTGGGGTTTAAACACTTCGAACAATACAACAAGTCGGAATTTTCATTCAATTGTGGAAACATATTTTTCAACAGTTTTGCAAAATTTATGAAATAGAAGATATCAATATATTTAACCGTTTAACCCTTTCTGAGCTTTAAGGGTAATTTCTTCTGTCTAATATTCGTAGACGTTGATTGGTTTACTGATCGAAATGAATAATATCGAAATTAAAAAGGAAGTAAAATGCCAATAAATCACACTAGTTCAAAAGTAGCTTGTATCAAAAATTGACTATAAGCCGTGTTATCCTGTAAAATTAACTGTTAGGTAAACTTCTTATACAAGCATATGTGTATGCACAAAAATTGCTAATGAAGTTAATTTCGATAAGCAAACAAATGAAACATTTGAGTTTGGATGTTAAACATTTGTACATACATACATACATACCAACATGCACATACTAATCTGCACAATTTAACACATTTGTTTAGGTATATAAGAAAGAATTATTATTACAATAAATACTCATGCTCAAAGCTTTCCATATGGAGGATGGAATTTCACTTATATATTCCAGAACAAGATTACTTATATATTCCGTTATATTAGTGGAAATTTTAACTTTCTCATCTAACCTTTGTCGGCTTTCTTTCCGGATACCAAATTAAATTTGAAAGAGTATACTTTTTACTTTCAATTCTACTGTAACCCTTGTTAGAGCGTTATCTCTCTTGGAATGAATGCATCTGAAATTATATAAAACTAAGTTTCCAGAGATAATACTTATAGAAATACGGGTGATACTCGTTAAAATTTGAGCGGTGGAATTATGCATAATATGGTGGTTTAATATTTTCTGTACATACCCTTTATTCTTAGTTTTCTACCTTAGCTAAGTTCTGGAAGTTAATCCAGAATTTAATGGTCTTCTCCAATTAACCATAGCAACATCCACAGCGCCCAATTCGTCCGCTATTGCCTTACCAGCTATATATATGTATATATATATGTATATATGATCGTGCACATAAATCATATTCACCGAGTTTTTAATTGAAAGTCTATTGAAAATACTAGAAATTATATATCGGACAACGCACAAGCTCGCCTAGCGCCTGCTATTTATATCACTTATGATTTCCATTTATTGCCGCTTGAAAGTCAGAGTTAAGTGCACTAAGTTAAAGATATATCCTCTACAGGGATTATCATTGAAGAACACTGCACCCTTCTTTAGATGTTGATTGTCCAGAAGCAACATTTTGTCAGTGCTATTTCCGGACTATCACAAGTTTATTAGTAAGATCCAGTATGATCTAGGACCAGTTGTTGTACTTCATCTTTTCTATATTTGCTGGAAGTGAATAATGACTTTCAGGACCTTTGTGGGGGCCGCCAGAATTTTAAAAAACTAAGAAATAAAACTAATAAATTTTACTAATGAGGGGAAGACAATGAGAAAAGTACACGCAGAGATTGCGTTGAAAGATTTTATGAACTTTTACAGTGAAACGAAGCTTTTGTTATCCAATTTGAATAAAAACCATTGTAGAAGATTCATATTACTTGTACCTTTATACACTCTATTTACTGTATATATGATATGATGACCGCCTGAAATATAGAGCGTATAGAAGCGAGAGTAGAATATAGGGCGTAGATAGGGAGCATCCATTCAACAACGTTTAAGTCAACCGAAAACTGTATTTGTCAATATTATTGCTTGCTGCCCAACAAATATGTTCATATTTTCCTCCTTTAAACATTACTAATTATAATAACAGTTATCAGTTAGTCATTGGTAAAACAGTAGTAGCCGAAATGCCCAATTCGATGCCGCGTAATAATTTCCCGCCTTTTCTGTCATTCATAATTGTTCAAACGCCCACACGGCCAAAGCCATTGAGTGCCAGCAACCATGAATTACAACCACAGACACACACACATACATATATACATACACAATTGGATGAGAAGAATGCCATGAATGGCAAGCCAGCAGCCACACATAGGAAAACACAACAAAAGCAATGAATAACAAAATGCTTTTTCAACATTAAAAAACAACAACAACAGCAATAAGCATGAATATCTACATTTGAAGCAAATAAATATGTAGGTATGTAGGTGATGTGGTCGCTTGTTGGCAAAACCAGCACGTGTTCTTCAATACAAATTACTCGCTGCCCTGCCATACTTGCCCCTAACCCATGTCCATGGTGGGACAAAATTACCCAAAACAAAAATTAGCGTTTTATGAGCGTACAGCAAATGAAAATTCCCACTATTTGCTGCAATAACTGAGCGTAAGCGTGAGTGCCAGCAAGCGAGAGAATGGTAGAAAATGAGCTTTGCAACAGCTTTATTTGTCGGAAAAGTTGCTACTGGGGGCGCCAGGTGGGCGCAGCATACTATAGCAACACACTAACACATATATAACTGCATATCTACACATGTGTATGTGTGGGTGTGTCATGCAATTTCCTATCGCTGCTTTTTGAAGATGCTCTTACAGTCAGCTGTTTGTATTGTTGTTGCTTCTAAAGCATTTATGGCGCTGTCGCCACTGTTGTCATCGTCGTTTTCGTTGCTGCCGTCGGCTGCTGCCACCAACACAGCCACTGCTACTGTTGCCTTGCTACACGGCATGCTGCTGCTGGACCAGTTGGAAAAATCACATAGTCAGTTTGTTTTGAAATTTGCCATGAGACGTTTGGTAAGCGCGGATAAAAAGCAATTGAAGTGAGCGGGGCAAATATTCTACCATCGAATTGTCAAATAATACCAATTGATTGATCAGACAGAATTTTTATTTAACTACTTTGTTGTTGTTGTAAAATAAAAATATATAGTTATAATTACAATAATATATATGTATAAGTGTAGCAATAATTGTATGTGAAAAATAATTGTGATTTCGTGTATTTGTTTATGTGTAACCACACAATAGCAATTGAGCCAAAAAAGCGGGTTTCGTTTTGAGCATACATACACACATACTTACATATGTGTGCAGAATTACCGAAAAGTTGTTTCTTTAAGCTGCTAATATCGACAAAACACAAAAGTGAAATTTTCAAGTGGACAATCAACAACTTAAATAGAAGTGAGTAGCAGCGTAAAAAAGTTAAAACAAAATAAATAACAAAAAATAAATGTCTGAAAATATTAAAACATTTATCTGTTAACATTCTACTTCATTCTACGTGCACTACAGCGAGCAGAAAGTTTTAAGTTGAGTAAAAAAAAAAGTATTGCACTTAAAAAACGCGTAATCTTTTTTGAACAATTAAATGTTGAAATGATTTGACATAAGAGGATATCGCCAATATATTGTTTTTAAAAACATAAAAATGCAATTTCATATTTATGTATGTATATTTTAATACAAAAAAATTTAGAAAACTATTTTAGCACAGAAACCAGTTTATTTTCCAAGTAATTCGATAACGTTCAATTAAAAGAGGAAAGTGTGTAAAACATCAACCTGAATAATCCTGAATTTATGAATAGAACTATTAAAAACAGATATGTATTTATACATATATATATATATATATATATTTATTTTTGTATTTTTCGCAAGAGTTATTTTTGCCAGTATTGAAGAAATTCAAACATTTAATCCAAAATAATAAGATTTACAACTGGGTTAAATTTCATGACTATTAAACAAAAGGCAATCCAATAGTTTCTGTGTTACTCTTTGCATTCTTTTAATTGGAAAAGGCCTTTTAAAACTTCTTAAATATTACTCACCAAGAACATTACTTAAATAAAAATAAAAAAATTGCACAATTTTTTTAATTTTTTTTTAATTTTTGTAAATTAGAAACGGACGTTAGTGAAGCTAACTGCAACATATCTACCTATATTTTAAATAAAAAAATATTATTAATTATGTTCATTACAGATTTTCAGCAAATTATTCTTACTTTATTACTTACTTTTTGAGTTTGTTAAAAGTTTGTTAGAAGTGAAAGTCAAAGTCAACAAAAAGCCAAAATACCATTTTCATCAAGATATATCCAAATAGACCAGCTATAACAGAAAAATCATTTTGGGTCTATCAATTATATTTATTAACTGTAAATTTTTTATCTCAAAAGGACTTTTTTGAAACGGGCATAGATCGAAATGGTTGATCTTTTGTGGTCTACCTACAACAACACCAAAATGTCAGTCCTTAAAATTCATAATATTTGCACTCTATAGTATTATATATCGGTAGGTAAACATTTGCTAATTTTGACTTTTGTTCTCCGTACGCATTATTTAGACTAATTCAGTACATTTCCAACCATGTAACGCTTCACCCCTAAAAGCGCACCAAAATAGTGATGGTCACATTTTGATTTCTGGAAGCCGCTTTGTGTGAGCGATGAGGTCCATTTAAAACTTTTAGGCGTTATTCATAAGAGAAATTGCAGTAATTTGCAAAAAGTTCTCGAAATTATGCAAGGTGTGTGGTTTTTCATGTTCAATACCGATAAACTAGCAAATTCAATGCTCCATTTAATCAGGTCGCTACGTTTGGTCAAGGTTAAAATGCAACTCAACCTTGAACCGAATATAAGTCAAGCACCCGCACAACTCATTGTGGCATTATTCAATTACTATTTAGACATGTACACATGTGTGCGCATGACGATTGCACATTCGTGCCTAGATGTGTTTCACGTATTAAGTTCAAGTCTTTTTATTTTCAGAATTACATTGTTGGCGATGGAAAAGCGTAGGAAAGGAACTGTGAAAGATTCTCAAGGAAGTGCAATTGGAGTAAAAAGTTCATCACAGTGAAATCAGAGAAAACAACCATTTTACTGACATTTCAAAGTAGGCACTGAAAAGGACCAAAAAAATGCATAAACACAATTTAATTTTCATGCGAGTGAAGAAAAGTGAAAAGGAACTCCAATTTAGGTTCAAAACTGTTCAGCAAATGTCGCTGAATACTTTCGAAAATTTTGTCAAAAAAACTTAATTAGATTAAACGGCATAAATGTGTTTTAAAGGAAATTACTAAATATATGCAAATAAATAGTTAAATATAATCATATAAAATAAGTTTTTAAAAACTGTAAAACAAAGCTTGTAGATAAAGGAGCGAAAATAAAATATACAAATATACAAATTAAAGTAAAATTAATATTGAATACTATATAATAACACAAAGGACAACAGCCAGCGCACAAAAACCACAACAGAGCACAGCACTAAGCACTAAGCAGATTTTAAGCAAGAACAAATAAAATTAGCACCTGAATGTCAGCACGAAAGAAATGCAATGAAAGCAAAAGTACTACAACAATTGAATTACAATAATAGAAGAATAACAACAGTCACACATGCCAAAATGGTACAAAACGCACAACCATAACAATTACACTTGCAAAAAATAAAATAAAAAAATTAACGCACAATCATCACACAAACCACCAAACAAAAAACTGAAAATAACTGCAGTGGGCAAGCAGAAATTTAGGCTAAAGCAAACAGTTACAGCAACTTTAAGCAAAACGCCGACTATGTAGACGCGCCAAAGTAGCTGCTTGTGTTGCGCGTTCGGTTATCGAACTGTAAGCAGGCATCGTCATCGCTTGGTATAAATAACTCTAAAACAAATAAAATAAACAAATCTAAATCAAATAAAAGTAGAATAAAGATATAACGGCAGACTTTAGAACATGAACAAATGAAAATAAAATTTCGATCAATGAATTTTCGAGCAGATAAGCAAGTGCGCGAAATTCACCTAATTGAAGCAACTGATATTTGTGTAATATAATAAATAAAACTTTCAATTAAAAAATTATTTTTCTCTATAACATCAACAAATAAAATCTTCAAGTAATGCATGTGTATGATTTAGTTAAATTATGTATATAAATTAAGTGTGTGAAAGTTTGGTGTTTTTGGAAATATACGTGTTTGTTGTGAAAAATTTAAAGAGAAAACAAACAAAAAGAAACAGTGATAACAGACTACAAACATTTTAATGCGTAGCAGCATCGTTGGATTATATTTTACTATGTGAGTAATTTAGCTTAAGAAAAACCATAATCAGACTGATGAGATGACTATTTATAAATCAATTGTCTTCGATTCGCCACTTCGCTGCTCGCTAGGTTAAGCTCTGCTCTCCCAGTCTCTCCTCGTCTTAGTGCTCTCCTAACAATAATTGTACATATGAAAACAGCAACAAAATTATGCTTTTAAATTCAACTTCAAAAGAGAATGTAAGTCATTGATTAAAGTGGCATTACTGCTTAGTATTCTATCATTATTTGATTATACCAGTTTATATGATTTATACCAATTTCTTTTGTACGTTTCACTATCTACAAGATCAACGGCGTGTAGAAGATTTCCAAAAGACTAACTTATGATGTAGCAGAAGCAAAACTTTAAATGTTAGAGGTATTATTCATAAGATAAGTAGGCTTACTATAAATCCCACCTCTTATAATTAAGCTTTGTTCAGAGCATTTCTTAAACAGCCTTAAACCCAGGTTGCCTAATTAATATATTTTTCTTTGCTGTTTTTTTTTAGAGTATAGCTTCTATGTAAAATTTTGGTCAGTTACAACAAAATTTATAACAAAATAATGCACTCCTTTACAAAAAGGGTGCTTTTTTTGAAAACTATATAAATCACAACGTCACACTAAAATTGTGTTTTAGAGTAAATTTAACCAGCGTACCCGGTATACCTACTTCTATCCAATATACTATATATCAGTGGAAATGATTTAGACATGTGTCAAAACTGTTCTTAAAGTCTTGCAATCAACACTTATTTCTACGCATATAGTACATGCAAGCATGAATCGAGCCGGAACCTAATATTGTCCTCAAAAAGAATCATACGCCTCCCTGCTATTTGTTGAGGAATTTAAGGCTTATCATGAAGTCAAACGTTGCTTCTCAAATACCAGCTTACTCGCTATACCAGCCTAGTTACGGCAGTTTTCTTCACTTTCTGTACACCAAAATAAAGGCAATATCGCTCTACCATACTTTTTGGCAGATACTTATATGATGTAATGTGTCGCCTTTTGGCCGGCAGATTTTGTATGCTAATGATTCGGATTATTGTCGCTTAAATCGGGTATCGTTCGGTTGATTACAAGCATGTCTGCCGTTAATGGGTGTGTGGGTCAGGCGGGGGCTAGTCAATAATAGTCAATACGTAGTTACTTGAGCAATTCGCTGACTATAAATTTACAATGACTTGCAGATTACTAATGATTAAAGCGCATAAAAATTTAGAGCGTTTCGTGCACATAAACACAACTTTTATGAACTCACATTGCAATTCTACTTCCTTAAAGCATTTAGGAAATTTCATTTGTGTTAAATTTCAATCTGGAAATGGAAAATTTTATTACACAATTGGCAAATAGTGCGTTGAAAATCACCGAAAATAATTTTTTTTTTGGAGTTTATGGCATTTTGGGAGTAAAAGTACATAATTATATTTAATAACAAAGAGCAATAAAAAAATAATGATTGTTTTAATATAATATTTTCGGTTTCCTTAAAAATACTTTTCACTAAGTTACAATATTAATGTTCTAACCAAAGCAAGTTAAAACGTATATATACGTATACACTTAGTATACATGCGTTGTGATCAAACTATAGCACTACCTTATCACAATTCTTAAATTTTCAAAATGTTCATCAAAAACACATTCTTGAACATCAAATATTATAAATAGATCGAATTCCACCATTATTTCTTAACCTCTGCGATCAAAATGTAACATATATATGAATGGGTCTTTCCTACCCGAAAAGCTTTCAGGGTGTTAAGTGTGTGGGTGTTTGTGCGTAGAACTTCATCAGCCGAAATTTTTACAGCGGCACTCACAAGGTGAAGAACTTTTGCAGTTAAGGTGGACAGGTGAAGCAATTATAGTGAATTTTTTTTTAATCCTAAGATCTTTATATACGCATGCCTTCTAATGTTGAAATACCAAGCTTATTACGAAGGAATTATTATTAACGAAAATGGGCAAAAAGTAATTCGAAAGATCAAATATTTCGAAAAAATATCGTGCTCGCAAAATATCTCCTTATTTTCACTACGTAAGGTTTCGTTAATCGTATGATAAATTCGGAGTTTATATATATTCTTCAAGAGTATTAAATTCCGTTAGTATTTGATATAGAAATCATTAAACTCAGGCGAAATTTCAGTTACATACAACTATGTTACCATTAACAAGTTATACAAAACTTTAATTTGCCTTATGACAGCCCCACTAACAATCAATTAACATCAATTAACTAAGTTCGTCCATTTTGAGTGGCGTTAATTGCACACATTTGTATATATATACATACAAGTATATAGGTACAAACATGAGCAAGAAATAAGGCAAACTCCTTGTAATAAATTAAACTGAAATTATTATTGTTACATAACAAACTTAAATAGCACAGCTTTCATTTCAATTAGTGCCTGGAATTAAAAATTGATGTAAAACTGTGATTTCTTCTGGAAAAACACATTCGCACATTTTACATTGTGCACACATTTTCTGCTAGACTGTACTCCCTTGTGCGTTTTGAAAGTTCCCTTGTGATTAAAAGACATTTGATACGATTTATTTCTGCTGAAGCATTGCATTTCATTGCACATGCCAAGCGTTTTATTTTCTTACTTGCTTTATTTCTCTCATATATTTTATATATATGTGTGGTTTTTAGCCACATGTTACATATAAATGTTCGCTAGTTTAGTTCCCCAAATAAATATCGATAAAATATCATAAATTTCGTTGATATTTAAAACACCTTTTCGTACAAAATTTATTACCCGAAAGTTTAACTCACTTAATGCCGAGAAAAAACAGTACTTTGCAGAACCTCAAGCAGAAAATTTTAATACAGAAATACTTTTCATTTCCACATTTTATAAACTGTCAAACTATGCATATAAATATTTGCTCAAAAGGCAAATATTACCAACGCACCACTGCGTATACGTAACCTAATTTTCGGAGGCCTTTAACATATTACGTGGTGTATTCAAAAAATAACGCGAATATCCTTCGATCGTGCTCTTCGACTTTAATGGCATAAAGCGTATCGTGAATTCTTTCCTCAAGATCAAAGGGTCAATAAGGAATACTACCCACAAGTTCAACGTCGTTTGCGTGAAACCATCCGAGAAAAAACGCCCGGATTTCCGGAAAAACAATTCACGGCTTTTGCTCACTTTTGCTTAATTCTGCTCACACCTCGTTACTTGTTCGTGAATTCTTGGCCAAAAACAATACTGTAACGATATGGATGGCCCCAGCCTCCATATTCGCCAGACATGGCTCCGTGTGACTTTCTCGTAATCGGTCATCTAACACGTCCACAAAATGCCATTAATCGAAAACGGATAAAGTGCTATAACTAAGCGAACAATTAAGATATAAACATGTTATTTAGCATGGAGGAGCCTAGTAGGGCGCGGCATTTTTGGATATTGGGTATTATAGGTATTGTGGGTAAATTTTTGTTAAAGTGGGTATAGCCCCGCCTCCCAATAAGTTTAATGTACATATCTCACGAACCGTTAAAGCCATAATATTCAAGCTTACTCAAAACAAGTTTTTGTAGAATTTCCTCATAAACTGGGAAAATCGGATAATAGCCCATAGCCTTCCATACAAAGGTTATGTTGAAAACTACTAAGAGTGCGTTAACTCGCTGAAGGAATACGTCACACACGTTAATCTTACGGTATATATGGTTCGGAAGGGCTGTATAGTAAACCGTGTAAAATATAATAATGGGTGTGGCACCGCCCACTATTAAGTGTAATCGCATATCTCAAGAACACTTTCACCAATTGCAACTGATCTCATACTAAAACTACTTTGAATGATATAAAAAGTTGCAAAAATTTACAAATTTACGCTTCACATTTTTTTGGTTTATCAACAATTAAAATCAAACTCCTGCCAATTAAAAGCCTTCCATTTTATCAGTACATTAACGCTGAACATAAACTTATATAAGTACTCATATATGTACACCCATATACAGCACATAAGCACCCCGCACCGTCTTTGTCAAACGAACTGAACACCACTTATATGCTTTCATTCTTAACCAAATTTTACTTACTTGTACTTATACTTATTACAATACTAGGCAGCAATTTTTTTTGCACTTCCGTTTGGCTTCTTTGTGCCACTTCACTTCATAGCTGGCAATTGCACAGTCTTTCCAGGAAAATTTGCACATACTCTCATCAGACAGTCTGTCATCTTGAGCACTTGTGAGTGTGTGTGCCCGTGCGCGCTGTCACCTTATTTAGCCAATTTCCTGCCTGTGATAAAATTGCAGAGGAAGTGGAGTTTTCATAAAAGTGGCACGTTTGTCAATTACTGCATGACGCACACTCAGCGACCTAAATGAAAATCACATTCAAAGCTAAATTAAATTTTCAAAATTGCCGCCTTTTTTGTTGGTGGGTCCATAATTTCATTTCTGTATGTATGCAAAAATAAATTTAGGTGAATCATAAAGTCATGGCGAATTTTTATATTTAGTTTGCGCAGACTTTAATGCATATTATTGTTATTGTTGTAAATACACAATATACTCCTTAAAGTTGCTCCGAATTATTCGAAACCAAATATATGAACGATAGTGCAAAAAATACTTACATTAATAGTCTGAGCGAACTGACACCCTTACACCTGTTGGGGTCCACTTTTTGGCACATTTTTTAAATACCCTTAATATTTAAGAGAATTGAATATTGCTCAAAAGATTTTTAAGGAAGGATCGAAAATTTATATTTTTAAGTAAGGACATATTGCATTTCTATTATCTATTATTATTATCTATTAAGTCAATTAAAAATAGTATTTCAACTGCGAGCAAATTTCTTCCCATAGTACTCATACACTTCTATTCACTATAATAACCGCAATTCAATTCAAATCCGATAACACGTATACTGTTTTGCTAGCCAAATTTAAACTTTCAACTAGCAAAGATATCTACTTTTCGGCAATTATTGGTAATCGAACAAAGCTCTTGTTGAGTGCGTTTTAGACTAGAACTTTCTTTTCAATTATCATTTAAGGAGTTTACAAAAAGTTGGTCGACGTGAGCTGATAAGGGCTTAAAGGTTAAAAATTTTTGGATAATTACTAATACTGAGCAGGTACCGTTACATCATGACACTCATACTAAAAGTGATCGTAGCCTAAAAGGTACATTGTGCTAACCTCCTTCTAGATATTAAATAGTTTGGTGGCGCTAATGTTGAAAAACTAGTAGAAAATATATTATTCCCATATATGGTGGTAGTAAATATGGTTCTAGTAAAAAGAAAGGCATTATTTTTTCAACAGATTACTTTAGTAATTTGTATCTCGCGTTGTATAAGTGCGACCGGGCTACGCTATGTGGTGTTAGAGAGACAAGATTTCATGCTAAAACAATTTCGCAGACCTTACTAGTGATTGATGGATTGGTATGGAATCATCTACTATGAGCTAATTCCATGCCACCAAACGCTTAATACGAACATGTACTGTCAACAGCGGTCAGCTTTGGTTAATAGGAGATGAATTGTGTTCCATCATGCCACCCACAACGATAATGACTTGACAAAAGCTCCGGCAGCTTGGTTGGGAGGTTCTTACGCATCCACCTTATAGTCCGGACCTCTTACCAAGTGATTACTACCTGTTTCTGTTTATGGCGAATAATTTTGGTGGTGAAGAATTCGCCTCAAGAGAAGCTTCTGAAAATCGACTGTCCGATTTTTTTCCATAATTGTCATTCATTGTTCATAAATTATTCAAAGCTGACCAAATTGCTGCAGCTAATGTTAAATATTTGCAAAAAAAAATAAAAAATAAAATAAAAAAAAAAAAAACAAAAGCAATATATATCTGATTAACAATCCAAGTGTGACAGCTGACCAAACAAAACCAGTTAGCTATACACCAAGTATCAACAATAACCTTTTCGTTTTTATATTAAATAATTCGAGTAACTAGCATACATAAATTAATCCTACTGAAAATGTCTTTATGTGCATTGGCTATTCCCCAAGAACCTTTGGTTTGGTACCAATATTGCAATTCCTTCACTGAATTGAATTAAACTTTCAAACAAATTTCCTGTAAAAATATTTCTTCAACCAGTTTAGTTTGATGTCGATATTATAAATATTTATTTATTTCCACAAGTTAGTAGAAAACGTTCTAAAATCTATCTAAATTGATGTCGTAATAAATTTTTTTTCTATTTTATCAAATTAAATTTAATTGAATATTGTACAACAAATAAATGCAGGTGACCATGCCCAAAAAAATATTTTACGCTACAAACCTTATAAGACCTCGTCAGTTGGTAATATATCGTTATATACTTAATATTTTTCAATTAAAATTTGCAAACAGCTGGCAACATTTCAATAAAGCAATATTTGCAAAAAAAATACAACACTTACTGGCTCATTTCAAAGTTTCCTCGTTTCCTGAATACTACAATGAAGCTAATCGCTAATAAAGCGCAGATGGAAGCTCTCTAATTTTTAGGTTTTCAATTTCTTACAAAAAAAATATATTAAAGCGGGAGAACAGTGAAAATCGAATGCCTCTCCACATTCACATAAAGTACAACTCTTGATTTTTAATCGCAAGATTGCATTTAGTTCACTTTTATATTTAGTTGTTAAATAAAGTTTAAAGTTAAAGTTAAAGTTAAAAAACAAAAATAAACAAGAACCTTGCATTTTCGGCAGCTGAAATGGAAACTATTTACACATTACTACCAATAAAACCCTGCGCATATGCACAACGAAGTAATATTTACTGGAAAGTGTCAGACGAACACAGTCAGCCGCTGTTCAAGTTCAATGCGCGCCAACAACAACGTGGCGGAAGTGTGTCAGTGTCAAGGAGATGGCAGGTATAAATTTCAGCTACAAAAAAGTTATAAAATCGCCAATTGCAAAGCCTTTTTTTTTTTTTGTAATTTTCACGCTCGTTTAAGAAAATTGTGAAGATGGAGATGAAATGTATGCATGCGAAGCAAAAGGTTCGAAAGATCGGGAGGCAACGAACAGCTATTTGTTTATGAATGTGAAATATGTAAATAAATATTTATGCGTGTGTGCGACTGTATGTTTATAGGCGAAATTTCACTAGCGCCAAGTAAAACGTTACTTACGTATAATTCATAAGCAAATGCATGAAGATGAGCCGGTATACATGCCTCCTAACAGAAATTATGTATCTGTGTGTGCCTATGCATTGAAGAAATTTTCGCGCCTGTTTACTTAAAGTTGCTTTCTTGGCATGGAAAATTGAATATGCGCGATTCATCCGATCCGTGAGTCGATCAATCAATTTGCGGCTGCACTTAATCAAATTGTTTATTTTCGCAGACAACGCACTGTAAATGCTAATTTATTTTTGTTTATTATAAAATATATAAATTTCAATTAGTGGCGTGCTTTTAAAATTCTTTAATTTTTCATCAAAATCATAAAATACGTAAGCTTTCCGTTTAACATTAAGCAGTAAAGCGTTACTTCGATACTTACGTTTAGTTTTGTATAATTCGAATGTGCAATAAATTTACTTGTGGTTGCGTAGTTTTGGGCTTTGTAGCTAAACAATTAATCAAGGAAGAGATTTCTAGAAATAAAATTAGAATAGATCTAGAACTAAAATTTATAAAAACAAAAACAATTGAACTCGACAGCGAATATTTCAACCATTTGACCTAATTTTCCGATAGCGTGTAAAAGTTAGATCTTTTAGGGTTAGTTCATATGAAACTAGTTCATAGGCAACTTCTCATAAGAAAAATTAAAAACGTTGTTTGCTTAAACTAATATTTAAACCATTTATAGCAATAGCATAAAATCATTTACAGAATTTTCTAAACTAGATTAAGTATAACTTTGTCCTCTTGTCCTTGGCCGCGTGCAACTACCTCAAAAAAAACAAAAAAAACGAGTAAGGAAGAGCTAATTTCGTGTGTAACGGAACATTTTATACTCTTGCAATCTGCAAGGATCAGAGGCGGGGATATGCTTACAGGTGCCGGCATAACTCTATATTAAAAAATTTCGCGGAAGAATTCAACATAGTGAATTCAAAAAAATTCTCAATGGATTGCAATCATATTTGGTATCTTATTAACTTATATTAAAGGTCATACGCTCATGTACTTTCGTTGCTATATTTTTCTCCGTGTCAGAGATATTTATATTAAAATCTACCAAATTAACTCAAATAAGACATATGCGATATAAACTCAACCAAAGTGGCTTATTTGAAAATATTAGATACATGAGGGAAACCTAAACCAGAGAAAAGGACATCATTATATTCGAAGTATGGGGCTTAGACCATGGTCTAGACTGGCTTCTTTCATATTTACCGCGAAATAACATTACGTTTAAGAAATCATATCCACTTAATTTCATTAAAATATCACACCTATTGACCAACATAAACGGTATAAAGTCAGGTGGAAAGTCTGGAATACTTATATCAGGCATTTTTAGGATAGAGGAAGATTTCCACTGATCACATTAACTCTTTTCATTATTCAAGTATATTAGGGAACACGTTTTCACGCAACTTGTGAAGTTAACTCACACAGTGATCGACATATTCGACATAAAGTCTGCTAGAATAACGAAACTCATTATATGTAGTACATTGGAGCTGGGATAATTCGTAAACCGATTTCACACATTTTCGGTAGTAAAATATGATATATCCGATATTACTCGTTCACTTAGTTTTGCTAAGATATCTTACATATTGACCGAAATATATGGTATAAAGTCAACCCAGAGGTTGAAAATCCGTATATTAGGTACATGGGGACTAGGGGTAGTATTTACCCGAGTTTCCCCATTTTTGATACCAGAGCACGCTATTATCATGGAAAGATAATTCTCCAGTTTCATTACAATATCTTACAGATTTCCCGATATTTTCGATAGAAAGTCAGATAGAGGTACCGAGGTCCTGATATTGGGTATCTGGTGGCTTGAAAAGTTATAATTCGATTTCGTCTATGTTTTCGAATGAGATGGCATATCTTAAACGCACTATTCGTAAAATGCTTTATTCCAATATCTTACTCGATGCGCGATTTATATACTTTGAAGTGAAAGGATCAAATGAAACTTAAAATTGTGTTATATGAGGAGTAGGCGTGGCTTTTATCCGATTTCGTCCATTTTCACAATGTGACATAAGAATCCAAATACAATGTCACATACATCGGTTAAAGCATTCTTCAGATATGGGATTACTCCTAAAAGTGGGCGGTGCCACGCCTATCACCAAAACTTTACACGGATTCCTATGCGTATTATTGCGTATATATGCGTATATTCCGTATCATATTCGCTGCAAGATTTATTGTTTCTAACGTGTTCCTTCAGCGAGTTATCGCACTTTCAGTAGTTTTCAACATAACTTTTGTATGGGAGGTGGGCGTGGAGAACGTCTACTACCTTCATCAATTCTTTCCTAAATTGCAAACTATGAGTAAACCTTCCTCAATTTGAGACTACGAAAAAAGATATTTCACACATCTTGACTTCATTTAAATAAGTTTATGTTTTACTTGAAACTTCATTTTATATCAATTTTTAATTACATTAATAATTGCTTAATGAAGCAGCATATTTGATTAAAAATACGCATTTGTAAATGCGTATTCATTATTCAACCATTTACATAATGTTGCATTTAAAACACACAAAATATTTGCAATTTGCAAACTCAAGTTCGTAAAATAAACATTTATGTCAACTTCATTTGATTTGATGATGAATGACATTGAAGTGTCAACAATTTTATACAAAAAAAGTGAAATCCTGAGATGCGTTTCATAGCAAACAGGGTGTCAAAACATTACGAAAAATGAGAAATTTTTTATTTTTCTTAGACGATATTGTTTTAGTAATTTAGATGAGGTCTGAAAGAGAGAAAAGTTGTCTTAGCAGGATGTAGAGATAATATTATACAATATTGTGTTTAAATAAATGAAAATGTAACGCGTCTGAACTAAAAGATTTAATTTTTGGAAAAAAGTATTTCTTGTTGTTTTTATTAAATAAAAATTTTTTTAGAAAATAGTAAAAGAAAAGTTTCCGATAAAGAATAAACTAATAATGAATTGAGTGATTTCAAATTCACTCTGGTGCGACCCTGTATAAATTCAGATGCATTTGCGCATATTTATATGCATTTATTGTAAACTAACCTGAAAATGTCCACAGTTTCATTTTTGTTTTTACAAACACACTTGCATAAAGCATTTCTGTCTTATATTGGGTTGTTCGGAAAGTCATTTCGTTTTTTTTTGAGCTTCGAGGTTAAGTCCATGCCTTTCAAATGGCCATAAACAGTTGAATTCGACAAATTTAACCTCTCACCGATCTCTCGTGTGGTGATTCGCCGATTTGCATCAACTAATGCCTTTATCGCATCTTTGTCAGCTTCGACCGGCCTTCCAGACCGTGGTGCATCTTCGACATCAAAATTGCCGGATCGAAATTTTGCAAACCAGTTCTGGCACTGGCGTACTGTTAACACGCCTTCTCCATACACATCCGTCAATTTTTTTCTCGCTTGGACAGCATTTTTACCTTTTCTGAAGTTAAAAAGTAAAATATGACGAAAATGCTGCTTATTGCTCTCCATATTTAAAAAGGCACCAACCAAAAACTACTGGGTAGAATTAATAGAACTTTTTCACACACAAGCCTTGCAATATCAGCTCTCATGACATATAATGGTTATGGGGCTTAAGTGTGAAGTTAGTTTCGAAAAAACGTAATTAAGTCCTCTGGCGGGAAAAAACGAAATGACTTTCCGAACAACCCAATAATTAATGCATACATATATGTTTACGCAAATAATTACAAACATTACAAAAAAAAAACACAGAATGGAAAAATACACGGATAACCGCAAATACTTGACATGCTGTTGACCACTCAAATGCATCACAGCCAATTATTTTTTGTCAAATTCACCACAGCAATGCATACAATGTACCGGCATTAATACGCGTGTCATTTCAATATCTTCACACACATTCAATTTTTATACTCTCGCAACATGTTGCTGGAAAGTATATTAGCTTTGTTCACCTAACGGTTGTTTGTAACACTTGTAACTAATCGAGTTAGATATAGACATACATATATATATACATATATATATATGTATATTATATATATATTTTATATATATATATATATATAAAAGATAAAATAAAAGATCAGGATGAAAAGACGAGTTGAAATCCGCGTGACTGTCTGTCCGTCCGTCCGTCCGTCCGTCCGTCCGTGCAAGCGATAACTTGAGTAAAAATTAAGATATTTTGATGAAACTTGGTACACTTTTCTTCTTTCTTTCTTTCTTTGTTCTTTGTCAACGTAGGACTGTTGGTAATGCAGATGGGCGTAATTGGACATTCCCCACGCCCACAAAATGCCATTAATTGAAAACGGATAAAGTGCTATAACTAAGCAGCAAATTAAGATATAAACGCGTTATTTGGTGGATTACTATATACAGAGAATCCTAGCAGAGTGGGGCATCTGTGGGCGAAAATTTTTGAAAAAGTGGGTATGGCCCCGCCCCCCATTAGGTTTAATATATATATCTAGGAAACCGTTACAACTATATCAATCAAACTTCCTCCGAGTAAGTTTTTCTGGCACATCCTTATATACAGAGAATGTAAGTGAAATCGGATAAAAACCACGCCTAATTCTCATATAATACACTCTTAAGTTTCATCTGATACTCTCCCTTTAAAGTAGATAAATCGAGCAGGAATTAATATATTGGAATAAAGCTTACATTCAAGATGTGCCATTTCATGCGTATAAATAGTCGAAATCGGATTACAACATTTCAAGCCACCAGATACCCAATATATGGACCTCACTGCCTCTGTTTGACTTTTTACCGAAGTTATCGGTAAATCTCTAAGATATTGATAATCTCTTACCTCTTTCCACGATAATAATGTGCTCTGGTAATAAAAATGGCAAAATCGGGTAAATACATTCCCTAGCCCCCATGTACCTAATATACGTATCTTCAACCTTCCGGTAAACTTCATATCATATCATATATAACGGTAAATCTACAAGATATCTTAGCAAAATTAAGTGAACGTGTAACATCGGATACACCATAGTTTAATGCCGAAATTGTGTGAAATCGGTTTACGAATTATCCCAGATCCATTTTTGTTATTCTAGCAGACTCTATGCCGAATATGTCGGTCACTGTGTGAGTTACTTTCACAAAATTGCATGAAAACATGTTCCCTAATATACTTGAATAATGGAAATAGTTAATGTGATCAGTGGAAATCTTCCTCTATCCTAAAAATGCCCGATATAAGTATTCCCGACTTTCCATCTGACTTTACACCGTGGAAGGTGTAATATCAAATATATCTGATACTAAGCAAAATATAGCAACGAAAGTACATGAGCGTATGACCTGTAATATATTGGGTTGTTCGTAAAGTCATTTCGTTTTACTTAATTACGTTTTTTCGAATGATATTGCAAGGCTTGTGTGTGAAAAAGTTCTATTAATTCTACCCAGTAGTTTTTGGTTGGTGCCTTTTTAAATATAAAAATGCTGTCCAAGCGAGAAAAAAATTGACGGATGTGTATGGAGAAGGCGTGTTAACAGTACGCCAGTGCCAGAACTGGTTTGCAAAATTTCGATCCGGCAATTTTGATGTCGAAGATGCACCACGGTCTGGAAGGCCGGTCGAAGCTGACAAAGATGCGATAAAGGCATTAGTTGATGCAAATCTTAAATTTGTCGAATTCACATGGACTTAACCTCGAAGCTCGATGTGTGTGCCCCATGTCCTTACCGAGCGAAATTTGTGTCGTCGTGTTGACGCGTGTGATTCGCTCCTCAAACGTCTAGAAAATGATCCATTTTTGAGGACTTGTATACAAAGAAAAGATGACGGCTCAAAGCGTGTCAAAAGCCAACATTCACCAAAAAAAGGTGATGCTCTCCGTTTGGTGGGATGTCAAAGGAATCGTTTTTTTGCAACATCCACCATATTCTCAGGATCTGGCGCCTTCCGACTACTATTTGTTCCGGTCCCTGCAAAATTTTTTGGAGGCAAAACCTTTACCTCAAATGAAGATGTCAAAACGAGTTTTGCAAATGTTGGACCAGAATGGCCAATATATAATTTAATAAATATTTATTCATTATACGAAATGTCTTTCATGTTCCAAAAAAAAACGAAATGACTTTCCGAACAACCCAATAGATACGTTAATAAGATACCAAATATGATTGCAATCCATTGAGAATTTCGTCGGATAATGAATGTTGAATTCTTCCGCAACATTTTTTAATATAAAGTTATGCCTGGACCTGAAAACATTTCCGTGCCTCTGATCCTTGCACATTGCGAGAGTATAAAATGTTCGGTTACACACAAACTTAGCCCTTCCTTACTTGTTTATTTAATTTTTTTTAACAAATGACATCAATATTATTGCTGGATGATGGTTAGCATTGGCCACAACTCAGTTCTCACTACAGCTTTCAATAATATACATGTACATATTTATACATATGTGATTTCATTTTAAATTATTCTTATTTTTTATAATTGAATATGCTTTTCAATATCATCCAATATTTAAGAAAATTTCTTTGAATAATGATTGTTAGAGAAAACATTAACTCTTCTTCCAAGAGTGAATAACGAAATCGCTTGGATCCGAGCAACGTTAATTTCAAACAGCTCGTCACTGCATTGTATGCGAAATTCGAAGTTGTGCCCTAAAACTTCATAAATCTTACCCAAAATATATCTCTCCAAAAACCAAAGAGTCGTCTCAGTAGAACAATATAAACCCTATCTATACACCATATGATAAAGTAAAACAGATGAGAAACTTATAAAGATTTATTTTTGTTTATTGAGGCGGGATTATATTTCTTTATTGCATATTTAGTCCAAATTAGCACTTGTTAGATAGAGTGATTACATCTTATTTCAATCTAGGTATCGCTGTGACGATGCTGCGACGTTACTCAATGTGATTGTGATAATAAATATCTGTCAAAATGTCTTTAAAGTGGCCAAATAAATTCAAATAATTATCCATGCAGTATTCTCGAATCATTTCGTGCTAGTCAATGGCACATTTTCGAAATCTAAGACCAAATTGATATACAGTTCAGTCGGTTTGTCGATCTCAAACATCATTTGCAAAAGAGCACCCTGTATCAACTAATTAGACCAGGTCTACAATAGTTGCACCATTTTGTGGTATAATTCTTCTTATCATTCGTGCACAACATAAAGGAGTTCGAATCTTTTTTGACCTCTTTGCATCTGCTCTTGAAAAGTCCATCAGTAATCCACCATGAACTGCAGGTTTTTCTTCATTTGAACGTGCTTTTTCTTGTGGTGTTGCTGGTTGAGTTCCAAGTGAGCTTGGAAGAAGTAACTTCATATCTTATATTTTTGGTTTAAGGCCAGTAAGTTAAGATAATTCATCTGGTAACATAACTGCTCTACTATACCAAAATTACTTCCAAAATCCCATCATTGGCTGGCTGTGGAGAGATTCGTGCGTATTTTGTACCAATTTCCACCCGCTCATGACGCAATACCCTCTATTGGTTGCAACGTTTGTAGAGCTCGTAATGATTCATAATATCTGGTAAGAATATAAAATAAAATCAATTCACTAGTATTGCGAGAAATTATAATGAATCCAACTTGCCTACTAATATTTATAAGTATAAACTTTCAGCTTTCATATATTTTGCATATTATTGTTCATTCAATTAGAATTTAAATTCGAGTAATTCTTGTGCTTCATACTTTGATAAAGTTCCTAAAATAGCAACAGGCATTTGAGTGAATATTTAAAATCTCTCAATAACCGAAATAACTGCAGAAATTTAAAAATAACTTCATATATATGGAACTATAACTTATGGAACAAGCTAAAAAGAAAAATCTCCTTCGTTAATAAAAGCAAATTAAACTTAAATTAATAACAACTTTAAGCTAGACCATTTAAACTGATTTAATACGGTCAGACGTAAGATTGCGGAGTTTTCTATGTTTACAAATACCTACATATGTATATTACTTATAAAATATGTGTCTATATACAACACAGCAGCGACAAGAGTTTTAAGCGAATTAAGAAATTGCAGACAAGCGAAAGAATTAAGTGGCTCAGTTGGTCGCCAGTAAAGAAGCGAGTCGTCGTTTTGCTACTAGCTTTTGTTGCTGTGCTGATGCGCTCTTAATATTGTTGCTTGAATTATTACGCTTTCTGCTTTACTTAGCTTCTTTAAGTAGCTATTTCTCGGTTAACTCTAGTATGTTGACCAGCATATCTTCAGTTTTTTACAACTTTTTTCTGAGTGCTTGGGTAGAGTATTCCAGTGGCATCAAGTCTTAAAAATATAAAGCTGTAAATATATTGCCATCAAACATAAAATTAATTGAAATTAAAATACGACGCTTCCGCGGACTTCGCAAAATGCCGCTGCACATCTAATGCATTCAAGATATGGCACGTCGCACCTAAAGATGATCGAAAAACACCCCCGGTTGACTCTATTCCAAACAAGGCGGTCAATTTGTTATGTATTGGAGAAAAGTCCTTTTTTTCACAAGTATGTGTTAGTTTAGTTACAAAAGTAAATGAAATCAATTCCGACCTTTCCGTAGGCCCAGTATAACCAATTTAGTGATTTTTGTGGGTTAATATTTGTGATATTTTAATGAACTTAAGTGGCCATAGTTTTTGACCGCACTTTGGTTTATAGTTTAATATGAATGAAATCAGTTCAAACTTTGGTCTAACCCCCATATAGCCAGTATTCCTTTTATATCCGTTTATGCATATTAGTTTTTTTTTTATAAGCTTTCACTTTTGCGTAAGCACAGCCTTATCCTAATTATATCAGATTGTGGGATAGAGTTAGGGCTCCGTTGTTCTCTTGTGTTCCAGCGCTGGATCTATGGACCTCGCGTAAACTCAGCAACCGTCTCCGGCCTAGAATAGAATGCAAGAGCTCCACTGAACTTTTAATGTGGACTATGCGAATTGAGCTAAACGTTTTGTCCGATCACTTACACCGATGACATATGTCGCTTATTAAGAAAGACAACTAAATAAATTTGCAGAAAATGTTTCGTTTAACATCATGTCAACAAAAGTAAAATACAATTTCAAGTGACGTTTCCAAGAAAACAACAAAAAAGCACAAAAATATTGCTCAGAGGCCACCAAAAATTAACCACCATAAACAAAAATCATTGATTTCAATCTGTTCAACTGATCTTTGGGCAACACAATACTATGGAGCAACAAAAAATTATCTAATTCCAAGATGTGTTTGCAGGAAAACAACAAAAAGACAGGAAAACATTATTAGGCATTTCTAATTTTTTTTCTCAAGTTTTAAAACTAAATGACTGGATTGTAGGCCTGCCTGATTGTAGGTCATCATTGGGTTTCGAATCTGGAAAGCATAATTTTTATAAAATTTACGGAAATTTGTAGAAAAACGTATTTTTTCACTAAAACTTGTTCTCAAAAAATGTTCTGCCAAATGCAATATGCACGAAACAAAATAAAAATCGAGTGTCTTATATGCGAACTTCTCCGAACTTAATGCTTCTCAACTTATTAAATTTCATAATTGTTGTGTTGCACTACTAGCAATATTTGCGCAGAGCTAAACTAATTGATTTCCAGTCAAATAAAAATAGCTAATAAATGAACTAACACACGCTACAGTTAAGCGATAATTAGTCGCGATACTGCAATTCATTTACGGTGATTATATTAGACACGTTGCATTCAGTTTTCAACTCAAATAGTCATTTCATTTACTAACACAGAATTGCGAATATACAGCTTAATAGACTTCAAAGGGATCAAATGTGCATGTAATACGCTAACGCTTTTATTACGCTAACGTTTTAATTGAAATGTATTTTTTCTTTGATTGTAAAAAATGTGTGTAACAGTTGTATTGACATGCGGCGTATTGTTGGAGTGCTGTAACGAAAAAACGACTAGCTGTAAGTATATTATATGTGTAGGTGTTTTTCTAAATACTCAGAAATATCTGAACAGAGAACAAAGTAATTTTCCGACCACAGAATAAATAATTTTCTTAAAAGGCAGCTGTTTTTCTCTTGATGTATCGGTGTCACATGAACCCAACTTGGTTGGGCTTAAATTAAAAAAACCATAAAAACATGAAATTGTATGAAATTGTTTAATAAAGGTGCAGAATAGAAA
This sequence comes from Bactrocera minax, assembly GCA_021498325.1. Classification (NCBI taxonomy): domain Eukaryota; kingdom Metazoa; phylum Arthropoda; class Insecta; order Diptera; family Tephritidae; genus Bactrocera; species Bactrocera minax. Next base: position 627,558 of record JAKEEE010000121.1, on the reverse strand, counting down.
GAAGTCGTATTTATGTTTATTATTATTTAGAACAAAGAAAGGTAGGCTTGTTTTTAAACCGAATTGCTCATACCAAAAAGTGACATGTTGAGCATTATCCCGGCTTTGCGCTGAGCAAATTCCTTACGGGGTATATGAGCACCGCAGACGATGAACCCGTAAAAGTACAAAAGATGCGGTATCGGACAAACATGCGGTAACGGTTGTTGACAGCTATTTTGATAGCTATCTTTCCAGAAAATTCTTTTCCTCTAAAAAACACTCGTCACCAACCGCTACCGTCAAATATTTAAATGCCTCACGAGCACTGGTAGTACATATGGGTGGGTTAATTGGTTAGCGATGCTAAAATTGATAATTCTATGAGGTTTAGTAAAAAGAACTCCATTATTTTTCCAATAAATGGCTAGTATCTCGAGCTGTATAAATGCAATAGGGTTATGCTGTACGGCGTTAGAAAGAAAGAACTTTGTAATACAAAACGTCTTATACAGTTTTTTGATTGCTTGACCTAGTATTGCTCGAGCATGCGTCAAAGACGGACTCCAGCAATGAGAAAATGTGCCATATTTTACAGTTTTTCTACCATAAAGTTGAAAACGCAAATCAGGCAGCCGAAAATGTTAACAGTGTTTGTAGTTCTGATGCTGCAAGAGCCAACCAGCAGCAAGTGGTTGAGTGGAAAATAACATTCACGTCTCTGCTGGCTAATTAAAGCTCAATATAATCTCATGTGGTGCACAATATTTGCAAACTGCCGTCTAAATGACCATTTCAGGTGCATAATTTAATAAATACAAAATGTTGTTATTGTACACAGTTGCAAGATGCAGACAAATAAGGTGTGATGCTCAATCAAACCTCAATATTTCTTTAATTACGGTTTTACATGCAACTACATATGCATAATTAGCACAGGTAATGGAATTTGATTATGCAAAATAAACTTCATTAAGTGAGTGTGCATGTGTATTTCATAGAATGAAATTTAAGATGCTTGCAAATACCGTTACAGGTTCTTTAGAAACTTGAATCGAATAAAGAAAATTTCTATTTAATCCGGAAGTTCGAAAAAATACTGTCGATAAATTGAAAACTTTTAGTTTTAAAACATAAAGTTTAAAAAAGCTGAATTGAGTATACGTTGTCATTATTAATTACATATTGGCCCCCCAATTTATCACACCAAATTGCAGCTATACTTGAACATTTGTAACAGGATAGGTAGCTTAGTCAATGATTTTCCCATTTATTATAACTTTAGTCAGAGTTCGTATGAATAGTCTACTTTTTAAATTTGTTGAACTGGAATTAAATATCAATTCAGGAACTTATTCCAGACTTTAGATTTTTAATTAATAAGAATACAGCAGAATAAAATCCATCTTTCGGCATAAGTTAGACAAAATAGCCAAAAGAACTCTTCACACTATAAATCCTGCAGCTAAAGGACGCAGAGATAGAACTCCACATGATAGGTTTCCGATTTTTCAAATTCTATGTTTACGCAGATGGAATCCATTATAGCGCACTAGAGATCAAAGAACAGCTTTAGATTTCTCCAGTAAAACTAATCAATGTCGATACGGCTTTCTTTGAAAAAATTTTAACCAAATGCAAAATCGAGTGCCATTTTTGCTAATAAAATACTATTGTAGAATAGGGTTTAGCTTTCTTGAAAAAAATTTACATTCATATAAACGGGTATAAGTGTTTTGATTTCCACTCATGCACTTATTATTGGTTCTAACTACAACAAACCAAAAGTTACCCTATAGGAAATAATTTTATAGGGTTTAATGTCAACACTCAGCAACTAATTATAAAAGAAATCACAAACAAATATCGGGAAAAGTCAAAATATTCTAAAAACCAGCTTTTATAAAATCCACAACCATCAGCAATAATTTTCACTTAATTTTTAATGGCTTGTGATAAAGTTGACAAATCCATTATGAACTGTGATGCTTAAGGGTTAAATCAAAACCCGGGGAACTCATCGTATTTCTATTAAACATTTTTTGAAATATTTATATTCTTGGTAAAATAACGGGTAAAGAGAAAAGTTTTGGAACATGTGGACACATTTTAACCTTAACTTTGTAACAATTTCACTAAATGACCTTGAAAAATGTTGCCGAGCTGACCGTCCACAGCCACATTATAAAATGTCACCGTTCATTTACTAGGACGCTCTCACAGCAGGAGTGGATCATATCTGCGAATTATTGAAAATCAAATGACTGCCTTAGATGTGAAAGAAACTTGTCTGCAATTCCCCCGTAAACAGAAATGTAAACAATCAAAGTAGCCTCGCCGTTATTGAAAACCGCTGTGCATATTGTGCGCATTCAACTTCCACTCTCAATATTGAAAATCCATTAACACAACAGACCAACAGACACTTTGTGCATTTTAGATTTGCATTTTTTCTATGCCTTAACATAATCCCGCTTATTTGTATATGAAAGGTTTGCATTTGCTGAAAAAGCCTATTCAGCGCCCTTCGTAGCCAAAGCACCCCTGAAAATGTAAAAACAGAAAAAGCATCACAACAACAAATATGCATAGAACTATGAAATCTCATGTGAGTATGAGATTTTTTTTTTTCTAGGTGTACCGCTATTTAGTAGTAGATATGTGTTCCATTCGACTTTTCGTGGCAAAAAGGAGATTTCTTCATAGCGGTATTTGGTTGAAACTCTACGATAATTGGAAAAGCTATTTTCCAAATCAAAATGAAATCAGTTTCTATGGAGCGTCAGAGAGATCGACAGCAAAATAGCTACTAATGAAAGCTTGGGTGAAAGCTTAATCATTCAGCTCTTCGTGCTTCACTTTGTTATATTATTGCACTTTACTTGTACCCAGAATTAGACGCACCTCCATAGACAACGTATGAAATGATCTTTTCCAGAAGTTTCTGTTCTTGAACTAAATTGCTTATTTTATACTATTATTAAAGCGACGGTGTTAGTATTTTGTACACATGTGCTGATCCATATCTATGTACAGTTCCAACAAAACTACAGAGCCACACTAATAGTTAATGGTCTTCAAATTCCCGCATAATCATTGCGATCACATATTCACGACATATTTGTATAACTCATATCTGGTATGTGAATTAGAAAATTTATTTTGCATAACTCATTACATGGCTCGGTCCATACGTGAGCTATTATACCAGGTTTGCTGAAAGAAAGGAACCGACCTACTCATCCGAAGTAGAGCGGATTCTAGATCATAGGCACGATCCAGAAAATCAGGTTTGCTTGAAAATAGAATCGTCCTTCTCGCTTCATAATAGAGAGATATCTGGAGCAAAGGTACGAACACTAGTAGCAGTAAATAATATTTAACAAAGTGGATCAGTGGATCAACCATAAGTTCTCTTGTATCAGACTACATAACAAGGAATTCAATGACTTCTAATGGGGAACCAACTGAATTCTCTCTTATAGAGAGCAAAGCTCTTTAACCTCAAATAAAGTGATACTACTTGAGCTACTACTACATTTTCAATTTCAATAGCCCCGATTAGTGTAGATCAGATCTGGAGAAGCAAAAACATGCTAAAATTAAATGTAAGTGAAATTAACTAAAAGTATCATAACACATGTACTCCTGATATATATAGAAAAATAATGCAATAATAGAGAGTGAAAGTTAAGAGTAACGAAATGCTTTCTAACACTTAGCGGAGAAGTGAAAATATATTATCCGTTACATACGTATTTCTCTATAACAATATATTATATACAAAATAAAATAAAATCCAGTAGCACCATTTTGAGGTTATGTGAATAAAGCGAACAAACAGCTGACACCAGAAACCTGCAATGCATATGAAATAACATCTTCAAATCCACATATGTAACTATCTTGTACGACTATGCAATTGAATAGAATATTAAATTTCCATTATTATGAACGAATGTGTACAAAAGGTACGAGTGCATCCGATACAGCTGTCAAATTTGTGGCCAACAAAGCCGCAAATATGCACAACTACAAACCGTTACACAGCTGTTGACAAGCCAAGATTTTAGCTGGCCAGTGATGTGAGCAGCTTAATCGGTGAGCATGTACGGTCTTTAAAGTGATATAGCAAAGCTAAATCCACATTTAGCCACAAATATGTAACATTATTTAAACGCCCTAATACCAAGGGAGGAGCTTTGTATTTCCAACATTACTAACCGCATGTTTACATACATACACAATAGTACATATGTACTTACATATGTGTGCGAACGTATGCAGCATCTCTTAACAATATTACCTGTTGGTAATGTTAGTGTTGGACTGTTAGTCTTCCGACCATTTTTCGTAGTACTTTTGGTATTTTGCTTCAGTACACGTTTCCGCCTCGGTGACTTCTTTCCAGCGATCATTATCTTGAGGTTTAAGTACAGAAAAAATCTGCTGGAGGTCACCTATGGAGAGTATAGAGAACACGCAAGCAATTTGATATTTAAAACCATCCAAGTTCAAGCAATTTCGCCAACGTTTTCATTGATTTGTGAATTAGTGGATTGGTCGGTTGTGAGTTCGCGAGGCATCCACTTTGCACAGAGCTTTCGCACGCCCCAATTTTTGGGAGTAATGCGTCCCTCTGCTATTTTTAGAATGTCAGTTATCTAGATCATCGTCAGTTTACAGTCATTAAAAATCAATTTGTGGATTTTTTGAGAGTTTCGTCCATAGCAGCTTCTTTTCAACATCCACCAGGTTTTCGTCTTCAGTGCTTACGAATAGTTGCTCCGCTTAGCGCAGAGCTTGTATAATACGCGACTAGAAGTAGTCACAGTTCATACACATTCTACATACTTACGTAGTGTCTCTACTTCCATGTGGTTAAAGACGTATGTTTATATTCGTAAAAGTCTCATATTTCTTATTAAATATAATACTTCAATTGGAAGGTGTAGACAAAGCAAAATATTTTTATCTACATGCATGCAAATATACGTATAAATAAATGTATATTTGTATACTTTGGGTATGTGATGAAAATTGTTGCAATAGAAATAATATCAAATTTGATTGGCATCACAATAAGAGGTGGCTGTTGAGAGTCGTGTTTGAAGTGCTGCTGTTGCTAACGTTAAGTTGTTTTAGGTGCCAGTGGCGGCATCTTCTGCCGCCCTCGTCGCAAATTCTCACATACTATACAAACTTCCTCAACTACAAAACGCTCCATATATGGTCGGCCAAGCACGCCAAATACCAATTAAATCTGCTTTATAAGTGCATAAGTTTTTGTCGAATAATCTTGACATATTTTCGTTAACATATTTAAATGTGTTATTGTAGATAAGATGTACATAGTTAAACTAATATACATACATATGTATAATAAAATTATAATATAATGTTTTATAGCAATTGGTGCTGCTGCTACTGATGTTGCACAATTTATACCCTGAGGTATTTTAACACGAGCATTGTGAATAGGATTTTTTATTTATTTTTAGCATCTTAACAGAGATCGGAAATATTTCAAAGGGATTGGAATAATAAAATTAATGGAATTCGCCTGATATCCTTTGATACTCTCAGTTTAGTTGTTTTTGTAGCCGCAAAAAACACTTTTCGAATAATTTTGAAACAGACTTGTAATAAACATACGTATAAATCGAAGTTCATTTCCATCATACAAACCTGACTAACATGAGAACTCTAAAAATATACTCGGCTCATCTTAATAAGTGTAGGAAAATAGTCACTTGGTATGTTTCTAGCATACGATTTTCAGTATCAGACTCTCCTTACTTGTCTTTTAGTATATTTTTTCTAGCTTGTCTCATCGAATTGTTAAGATGGCGCTTACGCCTTGACAGTTGTGAACATGAGATTATTTGCCAACTTTATGTGGGCGATTCGTGATTTCCACTCAGATCGGCATGTGGTTTGTAGAGAGGACCTTATTTTGTCGGTCAAATACCCACAGTAGGGAAAACATTAACCATATGACTAAAATAATGCTAAATAGTTTTGTGAAAATTATTAAATTTTCGGCCGCATATAAATCGGGATGCTCCTAGCCTACCCTCTAGATAAATCAAAATACCTACAGAATGAGTACCCTTAGAAATTACTAGCAGCACATAGGTTATCCCAAAAGAGTTGGCATAAAAAAACATCCGACAAAACAAATAACGATCTCGGCATTTGTTCGTTGATGCCATTCATATATATTAAAGCTAAGGGTACAACTCAAAGAAGCGTTCTCATCTTATTTCAACAAAATCAAATAATAAATAGATGTCCATAGAACGAACACTGCAACTAACAAAGTTATACTTTTCTTACCCTTGTTTGTGAGAATCGATGGCGAATGACCATAGGTTGGAATACTGATGAAGGTGCTGCGAAGTCTCCAGATATCCTCTTGTGCTATAGCGAAAATTACTAACTTGCAAACGAAAGAAATATAATAAAATAATACATTGATTCCGTTCGCGGACTTAGCGATCTTCTCAGAGCGGCCATAGCTCAAAAAATGTTGCTTTCTCAGCAATTGAGAGGTAGTTTAAGGACTTTTATTTCAAAAAATCATCTGACTCTACACTCTACAATTCCAAGTAAACCTCTTAACTAATGACAAACATTATTCAGTATTTTTAATGACGAAAAATATAATCCCACCTAACCTAGCCGCACTTTTCAAATCTATATTTCTCATATTGTTCAAAAGACATGCAAATTTAATCGTATCGGTAAAATTCAACCTATCAAAATGGATTAATAGTTGTAGGTCCCTCTTATAAGAATTAAAAGAAGTAAATATAAAGAAAAGTGTTTAAATGAAACCATAAATAAAATAAAGCCTGGTTGGTTACACCATTTATAACGGAAGAACCGATTTTGACGACTGGACCGATTTTGATGATCTTTGATTTGTTGAATTCGTTTCCATCTTAAATAGCAAAATAATTATTAAATTATTGAAAATATTAACATAAAGCAATATTTATAAAAAATTCAAATCAAAATATAAACAAAAATAAAATGGAAAAATGCCAAAAACTGTCAAATCGATTGGTCTCACACATTCCCTTTCTGTTCTGTTCTGTTTCTTCTGTGGGTACAAAGTTCGTCTGGTCAGTTGGTTTTCCATATAAATTATTGTTGGTCAGTTTTCCATACAAAAGTGCTAAAAATCTTCCTGATAACGGCGAATTATCGTATATTCTTAATAAGGAAATATAGCACCACAACAATAATGGAGTACATAACCACACTTACCACACTTACCACTTACATAACCACAGTTACGTACTCCCATTCAACACTTAGATTCCAAGTATTAAATACATAATTGAGAAAGAATCATAAAGACCGTAATGTGACTTCCACATAATTTTTCTATTACTCCCAACAATAATCATGCTTGTGTTTTTAGGTTGTATAAGTATGCATTATAATTTCCTTGTGCCGAGCATAAAATGTGTGAGGTTTTCATTAACCCACATTTATTGAGGATACAACACTTTCAGACTGCCAGCCAGCGCACAATAGTAATAATGACTTGCTGGTAATACTTGCACGTAGTATATATGAATGAGTATATATATATATATATATATATGTATGTATATATTATTTATGCATATATGCACATATTTAATAACATGACAATATGGCAATTGAGAATGGCAATGCGAAAGCAAGAATATGAGGACATTAAAGGAGATATGATTATGACAATTTCTTACTGCATTAATGCATTCGTTAAGTGCGCCGGCAACTACATATGCATATATTATTTTCATAAGTTTCCATGCATGAGCACTTAAGTGGGCGAATACAGTTATGAGAGTAAATGTCTTTCCGTGGTTTCGCATTAGAATAGCGCTCATATTATCATATGCTTGATCTTCAATACCATTAGTTACAACATTACGAATTGAATGCATTATTAATTCAATTAAACTTTTGAAAATTTGTTGGTTTTGTTGGTTTTGTTAACTCACTACCAATATTTATTTTAATTCCAAACCTCCATATATAATATATATACCCTCTTTTCGATGTTAGAACAGTTTCATATATTTGTAAATGAACCCGCTCGTACTTATTTAGATTGTAAGCAATTAAAGGAATCGGAAAGAAAGAGTTCCTGATCTAAACTTTAAGTTAGGTATACTAGCTTAGACAACCCTGCGGAATCAATGTTATAAGATCAGAAGTTACAGAATTTATGCAAGAATTCTAAGTGGATATAGCAGAAACGCTGGAAAATGAATCCGAACCCAAAAATGAGGGCACTGAAAATATGTTTCTTTACCCGATCATGAGAAAGTTTATATAGCAGCAATGAGATTATTAACCTTGCGAGCTTTTAGTATTTATTTACTTAAAAAAAGGAACTTATAAAAACGTATGTGAAATATATGGTCAAATAACGTATATTAGATGATAAGAAAGGTGATTCAATAAAAATGGCTTTGTGATATTCGTTCTGCTTTCAACTTTGAAAATATTATACAAAAATTAATAATAATATCGAAAAAGGACACGGAGAAATGACACCCACAAGAGTCGCTTTGAAGAGCATGAATGTATCTACCCTCCTATATAACCTCTATATACTTTAAACAGAAAGGGACGCTCCTTGCCAATCCTTTATTAGAGTAACTGCTGATAAACACTTGAGATCCAAACATTATATATAGTGGTGAAGTCCCACTCGCTCTGCTTTGGTTTTGAAAGCAGCGAATGGAATAAGTATGATTTGCCGTTTCGAGAGAAAAATCCTGAGAAGACACCAGTGATTGTCTCCTTTTGGCTCATAACAACAAGTCCGCGTACCCTAGCTTGTACCTTAAGGACAGTTGTGAATCAGTTGTCACTCTAAGTTAATGAGCTCTATCTCTATCTAAATGTCATACTTTGTATTTCTACGAATAGTTTAAAATATATTGACCCAAAAGATACATTTGCATTGAATCCGCTAACTGTTAGGAATTGGAAGCGAAAGTATTGAGTCACATATTGTTTAACCAATTTAAAGAGACTCACCATTATCCCCAAAAGATAAAAGTGCATGACAATAATCAATGTGCAATAAACTTTCATCGAAAAGACAGAATTTGGACATAATACGGTGGATATGATACAAATCACTTTACCGTGAATTCATTAATTCCAAAGCGCAAGATATATGTGTAGGAATAAATAGGAATATTTGTACACACGGTCGTTTATTCATACAAAAATATTTTTGAAATTTATACACATACCTTCTGAATACAAATGTACACCATCGCAAACCGAAATCCCTGAAGAGAATTTTGGAAAAATTTTAATGGTTTGATAATATTTCTCACCCACTCAATGCTTTTTCGACGCAGCTGTTAAAATACGAATGCCCAGTATGTGATCAATATATGTTTTGTTTTTTTTTTGCACATTTTACTTGCTTGGGAAATGTTCTACTTAAGGCCACTAATTTCCTCCACATTGCTTATACACTGCCTTTGTCTGTTAGAAATACTTTAACTGATCTTTTTAACATAGCTAATTTATCTTTCTTTCTGGCAAAGTGTCATGAATTTAATTTCCTAATGGGTATGTTTGTGCATATATACATAACAGCTTAAATCATACAAGCATATATTTCTGCTACAATCAAAACTTGGCGTGCGTATATTTGATTAAAATGCGGCATTTTCATGCCTGAGTAAAATTATTGAGATAACATTTTATTTTCAACTCAACACTTTTTCCTTCGCTGTATCCATGTTTTTATAATACATACATACATGTAGGTGTGCGCAGCTTTAGTAGCTAGCTATGTTCATAAATGTTTTATGTTATATTTTCAATGCAATATATATATGTAATTTTTTTTTTAAATATCATAGATCAAACGTGGAACTCAAAATCGCACATCACAAATTCTTTTTATATATAGAATATAATATATAAATAGAATATTGTTCCCCAATTTTCATAAAATAACTATCTTCTGATCTATTTATCCTATCTGAGTTTATATTTAGGGCAAATAGTTTCAGATATTCAGGTTCAAATTTGGTTCCTTGTGAACTGAATGGAAAATTTTCGAGCTAATCGAGAAAAACGCTATGCAATATGGAAGTCAAACGACAACTTTTCTAGAAGTCTACAATTTACAATTTTTATACGGTAAATTTGGAACAGAGTTATCACAACTTATAAAAGATTATTTTAAGCAAATGATTACAAAATGTGTGCCAAATATATTGTGTTTCAGAAACTGTTCCGTGAAGTATTCAGCAAATCTTAAATTTAAATAAATATGTTTTAAAATAAAGCTTGTCACCTATCCATAAAAATATAATAATACTGAGAAAAATGGTGTAACATTTAACATTTAAGAAAACGTTTCGTAAAGTGTACTTAGAGTTATTTAGGAATACAGTTACCCATATTCAATATTGCCACCAAATCCTTAACGACATTTCACATTTATTTTTCATAAATTACTCTTGATATAAAGAGCACTTTACACGTTTACTACATATTTATTACATTTTATTTTTTTTCAGATTCCAATTATAGTACGCTAATTTTTGCGCAATGAACCTATTCAAAACTATGCTTCATAACGATATAGTTATGCAGTGAGAGCTGACGTCATGTAACGCACTCTCACTGCTTTAGAATGAAATGGGTGTGCAACAAATTTTTGGTCATAGACCAAGAAGAACACCACAAGCAACTACAGCAACAAGTACGAATATCGCACAACCATATAGCTGTCGCCTTGCAAATGCGCCACACACACAACGCCGGGAAGCAGGCATCTGGTGTCAGCCGCAAACAAATCTCAACGACAACAATGTGGGCGATAGCAGCGCTGGAACAACACCGTATGCGTATACAACAAATACAACAGATACGACCGCAAATGAAGCTAACAACACTGAACCAACAACAACAGCGGCATCAACGCTCAATCAGTCATACCGCTGTTTGCTCGAGCAATTCGATGCGGCAGTGCAGAGAGCGCACTACAAATGCCAACCAAAGACGGAGTACTCTGCAACAGGAGCCACTGTGGTGGCGGAGAACGACCTTGATGAGGGATTTGCGGCAACAATGGCCGAGGAGCAAGCGACTGGCCGAGTCGACATGGACGATGTCAATTGCGTAATAAATACTGAAGTGATAGTGCAACAGCTGCGGCAACCAGTGGTCAATTTTAATTTGGCACTAGCGAGGCAACAAACATTACAGGGTGAACATATTAGTCATTTAGTTGATAGTATTAATATTAGTGACACATCAAGTGCACAATGCAAAATAGAACAAAGACAGCTGCTATACTGTGATGAATCTGCGGCAGCAGACATTTCACGATTAGCTCACACAGATGTCGCCATGGCTTCCACCATAGATAAGGCAGATTTTATTACAAATAGTGGCGGTAACACGTCCATAGTAGATGATTTCATTTGTTACCTGCGTATACAATACGAAGACCTAACCGCACGACTCACACCACCACCCACCAATCAAACAACACCTGTCACCGCTGCATTAGATGGTTTGCTGCTACCTAATTTCACTGATAGCTTAAGCGCCAGCGCTGATTTCGGTCGTAATCCGGTGAGCAGCGCATGGCAGCAGTTTCTTAGCAGCAGCCGCAGTAGATGGAATGCCAGTGATTTGTTACCACAACTCGGCGTTCAGCTGGTCAATTCGACAGCTAACTACAGTTGGCTGGCGGGCGCTTATGATGATGCGCTATGGTCGTGGAATGTCTTTGATGAGCTCAACATTGACAATGAGTCCGCGCCGGCTATTTTTAACAGCAGCAACACGGCCGACACTGACAGCAGTTCACTGGCATCGCTATGGGGTCCACGTAATCTCAGCAATGACTATTCGTTGAGTAATAAACTAACGCGGCAACATGATTACGAATGGATATTTCTTTGTGTCATATTCTTCATATTTGCCGGTGGTGTTGGCAATATTCTAGTCTGTTTGGCTGTGGCACGCGATAAAAAGTTACAAAATGTCACCAACTATTTTCTTTTCTCGCTGGCGATAGCCGATTTGCTGGTCAGTCTGTTTGTGATGCCACTGGGTGCGATACCAGCATTTTTGGGTAAGTGCTTTTAGCATAATAGATATAATGTGAATATAATGTAATAATAGTAAGATTTGCAAGTCACTTGACCTAATTTCTCCAATAACTTGATACTCTGAACAAGATATTTCGTAAGAAGTTTAGTCCGAACTTGATGCCAGTGCTTCCTGAACTGAGGCTTTTTGCTCGGTCGATATAATATTACAAAGTGATAGACGTTACGACGATACGAGCTCGCATCCATTATTGCCCTAGCGGTTTCATAGTCAAAAAATAGATGATGGAGATATTAGATTTATTGGTCAGTACTTGGCGTAGACGGAGTTTCTCCAATCGAATTTTGCATAAAAGTTGAAGTATGCTCTTTGAAATCTCTTCACATATCGTTCGATAGTACATCGGTTCCGGCAGTGCCTTACATTTTAGCAGGATTCGATTTTAGAATTCGCATTAGTTACGGTTGAGTTATAAATGGCAAAAATTGTTTTCCATTGAAAGTTCGGGTTAGTGATCGTATTCTCGTTTTTCAGTCGGGTTGCCCCTACGATTAAGTATGCTCTCGACGTCAGACGTTAGCAGGTCTTGAAAATCTCTTCAAGTTACCGAAGCTTTTGTTAATATATCCAGATCCTCTTTCTGTTTAGTATATTACCGACTTCTTCCTCTTCGGTTCGCAAATTTCACTTACAACTCTCGTTCCATATTGTTATTTCTCGTCTTACTATGTTTTTGGATAATCTTTTCGCTGAGGCCAAATGGTAAATCAAATAATTGAACAGTCGCCAATCGAATATGTTGTTTAACGCCACATTTTATCAACTCTTAAATAATATGCATTTATTTGTTCCCAGTCGCAATCAGACCTGCCTCGTTATCGACGGTGTCATCGTAGATACCAAAGATTTCATCATGGGAAAGCACAATACTCTTAACTCAAGTCTCAAGTAGCTCTTAAATCAAATCAAAAAATTGGGCCTAGTCTAAGGTTCGATAATTTCTTTCCTAGCAAGCATTAAACTCAGCATGAAATCAAGTTGTTTACATCAAAGTTAACGTCAGAAAACTCCAGCGTAGCTTTACGCTGAATATATAGTATATGTTGATTTGTTCGAATTGAAATAAAAACAGTTTCATATCCAAATACTTTCTCACTTTTAAACAATGTAATGTTATGGACATGTGTTTTTGGACAACGACTGTCAGATTTTTTGCTTACATCCATATCTCCATAAATTCGTTTAAAAAATTCAATGGACTTTTTCAAATTACAATTTACCCGACTACCAACAGCAACCTTTTCCATTCTGTCGCAGTCAACTCTTCATGTATTGTTTTTATTTCTGACTCCCTAAGACCATGCGATATATCATTTACTTTGATTTTTTATTTTCATAAAATGCAATACAAACCTCTGATTATATGACATAACAGATTAAACCAAGTAGAAACCACCACTGGTGTTAATATACGTTCAAAGATGGTGTAAAAATTCAATAACTCGACCACTTTTTTGGTTTGTTAACAATTAATTAACAATTCAAATTTCGGAGTAAAAAAAAAACGGAAATTTTCAGTTAAAAGTACGTTTTTAGTAAGCATATTAAAGCTTTGCCCGAAATTGCTCAAAACCAAGTTAAGCTTTTTTGCTTTGCCAGCACATATTTCGCAGTGCCCTTTTTTTGATAATACCTCTTCGGTTCATAAAAATCTTTAACAAACAGTTTATATTTAATTCATTTTAGTATAATCAATACACTTAAAAGCAAAAAGCTAAAACAAAAAAAAAAAAAAAAAACTAACAAATTATTGAGGACAACATAGCAAAAGGGCATATCATGTGCAAAATTTCTTGTGTCATTTGTCATCTTACATACCTTTACAAGAACTTAACTACTACTTACTACTTACTTACTACGAGTACTTAAGTTGTTAGAGCACAACAAACAATGTGAATCTGCACTGAAGTGATTCGATCAAAGTTTATATATATTTAAAAGTAGTTAAACCTTAATTTTGTTTGAAAACAAACACACAAACCATAAGTTAAGCTCATAAAGAACAAAAACAGATAAAATAGATGTATAAATAAAGAAAATTTTTAGGTATTCTTAACAAACATACAAAACATACAAAAGAAATTTGTTTCTTCAATTTTCCCTTCACAAAGTAATATTTTGGCATTATTATGCAGCTTAAGATTACTCCGTAAAGTAAATATTGAGGTATATAGGTGCGAGAAGTACTCTTAGAAGCATAATAAATGAATATTTTTACAGCTTTATACAAGATTTTCTCCATTGCAAAGTTCGCATTGAAATTTTTTTTTTTGCATTTCGCAAAGAGTACTACAAAATGTGCTTCAATTATCTCGATACTCATCGAAAGCTGACGAAAGCTGAATAGCATTTATACACAACCTAACCAGTGTTCGTCAAGTTCATATTAACAAAGTCGGCCGCTCCACCTCAATAGTGTAAACCTCGAATTCCAGCTCAGGTTTCTAAAATTAAGTCTGTCCTAGAATTTCATGAAATATTCATCCCCCTATCTCTGGCTACCCACATCGTGCTGGAGTTATCCAAAAAGATACCCAGAAACTGTAGCTTTGAAACACACTGAAGCGTATCAATGAAAATTTTATATAACCACTTACTCAATCGCCATTGGCATTGAAAAATGATATTCATATTTTTATTGTGTTTGTCCTAAGCATAATTTTTGTAAGCACACAGTAACGTTACACCAGCAGTGCAGAGCAGTAATATTTTCGCAATTCTAAAAGATCAAACTTACATACCATATAAGCATGCCATTTTATTGGCGGTTAGCCAAATAAAATAGTCGAAATTTGTGGTGTATACAGCTGTGTACATAAAATAAGCAGTGGGTGCTACTAGCGAGTTTTCAATTTTCATTTATGAATCGTATTTCCTATATGCATTGGTACAATTCGGAAGTGCTTACTTTTACAATTTTTTGGCTCACAAATGTACAAAGCTATGCGCTTATATACGCAATCGCATTGAAGCGATTGTACAAGTAAAGTAAACACAGTCGACCGGAAATAAGATATGGTGTAGTAGACTGTAGACTTGCCAGAATACCCAATATACTTTGGGTATTCATACTTTTGTGTACCTCCAGTGTTTCTTTGGCAATTTGCACGTTTCGTACACACGGAGGAACATATGCTTTAGTCATGAATGCGCTTGTACATGTGTTAGTGGCAGTTATTTACTTGTTCTTACTTATAAAGTTTTTATTTTTTCTGGTAGATATATATAAGAAATCTTGCCAAAATGGATGCGAATAACTATTGCAAAATAAATCGATTTGCAAAATAAATGACTGCAGTACACAGCGTTGGCTAGCATGTCTGGTCCAACGAAATCAAATCATATAAAATGTAATCAAAATCGAATTCGACAAATAGCCAATAAAAATTCAATTGCCCTGCGATTCGCTACATAAAACAATCAAACAATCAAACAATTGCTATACGAAATAAATATTTTTCCTTTGCTTGCCAAAGAATGGAATGCGCCAGTGAAGACAAACAAAAATGGAAATGCAGAATTAAAAAAAATATTATATTTTTGTGTTTATCATAGTCCAGTGCAACCGGAACTTCGCTCATGTGTACTATTAAAAGGTATTTTTATGAAAAAAAAAAATATGTTCTCTATAAATGTAAGTGACAAGATGCTCAATGCTGTCAAAACTCTTACACCCACGTTCTCTTGTACGAGCGGCGGAGCTTTGGGTGATCATATCTGAAATAGTGGGGCTTCAATTTAACTAATTCTATTAGGTTAATTAGGGATCCATTGAAATCAGTAGTGCCTTAGATCAAGCGCTCTATATAAGCATGAACAGTGCTAAACCAAGTGGTTTGCATAAATGTCATTTACCTGGAATGACCGGCTTCGAATGATCATATAAGGAATGATACTACATCCATTGGTTCAAAGATTAACATCAACACTACCAAAGGAAACTGATGAGCGAGTCAAGGGATGAATAAAATCTTGATAAGCTTACTTCTGGAGTACTGCCGTCATATCGCTACAATCCCGATCTTATAGGTCATTTGCAGCAGTTGAAGAACTCGCCGAATTAGAATGACTTAGTATAGGTAGCTTTTAAGAACTGAACAGAAATGTATTTCATGGATGGAGAAAAATAAGCGGAAAGTCTCTATGAAAGGAACTTAATACACTGGATGGCAGAAAAGCGCTCACAATTTCTAACAAAATGTACTGCACTCAGAAGTTTTCAGATCGTAGCGAAATTCCATGTAAACTTAATAGCAGAATTAGTGACTCACGTGGGAGAAATTTCTAGGTGACCATTACTTCAACTTAATACGTAAGTAATCATCAACTAGTGTATGCATTACTTGCTCTGATTAGCAATTACTCTGCTTAATATTCCACAAAGCCCACAGTGCTCCGTTGGATGCATACATGGGTATTCCATAGAAAATTGTTTTTTGCAAAAGCTCTCACTGTACTTCTCACATTAGGATGTTAAAGAGCATTTCTGGTTAGAAATTGAGCTAAGGTATGTAAAAAAAATTCAAATATATGGACAACTCAAATACTTTTCAAATTACTTCCGTTTTCATTCGATAGACGCCGGGAATCTATCATGCATACCACAATTGAATATTTATTATTTAATTTTAAACATATATAATATTTATTAATGGCTTACTCTCAAATTTAAAACCGCTACTGAAGAAGAAATTTTAATAATATGTAATGCTTAATATTTAAATCATCTCTTTATTCGAATTTAATGCGAGCACATACAATAATTTTTCGATTCAATACACAAGCAAATGAGACACATGAAGATAGAATTTAACAAACCATCACGAAATGAACATGAATCACAAAAGCAGTTTAGTAAAGTTAAAAAAGGGAAAATGTGAGACATCAGAAAAGAAGTGAAAACGCAATCAATAAAAATAACTCATTTTAAACTACAAAATGGGGCACACGAAGCCAAGCTAATAAAAGATTAACATTCATCACGCTAACGGTACACACAACAGGTGTCACTATACGATCAGCTAATCAATTTGCGGCTACAGAAATTCCTACAATTAAGCATAACTAGTGGTTATTATTATGCTCAATCTTTAGTTAAAGATACAAAGTATGATGATAATAAATGGGTTCAGTTTTAGGTGGAGTAGAGGAAGGTCTATGCTGTTAGGTTTTACATAATTTATTTCTAAGATTAATGTTAATACAACTTAACAGATAAACATCTTAGTTATGGCAACCTGATCACAATTGTACAACTCCTTTAAACAATCAACGAAGTTACCAAAGTTGAGTAAGAGCATTTGCTAACTATAAATCTTTCTTCTTTGTTAGCCCCTTTTTTGCGAAATTACTACTACAAAACTCCGGCAACATTGTGTGTTCTCATTTATTTTTGCAAGCATATAATTACCGTATCCCAATTGGCTGCAATAAAAAATCGCCAAGAAGCAAACGTCTGCAGCTGCAATAATTGCTTTCACAAGAACACTTTAATGCATTTACTTGTTGTGCGCACACAACTGCACTTGTACACACATACATATACAACACAAATTTTTCGCATCTACACATACAGGGTGGTACATATGTGATTTTGTTTTGGAATTCAAAAAATTGAGAACACACGAGTTTAGTATAGCTGAACTAATGTTCGAGCACATATATGAAAAAGTGTCGAGCGGGTTATGCGCTTAACTATTAGTCGATGATTGTGGGTTCAAATCGCAATTAAGAAAAATAAAGTTATTACTCCACAAAATAAAAAGAGCACTAGCAGCAGAGACATTTGTCATTTAAAGACATTTTGAAACCCGCACGTGGGCAAAACATAACAAATTTTTTCACAAAACTCATCGCACAAAGTACATGAGCCCTTCGAAGGCAAATTAATACTTGTAGGACCCTTAATATATTGGACAAAAATGCGGAGAAGCGCAGCGAATTGAACAGGAAAAGTGAACTGCGACTATAAAACAGCACTTTACATAGGGAAAAATCGTCAACACGTTTTTATAAAACATCTTCTTTTATGACAGGCCGCCGAGATAATTAATTAGGTGATTAACGAACTTAAACCGTCCCTATTGATTGAAGCGGTTTTTCGAATATTCTTTCCAAAAACAAAAATAAAAGAATTTGTCAAATCAAGACTTTATTGGCTGCTCGACAACAACATGCAGCTTTTTCGATGCCCAGATATGTCACTCTTTTCTACCGCGACCGGACCAAAAAACTTCAAGAAAATCGTTTGGAATGAAATATGAAAATTCCTCCATGCTAAGCAAAGACGAAACGCTCCATTTCGCTAAGTGGAGATCAAAATAGTTCAAAAAATTCTCCAAGACCAAGCTGTCTCTGACAAAATAGCATATAATTTAAAATACCATATGAACCACCCCTTATATGAATACTTATAACTGCTGTAAATGCATGTTTGAAAGAAATCGTAGAATAAAGTATAGTAGTATAGAATAAGTATAGTATAATAAAGTAAGTAGTAAAGTAGTAGTCATTGGTGAATCATATTTTCCAAAGATTTAATTTATTAAGGACTGTACAGACCATTTTCGATGTAAATTTTTGGACACCCTACGCACTTTAACCAATATGCCATACCAGCTTTCGTAAAGTATATAATTTAAGCATTTTTTTAACTCAGTATTTACTTATTGACTAACACATAATTTCACTGCCGAGCTCTCATTTCATAAATTTTATGAGAACGCACTTAAGTGCTAACTAAGCTACTTATATAAGACATAAGTGTGTAAGTATGTGTTATACATATGTACATACATATAAATGCTAGGAAATATTCAGAGGCTAAATTCCTTTGGAGTGTGAGTTAAGAATCAACACATTTATATATATTGTGCATACATGCTCACGTTATGTATTTATATACGTTTATCAAGGTGCAGAGGGGTTTCGATAAAAATTTTTGGCGAAATTTCATCAATCTTGCTCACCAAATTGGGAACAACAAACGCAGATTTATTGCTAATCAAAGTCGGCGTTTGTAATTAGTCATTCAATTAATCTCTTGTGCACACAAATACAGACATACATATGTATATTTCAACCCTAAGCCAATCTGCCAAAGCTTTTTTTGAGAACAAAAAAATTTTTTAATTGATTTTGAAAAACTATATTTCAGAATATTACCAATCATTTTTGAAACACCAAGAACAAAAGTGTTTTTAACTTAAGTTATTTAGTATAGCTAACCATATTAGGTAATATAATAAAATAATGAATAGTTAGGTTAGGTATACTAAAACTGAACTTTTTTCGGAAAATATCATAAATTATATTTAATCTATGTACTTTTCAATTATAAATAACAAAATGCATGCAATGCTGCGCTTTCAATTTTCTGAACTTTAGCCGAAGAAAACAAAACATAATTTAAATGAATTTGAATACTTTAATTTCTGCTTTAAGAAATTCCCTCCTGCAAATTTACGGTGTTTAAGCAACACACACTAACATCTAATCCATGTTTTAGACATATGTTAAGAATCTCAGGCGATTGAAATCACATTGCTTCACACAGGTTACCGAGTATGTAAGAGAATAACGTTGTAGGAATTTAACAACCTGATTTCATTTGTGCAATGAAATGTTTACACATAAAACATATGTTGCTACGCACAACATACACACACACCTTCAAAGTAGTTTTGCAAATGCAACCCGGCTCTTCCAACCTCATATAACACATACTCTTTCAGTAAAAGGAAAATGTGCTTGCTTTATTCTCCAGTTCAGCTGCTATGCGTAAAATCTAAATTTTACGGCGAAATGAGTTTAGACAACACAGACAACCCTTTTCATATTGTGCGAAACTGAAACATTAATCCTTTTCGGTATGCGTTTTGCCCTTTTATAGCGGCATCTTATTTCTAAAGCACACATACCGCCACACAACAGATTCGACTGACTTAAGTGCGTTTTAACCGTTATACCACCAAAGTGTATGATGTAGATTAATTGCTGACGCTCAATTCGATTGCTGGCACTTGGATAGCAAGTAATCTTTTCACCTCAGACGAAAAATGCTATAATATTTTACAGTGGTACACTTCCGTATAGTTCCCAACTGAACAGCAGAAATCAGAACGATTTGGATTTTTTTGCAGTTCAACGCCAGAAGGTGCATTAATTTGTAGGAAAGACTTTCTAGTTCTGTTTCTGATAAACAAGGCAATATCATTGAACTCGGCTTAGATCGCAATTGGCCAAAATATATCACACAACCCATAGCATAATTGAGCCTTTAGACACTAACACCGTATTTGATTTGATCCCATTAGAACCGATCTAATGCTGAATACCGGGTCAATCATTAGTGAAATAGACCAAGTTCGTCTTGAAAAAGTTGAACAACACTGAAAATTTTTAAGGCGAAAGAGATCGAGTTAGGATTATGCAAAATAACTAGACGGCTTACAGTATAAAAATATAAACTTCAATGCCACAAGGCATCTGCTTCCTGATAGAAGCTATAATCGTCTAAGTTAATTAGTACCATATGTCGCAAGTTGATGACATGCCCGAAAAATAAATTATATTAAATTTTTCTGCTCTTTTGTTTTCCAAAATATATGAGACCTTCCTTTATCTCTACGATCACCATCTTAAACGAGATGCTGTGGACTATCTTTCTGTTGTCTTTTTAAAGCTTGAACTATTTCCCCGAAATTGAAAGACGAAACATACGCCAGAAGCTTAATATCGCACAAACTTAGTTGATTAGAGAGCAGTTCGGTGGACCATTTTCGAGTCTGAGAGGAGAACGCTTGATATATTAAAAAATGTAGTAGTTTTGTTTTAATTGCAAAATGAAGCACATATTGTACTTAATTGAAGAATAATGCTTGAGATAAGCAATAATAAATATTGCATATGCGAACATAAAAAGGATGAACTATTTTTCATTTTTTTTTGCTGGGTTGCCAAATAAAATCGAAGGAAGTTTTTCTAAATTGAAGTAAGAGTCCAAACTTGGTATAAGCGCTTGTTCGACTCAGTGTGAAGACTAGTTCTAATCGATAACAAAATAGTAACGAAGTTTGTCAAAAACAAAAGTAACGATTCAGTCAAAGTGCTAAATTCTCAAACCGTCCAAAATGAAAGTTTCATTAAATTTACTTCCTCCTATTTATAAGGGTAACTCGACTCGCTACAAAGTTGTAAAACTTGCAAACCCAGCTGGTGCATCAATGAAAATACAGTTTCACTTTTCGACCTACTCGAATGAAATAAACAAGTCCACTTCAATTTAATTTTCAATGAACTGCATTGGAGGTGTCTGCATTCCCTTTGCTGTTATGCAACTAGTTTTCCCCTCCATTTTCGTTCTATTACAATATTTTCATGCTCGCTTTGGCATAATCTTGAACCTTTTGACCGAGACAAGCGTGTTCTTTAGCGCGGCTATTAATTAGTTTACTAACAACACCAACTAACACCTATTAACCTCATTTCGACTCAGCACATTTGCTAACCACTTCTTTGAAACTTAAACCTCGTCCTTTCGTTTGCGCTCACTTACTTCCGCACTTGGAAATGCAAATATATTTTCCCCTTAATTTGTTTATGTTCTCTTAGTTGTAGCTAGAGCTAAATAGTTAACATAATATTTTCTACCACTTTATTCTTTTCAAAAAAGGTTACTGGCCACTAGGCTTTGTTTGGTGTAACATTTATGTGACGTGCGATGTATTGGCCTGCTCTTCGAGTATTCTGCATATGTGTTTCATCAGTCTGGGACGATATATGGGCATACGAAATCCGTTGGGATCGCGGCATCATTCGACGAAACGTTTGGCTGGTATTAAGATTGCCATTGTTTGGGTCATGGCAATGATTGTCTCGAGCTCGATAACAGTTTTAGGTAAGTATCAGAAATAACTGATTCGTATGTATTTAAAGATTCCTTCGATTTTTCATTATCTACTTTTACTCGCCTTCTTCTCTTCCCGCAGGCCTCGTCAACAAGCACAACATCATGCCGGCTCCAAATATTTGCGTCATAAATAATCGCGCTTTCTTCGTATTCGGCTCGCTTGTAGCGTTCTACATTCCAATGCTAATAATGCTCACATCCTATGCTCTGACAATACCACTGCTGCGTAAGAAAGCTCGCTTTGCAGCCGAGCATTCAGATGACGTCTTTCGACGGTAAGCACAATTATATAGCTATCTTAGAATGCTATCTTATCTTAGTTATCTTAGTTATTATTCTTAGAATGCCAATAATCAGATAGGCCCTCCGGTTTTGAGATTAAACTGTACGACAAACCCTTACACAGGATGTAAAAGCTAATAAAGGATTCAACATAGGGTTTTTACCGCTTATTTTTACTATGGACAATAATGGCTTCTGTGGTGTTTTAAATATTCATAACCTCAATTATTGTTAAAACCATAAACATATTCGAGAAATAATTTCCCGTAGATATTATAAATTGAACATTTTGATTTAAATTGTTGTCGAGCACTAAATTAAGAAGTAAATTTCTAATAATTTTCAACGTTACTAAAGCTTGGAGTAAAAATTTTCCAAGCGGAAATTTTATATTTTCAGTATGAAATTTCATACTCAGAAATGTTCATAATGGTTATTGACAGTTCAACATTGTATGTTAATAAATATTTCCACAGAATTTCTGCTTCAAGTTGAATAATAGTTTTAGATAGCGCCTGCAAAGATTGTGCATTTCCACGAGCATTGCTTACATTTCTTCTTTTTACACGTTTTCATCACCAGCTTGGGTGGCCGTTTCACCATACGACCCCAGCACAACCAACGGCAATTGCAACTGGCCAACAACAGCAGCTTTCACCGTAGCAATAATAGTCACACCGGTTACAGCAAATATTGTGGCAGCGATAGCAATCGCATTTTCTGCGCAAGGAATGATGGAGACGTTAGCGCCAATAGCAACGATGATTGCAACAAGCAACAAAAGCACGGCTTGCGACACCCGAACAAGGCGAACTATTCAAATAGTTGTGGCAAAGCGATAGATGTGGGTGGTGGTGTTGGTGGTGGTGGTGGTGGTGGCAACAGCTTTGGCAGTACACTCTTCAAATGCCACACCAGCTTTCGACGCAGCGGCATAGGTCACACATCCTCGGCAACGGGGCACATTAAGTCACCAACCTGCGACATCGGTGGCAAGGATCGACTTTCGCAATCACAATCGGCGCAACACAGCAGCTATTGGCGCACGCACGGCAATCCGAACATCATGGACAGGTAATTACTTCATTCTTAGGGAAGTGGCGTTTTGCAGACAATCAAAATCAATAAAGTTGCTTAAATGATGTTAGTTAGAGAGGCAGACATAGCGGCATAAAGGTATTTACGTTTTACCCTAAGAGATTTCAAAATCAACAAAGAGATGATGATTGCAATCAATTCTTGTCAAAGTCTTTACCAAAATTTGACTCATGCATTTGAACTGAACCAATTTTGGTAACAGTTCAGCAGTTCGTAGGTTCTCGCAGCTTTGTTAACGTTTTTTGGATTTTTTATGAGCGATTGATAATACTTTCTATATACGTCCGAATATATAACCAAATTCATCCCTCACAGCAAAAGTAAACATCCCTTCGACGAAAAAAAAAAAACAATTTTAAGCTGGGTTTTAAGATCGCCAGTGATTTTCGATGAGTTTTCTGCACTTATGACAAAACTGCTAAGGGTTGAGTTTAGATATTGTTCTTCAAGTAATCTTAAGGTAGGTGCACGCAGTAAGTTTAGCGTTCTTAGTGGATCATATAGAAAGAGCGTTGGATTCTAAAGAGGAATGGACTGGGACTTGTGTAATGCCAAGACTAATTGTATTCAGACCATGTGACAATAATATCGGTATGCGATTGCGATGTGGCGGCTATTGGAGTATTCGAACGAAAGACTTGGCGAATTTTTATGCTATTGTATAATTTGAAAAGTTGGTGACAACATGCAATTGAAATGATGAAATGATGGGTGATTTGAGGAGAATACCAGGTCGAGTGAAATAATTGTATTTTTTCGATGAATGGTCTTAGGTAAGGTAGTCTATAGAATTGTGTGCATGCTTTGCAGTTAAACCGAGGTTTTGATATTTTGAAATAAATTTGGATAGAAAAAAAATGTTGTGTGTTAATAAACACTATTTCTGTTTTCGATATGAAGAGGAATATTTTCCGAACTCTGCGACTCTTCTCGCTATAATCGATGTATCATCTTCAATATTTTAAATAATAACAGCAAATTTGTGAATTTTCTTTAAAATGCCTTAAACTTTTCAGCCAATCTGTTACAAACGCCTTAAGATTATAATAACGAGCATAGAATCTCTCTATTTTGTCATTTATTTTAGACTAAGAATGAAACCATGCACTCAGTTCTACACAAAGATTGTTCCTCCTTACTTTTGAATATAGCAATAAATGCTTACATACGAGTACATAAAACAACGAACCAACCAACAATGCAACATACAATAACAAACATACATAAATATGTAACGGTATTTCTATACTCTCGCAAGATGTTGCTAGAGAGTATGTTAGTATTGTTCACCTAACGATTGTTTGTAGCATCTAGAACTAATCGAGCTAGATATAGACATATATATATATATATATATATATATATCCACGGCCATCTCCCTTACAAAGATTATGTTGATTATGTTGTTGTAAAACTACTAAAAGTGCGTTATCTGGCTGAAGGAAAACGTCAGAAACATCAATCTTTCATTAAATCTTACTGCAAATATAATACAGAAGGGTTGCATAGGAATCCGTGTAAAGCTTTTGTGATGGGTGTGGCAGCGCCTACTTTTAAATGAAATCCCATAACTCAAGAACGCCTTAGCCGATTTCAACAAAATTTGGTGCGTTACATCACATTTGTATTCTTATGTCACATTGTGCAAACGGACGAAATCGGATAAAAACCACGCCTACTTCTCATATAACACACTTTTAAGTTTCATCTTATACTTTCCCTTTAAATTAGATAAATCGAGTATCAATTAAGCTATTGGAATAAAGCTTTTCCCGAATAGTACGTTCAAGATATGCCATCTTATGCGTGGAAACAGTCGAAATCTGATTACAACTTTTCAAGCCACCAGATACCCAATATATGAACCTGAGTGCCTCTATCTGACTTTTTACCGAAAATATCAGGAAACCTGTAAAATATTGAAATGAAATTGAAGGATTATCTTTCCATGATAATAGTGTGTTCTGGTATCAAAAAGGGCGAAAATGGGGTAAATACTTCCCCTAGACCTAATATAAGGATTTCCAATCTTCCAGTAAAATTTATACCATATATAACGGTAAATCTGTAAGATATTGTAATGAAATTGAAGGATTATCTCTCCATGATAACAAAGTGATCTGGTATCAAAAATGGGTAAATCGGGTAAATACTACCCCTAGCCCCCATGTAAACAATGCAAAGATTTTCAACCTCCGGGTAGACATTGTACCATATATTTCGATCAATATGTAAGATCTCTTAGCAAAATTAAGCGAACGTGTAGAATTGGATATGCCATAATTTATCAATATTTGTGATCAGTGGGATCTTCCTCTATCCTAAAAATGGCCGATATAAGAATTCCCAATTTTCCATCCGACTTTAAACCGTTTATGTTGGTCAATATGTCTGATATTTCAATGAAATTAGGTACAAATATTTTCTTAAACATAATGTGATTTCGCGCTTAATATGAAAGGAATCGGTATAGACCATGGTCTAAGACCTATACTTCGAATATAATGATGTCCTTTTCTCTGGTTGACTTTTTCTTCATATATCTAATATATTCATTAAACCACTTTGGTTGAGCTTATATCGCATGTGTCACTTTTGAGTTAATATGGTAGATTTTAATATAAATATCTCGGACACGAAGCAATTTAGAGGAATTAAAGTACATGAGTCTATGACTTGTAATATAAGTTAATAAGATAGCAAATATGATTGCAATCCATTGACAATTGCGTCGAATGATGAATGTTGAATTCTTCCGGGACATTTTTTAATATAACCAGCATTAATATTGCCAGCACTTGAAAGCATATCCCCGTTTTTTCAAAAATATATTTTTAAACTTTCACTTCATCTCGTAACAATAAAAAGTTATTTAACAAAATATTTTTAATTACTTTTTATATTCACATACATGTACATATATACAGATTTATGTATGTGTTTGTATATATATATATATATATATATATATAACTGTTCTCAATTCTATTAAAAATAAAGTTATTGCTTAAAAATCACATTTAGTGCAATTTAGATGAAATATGGCAAGTGCGGACAACACACTTTCTTTATTACCTTTAAATAGGCAATAACATTTTTCCAACAAATGGACTGCCCATAAAATGCTCCTGCACACATATATACATATAAATATAAAGTATATACATAGGTACGAATGGGGATGTCTGTGGCGCAAAACCACCATAGCGGTGCGGCGAAAACAGCAATTCCCGCGAAACATGTAGGCAAACGCCGAAGCAGCTGAGAGTATTTACACAACAATGCAATAAAAGCTACAAAAAACGCAAATATGATTTTATGTGACATTGCAGTTATAAAATGGTTGAAGTGGAGGCTTGCTTATGCCATGTACACATGTACTCATTTATATGTATGTGTATGTTCTAGTACCGTTATTCATTGCAATCATATGTGTTAGCTTGCTGCAATTTTCTTGCCAAATCACTTTTCACTGCCAACGACTTAAAGCCCATGTGTGCGTTTTTGTGGGTCAAAAAGAGCTTTAAGGGAATCTACTTATGTACATATATACACCAATGTCTGCTATATACATAGTCTTCAAAACAATAGTGCTTTGGAATCTTAGTTTGTCTTTTCTTTGCTTGCTTGATTTGCTAAACCTTAACCTAGCCTAAAAATCATTACCCAACTCGGCAGTTCCGAATCTTATACAATCGGATTTCCGTTTCTGCTCACTGCTTCAGTTACAAAAGGCGATTCTGTTCTGTTCAACTTGTCAGTTTATCTGTTAGTGTCAGCATTTTCAGGCTCACAGCCGTAAGACCCTGTGAGAAATTTAACCTTTTAGTTAGGTTAGGATTAGGTTAGGTAATTTTAGTTTTAATTGCAGGAATCGCCAATAAGAGCGATGTGTGATTATATAAACCCACCCCTTTTACTTAAGGTCAGATTTGTATCGGGCCAGAGCTCAAGTTGTAGCGAAACATTCGCGTGTTGTCTTCTTCAGTCCTTAATATACATTAAAGAGTACAAAAAAATCCATCAGTAAAATATATATATATATATATGTCTATCCATCAAAATTATTTTCCAAAAATAATTGACATTTTCTCTCCCTTAAGAAATATACCATAACATTTCTAATGACATTTTAAACTGATATGATATGCCACAAGGCCTGAAGCTAAGTTTCTTATCCGTATCTTTCTGAACTCGCGGCTGGAACTTGGTTACGGTTAAATAACGGTTCAATAGTTGCAATAGGCAGTATATTTGCTGAAATTCCAAGCAGTAAGCTTCTAAGCAAATCAACAGCGAGTCTCTTATACAGTTTCAAACCTGAAGAAATATTTAGTAGACATATTTCCAATCACCAGCGATGATCGTGATATTTAAATAAGTATCGGAAGCTTAAAATACTCTAAGTGCTAAAGATACAAATTCAAAGTAAATAAAGATGCAATCTTTCACAAGATATACGTGAGTTCGCCCATAAAAGAGTATTACACAACTACACCTCTGGAAATTACAGTTTCGTACATTTAACGATCCATAGAAATTATTTATCAAAACTATTTAAGAGAACTTCTCCTCCATCCTCATTTGCCTTAAGTTCTCAGTACAAAGTTGCTAACGTAAAGAAATCTTAGAAGACGGCCTAAGCTTTTTTGTTATATATGACCCTATCGCCAGTTTTGGTGGTCATCCTCAAATGTTGATATGGTTTATTTGTAAATTAGAAAGGAATGTATGAAATCTAAAATCTGTTGCACATTTTCATAAGATATTAGTTGATAGTTGACAATTTGATTCCGACACCCTGCTACAAAAAAATCATCACTGAGATCCAGACGGCTTTATTTCTAACAAAGAACTAGGATATCTCAAGCCACTTCACTGCACATTAAAGAGTCTTAAAATATTTTCTATATTTCATAGTTGCGAAACAGCAGGTAAATGCTACAGCGGGGATAAATAAAGACTTCAAGGTCATTAGTAAAACAAATAGCTGATTATATGAAAACCGTAATAATACAATTAAATTACAGAATATATGAGGATAAATTTATAGATTAGTGATTTTAGTGTGTGAGTGCATAAAAATCGATGATTGGTGAACGATATGGACGATACAATATTTAAAATAATAGTGTGCCTAAAAGTCCCTCAAAGGACTGCCTCAAAGGACTGCCTCAAAGCATATTTAAAAGTATATATTTATTTTCAAAATGCTCCTTATAAAATGGTTCAGTTGTTCGGGGCGGTTAAAAAAGCATAAACATAAAACGGTTTACAAAGGCTTTTGCATACGTATATCCTCTTTAATGCCTTTATTAGAGCCCCGCGTATACCTGTAAGGTCACTGATATTTTTCTATTGAAAAAAAATTTTATTTGTTTCAAAAAATTCAATAGATGTAAGAAAACTGATAACCTTCTCACAATTTCGACTGGTATCGTGTCCTCTAGTGTTGTAACTAAATAAAGCTGAATGCAATACTTACTTACTTCAATTATTTCATAGAAAATGGCTTTAAAT
This sequence comes from Bactrocera minax, assembly GCA_021498325.1. NCBI lineage: Eukaryota > Metazoa > Arthropoda > Insecta > Diptera > Tephritidae > Bactrocera > Bactrocera minax. The sequence continues at coordinate 598,601 of JAKEEE010000121.1, read as the reverse complement.
TATAACAAATTTATTTTTATTCTAAAGGGAGTTCAAAGCACATTTATATCATTTAAAGCTTTTCAGTTTATTTCCGTGTAAGAGAATATACTTTACTTTATTTCATTTATATATCTATTTGTTAATCGATCTTTACTTGATTACGAAAATATAATAGTTGTGAAATAGTACAGTTAACCCAGTTGTTTGTTCGTTATATTCACTCTTCGTAAAAAAATTAGCAAAAGTATTCGCTCTTAAAAAAATAAGTATGAGAAATTCCGTTTATGTTGAGGCTTACTACCTCCATTTAACTTTATAACTTTATCTTTTGAAAACTTTGTTTCTTGAAATAACTCATAATGCAGATAATTCTATAGTCTTCACCGGACGAGATTTACTGCAGCCGGCATAAATTTTTAGGTATATAAACAGGCCAATCTACAGACGATCTTAATTTTCCCAACCTTTAGGAGAAAGTTCTTATCACAAATCGAGGAGGAAATAATTTTAAAAATTTCGTATGCAAAAAATGTCTAGACCTTCAATTCACCAAACTTTGAAATGCATCGCTGTTCTTTTAATTGTTTTCAATATTTTTCCAAGATGAATCGCCAAGTGTTGCCATCCACTTCAGCAAGGCGCCGAAACATATGGCTTGTGGCTAGACACCCTTCAATAGTCCATAGTGGTGGCACAGTACTCGCAGCACTTTAAGTTAACTCGACCACAATTTCGTTTCAACAACGAGATGTACATATTCACACTCAAGCACTTCTGGCTTGTTCAAATATCTACGCCATCCGGGCGACTGGTGTACTTGCGGTCTCGGAAATTTACGCTCCATCTTTTGGCGCTTGCATCGACACGCTTTACAAGTAGACTCATCTAAATTTTTTTAATTCAACAATTCTAGGCGAGCTATGCTGTTACCTCTCACGGCTTCCTCTTTCTATTACTTCTACTTGTGGTTTTTCGTTGAGATTGCTCTTGCTTTTAGTTCCACTTGCTTTTTCCCCCACGTCCGTTTTGTGATGAAACTTTTGCCTCTGTGGCGAAGGTTAGCCAACAATAAACTACTAAAGCGCTTATAATTGCAGTTTCGTTTTCAATTTTTTCTCGAAAAGTTTGCTGTTCTATAATTTTATCTTTAACACGAAAACACTAAATGAGTCGCTTGTTATACTCTCGCAACATGTTGCTACAGATATATTAGTCTTGTTCACCTAACGGTTGTTTGTAACACCAAGAACTGATCGAGTTAGATATAGACATACATAAATTTAAATGATCAGGATGAAAAGACAAGTTGAAATCCGAGTGACTGTCTGTCCGTCCGTCCGCCCGTACGTCCGTTCGTGCAAGCGATAACTTGAGTAAAAGTTAAGATATTTTGATGAAACTTGGTATACATGTTCTTTGTCACCGTAAGACGGTTGACATTGGGCGTAATTAAACATCTGCCACGCCCACAAAATGCCATTAATCGAAAACAGATATAGTGCTATAACTAATCAGTAAATTAAGATATAAGCGTATTATTAGGTATAGAGGACCCAATAGGGCGGCGCATCTATGGTCAAAAAGTTTTGTAAAACTGAGTATGGTTACGAAATCGAATAGAAGACTCGCCTACTTCTCATATAATACAATTTTAGACTTCATCTGATACTTTCACTTTAAAGTAGATAAATCGAGCATCAATTAAGAAATTGGAATAAAGTGCGTAAAAATAGTTGAAATTGGATTATAACTTTTCAAGCCCCCAGATACCCAATAAATTGACCTCAGTGCCTCTAGCTGTCTTTTTACCGAAAATATCGGTAAATCTGTAAGATATCGTAATGAAATTGGAATATTATCTTTCCATGACAATAGTGTACTTCGTTATCAAAAATGGTGAATACAGGTTAAATATTACCCATAGCCACCATATACTTAATGTACGGATTTTCAAACTACCGGTAGACTTTATACCATATATTTCAGTAAGTCTATAAAATATCGTAATAAAATTTTAGGATTATCTTTCCATGATAATAATATGCTGTTGTATCAAAAAAGGGAAAAATCGTGCTCCCATGTACCTAATATAAGGATTATTAACCTCTGGTTAAACTTTATACCATATATTTCGGTCAATATGTAGGATAACTTAACAAACTTAAGCGAACGTATAATATTGGATATACCATAGCGTACTGGCGAAAATGTGTGAAATCGGTCTACGAATTATCCCAGCTCCCATATACTACATATAATAACTTTCGTTATTCTAGCAGACTTTATGCCGAATATGTCGGTCGCTATAGTGGTTACCCTCACAAAATTCGGTGAAAACATGTTCCCTAATATACTTGAATAATGAAAAGAGTTAATGTGATCAATGCAGATCTTCCTCTATTGCGCGATTTCGCGCTAAACATGAAGGAAATCGGTCTAGACCATGGTCTAAACCACTTATTCCTTATGTAATGATATCCTTTTCTCTGGTTTACGTTTTCTTCATATATCTAATATTTTCAAATAAGCCACTTTGGTTGAGTTTATATCGCATGTGTCACTTTTGAGTTAATTTGGTAGATTTTAATACAAATATCTCTGATACTAAGCAAAATATAGCAACAAAAGTACATTAGTCTATGACTTGTAATATGAGTTAGTTAGATACCAAATATGATTGCAATTCATTGAGATTTTTTTCGAATTCACTATGTTGAATTCTTCCGCGAAATTTTTTTATATAAAGTTATACCAGCACCTGAAAACATTTCCCCGCCTCTGATCCGGCCAAAATGTTCGGTTATACCCGCACTTAGCCCTTTCTTACTTGTTTTTGTTTTTTTGTAGTTTTGCTTTCACTTATATATAGGGCGCCGCAGAGTCGAGGCAAGTTCACATCTTTTAAGTATTTTAGTCACCATTTTTCAATTTTCCGTGCATTGTCAAAATGTTTTGCATAATATTATATTTTTATTAGTTTAACTAATTTTGAGTGTTGAAAGTCAAGTCGATTGCTTTGATTTCAATTTTTCTTAGCCATGTCAATATATTTTGAAACTGTATGCCGCGAATTGTTCTCGGGATCTCGTGATATAATTACCGGTACACCTTATTAATTCGTGGACAGGGTGTTCCATGTTCATAAAATTTCATTTACATCCTTGAGCTTAGGAAGATTAATCGAGGAATGCTACTCTCAGAAAAAGATACTTCGAATTTTTGTATCAGAGAAGTTATGTACTAATCAACAGAAACCCACCAAAATTCTTTATTACTTCAGAGTATGAATTTTAAGCAACTATTGCATTTTATAACGATAATAATTGCCGCGTAATGTTTTAAGTTTTTTCTCTTTTTGAGTTAAACACCGCTCAAAGTTGGAGTAACCTAACATTCTAACTCTAGGCATTCTAATTAGTTCTATTCAGCGCATATTTTCTACTATATACTGTTAGCAGCTTTCATTGCTGTTTTGATCATTTTGTAGTTTATTCTGAAACTCCAAGACCCTTTTAGGGTAGATAAAAAAAGAGCAGTGGAGTTATTTCACTTCTTTTCTAATAAGTCAAAATATTTATCTACCATTTTCGATATATGTCGTCAGAATATCTGACAATCGTTTTTTCATTGGACACGTTATATTTCAAAAACTCCAAGAAAAGCCTTCTGACGCTTCAGAAATAGAGGTTTGGTCACTTAAATTTTTAGAATTTCTGCAGGAAAACAAATAGGTGAGTAAATTTATTGATGAAAGTATTTGTTTGGTCTTAAAAAGTTGTTTGATCTTTTTAGACAAACTAATGAGTACCATTGAAGCGAGTCAGCCAAATAACTGTATTGGAAAAATATTCTTAACATAACAAATTGGGAGACAAACATATGCCCCAGCAAGAAATTGCACACCAAACAGTTCTAGAAAAGATGAAATCAATTTAATGGAACCATTTTAAAGTTAACACTATGTCTACAAGCGGCACATACTCTTCAGAAATAGAATGGAAGATGATAAATGCATAGGAAGATCAACCGCTATAACCTCTCCGAAAATTAATAAAAACAAAATTGTAAATAGTATTTAAGGGTTTTCAATTAAAGGAAAAATATTTCGCAAAAGCGATTCTTTAGCTGATTTCATCTTTAGAAATATTAAATATTTTTTAAACTGGTTCTAACTAAACGCGCAAAAAAATGGCATAAACTGAGAGTAGCCAACGTTTATACCCTCAGTATTGTCACTCATAAGTCATGTACAATCATACACCCACACTTTGAGTAAATATATAATAAATACACGACAGCTTTCACTTGAAACTAACTAAAGCGCCAATTCTGCCTATGTAAACTACACATGCGTATACTTATATGGTATTTTACATGTACATTTAATTTCACATAATCTTATTTTGCTATTTCTGCCACTGTATATGCATTCGAATAAGCTGTAAGTGTTAGTCGAAACACATTTAAATTTCATTCCTCAACGCTTCCAGCTAAATTACTGGTGCCAGGAATATCACTTTAATCTTTGCAAAATCAAATTAGATACATACGTTTTTCGCACGAGGAAAAATAATTTAATTGCATTCTGTAAATTAATCATCAAATGAATTAAGTTTATGAGTTCGTAGAACAAGTAGCAATGCGTAGTAATAAAGTTCCTTCGAAACTACTGCCCACAAGTGTAAAGTAAGTCATTTTGTTGGAGTAACACAGTGATTTTGTAAAGCAAGATGTAGTAAACTAATTAATCTAATTGAAATAAGACTTTTGGATATATTTTTAAGTTGCAGCTCTTAAGAGACATAATTTGGAGTACTTTGATAGCTTTCAATTGCTATTGTTGTTGTGGCAACTAGTAGTAATTGGTTGTCTTTTCTTAAATAGCATCGATTCTTCCCACGACAGTCGAGACTACGTAACCGTAAAAAACGGACTCAGACTTACATTCGGTCAAGAATTATCAAGTTAAGAGCACCCCTAAAATTATTTCAAAAATGTCTCCAGTTCAGCAACTGTGCGAATTGTCGACATATCTATAGGTGGCACTCCCGATTCCGATTTTAATACCGCTCCACGTCTTCTAAATGTCTTTTCTATGAGAGAATAGGAATAATAGCAGAATAATATGACAATGTTTTGTCCATTTGTTTATAATTATATCTTACTGAATCTGGCAGCCCAATAAACCAAATATGTAACCAGCAGTCCTGTAATCAGTTGTCTTGTAATCCTCCAAACTCCAATAAATAAATTTACAAGCCTCATTCATTTTCTAACCTAATTTATAACTTCTTTATGTATTCCAATTTATGGATTTACAGCCGTCCCAATCGACGTGCATCGGCGCTTATGAGTGTCTCTCAACCCCAGTTGGGTTATTCTACAAACGGTGGCACTGCGGGAAACGTACTGATTGGCAGTGGTGGCGGAAACGACAGTAGCCTGCGAAAGGAAGTCATTAACAGCATCAGTGGCAATACGGCCAACAACAATAGTGGTAGCAGTGCATTGCTACTGAAACAGCACGGTGGCACTTGTGAACAGAGCACGCAAACACCAGAGTCCATAATGCATGAAACACGCCGCCACAAGCTGAAGGCATTTAAATTCTCACTGAATAGTGTTACTACGCCAGCGTTGAATTTGCGGTGAGCACCATGCAAGCATGCCTATACTCGTGCCTATTTGACTAGCGCCACTTATGCGTGGCTCCATTTATTGTATTACGCGACAATAATTCGATTTGTGTTTCTATATCCTCTAATTCTATCGTTCACTCTCTTCTCTCCCTCTCTCTCACTCTTTCTGTAGCTTCCTGAATAATCGGGGCAAACGCAATAGCTTATCCGCCAATGCAGTGGCCACCGAGCAGAAAGCGACGAAAGTACTCGGTCTGGTCTTTTTCACCTTTGTCCTTTGCTGGTCACCGTTTTTCATTTTGAACATCATTTTCGCCGCTTGCCCTGCCTGTCAAGTGCCCGAACATGTTGTGGACACATGCCTCTGGCTCGGTTATGTTTCATCAACAATTAATCCTATTATTTATACTATTTTTAATCGAACATTTCGAGCGGCTTTCATACGGCTACTAAAGTGCAATTGCCAGCGGTAAGTGAATAATTCAATTTTGATATATATATGATTTATAAAAATTCAAATCTAATTACCTATCTAACATTTGGTAGAAATTTAAATTCGGTTTGAGTATGACATAGCGGAAATTATTGTCTTTTGTAGATAAATTAAGTGGAAAATGTTAAAATGTATTCATATATTTTTCTAAAACTGATTTGTTGAAACCTCTCTTGCTCTTTCTAACATTATTACCGTGGAACTACAACACTTAGGCAAAATAAATTTTATCAAAATCCTCCTCTCATATAATTACTTTCAGAATTTCATATATGAATTCACAAAGTTTTTACTTCATCACATATTCCAACCCCCAATTTGTGATTGGTTCCTATTATACTACACTTAAAGACTTTTAAATTATCGTATTGCGGTCCTTAGATACGCTTTTAGGCTAATTCTAGTCACGGTTTCACATTTTGGTGGAATCCATTTTAAAAGTAGCTCAACTATGGACCAGTACCGTCAAATTTGGATAATTTGTACTTCAATATATCTACGTACTGTTTACCCGAATATATGCTTCCTTATATTATTTCTGTTAGTTTTCAAATGAATGAATGTATATGCTAGTTTTCGACAACAAAGATTTTTGACGCAGCCAAGATTCTAACCTAATACTAGCTAAGACATCAACTCACCCGTTCACCCGATCAAATTTATTGTCTCAAATAATCGACGAAAGTGTAACAGTTGGAGGGAAATTAAATACGCTACTTAAAGAGCATATCCTCTCCCAAGTTCTACAGCTAATTACCATATTTCAGTAGCTGATTACTTTTTATATTGCATATTTTATGTAATATCCTTGCAAGAACCTGATTTAGCACTACATATAAATCACCTAAGTTCGGTAGCTGATTACTAGACGACAGATTACATCTCAAAGTATTTCATTAAGGATCACTTAAAAATCACTAAAAAAATATGGTCTGAATTCGAGAGTGGTTAAATTGTACTCTTTATGATCTACTTTACTTAATATCCCTTCAAGTACCTTATTTAGCACTATATTTACCTAAGAGATTGCAAATAATTGTAAAAAACTACGCTACCATTAAATTCTCTTCGCAAATTGACGTCAATACTTTTTATTCATGACCCACTCACTAATGAATTGTCGTGAAAATAACTTAGTCAATTTCCTCCGCTATTTTGATTGTTCATGTTCTTACCATCATATCTAGCAATAATTCCCGATCTTATTTTGGACAATAGTTTAAGTCCTAATCACTGATATTTGTGAATGATTGTCTGAAGTGATTATCGTCCAAAGGGTTGTGGATTCAAATTCTGGTCGACTAAGATTTAAAATTATACAGAGTTTATTAAAAATTATCGCACTTCGAAAGGCTGCCCACAAAATCCATCAAACGTTTGTAGAGAATTAAAAATTTATGAAGCCCTTGAAAACGCTTACAACACCCCAAATAGTGAATAGCTAACTTTATTAACATATTTTTCGAAAGTATGTATATATAATTTTTAAACATTAAAATATAAAAATGCCCTTAACCTCGGAAAGCTATGATATATAAGTATTTCGACTCAAATCATATTTTTATGAACGAAATAACGCGAAAACGCTGAAAAGTCAAATTAAAAACGACCAAAACTTTTATCCTCTGACTCATATGGAGGAGCCCTCTTCCATATTTTCACAATTTTAAATTGCATTTATTAAACTTGCAGAATAACCTTTATTAAATTATTTTGCATTTTACAGTTATGCAACCGTTCCATGCATTGTTGTTATGCTGAAAAATATTTGATTTAAGTAAACCGATTTCCACTCTTCCTCTCCATTATTTCGCTCTCTCTAAACAGCTCTGGTCGGCCATCACGCTATCGTTCCGTCACCGAAGGACGCGGCGCATTAAGTCTCTGCGCTCCATCCGCCCTACCGTTGGCAATTTCATTTCAAGGGGCACCTTTGATGACACCATCAACCACAAATGCGACACCATTAAGCGATTTTCGTGGCAGCTATACGATCACAGATGATGAGTGTTAAAATTGAGTTGCAATGCCATAAGCGCTGGCCGCAAACAGACCGGCAACATGGCAAATTTTATTACGACTAAAAATTACAACATGAATACACGAGTTGATGCTATTCAAGGCGCATAACTATGGCGAAACGATGAAACGAACAAAAATGTAACTATTGTTACCTACATATATAAATTTACGAGTTATACGAGTGTGCAGTGCTTGGTGAACGTTGTGTTGGAGATTTAGTGAATGTGCATACATATGTATATACTAGGTACGAATGATGGCATGTTTTCACATACAGACATAATATATGATATTGATATTATTGAGGTAACTGCCACATGGCAACAAATATGGACTAAGCAGCTAAACATACACATAAATACATATGCATATGTACAGTGGAAGAAGTTTATTATAACTTTGCACATGCGGGAACTGCGACTGGCAGCGGCCAATTGAAAAAGTTGGTCAATTCGAGAGGAAATATTAAGCAAAGGTTATGGTGAACTTTTGCAATAAATACGTTCGTGTTTCGAAAACATTTATTTTAGCGAACAAGCTTGTTCCAAAAAGACAAAGTTTTGCCTGCAAAGCAGGCAAAGAGTGTGGTGGAAAATAGTAATGGCGAAACATCTCCTACTTCTCCACATATTAAAAAGAAAACTAAATAAAAAACGTTTGCAATTTACTATCAATCAGCGTAATTTAGCGTTATTTTTAGACCTCAATGCAGATACATTTTTGCTAGCGCTGCTCAAACACTAAAACACACAACTTTAATTTACATTATCTCATTACATTTTGAAGAAATTTTCAATTAACTGTATTGTTTTTATTGTTCACATATACTAATCAATAAGCAATTAACAGCTGCCATTGTTTTTACTTTTACTTTTATTCTAACTAGCGAAATTAAAATATACAACAGCTGATTGTGAAACAAAAACAAATATAACTAACCCACTAGTGGTCATTATTGATGATTACGACATACATATTGACGATTACAGTTGCAATTTTTATAAACTGAGTTCAACTGACACCTTAATTGAAAGCAAATAATAATTATCACTCAATTAGTCATTTGTTAATTTATAATCGGAGAAAGTTTTCGAAATTTTTTAAATAATTCCAAAATTAAAGTTTGAATTTATATATGCCAAAATTGAATACAATTAAAACTTCAATTGACAATTTTTAATTAATTAATTGAAATTTTTTTCAACATAAATATTTTTCATAAAATGTAATTCAAATTTAAATTAAACAAATAAAGAAGAAGATAAGAAGAAAAGAAGAAAACCCAACAATTATTTATACCAATGAACTCTTGGAAGCATTGCAATTCAGATGCAAATAAATATTTGAATCTTTGTGTGACTAACTGTAATTCGTTTAAGCTGTTCAAAACGGTGCTACATGTTGTGAGCTCTATTTTTCGTGTGACAACTACAAAAAATACTAATTGCACAATTAAAATATTACACATATAGACCAGAATTAACGACTTAATTGGGAAAATTTACATTGTAAATACCCAAATTGAGTAAATTAATATCATAGTTCAAATAACCGCACATTTTAACCTTGCATTCTTTTTTCAATAAAATTCTTAACAAAATTTTGGTTGCGCAAATAATAAGTAAAATAATAATTGGTAAATATTTAAATAATATAAAACAATATAAACTATTTGCTTTTTGACCTTAATGCTTGATTACATTTTCACAAAAATCCAACTCTGATACTTATTGCACAATAAATATATTAAATTTACAATCAACACAGTTTCTACACACAAATTTACTTACAACAGTTTTATCTCTATGTGAATTAAGTGTTTATCGTACAATTAATCTCCAACTTTTGTGTTGTGAATAAAGTGTTTATTGTACAATTAATGTTAAAATTTTTAAATGTTGTTTTTCATAGCAAAAGGTGCAAAATATGCTGAGATATTTTACTGAGAAAATAATAATTGTTTAATAGTATTTTTTTTGCATGACACTCACTTTTTACAAATCCCTAAATTAAGCATTAATTGCTCAATTAGGATTTTATTTTTGGCGGGGAAATTTAGATTTAATTAACAGCTTAATGAAATTATCTGAGATAATTAATAAATAAGTTTACTTTTTAAATATTTTAAAGGCTTCCTTTTTCGTAAAATTTTTAGCTAAATTTTAATTGCGCAAGTTCTTTTCACCTTAGTGAATGTTTTAAAAATAAATAAATGAAAAATAATATAATAAATAATATCTTCACCATAATTGTTTAAGCAGGTATGCATTTGATACATATTTTTCTTTGTACAAAAATGTTCCTTTTCGATTAGCATCCCCTCTCCTGACTACACGCTTTGGCAAAATTATTGTTTTATTATAAATAATAAATCAGGCTTGAATGACAGATTTTGTAATAGAATTCAAGTAATTACCTGGAATCAATTAACTACTTTTCATGTGATGTTAAACTCTTAGACTCGGCAAAAAATGCTGTGTAAAACTGAAATTTAAGAAAATTTAAGCAGAATTTGCAATTATTTACGCGTTTTTATTGTCAATAATAGCATGCACACATATTTGATTAAATTATCAGCAAAAAGCTTAATAGCAGCATTCACACTACTTAATTGATGTTGAATGAATTATGTGTTTGCTGGAATTGAAATAGCAATGTGTACATGCTGGCATTTGGAAAGGCGCGTGCATTACATAACAAAGGTGTGCATGATTTGTAATCGGAACAATTAACAAGCGAGCACGTTAGCAACTAGAAATTCACACGAAACTCTGTCGGAATACTAATTCCAGAAAAGCAATGCATAAATCTACTGCAAATATCGAATATATAGAACACTTACACTTCTTTGTACTTCTCTTTAGTGGTACTGAAATTAGCTGAGTGATTCAAACAGAGCTCAAGCAAGAATACCAAATTTAGGTAAGCCGTCTTCTTTACGATTTTTTGTACTGGGAAGAGAATTTATAATAATAGAAAGAGGTATTTGGCGAGAGACCTTCAGAAATGGAGCAAAGCACTCTTCTACGCGAAGACTATTTGTGAATCTACGCAAAAGAGTTTTAGTATTTATACTTTCCAAAAATATGTTTTTAAACTAAAGAATTCAAAATTGTTACGTGCCATTGAGATATGCAGGTACTCCTTTGCTGTAAGACTGATTGGTTCCTCTTCGTTCATTCACAAAACCCGCTTTACATACAGAAGAATATTGTTGGCATATGTTAATAAGTCTGATGGAACTATTCTGTAGATGGGACGGCAGCTATCTTAATCACTGAACAGTTTCGTGCAGTAAAAGTCGTTATGCTGTCGTTGAAACAGTTATATAAACTCTTTTTACGAGTGATCTTCAAAGTCATCTAAGAATAAGTACAGGAAACAAACTCTTTCGACCAAATCGGTTTATTGGAAAGGATTCTTAGATAGATTGTTGAAGTGACATGAAATGACGTTATATTAAGTAAGACAATACATAGCCTAGAAAAAAGACCTAGAATCAGAGAATGCAAATTGTAGAAAGTCGAAAACCTGACAGAGTATACCTGTGTGATTCATCTTAAAAATTTCATGGTATCGACTTTTATATCAGGTCCAGTACGTACAGTTTCATCCGATTCATGGGTCGTGCTGGATGTTATAGGTTAGAAATAGCCTCCTTGTAAGGAAGAAACAGGTTTTTTTTTTTTTTGATTCAAATATGACATAAAATTGACAGTAGACACAGAATAAATCCCAGTTCAGAACAATATATTCCACAAGAATCTAGTCGAAGTCACTTTGTAAATTAATAGGATTGTATAACTCTCACTGATTTCAATATGACAAAAATTTCCACCAAAATCTCTGCCTTCCTCCACCATAATTCGTTTCACTTTTTCTTGTTTTTTTTTTTTTGGTTTCGTAAAAGCAATTTAATTAAAAATCCCACAACTCATATGCAAACGGAATCATAATGCATGGGAAGCCATTAAAATTACCGCATTTCACTGCAACTCACTTTTAATTGCAAAAACAACTTAACAAAACATAAAACTTCAACTTACACGCTGTCTCTCCCGCAACTACGCGGGCAAACTCATTAGAAGCGAAAGTCAGAAGTTTAATAACTGAGGGAGTATAAAGAACATGTCAGAGTAGGAAATCGCCGTCAATAAATCAGGGAGAAAAGGAGAAAAAACAACAGAAAAACTTTTAGGAAAATTGCTGGAATATCTGAGAGTTTAATTAATTTCCGATTACTGTAGCTAACGAGCAATGGAAGAACAGCGGAGGGAACGTAATGAGGAAGCTAATGAAATTCAACGGAAATAAAACATAACAGTTATCAGCTCAGGATAAACTTTGAGTTGCTAAGATATTGCTTGCATTTCGTAAACAAACAGTTATATCTATATGTGTATATGTATGTGTGCATCTGTGTCTATGTGTTTGTGTGTCTATGTACGTCTAAGTGGGCGAGTAAATGGGTTTGCGCAAAAGTATAGCTTAATAGAATAGAAAATATTCTGTTTAACTGTATTTGTGCCAATGTTGTGGAAGGTTATACTAGAAAGGTAGCAAAAAATCAAAAACAAAAACAGTCACTCAAATCAAACAAAAATATGACTGACAACAGAATAGTCGCTCTACGGAATATCAAATCATTATTGTGAAATGTATACCTATTTTTACTACACACATATATGTGTACTTATGTATGTAAGTGAAATCAAAATTTAATATGAGTAAATGTACCTCTCGACTTACTATAAATTCTTATATTAAATTTATATGTGAATATGCTAAGAGCATAAGCAAATTGAATATAAAAAAGAAAAGTAAAATAAAATATTTAATGTTAATAAAGCAGTCCAACAAATATTGTTGTAGCTCTAAGTAATGTAGCACTATATATTATGTAATATGTAAGCAAAGATTTTGTTGTAATCTTTTAAGCTAAATACCCTTATGCACTAATGTATATATACGTCGCAGCATAAGTTAAATTAATGAAAGACTTAAATTTTATTGAAATCTTTTACTGGCGAATTTAAAAATAATTACTGACTTAAGAAACACATGTGTATCTGTTGTCTCAAGGCGAAATAGCCTAAGTCAATTTGAGATTTTATTATTATTCAATTGATTTATTTATTAAGAAAAGTTTGTTATGATTGCATAAATAATACAAAATTATAGCTGCTATTATTATTAATTGTTATTAATGTTATTTAATTATTATTAATATATATTTCTACTGCTTATTACTTTAGTCAACAAAATTGGTTAACACAATTAGATGGTTGCTTCAAAAATGCTTAAAAGCAAGTTCGGTTGTTATGTGTGGCGACGATATATATAAGTATTATATTTTCAGTTAACTAGAAATTTACGCATATACATATGCAATTTTTATTTTAGCACATTTTCCAACTAAAATATTTCTAATCGAACAACTGTACTTTAATTGTAGCTAGATTTTCTTACATAGGCAATATTTTTTATTCACGAAAAATAGCAAATGTACATTTTATTTCGTTGAATGCATTAAATGTAATCTTAATGTTTAAGAAAAATACATGTTTTTAAAATTTATTTTTTCACATTTTTATTATTTAAAAAGGAATATTTGAAAAATTATAAATTTTTATTTATAACAGTCATATTGATACTATTTTTACTTTAGGGTCTACTCGTTCCATTTAGTGACTCTATCTAAAATGCCGAAAGAAAGCACACCTGGCGGCCACAGCGCCATATTTATGTAAATTATTTCCTATATCTATGCCCTTTCAGTGGACAAAATAGAGCCGTATGCTTTTGAGACTTGAAAAAATCTTCGCCTACATAGCCTTGAAGCTAACCCTGTTTCTTGTAACTACAATACAAGACGAAAGAACTTTGAGCAATCGACGTCACTTTCATATTTAACAGCTAGCTATAACTGTAAGAAAATGGATTTTCTGAAACAAAGGGTCGCTGAAGCTGAGAACTTACTAATAAATAACAAGCTCTATATCAGAACATTCTTTTGGGAAAAAATCGCTAGCATGCGATGCAACATAAAATTTGCTTTCGGAAGTTTTAGCTAACACTCTTCATATTTGACTCCTTAACTATACCACTATAGGTGTTTTTTAAAAAATTTAATTATTCCAAATTTTTAAGGTTGACAAGTTGATGGTTGAATAGGCAAGATATTATAGGCAAGACCCGCAACTTGCAAAAATTTCCAGCGAGTATAAAAATTGGAAAATGTTTGTTGTATACTTTTTTTGGTATAGTAGTAGTATTCCATATTTTTTCGATAGACAGATGAAAACAAATTCCAATTTTGTCATAAACATATTTTAATTTATTAAAGAAAAATAAAGCAATCGATTTAAAATATCTGTAGACTTTCGACAAAACAACTAATTTACAAATAGCAGACTTTGAGTACATTTATTGATCTTCCTATGCAAATTATATTTTATAAATGTGCTTTAGGTAGAAGGTTCCTTAAGCGACAGCTTTTCGTAGTTATTTCGCTGAAATTTTTATACGTACAGTTATATTTATAGCATGTGAGTATAAAATGAATAAGTCGAAATAAGTTGTTTTGTTAAATTGCTCATAGATATGTTGTCTTCTTAAGACAATATGTTACAGCTTTCTAAACGAAATCAAATAAATGCTTCTAGGAGCCATTAAAAAATCTCCTTACGTTCTCTTTCTCTGCATAAAAATGAAAAATGAAAGACTTGCTTGGCAGAAATGAAAAACTTGAGGAAATTTCTAGAAAGGAAAGAGGCATAGATATAGATATTTACAGCAATATATTAAATGAAAGCTAATATTATTTTATTCACACACATGCTCACTCTTACATAGTTTGAAACGACAGCTCGGCTAATATTGACTTCATATACTTAATTAAGTGGAATTAATAGCAGGATATACATATTTATATATGTTTGCACTTGGTATTTTTTGTTTCACATACTTGTAAGGAACTCATTTGAATTACAATAATTCAGTTACCGTTATACTTAGTTATGTAACTAAAATGGATAGGTGTAATTTGGCAAAATCTTAACATCTTCATATGAAGTGTATTAGCTTATAAATGTTATGTATACATGGATATGTGTGTATATGTAGCTCAATTATTGCAAAATAAAAATTATAAAAAAATATATATGTTGATAAAATTGCGTGTTTTTACTAAACAGAAATAGGTTACCTTAATAGTCTGGAACCAGGTATAACCTGATAATATATTAATAGAGTCTTTACTCCAAACTAAAATTAGTTTCATCAAGTCAAACTAAAATTCAGGCAATTGAATAACATTCGTAACATTTTTATTGTTTCGAACAATATATTCGATGAAATGCCTCGATAAGCATTTTTTTTAAGTGGTAGCCTTTTCTCTCGATCTAAATATCGTACTACTAAGCCACTTCGTGGGGCTCAGTGACATGGAATAATAACAGTAGTTATTTGAACTGTGCCGACACCAATCCATGGTTTCGAATAAAATATTAAAATTGAATTTTCAATTTGGAATGCAACACCCATAGTATAGATGGGTATAATTGACCATTTTTCTTCATGTCCTATTATTTATAAAGTTTTATTTTTTCTTTATTATAAAGTATCACGTATGCACCCAATTATATTATTAATATGACTGTGTCACCAAAAGTATTATAATTCTTCGATTCTGCAACGCAATTTTATATGTTTTATTAGTAATTATTGATCTGACGCTTCAAAGGTTTCTTGGTCGGATAATCAATGAGGAACTTAATAATAATTCCTTATTAGCTCCAGTACTGACAACCGCAGTGAATTATTCTTTAATAATTGTAAGAAAGTGAGTTCAGCAAAATATTCTGGTTCTGATAGAAAGCTTTACTCTCTTCGATGTCACCGCGTCATGGCAACCAGCCTCCACATAAAGGTCACATTGTAAAGAACTGTCCGAAAAAAAAGAACATATAAATTGCCTTTCAATACTTTAACAAGATATCGGTCTCAAAATCAATGCAACAAGTAGAAATTTCTATTTTCGAATCTATAGTGTTCGAAAGTTTTATAAAAGACTCACTTTGAGAGCTTTCCCACAATTCTGAGAATTTTCTCACAGCTCTCAGATAATTGTTTTCACCAATCAGTATAAAGATAATCTTGAGAAAGGCTTGTACTTGCCAAAATTTCAAAAGAAGGCAGTTGAAGATTCAAAATCAAATTATTTTAGTATCTGGCTGATAATAATTCTGATCATTTAAGTAAATAAAATGAAGTTCTATCATAACCTTTCCTACTCTTGCAAATTTGTCAAGCTGTTGCCAACAAAATAGGATCAGAATCTGTCAATAAGATGTTCTCTTAAATAAGCAACCGAATTATGCCTCTCCGTCGCACCTTTTAATTACGCGTAAAGGTACACTGACTTTCCAAATCATTTCACTCAATTTAATGTCAATCCATTGTACAATCTGCAAAATGTACTATGCATAACTAGAATTTAAAGCTTGAGAGGCTTGAAGGAGATAAGTTTTATTATCACTTTTATATTTTCCTATTTTTCGCCAGCTCTTTGAAAGAATAGGAAAAAACCAACTACAAACAAAATCACAAGGCAAAGGTTAAAGGTTCGCCCACATAAAAAAAATATATATAAATAGTAATATATATGTATATTTATATATATACACATATATAAAATATATAAATATATAAAATATAACAAATTACTCCCCTATTCAAATATCACACATGCACTTACATATAAATACAGGTTTGCAAGTGTACAAGCAAGCAGCTTCATTAAATACGAGTAAGTATGTCGCTGTTCGATTTCGGTCAATTGCACAAATAATAATTTTTGTTTATAACACAACGCTCGATTGAGCCGTTCAAGTGACATTGAAAATATCCCCAAGGCATCACAAACAGAAGTGCAGAACTATTGCTAGGGAGTGTATGCAACAGTCACATCTACATACATACACCTTGTATAAACACTTGCTTGTGGATATTAAGGTAAATAGTATGAAGCAATCATTAAAAACACTTTAGTCTCGGTTGTTTGCCTGCAGTCATGAACTTTACATTGGCACTTTCGGACAACAACAGCAGTAAAACATGGCCTAGAACAAAAACCAAGTAGAACAGACATCGATAAAGGTCAACTAGAACTGTGTGAAAGAGAAAAGGGAAGAAGAGCAACAAATTTACAGGCACGTTCGAACGAAACTGAATTTAATCTACTCAGACCAAGTTGGAGAAATAGATTTATATTTACTTCTAATTTACTTATTTCTCTAAATTATTATTTCCTTTTACCCTCAATCGAATCGGCGATGATTATAACGGTTGTTTCTATTAAAAGCACTAGGGTAAAAAATTGTTTCCAAAAAAAATATTTATTAACCTTGCGCTCCAAACCCGAATTCAAATTTTCTTGCAAATAACTAACTGTCAGTTAAGTAACTTCGGTTTTAAAGGAACTATGAATACGATCGTGAACTGTCAAAATAATGTGATCAGACATTCTTATATCACAAACTCTGTGGTCTAAATACCTAATTTTTTTTACTTATTAAATTTATTATACTCTCGCAACATGTTGCTAGAGAGTATATTAGTTTTGCTCACCTAACGGTTGTTTGTAACACCTAGAACTAATCGAGTTAGATATAGACATATATATATAAATGATCAGGATAAAAAGACGATTTGAAATCCGAGTGACTACATGTCCGTCCGTCAGCGCAAGCGATAACTTGAGTAAAAAATAATATCTTTTGATGAAACTTGGTATACAGGCTCTTTGTCACCGTAAAACAGTTGATATTGCAGATAGGCGTAATTGGACATCTGCCACGCCCACAAAATGCCATTAATAGAAAACCGATCAAGTCCTATAACTAAGCATCAAATTAAGATATACATGTGTTATTAGTTATGGAGGACCCCAATATGTATGGGATGTATATATATGTATATTGTATGGGAGGTGGGCGTGGTTATTATCCGATTTCACTTACTTTCTCATTATATGAAGAGATGTAAGAAAGACACTCTCGGAGCAAGTTTTATTGATATAGCTCTAACGATTTCCGAGATACCCCTACCCAGTTTTACAAAACTTTTTGCCCACAGATGCCCCGCCCTACTAGGATCTTCTATACCTAATAACACGGTTATATCTTAATACGTGCATCCTGCGATATCCTAATGCAAACAAATAAGCAGAGATAACCCGGGACATCCCATAGATACTGATAATTTCAAAATTATCAAAACAAAGCGAACCCCTTCCAAGAAGCTTTTGGCTCCATTATCGTTCTTATTATTCATACAAACCTTTACACCTTCATATAAAAAGATTGCTCATTAGCTTGACACGTGACATTTGTGGCAAATGTGAAGTACCCGCACTTGGTTTGCTCTCTCCTTCGCAATTCTGCAACATAAACAAATTAGCAATGCGGGTACACAGCTGCTGGATTACATCGGTAGCTTGGCGTCGAAATTTTATGCCTGTTTGCTGTAATATACGAAAAACGAAGAATTTTTATTGCCGTTCTTGCACTTAAACGCCACGAGTGATAAACAGTGTTGCGGTTAATTATCAGCACTTGCGCGAAAACAACAATAACAACAGCTAAAAAGAAGAAGAAACCCTAAACTGAAACTTGGGCGACATTTACAAAATGTGTGTTAAAGTCTTAGTGTAAATAATAGCTTAAGGCTAAAAAGAACTTTGCAATTTTAGCCAAAATAAATGTCTTTTCAAAATTTTTTCAACAATACGTCATTAGAGACCGCAAGACGAACTCTCTCGGAACGATAAGTCACAAGAGAGTTCTTCGGAAACCGATCCTTTGCTATCCGTTTAGAAGTTAGGGCATTTATCATCTTTGCCCATCACAGTATTCTGAATTTTAAAGAGATATTTTGTTAGATATATTGTCAACTTAGCTTTAATAGGTTAGGTAAGTTCAAATGTGCCTTCAGCAGGACAAATACGAATATAAAGAATTGGCAACTTAGCTTTCTTTACACTGAAATGAGACTAAGTGGAGATAAATTTTTAATTTCGATTCGAAGCCAATATGTGGATAGGAAGAACGACATGGATATATTAGAGGAGGCGTTACGTTGTGGTTTTAAAACTTACTTATGAAAGTAATAACTTACAGTCGCACCTGTCGCATATAAATCGTTAAACCCTCCAGAGCCCCAAAAGTAGGATTAGCAGTATCGGACTATGAGCGCTTAATTTCAGTCACTATTCTAATAAGTTTTTGGTTATAGTCCCATGCTGATTCCTATTTAGAGTTTTCAGCATTCACTTTTAGAAAAGTTTTCTACAGAGCACGGAAATCTTCACCTGATTGTTTTCTCAACCTCAGATAGCCCTTTTACTGAGTAACATAGATTAGGATGGGTCATCCAATATATGGGTGTCTTAGCGAAAGTATATCTTCAGATTAATAAAAAAAAACATTGTAATAGAACCGCAACCGATGTTTAAATCTTGAGAATTTAAGCATATTCTTCGCTTAACTGTTCGTGAAATATAATACAATCTTAAGGGTGTTCTCCAGTAGAGCAGATTATTTCAAGTACGCCACGTTTAGTGAGCTCATTAGTATTCAAATTGATCTGAATAATCTATTATATAAGAAAGTCTTATTTATTTGGAGCATATTAAGCTTGGTTGGGTTAAGTGTTGTAACTTATTCTCGATCGAAAATTCCTGAAGATTATAAAACCATGTCATATCGATGGAGCATCCTCAGACCATCTAGGATAGCTGCTCTGGGTGGCTAAAGATGTAAGAGCGAAAATATTAGTCACTCAAGAGCGATACTTCCAAGACTGAAGTACTACAATTACTTTATCTGGCTATGTTCCAGGCTAGTAAAATCGTAAACCTTACCTTATGCGTAATTATCGAACAATTGATCTAAAACACTATAACTGGAAGGAAACTTTACTCTTTAAGAATTTCTCTAGGCCACTTACCATTCACCCCTGGCAAGAAGACCTGGCAACCGCGTAAGTACTCGCTGTTAACCAACACTCGCTGAGTTTATTTGAAATCCCGTTATCCCAGAGTAACTACAAAAGAAAAATCGCAAAGGCGATCACAAAGGGCGAGTGAACTACACAATTTATTGGCGTAAACTCATTTACCCGCTCTCTCCGATTTTACCCACTCCCAGCCTGTCTTGAAACAACTCTAAATTGGCAATTAGCAAATGTTTTGTCTAATTTCATTTAAATTCCCTGCAACGCAGCGTCTAAGAAAAGCAAAACTAAGTGAACCACAAAACAAGCTCTGCATAATTATGCAGGCTACACGACATTTGCTACAGCGTGTCTGTATTTTAATTGCGTTTTAAATTGTTTGTATTAAAGAGCAACCGCAAAAAACCAAGGGTAGCAAAAAATAGCATCAACAGCAACGGTACAACGAAATCAACAACTTATTTGCTCAATTATGTATGTGTGAGTGACGAAATTGTGAGCGAATAACGGTAACTTATTCATTAGCTTATTCATTAATTCATTAGCGCAATTAAATTTTCCTTGTTACTAACACCTACACACCTGGAAACATAAACGCACAAATAAATAAAATGCGCACAAAATGCCGGCACCTTGCAATACTTTAATGGCAGAATTTCTAAATGGCTAAAGTTTTTCTTTAACTTAGGTGGGTATTCTGCTTGTAGATTGTACATATTAACAGCAACTTTAAATGAAATATTACTATTTTTAGATTGAAAGCTTAGTTGTTGTGTGCTACAATTAACATTTCGCATATTTAATTTTTCCTCTTATATTTCCTTAAATAGCTGAGCTCATTGAGACTGAAATTCTCTTGCGGTTGGCCACTGAGACATATCCCAACACAAAGCAAGATCCAAAAGCATTAGAAAAAATGTCCGCACAGCAAACGTACCTCAGCAGATGATGACGAAATCCCGAGCAAATTTTTGTCATAGAAAACTTCCTATACTGCTCGGTTACATACTAAAAGTTGTAGGATCTTTCATCAGTCAGATATCATCAATGAACAACCACAAATTGGATGGAAGTTCAACCAAACATCTTAGAAAGGGGGTATGTGTAATTTTCGTATCAGATTTATCATCATATCGAACTACATCGATAATATATGACGTCTTCGAGTCTCCACTCGCTAATTTGCACTTTGCTCGCTTGTTAAAAAACGTTAAAGCAAAGACAGCTGAATACCACATTAAAATAATATAACGACTTGATATACTATTTATGTACGATTATGTCATTATATTAAAATTATGCTAATTGCTTGTTCGATTGGCTGATCTTAAAAGCTTAGTTATACGAAGTACGTTATCATATAAGTTTTAACTTAGAATGATGAACGACTAATATAAAAAACTGGCTTTGGACGCCACACCTTAGCTATCTGCGATTAGAACAAAAAGTCATAAACGACAAGGTGCAGCAGAGAGGCTAAGGAATGGGTTTTCTCAGTACTTAAATACTAACGAAACAACAATTCTTCATTCAATTGTTCAGCTGGTGTGTAATCATTACATCATGAATGAAGTGCCCTTGATTTAATTCTTTGGAATGAGATAAATAGGTTAGAAATAAACGTGGCTAAAACAAAAATTTCAGAGAATTTTAGACTATCTACTAGAAAGCGATATATGCTAACGAAATATTTAAAAGGCTCACCATCTTTATCTGAATTTGTTTCTCACATGAGGTACACTTTTACTTAAATGAGAACTCACCGAACTAATACAATTTTTACAGTTCAGTATCCCTTTTTATTTAAAGTTCGTAAATATTTTCGTTGATTAAGCAAGAAGCCATCAATTTCTCTGACATTGTAAGGCAATAGCACAAACCTTTAAGTTTAAACAACTTTTATCGTTTGCAATGTGTTTCAATTTCATCTCAATAGTCGCAATTGAGTTTAAGTTAATTTTTGCGCTAAGATGCTTATAATGTTGGAGTCCTATTGGCCTTACCAATGTTCAGGAAAACATATAAGATGAACACGATTGAATACTGATGGGCGCACTCAAGGACCATTAGGCCTTAGATGCTGATTTAATAGCATTAAAAATTTTATTATTAGAGCTGATCAGTGTTGATCGCTTACATCATTAACAGCGAAAGCCTCGACTCGAAAATTTCACGAAGCTTTACCAAATATATATATAAAAAAAGGTGGTTATATGCCTCAATATTGATGCACCAATGGTTTTGGTTTGTTAAAAGTTTTGTGTTGGTATGGTGTTACCAAGCGGTATATCGAGGTTAGACATAACTGTACATTTATAAAGCTTCACTGAAAAGATTGTCACTCTTCGCGTCTTAGAAGTTCGAATGGGTGTTATTCTTTAACTGTTCTTATCTTAACTTAACCTAGTAAAATTACTAGCACTATTCCATCCTTTAAAGATACGATATTTTAGTGAAGAAACGCACATAAGAAACCGGTTCGATATAAATTACACTAGTTCCCTGAATAATTTCCACAATAGTCGCGCAATGTCCGGAAAGAGCTTACAAATTGATAGGAAATATATTGTGATAACGCGCCAGCACCCAACGCTTACACCTACATACAACATGGGCTACAAATACGCATCTACAAATATGCAAATGTATTTTAATTATATGCAAAACCATACATATTCTATTCTAATACCGGTATGTATGGTCTTTGTTTGTGTTATACCCCATTGTGAGCGATACAATGACTGCCAATGCCAAGCGCCATTGATGCCGGGTCGCATCTAATTTGCACCTGACAGCAGCGCACAAATTTCAACACACCATTAGTCGTAAAAATTCAATGTGCCACAATCTGTTGCATGATATGTAGTAGTAGATATGTATAGTGTATAAAAGCATGCATTTGCCTGTGGGTAGTGAAAGTTAAACAAATGAATAAATGTGAGTATGTAGAGTTTTATGGTGATTCTCAAAAGTGTATCACTGCTGTCAAATGCTGACTTAACACACACATATAACTGTTTAACATTTACACAGATATATAAGTTGTTTAATTGTAAAAATTTCAGAAAATTCGGAACAATATTCCAATGCCACCTTCTATTCATATAAATACGAATTTGCAATGCTTCCAAAATTAAGTGTTCATGACTTCAAATGTTTCACGATCATTTACATCTCGATATGAGTATATATATAGTTGATTGTACTATAAATTGTACTATAAGTTGTCTGTTGATTATACTCCCATCGAGCCATTCAAAGCACACAGGCCTTCTGTCTCAGTCAACAAATCATTGAAAATCTCGAGTGTACACTTCTTATTGCTTATCTACTCAGCCCAGCAATCTATTCAATTTTCATTCGCAACTATAAACAGCCTATCTCCCATCTGAAGCCAGTAAGACTCCAGTATTTTTGGTTAATTATAGTTTGGCTTCAATCTCTCCGAAAAGTATACCGCCTGGCTATTAATATATGTAGACACTCAATGTGTTTAAGAGGAAGAACATTCACAGTGCTTTGGAGTCACACATAAATAGAACACGAATTCACGGTTTATACCAGAAACAGCCGTCTCAAGAAAGTTGAATCACAGAACAAAGAACAGACCTGGTGATATTTGTTCACCGACTTTCCAGACTTTCTAGTCGCGATCCCAGCTATCAAAAAGCAGCATTTACATCGTTATTCTTCTATATTTTCACATACCATATTTTATTTACTATGCTATTCGAGCGAACACTACGATATAGCAGCCAACATAGGATGCTGCATTCATACGACAATCCACTATAAGGATTTTAAATTCAAGCTTGTAACATAATACGAACTTGCTCTCAAATTTTGTTCTAATAAGGGTACAGAGAAGACTTTAGAACCAACTTGTCGAAGGCCACGGTAGACATCGAATATCACTACACAATTTAAAAAGGTATAGATATTCCAGAAAGAAAGAAAGATATATATAGAAATATATATAGAAAGGCCAGTTCTGGCACACCCCGTGGAATTGGCTGTAACGCGTTATCTTGTATAGTTTAGCTGATAGGGAGGCCATTTCGAACAAACGATAGCAGTACTCACAAGTGTAGTATTAGCCCACATAACAATAACAATTTCTCTAACTCTAAAACAACATGCTACTGGATTATTTACAACTATTACTATATATATTAACTATATTAACTATTACTATATTAACTATATATATTAACTATATATATAACTATATTTGCGCATAAATTTGCATATGGAAATGAACACCTTCGCCCTACATACATGCAGAGAGATTGGCAGGACCACCTCACTACACCACCAACAATGTCGGGTTTGTAATTAATAAGCATGCATGATATGTAGGAGAATATGTTGTACAGCAATTTCGCGCCCTTCGACGTACCATCGCATGTTAAAGGTATCCAAACGAATGTCGCAATTAATTTTTGATTATTCATCCATGCCTAAATTACATCGTTGCCAGGTGAAAATGTTTTTGTAGGAACTTTGGGTATAACTTTTTGTTTTCAATGGATGCATTACTCATGCTCTGAATTTTTAGTAAAGGGATACGGTGTTAAAGCGGATGGCAGTGACTCAGCTCTTTGACCACATTAATATTGCTAAATTGGGTTCGAAAATTTAATTTAATTTAAAATACATAGGAAATTGAAATACCTGCTTTTATCAATTTCATACGTGAGATTTATTTAAAACAGAAGACAAAATTTGTGGACCAAATGCATGCCCAAGGCCTCCTTTTTCTGTTATGGTTGTTATGGTATTGTATTCATTTTGTTTCGTGAACTATTGCTCAATGCTTTCCGAGGCGCTAATTCTTTTTGTGAATTTTGTCATGGTATTTTCGACAAATTGATAGTCGTATAACTTTGACACCACGAAACATGTAGAATTTCCTAAAATGTTTGGATATCTGCAATTTCTGCACAACCAGAACGAATCCGGTTCAATATCCGAGCTAGAACTCTCAATGCAGCGGTATTCGTAAATATCGTCTATTCTTTTGCTGAATGTCTCTAGTGAGTGTGCAAACCGGAATTAAACACGTATTTAATTACTTTTGAGGGGTAAAAATCAAGGTAGAGAGGTAAGTACTGAATAGTTGCATGGAATATAAAAAATGGAATGGCTGGCAAAAATATATCTAAATTTTGGTAGCAAATTTTGATAACCAAAGAGATTTATTTCAACCACTTTGGCTTTGTTAGTTAGGTGAAAAGAGTACACATCAGATCTGTGATCAAAAACGTGGCCTTTTAGAGCGATATTTGTGTAAACCCTGAAATAACAAATAAGTCAAATGCTTTTCTCTGAAAGTGAAAATAATCCGAAAGGTTTACAACTGTATCTTTTTCAATATAAATATGATTGAGACTAGACCAGAAACTTTCAATATGCTCATATATGAACTGAACTCTACATCCGAAGAGATAGACGAGATCTCATATTTGAAATTACAAGCTTAAGTCCATTCGCTAATGAGATGCAAACCGTGTATCGAGTAGTTCAGGTCAAAATCACAAGTCACTGTATTATCAAATTATTCCTTTAAATGCACATAAACCAAAGGAAATGAGCTTTTACAAGTGTTTAAAATTGCGAAATAACTAATTTATCATTCTGTGGCTCGTTCGTTTACAATAATTGGCAAACAACAAATATGCAAGTAGACATGCATGTCATGACGAATACACCAGTAGCCACACATTTTTGTTGTTCTACGTACACAAGTTTTGCAAAAGCCATTTGCTTATCTACTTTCTCTGCTCAGTTCTCCAGAGCTCTAACGGAAATATTGTGGCGAGCTGAGATTGTAGCAGAAACCATACAGTTTGATGGACAACTTTCAAAGCCGATGCACGATTTTCAAGCCCAGATGCACATATGCACATATGTTTATATGTAAGCAAACATATATGTACATGCATGTAAATGTCAGCGTGGCATCGTCACATATTTAAGTGTGGTATGTTGATTGTCATATACATATATTTATGTACTTTATATACATATATATACATGTGTAAAGAGATGGCATTGTTTAAAGCTTTTAGTACCCTTGAAATATGAATAAAAATCTGATTTTTAAGAAAATAATAAATGTATGAATACTAATTTTAGTTTAAAAATAATTTCCCAATAAACGCCTAAAGAAATTTTTCATTGTACAAGACTCTGCATATGTACGTGGTGTGTTCAAAAAATATAGAGAATCTTCTTCGACTTTAATGGCATTCCCTAAACTCGTAAACTTTTGCTACTAAGAACTTGAAAAGTAACAAACGTTTGGAAATATAGTAGAAGACTATCTACAGAACGATAGCATCAAACTTTACCAATGCTATGACAAAATGCGTATTCAAGTATTACTGTTTAAAAGGTGTGTTCCAAACGGTATTTTTACATTAGCTGCTCTCTTCCGATGGTAATATTGAGTGAAAATCGGTACCACGAAAAATATTTCATTGTTATAAAACATTGGACGACATTGCAAACTGATGCATTTCCAAAGTCAAAATTTTGTAGCCCGAAGGTAATTTGGTTGTAAATTAATTTCGGCCGAAACAGGGAAACCCTTAATAACCACAAAACGTTTGTGCAAAATGTTCCCGAGCATGCACGCTAGAGGCAAAAGACGGAACGGACACATCTCTGCCGTAACCAAAAGTATATGACTCACTCCTGGAACTTCAACACCTCGGAGCATATGTTCCCCTCTTAATTTAGGCTTTAAAATAAATTCAAATTCCGCCACAGCAAACGGTGTTAGTTTGCACCAAAAATGTGTAACAACTCAAAGCCAGCGGAAGACAATCTCAATCAAAGAGCCAGACAGCCAATTCAGCGAATCAGTGATCCACTCCGGTTACGCACACACTGGTCACAAGTGCTGGCACTCAAACATAGCGAGTTCAACTTGAAAGTGAAGTACATATGCAATCAAGTAGCCAATATCCGGTCGCACAAAAAAAACCAATATCACATGACAAAAAATATTACTCGAAAAGTGAGAAAAAAGTCCTAGAAATTGCCGGTAGCTAAGCATAAATGAGCAACGCCACGTCCCGTTGAGTAAACGAATTAGTGGCACAAATGACCAACAGCGGACAAGTGAACGTTGGTAAAGCGACGCATATGTAAAGTGTGAGCGTATCGAAAGCATAAAACAAACACAAACGATGTACAACCATGAGGGTAAAATATCTATTCAAAGTGGTTGGAAGTGCGAAATGAAATTGCAATACAAATTAATTAAAGGGTTATTTTGGGCTCTTACGCACTTAGAAATTTACTTGAAGCTAAAACGTTTCGAGTCATATTAAATCAGGTTCGCATAACATCGTGGAATTGGACTGAAAAAACTAGATAATTTCAGCGACCATTTATAGACATGATAGCTTCAAGCGAAGAAGAAGAAAAGGCTCGGTTAGAGCATCAAATCGGAAATCAAATATGCTTTTTTATACCAAAAGAGTAAAAGTATCGTAGTAATGTTCTGAGTAATGCTCAGATGCCGACAATGTTGAATTTTATTATTTTATTTAAATCCAAAAATATGTTTCCAATGACTTCTGATAGGAAAGTTAAAACAGGCTGGGTGCTAGCAATCAAGCAGGTGATATGTCTGAATTTGGTATTCCCAAAAAACGAATAAAATTGCAAAGAGTGTTAAAGAAATTTTTGAGATTTAGAAAAAATCTTCACGATCCATTATATAGTACATGATTTCAGAGAGGCAATTTTTTACACGCAGGACTTATCGACTTTTATTCCAAAAAATGGACATATTCGACTTTTTATACTAAATAAATAACCGTTACAAATACGTGTGATGGCGTATACGCCATCGTAGTAAAGTCGAAATATCTTCTCAAAAATCGTGTCAAAAATCAATGAAAACGATGGAAAAATTTTATTATTTGGCCTTTGAGTTGCTTAAGCTTCAACCATATTCTTAAAATCGGATCCATAGCGACATTTTTCTGTCTAAACAAAATTTTCCTATTTAGGAAATCGTCTAGATTGAGTCCTATTTTGATGCGAAAAGCAAAAATAATACAAAAAATTTTTCGATGATTGGAATATCGCTATATTCGTATCGCTATAATCGTTGTTTCGCCTATATTAGATAATTATTTGAGTTTTGTCGAAAATTTTCTTTTCCTTTAACGAAAGGAACCTTTCAGCCTGAATATGAAGATGTGGGGACTTAGACG
Source organism: Bactrocera minax (assembly GCA_021498325.1). NCBI lineage: Eukaryota > Metazoa > Arthropoda > Insecta > Diptera > Tephritidae > Bactrocera > Bactrocera minax. The sequence continues at coordinate 570,216 of JAKEEE010000121.1, read as the reverse complement.
ATGGTACTATCCTAAGTACACATCCACACTGAGTACACACATCCTATCGTACACAGTTATTGACTCAGAAATTTAGAGATTGCAGACTGCGGCAGATTAAAGAGAGTCTAATAAAAGCTTAGTACCGAAGCCAGAATATATTTTAAAAATTTCAAAATAATTCCATTTGATGAAATGAAAAATTGATCATACATGCCATCAAACTCTTCAATCAAAAATAAAACGCTTTAAGGCCAAACAATCAATATTTATTTTAAACACTAAAAAAACATTAGTTAATTAGAAATATAGTTGTTGATTTGATTTAACGGAATTTTACTGATAAAAACGAGAGCAATAAAATCTGGAATCTAAATTACTTGATTTAGCAAATCAGAGCGTTCACCATTTAGCAACTAATAAGTGCATAAGCATGCAAGTGAACAAGTGAAGTATCAGAACCAAAAACTCGATAAATATATTTCCCACCTCTCACCTTGAGAGGTAGGAGTAGAATAATTCTGGATAGATCCAGAAGTAGAATAATTCTGGATAGAGAAGAGAAAAGATCTGAGAAAAATTTTATACACAAAAATTATACTAGACGGTATAGCCTGAGAAAGCGTAATGAGAGAATTAAGCGCCTTACGGAACAAGAACTCTTGCTGACTAAAAGCCTTTAACCCTTTAACAACTAGCTTTTACTGTTCTGAAATAATAATTCCTCTTGAAATTGAGTATATTATTCGCATTATTATTTTAATACTTAAAATAAATTTTAAAATGTTTCTAATAAAAATAAGGTTTTCCCCACTCAGCACTCATCATTTTCGGTTAAACGCATAATTTCGCACCAATTTGTCATCATAAATTGACATTATATAATATTATAATTCAATCTGCCGAACATTTATACAAAATTTGCCTGCAACCATTGTCTGTGACTCATAGTACACAATCACTGTAATTATAAATTAATTCATTATTCAGCACGATATAAATATAATATCAATGAAAACCATCAGGTGTAAATGACAGGCAATAAAATGTTTAAAAACACAGGCAAGGACAATAATAATTCAACGCTGAAATATATACCTTTGTAAAATAACAAATTATTATAGTATTTCACTTTGCACATTGCGATTATAAATTTAAATATATATATGTATATATTTATTTTATAATAATATTATACAAAGTATTGCACATCTGAAGCTTTAACATTTTCCCATTTTTTTGGCAATTTGTGGATTCCGTCCCAAAAGAACTGGGCCGGCTTGGATACTTTCATGGATCATTTCAATATTTTTCATTACAATCCAAGTTGGATGCAAAAACAACTTCTTTTCGTTATGTTCAAGCAGCATTTCTGACATACAAAATCGTCTGTCCACGTCTTTTAGCTTCAATTCATATGGCACTCGATTTCCTTGCGTTTGAATGTATCCGGTTGCTTTTAAATGTTTCGGAATGGCTGCCTGAATGACTTCCAAAGATTCTGGGCGCTTTTCTTGTGTTTGGCAGCAATCTTCATTGACTAATGCTTCCAGTTCAACCTTTTCTTCCCGCCCAGGACTGTTTTCGTCTTCCACACCAAAATCACCACTTTTAAATATTGCAAACAACTCTTGTAGAGCATGTTCACCATAAGCTTCCACTAAAATACGATGGCTTTCGACGTAGTCCAAAGGTTTTCTTCATATTAAAGTAATAAAGATGAAGTCCTCGCAAAAACACTTTTTCAAACACAAAATTTTCAGGTTCGACATATTTGAGTGAAAAGAAATTATTGTTGTTGACGCTTTAAATGAATGACATGTACTGTAAAAGACACGCAAGGACAATGGCTTTCGAACGCGTGTTCGGAATATTTTAACGATGGAATAATAATATAGTTAGCCTTTGGCGTAGTTACTCTTGGCAAACAGCACGAATATAGTTGTAGACCCAATATTAAATATGTATATATATATAAGTGTGTGTGTGTGGGTTTGGTGAAATGTTTTGAATACGTCAAAGCACAGGCATCTGGAGCCTATGTCAATATATTTTCATACATTTAATAATTTGCTGTTAAATCTATAAACACATATATATATTATTTCACGCCAGCAAACACACACACGAGTTATGCTAGGTGATATTCCACCCATACAGGAAATTGCTGCAAAAAATAAAGCAAGCACATTCTGAAGAAATAAATTCATAAATTCGATATGTATTTACATACATACGTTACTGCCACCATAAGCATAATGTAAGGACTTTTAGAATTAAGAAGTCAAAAGTCAGTTGTTACCTGACCACAATAGAGCCATAAGCTTACTTATAAGCAGTAATAAAAGATAACGATATTGTTTTTCATTTGCAACATAACTCACGCGCGCGCACACAGAAATGAAAGCACCGTTATAATTATTCAATTTCGCCATTTAATTTATGCCTTTCATTTGCTAATTAAATGGCATCGAATAATTGGCAAGCAGCCGGCCATTTAACACATACAGATGCATATATGTAAGTGCGCACACAGAAATCCGTAGTTGTGGCTTTACATTACTAAATATGTGTGTAGGTTTTGTAATTTTGTTGGTGTGTTTGTGATTTCGTACGGAAGTCGGACACGCGTGCAACTAATTAACGCCACCACGGTATTCAAGGGATAATAATTATGGACATGGCTAGTAAAGTTCCACTTCAATGCACATGCATATTTGGTATATGTATGGTTCAAAGTCCCATACGTCTCATACGGTCACTCAAAACGCACAATAGAACATTATCTTTGGCAAATCCTTTCTACCGAAATATAATTTAGATATTAGGCGGACGAAGTTGCCAGTCATGGTGGGTGAGCCGGATTGTCTGTACGTTAATTTAAATTTAAGCCGGGCACTTAAAACACAAAATAGAACATTGTGTATTGGTGAATGCGCCCCGTTTCAGATTTTGACAGAGAATAATAGAATTTCAACTGGTGTGCTAACTTTGATTAGAACATTACAACATAGGACTTCATTAACTTCTTGCTGTAATTGAATAGCCGATAATTAATTTAACTCAAATTTGTGGTAACTCAAACTTTCTCCTACTCCAATAATGGAGCATCCTTGTTCAACCGAAATTTTAAATTTAACCCCCTCTTACGAACGCATTTTGGACTGAATTTTTTTTTTTGTGCGAAGTATACAAATACTGTCTGTTTTGCTACGGCGGCGCAGTAATACATAGAAATCCAATTATGCCTTCTGCACCGATAGGCAGTATAATGTGTAGCCCAATGCTCACTTACTCAGTTGGTTGACATTGCTCTCAATGTTAAGAAATGAGTGTTGACGATTTTTATGACTACCTTTTCTATTTGCAACGGTCTGATTTTGAGTTTTCCTTGTGTTTGTAGATATTTATTTTTAATTGCGGTGAATAGAACGATTATTCAAGCTGATTTGGTTCCGGAATCTGAAGACAACTTGACGACAAGCTTAGGGAATTTTCATATACTGAAACCTGGCGCTAGAGCCAATCATATTTCGAGCTGCAACGACATTCTTCTACCAGAGTCTGTTTCTAAACTTTCTAAACGTTTTAACGTCTCTTCCTTACCGATTTCGATTTCGTTAACTTATAGTGCTTTCGCAGCTTCCATAGGGTGAATGAATTTGATGGAATTGTTTTTCACTTCAGTAGAGACATACCAAACTTAATGAGCACCGTAACGTCCACTTTCCTTCACCACCGTGCTGCTGATGTCTGATACCTGTTCTTATGAGTACTTCAACTAGACGACTGAAGATACATTTTCCATTAGTGGGTCCAACATTTCAAGTACCTGCCCGTAAATCTTTATACTTGGCTTATTTTCAGTGCTGCTTACCAAAAAATTGTAGATTCGACTTATTTTAGACTTTATCATTAGAGTTATTTCTTACCTGGCGACCCCAAGTGCAATATTCAAACTCATACTGCAAAAGTACACGTTTATATAGCGAACTTGCAAGCTTAGTTGGCAGACAGTAAACACTAGGATTTGAAGCAATAATTCCCTTAATCCGTATATGGCTTAGTGGCTCCACTAAAGCCTCCGATTTAGATCGGTTACCGCTGCTGCCAATATGGTAGCCCATGTTATCTCGGATGCGGGAAAAAAGATACAAGTTTAGTAGCTGAGTTGATGGTTTGAGCCTGCAACTGTCGTCTCGTGCAAACTCACCACGAAAGTCACATTGATACATTGAAACACGCAAATTAATATTCATGTACTAACATATATTTGATTCACACCGCCGATAGAGCGTAAACAGCAAATCAAACTGATTAAGATTTAACAGCTGGGATTTATATACATTTCGAGTATTACAGGATAAATCAGCAAAAAATCTCATCTTTCTTTCATCCTGCTGCTACCATTATTTCCTACTTCTATATTGTAACGGCCCTCAATATAATGAGATGATAAATTTAGGCTTAAGTAAATTGTCTATCAATTTCAACTGATGAATTGGGTTACTTTGCGCTTCGCCAATAAATACGTAGAATAAATAATAGACATAGAATGCAGATATGGGCTCGCACTTCGGATAAATGCTTGTTAATATGAGTATATGCGGGTGTGCGGGTGTGCGGGTGTGCACGCAAAAGCGCATTTAAGCCGAGCTGCTTTAACTGTCACAAGGCGATGTCAATAAAGTAGCATAGTATGTTCTTTGAAAAGGATATCGAAATAAAGCAGGGGGATGAAAAAGGTAAATGGTGAACCCTTAAACTTGTATGGCGTATGTTTAATAGGGGTGACCACAAACAAATTTATGTATATAAATGAATATTATTTAAATACACAAGTTGGTATACAAACAACCAAACCACAAAGAAATATTCGGCATAAACAAAATGCTGTCACCCAGTATAAGTGGATATCTAGGATTTTTATTTTGAATACTTCGTTAAAAAAAATAAAAAAAAAGCAACTTAAGTATTAGTGAATGTTAAAAGTCCATTTTTAATAATAAGTATGTAAATTCCAACAAATAACGAGCTCTAAACAAATAATCTTGTGTGCATGAAATAATTCGAAATCTCTGTTCCTTTTTTAAGGCCCGCAGGTTATAATCACACACCTTAAATGAGACTATTCTCAAAGCAACCACTCTTTTATCTCTTATGTTTTACTCTTCTATGTTTTAAAAGTGGTCTAATTAAAAAACTAAGAGCAAATTTGGAAGTGTTTGAAAGGACAAAACGACAACAAGAGACACTATTAAAAACTGAATTACAGAATATCTTCTTAAATGTATACTAACTGATTTCAATGACCAATTCTATAGAAAACAATGAGCAACTACTTTTGCTTCAGCAAAGATAGATAATGTGCTGCTCCTTTAAAACATTTATTATGTTTTGATCGCTGATATGTACAATACATTGCGACTGTCTTTGACATGCCAAAATTTTAATAGTGGCGAATCGAACAAACAACTGGCAAAACTCGCATAAACTGGCATAATCAAGAAGCTAGGAATCTAGAGCACTTATAAGAATTTAATGAGATATATCTACTCATTTTCTACATCGAACTCAACTTTGTGATCTTGCTTTTTTATTTTGTTGCTCTCATATGTGACATTTTTGACAAGAGAGTAGAGGATAAACGTAACTAATATAAGGTAATAATGTAATAGCACTAATGTAATAGCACTTTTATACTTTTTTACCATTTTTCTTTAAATTTTCGAACTCACTTCTGAAATTTACTGTACAAGGGGAGCACTTTAGCGAATAACTGAAATTTTTTGTGCTTTCACTTACAGATAAAATTTTAATTGGATCATCTATAAATGTTAGGGTATACTACTTGCTAAACTAATGAATATATTTGACTTGAAATCGAACTCATGCATAAAAATTTTGTTGAAAAATTCTTTAATACTTGAATACAATTGCTTCGATAAATTTGGAATATTGAAGTGTAGCAAAAACGTTAAAAGCTACGGCAACTAGTCGAAGATTATACACACATGTAGTATATATATATCAATATTCCAGTATTTGACCTTACTCTGAACATTTGCGGAATTAACAATATCCACTGGCATCCACGAAGTTTTTTATACTAAAGCGTAGTAATTAAAATAGGATATAAGACACTTATCGACAGCGAAAAGGCAGTCCATGGGATGGCCGTTAACATTATTTCATTTTTCATTTCAAGTTTTCACTTTTTATTTAGGCAAAAAGGGTGAATTATTGGCCCTCATCAAGTTTGACAGTTAAGCGTTTTTGTTTTTTATTGGAGTGTTTCAAATTAAACTAAAAAGCTAATAGAGAGCCTAACTGTATAGGCACTCGAAGTGATATTGAAAACATATCGCAGCAAATGTGTGTTTAAAGAAATGAACAAATATCCTTTATCGATCATTGTAATATACATGACAACGCCATCGTCGCCACTGAATAGGTTAGGTGAGTTATATTAAAACTACAAGCCGATGGCCCACATATAACCGTTAATCAGTAGTCTACCAATATGTATGTTGGCTAGGGTCATGACATTTTCTAAATGCTGCCCCAACTCCGGAGATGCTTAAAATACTCATCAGTCTCTTACTCAAAAAGTTAAGCATTTGGTTGTCTATTTTGGGTTATGGTTATAAAAGCAATTACTTTAATAACAAACTCTAAAGATATTTTTAAAGACTCTGTTGAATTTTGACGGCCGCCAAAAGATTTATGAACCATCCTTTAAATTGTGAAACTTTGAGTAGCCAACATCTGCAGACACTGTCGTAGGTTCCACTTATCTATACAAAGCGCGGCGCAATCGGCGCTAGAATACCACCGTTATTGGAATGATGTTTTATCAGATTTTAATTCTTTCTTACAATCGCAAGTGTCCTGTGAGAAAACTAACTACAAATTATAAAGGGTATTCATTCAATTCTTCATTAAGTTCATTACTAATTTAGCGCACACATTTAATGAAGGGTTGACTAAGGTTACGGGACGTCTGTAACAACGTCTTAGGTGAATATTGTCGCTCATTTTACAATTATTTATTACGACACTACTGCTGACATAATGTTCCCAGTAAATCGATATATGCGGCAACTTATAACTTTATACCTAAACATATACTTCCATCAACTGCCAATCGTTTTAAAAATTTTGCGCTATAAAAATCATGAATGCGCTAATAATTAATTGCATAATTTACCGCAAATTAAAACACACATGAACGATTTAATTATTGTCTGAGCTTTTGACTACTGCCGACCATTTAGAAACGCATCCGAACAGACTTCATGTACGCGTATCTATTGCAGTCGCATTCCGTCCGTCTGACCGTCGGTTCGTAAATGTAAACGTTCTCTTGCTTTTATTAGCATTTGTTTGAACAGTTGAACGAGCAGTTTTGCACCAGGCTGTTGTTGATGAAGCTGTTATTTTAATTGAAATAGTTACAGTGGCAGTACTTACTTATACTAATAATTACATATATTTGGTATAATGAAAGCAACAGTTTTCGTTGTGAAAAAGTAGAATTGTAATTAGAACCACAGAAGTGTGAGCACATGCCTAGATATCCATATACATATAGTTGCCGTCTAAATAACAACGTATTTTGTTGTCCGACATAGTGAGAGTTCTACAAGCTAAAAACTCTCTGCGAGTGCCTGCTGGATTTTATAAGCTTATTTTTTACTACAAATATAAACTTGAAAGTTTCACATTGTGGCTGCTTGAAAAACAAATTTATTTAAGTTGTTACCTCGGATGATATTTGAACAACAATCAAGTTCGTATAACTATCACATTGTGTATCGCGAATCCAATATAATTGGCAATTTGTCTGTGACCACCCTAATGGTACTTAAATTGGGAAAATAGAGAGGTGAGAACCTCGATATATCCACTTTCCTGGTAGTGAGTACTGGATGGTGAATACTACCATCCTTTGAAAACAGAATCTAATCATGAATCACATATAACTATTACAACATTAAAAGCTCCGAACATTTATTTAACTCTTTTATTTTGTTAACTGAAAATTTTCTTGTGAAAAAACTAAACTTGTAAAACAAATCATAATAATGTATCAAAATCGAGCAAAAGGCTTCTGGTTTACCTCATTTATAAGTATTTTGATATGAAAGTATTAATGATGAGTGTATGATAGATAGGGCCATACGATAATTAGTTTATTTGTACTCGAAAATAAACACTTACTTAATTTTCATAACTTCAGTTTTCAGACTTTACGAACTTGAGCAATCCGTAGTATTATATTTAGTCATAAAACATAATCATATACCACAAAGCCGTTTCAAAACGTCGTCCAAAAACTCGTAACACTAAGTCTCAACAACCGTTGATGAGGACTTAAAGCTTTCAACAACTCAAACAAGAGGAATGTTTCGAAAAAAAATCAGAAGAGAGTATACAAATATAAATTACTTTAATATTTTCGCTGTATTGTTTCATTCGCCCAACATTTTGATTGAGTTACCTAAGCGATCCCAAAATAAAATGAAATTGAAATATATTCTTGATGCTGTCAACTATTATCGCTTCAAATATGTTATGTCTGACATATTGCACTTATATGAGTACATATATTTAAAGAACTCAAGCTACTTGCAAATTTCACTTACCACAATTTTGCCTACTTGAACTATTATTTTTCTAACTTTCGCTGGTCGTAGCACGAAGAGTATCTTCAACTTACTTGTGCCAACAAAGGCCAATGCGCAATATAAGACTAAAAGCTTTTTTTACTTGACTTTTAATTATAGTTGCGTCACTTTCAAGTCACTCGAGTCGTTGAAGGCCTGAATGCAATGTTAGTGTGATTCGCATGCTTGCGTCCTAAAATGACCAACGGCTATGGCAGTGGTGATGAGAAAAGCTATGTTGACAAAGCTGCACTGCAGCCTAAAGTGCCGCCTAGAAATGGGCATACTCATACAAATATTCAAAACCCGATCCCGATAGGGAATGTTGACTTATAGTTGAAAGTATTTGATAAGGTGTAAGCCAGCGATTTGGTATTGATATTGATTATTTTATATTACGAATAGTTTGTTTTGGTCGGACATCTCTTGGGAAACAATTCCTTATTCACGTTAAGAAGTCAGCAGCTTGTACGACTCTAAACCATTTTACACAAAAAAGAAAAGCGGAGAACGAAAACAAATTTTATACGGGTAAGTGCGGAGAGTAATCTGAAAGCGATTTTATTATAGGGGCAGAAACAGAGTCCAAATAATTTTCAGTAATACAGTTGAGTTGACAGCCGGAAATAATTACGAGCTTGTTCCGGCTCCGCCTGTCATGGGAGCCAAGGCCTTAAGATTGGGTGTTTGAAAACAATACGGCAAAACATAACTCCTATTTATAACTGTTGAAGTATACGTTGCGACTGAAGCGAATTTGGTATCGGCAAAATTGTATTTATGGAGTTCATGTGCAACTACAAATCATTTTTCCTTTTCACAATACCAGGAAACCAATTATTAGTTCTAGACATTTAAACAAGGCAAGTTAAACGTTCTCTTCTTCATATATATTGGTCAGGACAAGGTAGAAAATATATCAGTAAAGATACTACTTAATATCTACCATGATGCTATCATTCTCATTTCAGAAATCACTTCAGCAGATTACAATCAAGTTTCATGGCGCTGCATCTCTTTCTTCCCCACCATCCCTCTCTCCCGTTCATAGAATTTCACGAGCGGGTTTCAGTAAACCCGAAATAGATGATATGAAGAATGGTAAAACGACAACGATACAGTTCCAATGTAGTTTAATTCAAATTAGGGTTCATTCTTTGAATTCGCATGAGAACTCTAAAGATAGCATCGAGTTGCATATTTCTTCGCCCACATAGGTCCAATTCAAATTGCTACAATACGCCGATTTTCCAAAACCATCTCTTGTTGCACACTCAAATGCGGTAGATATATACACATACTCTTGTAAATATGCAGATATTTTCCAACTTTATATCTCAAGCATTTCCATTGCGCTTATTAGTTTGTGCATGGGCCACCTTAGAGGCGGTTAGATCTAGCATGTCAAGCTGGCTGTACACATACGTACACAAAATACAGACAACACTGCACATAGCAAAGCCACAAATATATATTTACATATATGTGAAAATGTTATTCTAGCACAAAAGGCTTTCGCATTTCCCGCCTTTCAGCACACCCTTCTCAACTACTAATATTTCACCACTAGCTATACTAGAGAGATAAAATTAGAAAATATATGTGTGTATGCATGAGTAGTAGTGCAAGGTTCAAATATGGTGAGAAATAAAGAAAAAGTGTTGCAAAGCCACAGGCATCTCTTTCACTATTGCAACATGCTGCAACTGCCCCACTTTTGTTATTTCCATTGACTTTACTTTTTTTCAGTAAATTTTTGCTTTCATTTCTTTTATATTTTAATGCTTTTTCACCTCTCATTTCACTGTTTGTGTGGACTTGCTGCTTCCCTAACTAGCATAGCTGGCTTGTAATTGTGTTGACTGCAAGCTATTAAGAGTAAGTCTTTAAAAAAAATTAGTGCTACCCAAAAAAATATTGCGATGAACAATATCCAAGCGAAATAATAAATACAAAAACACTAAATGCAAAATTTCTATTGCGGTGAAAGAGCGCTCAACTTCATTTTTATAAAGGGTTACGCTTTATTTTTTGTCCTCGCTTTCATAAGCAGACACTTTACATACAGCTCATAAATGAAAAGCTCATTCACTTATAATTCATGACATCCTTCTTGTTGGTGCTCGCCATTGTGTAATCTCTCCCAAGTAGTGAATATTGTATTTTTGACATTTTTCGTTACGCTTAATTGAACGCACAACCTTAGAGTGGTTTTTCCTGTTACTTTTCGCTTATGCAGACATGAAAATGTCCACACAAAAAAAGCGACCATAACTAACATTTTGAGGGAAGGAACCTAGACGAACGTATGAACGAAACGGGTCCAAGGTTGATGCCAAAACTTCTGGATATGGATCAAGGGCCAGCATATATCAACGAAACTCTTTGAGCCTATCATAAATATTTTCAGGCAGCTAATATCGATTGCAGCCAATTTGCTCAGCCCACATTTCGAACTAATTGAACTCATATTTCATTCTACTCTTAGATTTTACCGTACGATGTGGGTGATCACAATTTTCGATGAAACAGCTTCCGTAGAGTGCGAAAAGAGTAAACTTCGAAATATATAGGTAGGTATCCGAGTTCAGAATTGCCAGCTTTAAAAGTAGGTACAGCGGTATCAGTTAGAAGCAGCAATAGAGGAGCAAGACCTCCGCTGCAAAGACTTTCGTGAAGTAAGTGAACCAAACCAAAGGAACCACATGTCACGTGCCCCAATATTGCCTAATTTTTACTAAACAAATTCACTTAACATCATGCTCGCGACATTAGGGGTCCCACAAACCAACACTAACTCCTGTAAGTCTGTAAGTTCTGTCTGTAAGATCGTGGAGACTCGTGTAAGTTTTGACACAGTGCGAACAGAACAAGAGCATTCCAGAATTTATATTCATATTTTGCCACTTTGAACTTTTGATGAATGCGAATCCAATTGCTTAATCATACAATAAACTAGCAGCACAAGCAAAGGCTTAGCCGAAATACTTTAGCACCTTGCATCACTACACAAATTTATGCTTAACCAAATATCTGAAAATAGTCGAGTTAAATATGAATAAGTTTCAGTTCAAATGCTGCTAAAAGCAGTAGGAATCTGAGTAGGCAGAATTTGAAATCAAAATTGTCGCTTTCACCTGCCTTACACAGGCTTGCTTATTACTAGTGTTGATATGCATTCCATGAGAAACGCTCTGACAAATCAAACATCCGCCCTCTCCCGTTATGTGTGCTTCCAGAGGCTATAATTAATCATGCCTATAATAACAGTAATCTCTAGAGTGACTTCATCGTGAGCGAGTTCTCGGCCACATCCGAACTAACGAAAAGCACAAATCGATTGCGGAGTTTTAAAGACAAGTTCTAAACATCATGAACGTTCAGAGAGAGATCAAATCAATAAAAGCCTTCCTCAACTTTATGCTTCTAAATAACGACGTGAAAACCAACTTACCAGCATTGCGAACGGTAGTTCATTGCTTCGTGTGACCCGATGAGCACTAACAAAATTGCTTTCGGATACTACAATTTTACCAAAAGTTTACTCTGTAACCTAGCAATCCCTTGTCATCAAGCAAGTATTCGTGAACCTCCTTAAATACCCTAATCGAAAAACCCTTTCTTTGTAATCAGTTAGATGATATCGTTGCTAACGCTAATAATACGATTATAAAACAATAGTGAAGCTACAAATAATATTTCTCCTTCCTGTACCATGCTTTGAAAATTCGAACGAACTACGTTGAGCCTCTTTTTACGGACCCATAAGTATCTCGTTTGTTTGTGGACAACAGGATAAAGTCTCAGGATTGTATTTTAGTAATAAATTGGACAGAAATGTTTTACTTCATAATGCCCGACATATTGAGGCTTTATTATTTAGTCTAACCCAACCCTCATAATTTAAGTGACTTACACTAAAAATTCATTAACTATGGCTCCGTAATCCAGATCTCACAATTTATGATATTCTTTTAATTATATATTCTTTCTAATGGTTTACTACTGTTGAAACATTGATATGTACTCTCTTTGGGTATGGGGTAATTCTGCGACAACGTTGACCGAGAGTTGGGCATTCTTCCAAACTTTGAAAATACAAGAGCACTCTAATAATTCTACAAGAATAGATAGCAGATTAGGTGCTCAACATTTCAACTAATTTTGGAATAAGCAACCACCGCATCATAATGTCTATTTTAGAAAAAAAACATAAATCTCTACTTACGCTATTTTATGAAAGCACACTCTACAAAAATACACGATGCAACATTCAAATAATTTCGCAATAAAAGTAAAATAATTCATGTTAAGGGATTCCACTTAATTATATTTAGAAGTACACTAAAAATACGCATACTCATAATCAATGTGTGAGTACACAAGTATTTGTGATAATTGAATTGAATATATTTCATATTTCACTCAAATAAGAGAATTTTATCGGCATGACGACATATCAATAATTGAATGCCTCATATTCAAGCATTTCGAATGATGATTTCATAGTAAGTCAATGGTGATGATGAAATCAATGATTGGTGTGTTAAGTGTATATGAATACATTATATATAGATATGATACACATATCGAAAAGGATATATGAGACATAATATTAAGAATTGAATGGTTTATTGATGAATATCGATAAATAAATAAAATCATAACTCAGCTACGATACGGTAAGAGAATTTGCTTTAACCCACTAATGACTGCTGCGAACATTTGGCAACATTGCTGCCACAACTGTCTCTTCTACGTAGCCGGAACGGACCGAGCTGCAACAATAATTTCACATTGCAACAATTGGTTAGAGATTACGTTTGCTGAAGAAATTCCATTTTAATGAATTACCCAATAATTATAAATGATTCAAGGCAACTACCCCAAATATTTAGTGCAAAGTTATTTGAATAATCGTTAGGTCATTCAGAGTTAAGAAAGTCTACTGTAGAAATGCAAGTTTCTGTTTTTGATATGTATTTTACGAAACGACCTTCAAAACCTGCAGTTATAAATATAATAACAGTAAGATAACCTTTTAAAAACGATTTAAAATATATTGGGCTTCCGAAAATTTTGTTGTGTTATGACTTATTTGTGTTATGACTAATTTTGTATAATATATATATATAGCATATAAACTACTTTAAATGAGAAACACAGCACATTTTAGACTTTTCTGACCCTTCATAGCCTTCATAGAACATGCATCGCACGAGACAAGGACGGAAGTATATACGGCCACTATTTTGAAGAGAATAAAACTATTAACGGTAGTTATTATTCTATACAATTTTAAATACCTGTTTCTTCACAAAAATCGCCAATCGCTTAAGTTTACTCCGCGATCTTATCGTATAATAGGGGTAGAACTTGGAATTTCACTCGGTGAATGTTTAAGGGAGAAATTGAACAATTTAAACATCAATCTTTAAAGAAAAATAATTCATCGATCTCCGATTCGGTCAATACAGTAATGTATATAAGGGTAAATTATATGAAATATGTTGAATCCAAATCAATGATGGGGCTATACTGTCAAACTCGTAACCGCTTTAATAATAAACGCAGCCCCAAGCTTGGCCCTTCACATGTCTTTCGGGAAGAGATGGCAGATATTAAACATTTTATGATTATCCTATCGATCTCTAAAAAACATATGTGAGACAGAATAGGAAAGCCATGGGTATGGTATAATGAAATGTCTGTAGAAAGTTATGAAACCTATCAGTGGAGAATCTCCCGCCTTCATTTTTCTAAAACGGGATATCTCTTATTTCTTTCGCTATCTTCGAACAGTGCTCTCTAATATTTTTTTACACTCATCCGGCATATTATCATTAATCAGTTGCTAAAAGTTATCCAATAAATGTAGATAGCAACAAATACATACTTCTCTCTAAAAAATCTACAACTATCAGTTTTATAAAGTTATTATTATTTTTTACAATAATAATAAATTTAATTTCATATCATTTCTAGGTTAACTGGTACCACCCCAGACAATAACATATCCCTCGGAATTTCAAGCAGTTTCGAGTGTATGCATAAAATATTTTTAATAACAAGTGCTCCTTGAAATGTTTGGTGCTGCAATTATAAATTCATAAAGTTTATATAGGAGAAGTTGTTGTTACCATATACAGAAAAATTAAGTGTGAAATTATTTTCATATGAAATTTAATAGGTGTGTACAAGCAATAAATTAAAGAACAGCAACAATTGCGAAATTTACTTGGGAGACGTAAATGTTTGCAGTTTTCGGTTCGCCAACCGAAACCAAACAAACTGGTATAAAGCAGATAGACTGACATAATCAATCAGAACGAAATTCATCTATTTTAATGAGGTACTTTTTGTGTAGTGAATTCGACTGGCTAATTGCTGAATTGTATTATTTCCTAGAAGTAACACTCAACTTGTTGACCCAGTAAATTAACGGAAAACAGTTTTATTTTCAGAATTATAATAAACACATAGGACAAATATATTTGAAAAAACTTTGGCAGCAAAAAATGCGTAAATAAAACCCGTGAAAAGTATAATAGAAAAAACAAACTATACTTGACCTGCATGAAGGAAAACCACCCAACAACAACTGAATAATAATGTAAATAAGACGAGTGAGACCTAGTCAACAAGTAGACAAGCTGTAATGAAGCTGAAGCATATGCACATATATTAAGTAAGCATATACGTGAAATTCATTCATGTAAATTTTTATATACTTATGCTTCAGACTACACAATCTGAATTGGAATATGTTGACCTCTCAGAAGCGAATTTGTAATAAAATCAGAAACATGGACATGTTTACAAATGTGAATTACTATACGTAATTAAAAATAATTCACGAAATTTAGTGCAATAGTCAAACGGAACAACATATTTTAGAACAATTTACAAAAATCTGATATTAGTTTGGGGAGGGCCAGGGGATTGTGTATTTCTTTCACCTCATTTTAAATTTTTTATTTTCTTTTTAGAATAAGTTATGTTCTTCGTATAAATATTTTAATTTATAAAATAATTTCATTTTTTAGCGAGCTCTCAAATCCAATTTAAACATCTGATAGTTTATATGTGAAAATGATCTGCACGTGCGCATACTAAATGTTAAAGTATTCCTGGAAAAGTATGCCTTAACGGACATGAACATACGAGTATTTTGCAAATTTTCTAAAAACTCTCAGACCAACTATTTCATATATTATTTAGTTTATAAAAATTGTGTTTGGCAAATTCTTTTTACTTTTACTTTATTTAATTTTTTATTTGCTGGTAAAATATCCCATAATCTTTTAATGTGCAACAGCCTTTCTAATTAGTCAAAATGGCCTGCCCGTCAACGTACACTTACACTTAAGTGTTAAAATGTTTAGCAAAATTTACAAACGTAAAATGTAACTCATGGTTGATAAATCTTTTAAAAACAAAACCCAGTGTTTTTCACGTACCTCGTATCCGAATTTCACTTGCCAATACAAGTTCAGCTCTAGATACCAGTAAAAATTACAAAATAGGAAATATTTATAAATAAAAAATATTTTATTGAAGTAAAATAATTAAGAATCAAAAGAAAAAATACAAATATAGAGCAGCAGAGAAAACAGAGGGCTTTTAGAGGATATTTGTCTTGAAAAGGTTGAACAAAATTCATTTAATATTTCAACAAAATTTAAAAAAAAAAAATTTATAGAAAACTTCATTGAACGGAAATATTGACAACATATTTCATTTCAAATAAATTCCTAGCTTCTTTCTTTGTATATGAATCATATCTAAAACTTATTTTCATTTATATAGCAATTGAAAAACAAAAAATCAGTCATCATTGTATGCATTTTTACACTGACTACAATACCCAGAATTTTGTGAGCATGTCAGCAGGTATGTGAGTATGTGCAAGTATTAAACGAAATGAAAAATTAAATGAATATCAGAGCTACGTGTGTGCTTAACGGACACAAATACCGGCATACCCAAAAGAATGTCCACATACATGGTTTACATTCATGTAACTGAAAATTTGTAGCTTCGAGAATTTTTCAGAGAATACATATTTTAACATAACTCAAACAGGTATTACTGATATTGTGGACTTGATGTCATTTGTTCTATTATATTAAGGAGTAAAGCAATTAATAGTAGAATATCTAAAAATTCCGTAAGGGTTTAGGTAGAGCTGAGAAGGTATGTCGGTAGACGGACATGCTATGAGCTCTTATCATTTTCCATCTAATCGTAGGATTAAGCCAAGCACGGGAAACTTTAGAGAGTACCTGTGCTTGGCTTAATCCCAGGACACACTGGGAATCGCAAAAAATCCTTAGTAGAACTTTGCTGGAAAACTTTCTACCAAAAGTCCCTTGGAACAGCGGTCTTGAACTGAGATTCAAGTGACGCATGGATAAAATAGAGGATTGATGTAGGCTGAGTCATTTTATGATTCTAAAAATTCAATAAAGGAAGAGTAACACCCTAATATGCAGCAGTTGCCGATTGAAATATACAATTTATGCGCTTTACTGTCGCCCGGGAGTTTCCTAGCCACCTAGGCAAGTTATGCAAGCACGTATCGTACAGCAACAAATACAGAGCAATACATGCATACATATGTGAGTATTTTTACCTTTCTGCATTTCAACTGTTTAGCACTGTGAGCTCTAAGATATCAGCTCAAATTCAAATTTTAAGAAACAAATGACAAGCACACTGACTTCTCCAAGTTGGCAATGCATCTATTCACAACAACAACAGTAAGTGTATGAAAGTGGTGCTTACCAGCAATTTATTATTGCTTTTATAGTTATTAATATTTCAGCAAGTGTACAACTACATATGTTTCGGCAAATTTTACAAAAAGAAACAACAACAAAATTGTATAAACGCAGCGCGCATTTTAAGCATATACGCTTGGTTGTGTGCGTGTTGGTGCACAACGTGGTGTATATGTTCATTTCACGGTTAATAAAACCTGCAGTTTCTTTTGTATACTCGATAAACAATTTGCATTCGCATTTTAGCATTTCACTAAGATGTTTGCGTATGTGTCATGCTGTTTCACTATGATGTGCTAAACGAGCTGACTGAATCTTTTTACTGTGACTTCACTTCCTACCTGTTGAAATAAAGTAGTAGCTTGAAGAACTTATCGAAATATATTGATTTTAAAATGGCAAATAGTTTTAATATTAAAATAAAATGACTTAAAAAATTTGTTTCAAAGAAATAATTTACAATTTACGAGAAATAAGAGTAAAGAAAAGCCTTGTGTAGAGATGTATGCACTTAAAAACATACACAACTCAAGTTAGAAAAAATTATTTGATGTTTGCCAACGGATTTTGCATTCTCTTTAGATTTCCCTCTAAAAAACACAATTTGGCAAGCACTGGATTTAAAAACTTGTGGCAAAAATAGTGTTTAATCTGTAACTTTTAAACAACAAGTGAGAAAGGGCTAAGGTCGAGTGTAACCGAATATTTTATACTCTCGCAACGTGCAAGGATCAGAGGCGGGGAAATGCTTTCAGGTGCTGACACAACTTTATATTAAAAATGTTGCGGAAAAATTCAACATTCATTATCCGACGAAATTGGATTGCTTCGGTTACACTCGAACTTAGCCCTTTCTCACTTGTTTTATAACAATATTTCGTTACCAAATACACAGGGTGAGTCAAATAAATAATTTTCGTGAAACATAATTTGATTATAATGTTAATTTGCTTAACCGTTCTCGCAATATTCGAAGGGAAAATCGTCTGTAATCTGTTAATATGTAGCTCCTTTGAATTAAGTTTTTCACATAGTTGGCAATCCTTGTCAAAAGCATCTCGTACGCAAATTTAAATTTAATTTAACTTAAGAAAGTAATATTTATAAAGGTGGTAACTAATTTTCAAAATATTGTACTGTCATCACTAAGCTTTTTAAACTTCTTTGAACTTCTTTGAGCTTTAAACTCACATTGAACTAATGCGTTAATTTGATAATTTTTATTGTATTAAAAATTTAAACAAATGGCAATTATGAAAACCTTTAGAATTGCAAATATACTAGTTGCTTCAGACTTCATTATGATGTCGCACTGTATCAAACGTCACTAAAAGCAGGCTTAAATGAGTTTCATTTAAAAAAAAGTCCGCATCTTAGCTCTAAAACTAGCTGAGCTTGTTTTTCTATTTGCGGCGTGAGTCTGAAGCATAAGGAGGCATATCCTCCGAAAGGTTATTACTTTTTGTTGGAAAATTTGCATATCCAAAAAACATACACACAGAAAAACCCCGTGCCGTGGAACAAACGCCTTTAAAAAATATGTTCAGATTCTGTCTTGCAGAAAATTGGAAAATACGAAGCATACACTCTATCAGCAGAGACTCTTGCCCCTAGTTAAGCGTCCTCTTACAGACGTAGTAGTTATAATCACCAGTCCTTTTCCCAAAATTTTTTCCAAAAACCACCCAGTCGAACTGAATTTTTCTTTAAAAAGCGTAAATTTTCTTGATCATTTTAAGGCCTAGAATCGTAAACCGGTAAGCCAAAAACGGACCGTGAGCTTTCGTAAACCCCACTGGCTGCCCGCAGTCGCCTTGCAACTTAAAAGTTAGTGTGTTGCAAGAAAAAGGTCCACCCGATGGCAGATTGTTTTATATAACAAATTATTTCAACACGCTGTATTATATATCAATATATATATATATATAAACTCACACCACGCTTAATTTCATCGCTTAAATTTCCTTTTTCTTAATAATTCTAAATGTGCTTTTATGAAACCATTCTTTTGTATTTGCATGAAGGAAAAGTGAAATTTGGAAGCTATGGTAACGCCTTTACTTAGCTTTGCCGCTGTTATATTTTAGATTTCTTATTCTTTCGCTTTGTTCGTATTTTTGTTTTTTTTTTTTTAATTTTTCCAGTTTACGATTTTTCGTCATTTTTGAATACCTCTAAACCTTGACTGCAAATGGGTTGACTATAAATACGCGTCAAGCATACAATTCATCACTTTTTCCCACAATTTGCTGCGGGTTCCTCCATTCGTATGTGCATATAGAGCGTAGAAAATTGAAACAAAACATTTTTATATGAGCCACTCAAGAAATCACAACACGTATTTAGCTATTGGATATTTTCACCACACCAGCAAAGCGCGAAAACTAAGCTAGCAAGCCAAGAAGCGCTTCGCTGCGCACGGAACTGTGTGAAAAGTTTTTGTTGCCTTATTTTCCATTTACATATTTTATACAATCATTTTGTATATACATAGGTACGAGTAAAGCATATTTGTTGGAAAAGTTAGCGAAAGTTAGAAAAACATTTACGAGTTATTTGCATTCGAAATGAGTTTTTTATTAGTTCTGCAAGGTAGATATTAGCCAAAGAGTTTCTTACATTCAACTTTTGAGGTTAAAAAGTAAGGAGTTGAAAAAATCCGAGCACTGCAACAATTTTAATGGCAGCATCAAAGAAAAACCTCTTTGATTTCTGCGCAGGGAAGAAGAGAAGTTGGCCAAGTAAATTGTGCAGATACTCTTGAAATCAAGTTAATAGTATTAGTTAGATATTAACTAAAGAAAAGCACGCGTTTATATATTTATCAGTATTGCTCAAAAGTTTATTCATAATGTTTTCTGACTCGAAAACAACAACAATAATAACTATTAGGGACACTTTGTAGGCTGCTAGAAAAACAACTGGAACAACTTAATTTCAGGAAAACAACACTTTACAAATTCAGCGGATAGACCGATGAATTGAGTTGAGTTTTTACAAAAATGAAAAATCCGCACTGGGCACCAACACCCAGAGACTGCTGCTCAAACAATTTCAGCATAAGTCTTTGCCCTACTTTTAAGACAATTAAGACAGCAGAAATTAATGCGACTAAAATACAGTATCTCAGCAACCAACACCTAATGAAATAGCGCATGCAGTAAGGAAAACAGCTGGTATAATGATCTCTCAGTTCAGTTTTTCCAGTAGGGAGTAGGAAAGCAAATATAATGCACGCGACGAATGCAAACACCATTTCTACCAGAAACAAAATTCAGCACAGTTTTAACTAAACGAATTTATCCACCCAAACAAATGGTTGACGTTTTGAAAGAGATCATAAAGTTCTATTATCATTGCTCTCTTTGTGACTTCATCGTACTTCCTGTAGTAATAACACCTCAAATATGATAAAACTGATAAAAGTAAAACACAGTATGGAGCTGAGTACTAGCTGAATTCTTCAAACAAGAAGTAGAATAATTCATAAAGAATTCATCTGCGATTCTATTAACTGTACTGGGGGATTCTGGAGATATATAAGTTGCAAAACTGGATCCTTCAGTTGTTAAATTCGATTTGTATTCAAAGTACCTCGGAGCAAAGACAATAAGCACTGCCAGTCTGAAAAGAAGCACGAAATCCGCTTTGAGCTCAGCAGATACTCAAAAAAAGTATTATACTAAAGACAAAAGAATTATTATACTAAATAAGACTTTTGAATAGTGACCCAGGTTGTAGCACAACATACAATAAAAAGTTATCAACTCACTTTACCACTTCATTACAGTCTGTGTATTTTTTTTACATTTTTCCTTTTTAATCTTTCAAAACTGCATATTAATATCTAATACAATATAATACATGTTCCTTACTTCCTAAATCAAAAGCCACTTATCCGCTTCCTTCATTATCTAATTTAACTGTCAAACATTGTAATGTTTCTTGACCAGCAAATTGCGCCTTTAGTCGGCTACACTTTCAACTCAGTGAACACAAATTTGCTAATATCTACACACGAGTGTAAGCAGTTTTGTTTCTTGGCTAAGCTTTGCGAATACGTTTTGCTCTCTTTCAGTTTATATGCTCACCACACATTAGTGTGCTCACTAATTTCATTGAGAGAATATAGTGGGAATTTCACAAAAATATTGTTTAGGGAATTATTTAAAAACAAAACTTATAAACACTTACTTTCAGTGATTTTATTAGAAGAAAAAGTGAATTATTGACTCACGTTGAAAGCTAGATATGGTTTTTTAAGGTAACATATTAACATAAGTTGACTTAAGGTTTACCTCAAGTTCTCAAAGACTTTGCAATTAATTAATAATACTAGCAGTTACCATTCAGAAATGCTTGTAGTTCGATAACGGCCGATTGCCCTTCGTAGTTCCACAAAAACAGCTAGACATCCAAACTAAAGGAATGTGTATTTAAGAAGAACGAGGCAATCGCTAATGAATCCGGCTTTCATTATATCAAATTCAGTAACAAAATATCTGCTAAATTTAAAATAATAAAATTTCTCATATGTTACGAATATTCAATTTCAATCCAATTTGATTGACATGTTTAACTAGATTACTCTTTTGGCTCCATTGAATGAATTATAACAATTTTCTTTGACTTGACTATAAATGGCAGTTAATTTAGCTTAATGAAAACAGCACATTACAGATCGTAGAAGAATTTCATACCATAGTGAGCAATTTTTAAAGTTACATCTTTTATAGTATTTATTAATTCAAGTTGCTGCGATTAATTAGCTACTAGCAATATTCACTAATTAATTAGTTACCTAGTGTCATTTTTATGTAACAGTGTGTATATGCAATGCAAACGAAATGACAAATACTTTATGTTCAAGTTTGAAACAGCAGTAATCAAATATAAATATATATGAACACTTTGGGAAGCGTTCAAAATTTAGCTTGAAGAAATGTTAAAACCACAATTCATTTCAAATAAAAAGAAGTTATGTGGCATTAAGTTATCATCATTCAAGATATAAAAATTTTTACTAAAACGAATTCACTATATCAATCAAAACTTTTTCAGAATTTTATTATACTGTTAGCACAAAATATATTTACACTTCCAAAAACACCGAGAAAGTCACTCATTAACGCCTCTCTCAAGTTGCTGTGCTCAATTATAAAACTGACTAAAAACTCTGCTGCAGCGAAAAATAAAACAATAAAGACAAACCCTATGCACTTGAGTAGAAAATTTATGTAAAATTCATGTTAAACATTCTACAGCGAAAGGCGTGGATATGCAACAGTTAAAATTTGTATTTATGCCTTTTATGTTAGATATTAGACGATTATAGCAGCTGAGTGGGTTGTTGGAGGGTCCAATAACCAGTTGTAATGTGGGTTTGAAACCAATGAAGGAAATATTCAAATTTATAATAAAAAATAGTTTTTACTCTCATACCCGCGCAGTAAAAAACCGATTGTTGTATAAAATCAAAATACATTTTCGAAGGGAACAGTGTCAATCGAACGATCGAAAAGTGTGGGGATATAAGAACTATTCATTGCAACTTACAAGATAACAAATCAAATGTTTGATTTGGAAAAGAGGAAATGGAAAGTAAAATATTCTTAGAAATTGTTGTAAATTAAAACATTTTTTGTCAGAAATTTTTTAGAAATCTATACCGTAAACTAAAATCGTCATTAGTACCCGAAATACTCATTGTAAAATTAACAAAGCAGAGGGAAATCAGTAGCCGAATATAAAGACTGATTTTGGAATTTAGTTGCTGATACTAGGGATATCCTCTATAGCAATCAAATTCACTTTGTCGAGGATTCCCTCTACGTTTACTATTATAAGGGTAGTGGGAATGAATATAAGGAATGATCTAGTTCATTTTCATAAGGTGATATTCTACATAATTTGGCAGAAATATCAGAGATATACGTAATCATATACTAATCATACCACTCTGATTACTTTATATGGTCATACACAACCAATCTAAATATTTTCAACATTATATCTCAAACACAATTCTAAATATATTAGACCTGCCCCTATATTGGTTACATTTTGAAATTTTCAACTAGAAGTATAATCATCAATATACCCAAAACAAGTACTAGCTCACATATGAACCTAAATAAGAAGTGTGTGTGTAGTTAAATTGTGCTGGTAACTGCTTGGTGTAACGTATACGCCCCAACTGCACCAACTTAAGGGCACTTAAATATCAAGAAAATTTTATTTGTGTATGAGGAAATGTTTAAAATGCATATATAAAAATTACTGAAACAAGCGATAAAGAGCAAGTTACAAAGAATGCAGGATGTTTCAAAAAATTATATATCAAAATATTTCCAAGACATTGCATAATGCAGCAAGTACAAGCAGTATTCACAAGACCGAAATATTTCTGTTGAATTAGTGATCGGTATTTATGTAAGGACTTTCGAAAGTCTACGCTTTAAAACAGAACTAACGTATGAACCCAGCGTATTAGTTGCCGACATACCTGCGTACATAAAGAAAACAGTTAAACAAAGAAATGAAAATTGAAATACATGAAGCATTTATTTAATTTTACACAACACTACACTTCAGCCATCAGTTACAGGTGAGAATGGTATCACCATGAAGCTGTATGCAACTTAGTCAATTGCTGCTGGCTTGAATTACATTACAGACATTTCACTTTACAGCACATTGGCAGAAATTTTGAAGTTATTCAAAATTGTAAACACTGAGTTGAACCAACAAAAGGTGAGAATAAAAATGAAAATTTAAATTTTATAGTGAGAACTTGCAAAATTAGCGTTAATAATTTAAAATAAGCTTATATAATATATAGATGTTCAAAGTACTTTAGAATTATAAAATTCAAACATTGCAAAGGTCAAAGCATTGTCTTTCAGTACTATTTTAGTTATAAGGGCAAAATTTAAGCTCACCTTTCGCACAGTATATTTATAAAACTTCGCATGCGATATTTAGAAGATCAACACTTTTCTTTGTGGCCTTAATAGATGTCTACTATGGAGTTTAACACTATTAGCACTACCAAATCGGTTCCCAACTCTCTTTTTAGATTTATACCCATCAAAATCTTCAGAAATAAAGGACAAAATAGTTAAGAGATATTTTTGTAAAATTTGAAAGCGATTGAGATGCTACGAGAATGTGTTCAAAGAAATGTTAGAATGCATGAATGTGCTATGAAATATTTTGCAATTATTAAATTGTTAAAAGTAAAATTTCAGTTGCTTTCGTTTTTAATTTCTTAATTATTCATAAATAATTTTTATTTCTCTTCTTGTAAGAAATCCTACAATATCGCTTCCTCCATTGTAATTATGCCACAGCTGTGGCAGCTATATAATAAAAAATAATAATATTAAATAGACGCGTGCCATTCCCACACTCTGGCTGCTGTTTCCCAGTCAAAATCTAGACAATTTGATGAGCCATCAACAAGTTGACTGCAGAGAGAAATCTTGCAGATTACTTATAGACTTAACATACGCGAAAGCTCATGAATAGCTGAAAGCAAGCAAGCAACAAGAACAGAACACAAAACACAGCGTGGCAGCATAAGAAAGTAAACAACAGCTTAGCAACCAAGCGAGAGTGTTAATGAAAGCATCATAAGCGCAGCAACACTTTCAGCGTAGGAAGCAACTGCAAGTTACAATGTCAACAGTAACTTCACATCCACCTAAAATAGCTTCCGCTTGCATTAGCTTTAAGAAGCACGAATAATGAAGTTACGAGTAGGTAGGCTATTTATTATTGTTGCACATCCTTTTTTGTTCTCTCTTACTTTTTTGTTGTTGTTTGTCTTCATCTTTTTCTGCTTCTTTAGCCAAAGCCTGTAGTCCAAGCACTACATTTGCACTTATCTACAAATATTTATACTGATTACGCGTTTGCATGTTCCGTGGCCATTCGCATATTTGTTATCTCTTAATATGTTCTTATTAGTTAAGACAAATGCAATATAACTCAATTATCCTTACAAATACCAACTAGCAGACCACATCTATTACCGACTGACCTTGTCCATTTGGTGATTTTTGTATAGCAACATTACATGGACCATTACTTAACCGCAAGGTTGAATTTAATAAAGCAACAAATCGGAGGTAGAAGCTAGAAAAAGCGTATTTGATTAGCTTAGCCGAGAGATCAATGGATTCTGCAGTTTTATTACGCCTTCTTTCTTTACTACCTCTTATCAAGCTATTCTTGAAGTATACATTACAGACTTGAGAAATACTTCCACCCTACGTCCTGCAGCCGTCTTAAAGTCGCTCTCTTCGTGGTTCTTTGAGAGTAATGTGACGAAACAGTAGCGACTCCGTTGAAATCACCTAAATCAAAGCTCGGTTCGTCCCAAGTTGATCAAATCCTGTCGATTACCAAAACTTTCGTTGTAAAAGCTGAAATTCGCGACTGCAAAACCAAATATGTATTCTTTGTCGAAGGCAATCTCTGGAACAAAGTATATAAGTTTGTTTTAAAAGCCGAAAGCAGCACAAATCCGTTTTTCGCTCCAACACTTAACTTCCTTAGTAGAATTCGTGTGGCTTCTTTGAATTGGCAACTGAAGGGCTCAGCTTAACATTTTTGTAAGGCATTTGGATCTGTCATCCAGACTTTATTGGCGAACGTTCCATAAGAAGCTGAAAACCCTCCTAGCCTAGACAAATAAAATCGTATGGAGGATTGATTAACCATTGAGTCTACCTTAAAGGCTGTGAAACAGGCCAATAAGCGGTGGCAATTAGAATGTAAATTAATTGCCTAATTAATTAATGTAATATAAATTAAATAATACATTGAGTTTAGTATTCGAAATCCTCAATTTAGCTTAAACAGTTAGTACTAGGCACCCATCAACCTACAAAGTGTTTAGGTTTATTTTAGATGATTAGAATGGATTTCAACTAAGCCCAATTACTCAATTTCTAATAGATATTTGAGCACTTCTACTTAAAGTAACCGAGTTTTAATTTGAATTCGTACAGGAAAAATAAAACAGTAGCCTTGTAATTTATCAACCAGGCAACAACTTGCAGAATTGCAAGAAATATTTCGATTTCTTGTGCATTTCATTTGATCTGATTTCATTTTCTCCCTTAGCAGACACTTTCGTCTTTTCATTGAACACCTTTTACAGAGTTGCATGCTTGCTTGTAAATTAATTTACTCTCAATTAAATACTAATTGGGCAATTAGTTAATTTCTCTGTTGAGTGTGAAATTGAAATCAATTAGGAGTTAAATTACGTAATAACTCTTAAATCTCAAAGAAAGTATTTGGACATGGTATTTTACTAGAAAATTTTGAATAAATTATAGCAACCGAAGGAAGCTAGGAAATTTCATATAAGCAATCAGACAGTAGAAAGGCATTATTTATTCCATATATTCAAAAATATTAGATGGATTTGTAGTAACACTATGTTCCGAATACTGTAGCACGCATAAAATAAACAATAATTCAACTCATTGAAATTGTAAGCGTATTCTAAGCGCGTGAATTTCGCACGACCTACAAAACTCTGAAGCCAAAAACTTACTATGGAACTTACGTGCATGTGACTAAAATAGTACACGGTATTCAATGGTAGCATTTATGCTGTGAAAAAAATTGCATTGCATCAAATATCAGGCACTTTTACCCCATAAATGGGCACGTTACGTTTGGGCTTGTCGTGGGTGGGTTCGCCGCTTTTAGGTAAGCAACGTGTCGCGTCCACAAATATGCGTTTTATTTGCTGCTAAGCGTGCACAAGTTGTTATATTTATGCATATATGCATATAAATGATGTCTTTCGGTGGCTTCTACTATATATATATATGTATATTTGATTTATATATGAAAAATATTTGTTCAATGTGTACTTAACCGAGATTTTCGACATCCTTTCCATTTGTTAAGTTTACTGTGAGCATACGACATGAAAATATTTAAATACAACATAATTTATTCTTTCTTTTTTGAGAAATAAGGAAAATAAATAATACGATAAACTATCTTCAAAAATATTAACTTTATTGATTTTATAGAATTATGTAATAAAATGGTTTAATGAATTTAAAAACCTGGACACTTTTATGTTTCGTAATAAAATTTTACTTAGTCATTTATATAACTCTGTCATAAAACAACGAGACACGAGTTTATAAAACAACATACTAAGAGAGATTAGACAGACATTTCATCCAAGCCCTAACCTAAACTTGTGGAGAATAATTGACCAAGACATATCAGATATGCATTATTTCGGTATTAAGTGAAGTTTTTTACCGATTGTTCCCAATTTAAGTATCAAGTCGCGAAATGACAACTGCTATAAACTCACTTAATTTTATTAAGTAAAATAAGAATAATTTACACCACATTTTTTCGATGTTGAATATAAAGGACTCACGCCTAATGCACAAGAACAGAACTGAAGAAGTACGAAATTTCTTCTTTTTTTCGTATACTATTGTATTATTCACTGATCTTGCTTAACTAGAATCCACATTGATGACTAAATTTCAATAGACAAAAATTGTCAATGCGTATGCCCAACTTCTATGCTCTATTATTATTAGTTTTTCAATACATTAGTTAATTACTAAACAAATATTCCAGCCAATTCCAGCTAGCCAATTTTCTAATTACTCACTCCGAAATTACAATCTAAATAAAAAGAAATGTTCAGCAAATTGTTAGATAAATTCACCTGATCTTCATAACACCCCCCATTAATTATCTAATCTAACTGAAGTTACACGTATCTAGGTTCATCAAAAAAAATAACCAAAGTTTGGACAAATTTGTTTGCATTATTGCTATAATTAGGAAAATTTAATAATTACTTGCACTTGCACAGAAAATTTTCCACTTCATCGAGTCTGGCCATTTCATCAGAAAAAATGATAACATTCATAATACCACATAGCAACGATATATTTAGAAAAATTTTGTGAATTTCGTTCGCTCAATCAGCAAAATGTTCACCTTAATTGGGGAGTGATGTGGCTGACTAATGATTCCACATTTTATTTGATTACATGTTGGTGCAACGCTAACATTGCAAAGTCGATGTAGATAAATATTAGTATGTGCCAGATATATTCAAAAAATGACGGGAATTTTCGTTTTTGTAAAAAATATTTATTCATTCGTCTTCATTAGTGTTTTCGCCTTCAAAAGAGTATCCATTCGATGTTATGCACTTATGCCAGCGCTTCTTCCAATCGTCGAAACACTTCTCAAACTCGATTTTCGGGATAGCCTTTAGCTCCATCCTTTAGCCAATAATTTTTTTTCCACAAATCAGTTTTTTTTCGGATTGTTTCATGCAAACTTCTTTGAACTTGGAGGTAATACTCCTTATTGACCGTTTGACCTTGAGGCAAGAATTCATGGTGCACTATACCATTAAAGTCAAAGAACACAGTTGCAGAACATTCCCGTTATATTTTGAACACACCTCGTATATATTATTTTATTTAAAAAATTCGATATCTGATACTCTGTAAATATCAGCTAAAAAGTTACTCATACGAACTGGCAATTTAAAATTACTTTTGGCAATTTATGAATTTAACTTTTTTATAAAAACATATTTTCTGGAATACTGTATCTTAAGGAATATGTCTTTAATGAAAAAAAATATGTCATTAAAGAATATATCTTTGAAGAATATAACAATAAAAGTCTTAAAAATTATTTATAATTGTGTTCGAAGCATAGTCAATTGAGCATGAAAATAAGTTGAATGTCTGCTTTGAATGATTGATATACACATATTGACATACATACATAGATTTAATGAGGTGCTAATAGGGGCCACTTGTAAAAGCAGCTTCATATGAAAAGTTACTCATACACACTGTCGATATTTAATACGGTAAAAAATAGACACATAGCTTTGCGTACTAGAATGAAATTACCACATTTTTCTTCACCACTACCTTATTTATTATTCGACGAGAAAACTTACCTACTGATTCATAAAGTAATATACTAGCTTATCTATAGTTTTGGGAAAAAATCGCCTAAAAGATCTTGAGAGCATATTTAAATTGGGATTATTTACACTTCATTCAAAAGAAAATGTTCTAAAAAGCAGAAAAAAAGATATTTATGAAAAAAAAATTTCTCTTTGCAAATAATAAAGACACATGAATGCTGTTGAATGCACTGCAATATGATGTCAACTACGATTCTCTACTTTTTCGGCTTAATTTCCCAGTTCAATAAATGCAGTAATGTTTTAGTAATAGTATTTTAGTTCACTTTACGTCTTATACATAACACACAAGTGCAACTTTAAGCATCTAAACTTCGAATTTCTATCATAAAACTTACAAATACATGCGCAGCTTCGCTGCTTCTCTCAAATTCTTAACACACTCATACCAGCAAAGGTGTGTTAAGTATGCTATAATAAAGTTCAACCGACTTGTGTAATTCCTTGTTGTTCGACAACTCATACATACGTACTTTACTATGGACTTATTATGGACACAACTTTAAGCACGCAAAAACTTCAAAACGCACCAAAGGAAAGTTTCTATGATCTCAGTGGAATGTGGGTTGAACTATAAGAACTATATAGAAATATATAGAATTTGATAATTGTTTGAGTCAAAAGTATCAGTTGTGTGCATATTTCGTTTGTGCTAACCAAAATTATATTAAATCAAATTGCTCTATGTGATTTCGAAAGCATAAGGATATCAGCAAAAATATTTAAATATGTACAACTTAATTTATCAATCAAGAGAAATTTTTTACGAATTTAATTCATAGCATATACACAAGTATTGACTTTGTTTTACTAAAAATATGCTTACTAAACTGTATACCAATTATTTTTGCCATATAAGCCTAAACCTCTAAGAGATAATGCTGAACCTTACTGTGTCGTTCTAGCTGTAATATTTATAATAAATTTATATTGAATTTCACTGACGCGCTGTATGTAATGTTCGGAGATTCTCATATTGCCTCATGCCCCAAAATTATTTCAAAAATTTTGAGCTGCTTAAAAACTTACTCATACGCAGTGTAGTACCTATTAGTGAATTGAAGAACTTTCAAACGTTCACTGGGTGGAGGGTTTGTAGATCTTATACTGTCAATACTGAGAATTTCCGATATTTTAAATATTTTCAGAATAATATTATTATCCACAATCCACAATCCACAATCCACAAACTTAAGGCAGAAGCAACTTAGATATCTTACTCTTAATCATCCATTCAAACTAACTGGAAATTGGTCGCCTTTATACGCTTGTGATAGGCTCAAGGTGCTTTGGCAATACAAATGTGAGCTCCGTCGTGGTGGTACACAGTAATTTATATATGTTATTGCATACACAGGTGAACTAGGTTACAGATGATGCAAAAGAAGAATTATGATAAATGAGTTCTAAAATTTGATGTGGATCATTTCTATTTGGTTAATTTAGCAGAAATGTTGTTATATAATACAGAATAAGTCAAACAAAACTAGATAGGCTATCAACAGGCATCAATAAATACAAACAAAACCCTTCTTGACATACAAAAATGCCAATAAGATGATGAAACATCTGAACAACAGCTTACTGCCTAACTTGGAAGAGTTTTCAGTAGCAACACAATGGGCACGTCCAAGTGGTTTCATGAATTCGTCTCTCAGCGAGCAATTGCAAATACGGCTCTCAAATAACTGTTGCGCTAAATTATTAGATAAAAAACCATTTCGCCTATATTTTTGTACAACAAACATATCCACTTGTATATATTCTACCTCAACATACTACATCAATTCAATATGCAGGTTTGCATTACATATGTTTGCATGTATGTGTGTACAGCCTAATAAAAATTTTTGCAAATGTAATGCAAGGGCACTCGAACACATGAGCACCCAACCAACTGCAGCGCAGTGCAGCATTTTTATGACCGTGACGTACTGCAGCACTAAAATAACTTTATTGGCCTTTAGTTTAGCGGTGCAGCATATAATGCTGGTCTCACCCATACATACACACTTAAATAGCTAAATATGTGGTTGCGGCTATGAATAACAGACAGACGAGCCACCGTCACGAATACACTTACGTAAATATATAATTATGCTTATAAGCCTGTTGCTATAGTTTGCTTCCCATTGCAGTGGTACGGATTCTTGTTGTAGGTTTGCACTCATACACTTTGCACGCTAACATTTAGGACAGGCGCTCGAGCGTAAAAACCATGAAAACTCAAACTTGGCGGCGCAGCGCAGCTGTTTGCAGGTGTTAAAATGAAAAAAAAATGGGACTAAGTTCCACATTATTTTTATTTATTTAATTTCGTTCTTGAATTGGGTGAATTGGTGAAGTTTCATGCGCGCTGACCGAGTTGCTTTTAGCTCATGTGAAAAAAATACATTTACAGTTATATAGATTCACACTAGTATTAAGCAACCATAAGGACCATAAAGCTATGATATAGGGTTTAATGACGAAAATCTTCAGTCTAGTTGAATATAAATAATGTAGAAAAATGCGAGAACAGCTAGGCTCAAAATCAAACAAACTTAAACATCTAAAGCAAGTTGGAAATATATAAAGTGAGGAAAGATTATATATAATTCGCTTGGAGATTAACTCATATTTCCGTTATTAAAAAGTAAGATATTTCAGCTTGCAGTTTGAAAGAAAAACTCCTAAATATCGCACAACCAAATAAAATTAATGCAGTAAGTTTTATTGTGGTGCCTCTCTCTTTTTTTGAGTTACTCGTATAACGTCACGAGCAGTCTTGAATATTATGTTAGATGTAAAATAAATATGTAAAATTTCTTGTTTTGCGAAAGTGAGTGAAATATCGTTTTTAATTTTGAGTGAATATTGGCAACCCTAAACAGTTTTCTATAAAATAATGTAGTTATTGGAAACGCCTTCTATGAATAAGAGAAGCCTAACTCGTCATTAAACTCCTCCTAATTGACTTTATCTTTAAAGCATCATTTTGAAAAGCTCAATTGGCAGAGTCTTTGGAGTTTGTGTGGGAATAAGGTGAGCTTATACAAACAAATTTCAACGATATGTAGAGAAAGCAAGGGTTACTTTAGTCAAACAAAATATTATATATTTATATATAAACAGATATAATAATATATTCTAATATTAGAATAAATAATATAATATATATAATATATTAGAAGAATGTAATATTTCCATTAAATATTAGTATTTAAAAAAATTAAAAAGAAAACAGAAGAATATAATAAGCTTCTTATTAGAATAGTGTTTATTTTGTTCGAGAAAACCAAAGTATTAGAGTACATTTTCAGCCCTGAGTTTCTGAGTTTTCTTTTCCAGTTAGTTTTACGCACTACAACATTGAAGTATCCTACCGTCAGGGGAATTTTTCATCAATAACGGTAAACACGTACGCAAATACATCAGAAAGTGCGGTGTATAAGAGTTTAAATAGCAAGCAGCCACGAACGTGATATTAGTGGCGTACAAAGAATCCAACTTCAGGTATTTATTGCATTTCCTTCCAATATTTGCTATGTTACCTATACAAATTTATCGCTGCTATGCGATTTCAATCGAACATAAATCATGGAATTATATACCGCATGAAATATAAGGAGAGAAGCTGAAATAGAAGTATTCATAAGATAGTTGGAATAATTTTGTGTATGTACATTTGACTGTAGGGAATATTTGAAGCCTGTATTTATAATTGCTCACTACGCAATCATTTGTATTTACTTTCATATCGTGGCTGGAAAAAATAGGCACGATAATTCCTCGAAATATTGTCTCCTTACATCCTTCGAGACTATAAGTATCATATCCTTTAAAAATCGCACTCATGCTTTATACATATATACTTTTTTGTTCCCTCCAAGTGCAAAAATAGCGCTTCTTAAGTTGTGCAGAAGGAAGAAGAAGAATATGTTTTATTTTATAGTACCGCGCATAGATCTTCTTTACAACTTCTCAAGACTATGACGGGTATAACTTCCTTTCGCAGTGCTTCTGGATTTCCTTTTTGAGAACTCCGTCCCCATTTGCCCTTCTCATCAGCTCTTCCATAGCCGTCTCAGAGAAACATAAGCCCAGCTTTTAATCTACAACTATTATGAAATAGTTAGCAAAACAATTATGAAGAGAATGGAATGAAGCAAAAACGCTTATTTATGCACAGACAATCATATTTCTGGCATATTGAGGGAAGCACTTAAAGCAACGTGTTAGGCGTGACGAGCAAACAGCACGCGTTTTCCCTTAATTTGCCAGTTATTGTTATTATTATTGTTGTTGTTGTTTAGAATATTATGGCAACGATAGGCACGTAACGCTTAAAGCGAATAATCCTGATAACAGCACTAGGAAGATAATCATTCACATATCAGACACTCTTTCAAAAGTAGAAAAGAAGTTTGGGTAAAGTTGACAGATAGAAAGCTCAACATCGAAACTCTACAAGAGGCTGAGTTAAGCATGGGTTCACATTCATAATTTTCTAAATAAATTTAACTTTTTCCCCACCGCCCCATATGCGACCAACTGTTGTTTAAGAGTATAAAATCAATTACACGTTTATAACTATTGTTATTGCTATTATAGCAAATATGCGACTAAGGTAACAGTACTGGCCAAAAATAAATCCAGGCCCGTACCGATTACACCTACGTGACCGTGTTGTGTAGAATTCTGTTCGACGTTTCCCACGTATCTGGCTGGAAGCATCATGCTACAATTTGATGAATTATTTTCAATAAATTTCTCAAATAATCCTTTTTTTACCAAAGCTAGAGCAGCTATTCATCTATCGATTCTATGCCTTTAAAATTAGCTTGTCGTCTGAAGAATGTGAAATATGCAAAATACATGTATGAACCAATAGATGGCGCTGCATAATGCTAAGGAATTGCGTGGTAAAGCCATGTATTTACGGATCCCAAAGAGAACAAACTAATAATTTGACCATTTTAAATACTTCCGGTCTCATATAATTTTAAAAAATATATTTTAAGTAGATCTGCACAAATTTTCGAACCAATCAATAAAAGGTCACCTACACTCAAATCTCCTTTCAACTCATTCCTGGCTGAAACTAAGCAGAAAAATAAAATATACAGGTGCGATCTGACATTGATAATACAGTCTTCAAAGAGGTTAGGAGGTGATGTCCGTAGCAATAGAATGCACGTAAAATGACGATGAAATTAATTCCTTTTCGTTCTTTGGCATTGGTGTTATCACTATGAACTTGAACTTTTATGTCATATAATGGATGAATTTAACCCATCAAAATAGCTTTAAATATCTCATTGTTTAATAGAATCTAATAGAGTCATCTAAAACATTTCACAGCCTTAATCAAACCTATTGACCTTACTGTCAAGACGCAGCAGACCGTCACAAGACGTGACAATAAACTTTCACAACTTCAGCGAAACATTAACTTGATAACTGTAATCTGTTTAAAATTAATGAATTTTGATTTGTAAGTTTATATGTATATGAGTAAAACACCTCATGGAGAAAGTTATAGCTACATCAGCGACTGTCATTGACATCGTCACCACACAAGAATATATTAATAAATAATATTTGTAAACACGTGAGTATAATCAACTATTTGTATTTGTGTGCGACATAAGTATTATGTTTGTATACATATGTAGGTATTTGTTACATATTTACTTAATCCCGAGGCACTGCCTTGCACATTAACTTTGAGAGTTTAGCGACTATCAACCAGTCAAGGTGTGTTAATGACTAAGAATCATTGATGGAGACGTTGACATTGACTGCTACTGCTGACAAACATTCACATACAAACATATATAAATATATTTCAACTGGTATGTATGTGTGAATGCGTACATTCTTTCGCTGACAGCACTATTCAGACGACGAACTTTTAACAACCGAGTCACACAATTTCTACCATTGAGCACGTCTGCCAATATTTACGCAGTCTCCGACCGACATTTCAATCCACAACTCGCAAACGCCATATTTCATTTTACTATAGTTAGGGCAACAACGCTTCGTTGCACAATTAAACACGCACACATATATCATTTATTCACTTAAGGCTGCATATAAGAATGTTAAGTCGTGGAAAAATTACCCAGAAATCACTATAAGTATTGCTTTGATATGCGCAAATTCAGTTAGCGTTCACAAGACACATATGACATAAGGGTACCTGCAGAGTGGACGCTGAAAGCGCTGATCAATTTTAGATGCCACAGAGTGGATGCGAGAACTAGCGCTGAATCCCGTGTTCACATTGCTATTATACTCGTACATTTGTGCTTTTGATTTTTAATCTGGTATTTTATTTGTGCTTATGTAAATGAAAAGAGAAGACATGGATTTCTCAGATGAAGAATATTTTGCTTCCGGCTCTGTGCTAAATATTTTTTTAAAGAAAAAATAGTGTGGAAAGCATCACATAACACAAAACGAGCTGAATTTGGCAAATTTCACCATTTGTATTAAGATTTACGAACTTATCCGAAAAAGTTTTTTGAATATACCCGAATCAAAATAGAAACATTCGATTATATTCTTGATAAAATAGAATCCGAAATAACTGAAAATTTGAGCAATTTTATAATATTTATTATAATAAATATTTAGCTTCAGGTGCCAATTTACAAATATGCGGCAGAAGAGACTCAAAAAAGACACTTCAAAACTGTTTTTCTCGCATTGATCAGCTTCCACTATGCAGGCACCCTAAGATATGAATGTGATACAACGGTGCGTATACGTAACATTATAATAGGTTGTTCACCCTTTGTTCAAATATGTGCAACCACCGACACGTCACTCAGGTTTTTTGTTTTGCTTTTCTTTCAGATAGTCTGAATGTTGTCGACGAAAAAGGGGGGAAACATAAAAGTTGTTAATGGTGGGAAGAGGTGAGCAAAAGTCATATGATAGCTTATCAGACAGCAGAAATTTAATGTAAGCAGCAAATTGCTTGAGATTTGTGCAATAATTTAATAAAACAAATTATTAAATTTATTTTCATAATTTGAATTTAATATACGAGGTTAATTTAGTAAGTACTTAAAGTCCCTCCTGACTACACATTAAATATTTTGTATAATAAGTGCACTGAATTAACCAAAATATAATGCCTATTTATATTGAAAAGTAAATATATTAAATTATATATATAAACTGTCTTTAATATTCACTGTGTATGTAAAAATCTGATATATACTTCCTCAAACCCCATAAGTCCTATAATTGCTGTGAATACCCAATCTTCTGTAGCATAAACACAACATTTACACACATACAAGCATAAAGTAAACTCGCAAATTTCTTTCAGCGTCATAAAGGCGAGACCAGAGAAACACCACATGCCACGCAAAAGCATTATAGAGGAATTACACGCTACCGTGGAACAGACACATGACACTTTTCGTCGTGTCTAAAAGGTAAGTTGATTGATGTGGCAAGCGGCGAAGCGCCGCCGTTTCGCTATCACAACACGTCATTCGAGCTGCAAGCATTTGTGAAACATAATTAACTGCATTTAACATCTAATATTTTTTTGTTAAAGTGCACACCGGTTCAAAGTAGTTGAGTGCGGAAAATTTAAATTCGCTAGATGGCACTGCAGTGAAACCATTACCCAAACTCTATATATATTCTGCTCCGTCAAATGATGCGATGGTGAAATTAATGCCAATCATAACCTGATTTAGCTTATGGTCATAGTTGGCGAAAATAATGGAACTGCATTTTCTACACATTCCTGTGTCGAAATTTCGATTTCTATTCGATTTTCTCTTCAGTGTATCGTGTAATTAATGCTTTACAAGATTACCATAATAAGAAAAGTAGGCGTAGGTTAGTATTTTCTTACGTCGGACAACCATTCGAAGCGAAAATGTTCATATACGATAAAAGAAGGCTTTATTACTGATCATCAAATATTGAGACAAAGGAACAAGAAAGATTTACTTCAACATTATACATGAAATATCTAATGCTATCTTCCGTAGTTCTAAGCTAAATCACTTTTAATTTTTTTCTTTTAAAGAGTGTGAATTTATTATTTTAATTTTTACGGAGTTAATTCCCCAAATAGGCGTTATGAGATAAGGGCTCTTTCGAAGGCAAGCTAAATATCATATATTCCTTTCCAAATGCTTCACATATTAATATAGAAAGAACCAACGCATTAAATTCATCTAAAAATCACCACATTCACACTACCATAAAAATATTTTGGTACTTTGATAATCGCCACGATGGCCTGAAAATTTTAATTATAGCAAAGTGAACAAAGAAAATTTAAGAGTAATAAAAATGTCAAACCTGCAGATTTTATTTCTAACAGAAATTTCTTCAATATTTATCACTTATTGTATGCATTAACATCTGCCAGGATTCTATGTTCTATCAGGATTATATGAATATATATATAGCATACAGTATGTATATAAGCTAATTAAAGCGTTGGAATATTTGTTCGCGCCAAGTTTTAACGCGACTTTAATGGAATTCAGTGATTAAGTAACACCAACAAAAAAAACATATACATAAATGTGAACTTAAAATATTTCTAAAAGCTGTTTACACGATCCCAGTAAGACGTGTTTTCATTATGAATTCTTTGAGTTTTTTATTGGATATTGTAGAATTGAAAGGAATAAATTTTAAGTGTGTCATATAAAAGTTCGTTTGTGCATAAAATATAATATTTACTCTGTTGTAAAGTTTAATAAAATTGCTATTAACTTAATAAACACAGTACTATTTCTTATATTCTTCTTCTGCATGTTTGGCACTATACCTACCTACATATACTATTGATTCTACCACAGCCCTCCATAGCTTGCCTATTGCTTTGGTTCCAATTCTAAAATCCATGCAGTGCCAAGTCTTACTTCCATGGTCTTTTTTTTTACGTATTGTTGCTGACGCATACAAATTTTTAAATCTTTAATAAAAGCTATCACTCGGACAACGCAACATTTCTACCTGATGAATAAGGATAAAAGAAGTTGTACAATAGCGAGCCAACCAATTTGAAAACTCATTTAGTAGGTAGAGATTTTGCTGACTAAGTTGCTAGTGTTGTTTAGTGACATTGTAACAATTTTCAGATAAGATTTCGAAAATACATAGTGATCTATTTCAGGATATGCGGCATGTTGAATATCTTGCTAGTAGTGGATTTTCCAAGTGTAAAGTTTTTTTGTTTATTTACTCATTGCATTGTTTAATATCATCTGAGTTGGACTTTATATTTTCTTTATTTACACAATAGTTAACTGTCAAGACAGCACCAAATTTTTCACGAGCGAAATAAAATGCTTCAACCGTGTAGCCATATTTAACGGTTGGTGAGCATATTATGTTATATCCTTGAAAAATAATTTGTGGCACATTGTCGACATTATTAACTACTCCTCCTTGCACGGAGTGTTCATCAGTTTACCGACAGAGGCTGCTTTTAAACTCCAGCAAAATGTAGCCAAACGCAGAAAGATGCTGAAAGTCTAATATTTAGTAAACCTTAGTAAGTCAGAGCTTTTTTTAGACTCCTATGTATTGATCTTTGTAAATAATAACATTATACGGTAACATAATACAGGTAGGAATATTGTTGCAAATGTTGCTATCAGTCTAAGGAAAGCTGGGTATTTGACTAAAATCCTTACTAGCTTTGACTTAATTCCCGATAATCTAGATCACTTAAGCACGGGTGTAAGGCTTTTGGGTTTTTGAGTTTTCCCTTAAGAGCTTTCCATGGACTCTAGCCACAGGCTTCCAGGCCTGCCACCACCGCTTGCCCGATTGTCTGTTCGTTCTGGCTCAGAATAGATCGCAAAAGGTCCATTGAAATATCGGTTACCTTTATAGAGATAGCATAGACTACAAAAATTTGCCGGCCGCCATTATGGAAAGCTTCTGGAAGCTTTGGCAAGCCAAAGCTTGTGACATCCTGGATGTCATATTTTCAGTCATCCGGGCGCATTTGTTAGAATCCAAATCATTGGCCTTAGATTTGTGACCAAATGAGATTTGTCGATATATGACGGGTTTCATCCATCTTCAGAAGTTCAAATAGGCATTTTTTCTCCCCTCAAATGAAATCCCCACACAGGAAGTAAATATTTCCATTTATATTAAAATTTTATTTTTTAAGGTACGTTGTCTCATCTGTATGTATCCATAATAATGGCATACATATTTAGACACAGAATATTTTGTAATAGTCTGCATTGTCTTTTGTTTATGGTTATAATAGCATGAAAGAATTTCATATAAAAACGTTGTAGAATCTCGTCAGCAGACAGTGGAAACCCACTCACACACCATACCACAATGGATGGCCATAATATCCTTTGTATTGGCGACAGAGTACTTAAAAACGAAAATTTAAGTGACCAGTGGTCTCGCCACTGAAGCCATGTTTACTGGACTTTATGTGTATGTATTTATAATACAATTATAGCAATTGTGGCGAAAGTCCATAAAGAAAAGCATGACCATGTATCTAGTACATATTTAAGCAGTTTTATGTGCATGAAGTAATTTAAAATGATAGCGAAAAATGTTTAAATGCACAAATGGTGAAAACATTTCGCATACATAATTTTTGTATCCTTGTGGGTCGCTTTCGAATTTTGATTGCGGCCACATTTAAAGTTCCTCCTGTATAATAGCGACGAAGCCATAAGATGCCGTATGTCCCACTACGTTAGAGAAAGGCAAACACAAAATCGCGATTGGAATCTATGAGACCTGCAGCATTCGCCGAGGTAGGTATTCTTGCTCTAATGGAAGGGACGATCGAATTTTCTGCACGATTTTGATTTCGTTCCATAAAAACTAGATAATACACTATATACCATAATGTATGATATGATTTTCAGGAATATCTATATTGAATTTTTAAATGGAAATCACCAAAAAAGGTTTGAAAAACATTCTTAATTCGTCAGAAAGAATTTGATTTTACATAATCACCAAAGTTAATGTGTTGACTAAAACATTCGAGAATCTGTAGCGCAATATTCATGAAAGTATGGGCCGGCAATCCATTTTGCATCGAGATCCTCGATTTTGCATCAAGGAATATCAAAAGTTTGCCTGCTTCAGTTGAATATTAGTGTCACTCTAATACCTGCAGATCTGCATACGTAAGTGCACCAAGTGGTTAAAGTGTACCTCGTCTCTCTCAATTTAATTAATGGGACAATAAGTCTATGCCGACGGAGCTCGGTATATTCAGTTGTAAAATAAGCTTAGTTTTCCATTTCAAAATTTCTCTGCTAAAGTCAAAGCTTAACGGAACCGCGCTCAGTCTTTGAAATTTTAGTTAAATGTCACAATCTTCTCATACGCTCTGGGCTTTGATAATATATACTCACTTCCAAGGCTCTTTTTGCATTTTATATCGATATAGAACCTCTCTCACTATAAGTTATGCTCATTTAAAAAATATTTTCTCCTGATATTGCCTGAACATAGATTTTTAAAACACAATATTGCATTATTAAAATCCAAAATTTATTGCAAATGTAATGAAATCAACAAAGCAACTGTTGACCTCCTCTAAATGTGGCAAATAAAAGGGTTGAATCGCTTTTAAAATTGCCAAAAATAAATTTGAGAAGAACGAACATTATAAACACAACATCTGCATACCCATGTACTCGTATACGAGTATGCAAATGAAAAATGCAGTATGTTTTTAAATCTAAATATATTTTGTGTTGCCTTTTTTTGTATCTATGCAGTCGGTACGAGTTTGTTGGCCTTTGCGAAGGAGAAATGTACCGCGTCTACGATTTAAGCGGAGACAAACAATGCGTCTCATAGCGAGCATAGTATTTTGAAAACTGCAAGACTCATGAACTGGAGCTATTCTACTTATAACTCATGCTATTCATTTATTTAATTGGCGTACTCTCCTGCAGTACTCCGTATTTTCTTGTACTCTTCCACCATGACGTTGAAGAGTCGCTGGGTCAATTGTAGCGAGCGAAAAAGAGACTATGTTGAGAATAAATCGCAATTTTTCCACAAATTTTGTTTGTGTTTTGTGATCTAAATATTTCTTGTTTTTTGAATTTTGGTATATTTAAGTAATTCAATTTCAATTTCACACGCAAAAAAATTAAGAAAAATGTTTTAATGTTTTAGTAAGGCAATGTCTAAATAAATGAAAATCTCACTGTAATTGAATATATACATATGTTTTATACGGGTGTGTTATGCTCAAAAATACATATAGGATATTACTTCCATAGATATAAGAATCTTAAAGATTGTGCGAACCTTTATTTGGATTTTGTATTGACTTTGACACATACCTTTTAAGTTTTTTAAAGAAAATATTACTTATACATACATAAATATGTGTGTTCCAAAAATATCAAACGGAAATTCAGTCAGCGCTGATAGCTCTCAAACCGATTCAAAAATATACGCATTATATATATGAGTGACTATAAATAAATATTTGACTTTTTATTTTTTATTTTTTCTTTTTATTTATTTGACAGTTTTACCTCGCTAAAAGTTTATTTATTGTTGTATATTGTTGAAACTCACAGACAGCGCTTGGTACTGTTTCTACGTCCGCTTATCGAGCAAACAATTTAGCTATGGCGCCGTGGCTTAGTTGGTTAAAGCGCCTGTCTAGTAAACAGGAGATCGTGAGTTCGAATCTCGCCGGGGCCTAATGTGTAATGACCAATTAGAACAGGTTTACTTTCTGGTTTATTTTACCGTTTTATAGACGGTTGAGTTGCTTTTTTCAGTTATTTTATTAGACAAAAATTTTAAATGTTGATTACAAAAAATTGTATATAAAAGATAAAAGAAGTCATTTTTGTTGTAATATTTTCAAATGCGCAAAAGCGAAATTCATATTTATTTGAAATAGTTTGTGCCGAAAAAACTGTATTATATGTTTTTTTGTTTTTTTTTTTAATTTCATAAAACCATTAATTTGTAATAATAGAAAATAATTTAATTAGAGAATCACTTCGTACAAAACTGACAAAAAGTATTTGAGTCTAAACAATGATTATTGAATGAGCAGACAGGAGAGGATTAAAGTACAACGTTGATAATTGATCCCTAATAATTGTTCGGAAAGGCAGGTGCAAGTTTTCAAATGAATTGTTATCGTTTGCAATTCCATCTCTAATTGATTATTTTGAACTACTATATTTATACCAATTGGTTATTCGATTCGAGGCTCTCCAAATTTTGGCGAAGCAATTATAAATGATATTGTGATCAAAACATATCTAGCATATTTTCCAATGCCTTAATTTGTTGCAACACGTCAAAATGAAGCTTGCAAAATTCGTCATTTGACGTGGTTCATTGGTTATGTTAGCGAAGATAGAGTGCTTCGAGAACAATGCTTTTATTTTGGTCATAAGGTACACCAAAGCTTAATTCGAGACCTGAAAAGCTAGAAGAATAATTATAGCTCTTTGAAATTTAAGCATCAAAGTGAATGGAAAATTAAGTATAAATCACTCATATTGAAGTTTTGCTCGTCGGTGTTTGGCAAATAAATAAATAAATCATTTTAAAGGTATATTCTTCGTTTACTCGAAAGAACAAAATCCATAGATTAGTTAATACAAATTAAATTATGCTATATAATATAACTGAAGTCAATTAACACTGGTGGCACTTTTTGACTCGATTATATTGTAATAATTTGCTTGATATACACATTCAAGACATGAATAATGGCATATAATCATATCTCAGCGGTAGCCAATTGCCATCAGTCATACGGCAGATAACATAACTACCGAACTTGCAGCACCAAAGATCGAGTACATCGTGGATTTTGAGGCAAACTTCTCAATAAAACCACCGCGTCAAAGTCCTCACCAAACTACTACTCCCAGAATGTACATTGGCTTCTTAAGACCTTACTTGAAATTTATTTTTCAGCATTTTGGTAATCATTTGCAGTTCTGGGACAAAAAGAACAACAAAAATTGCTACCTTTTACAGTTATTAAAACCAAATTGTATAACTGTTTAACTTTTTTTACTTTGTCACCGTAGTTTTTACACACACATTAAAAAATGATCTCCCTGAAAATAAATGAGTAAACTCACCTAAAAACAAAGGAACAAAAATTTCAACTATTTAACAATAACAACAATAGCAAATACTAAGAAAATAGTACGCAACATTCATCGTCGCATTTCCTTCAATTTTCTCAGCACAGCTAACAAGCTGGGTGGGTATATTAAGTTTTGTTTGGCAGTTTAATGAATAATGATTACAAGGGAGCGCTTTCATTTAGCTCATAATGAATTCACGGATTTATGCTTGAAAATATGAAACTGCCGCCAAAGCTGATGCTGAAGGTCCGCAGTTCAACCTGTGCCCGCCCCGTTTTCCACTATGCTGCTGACTCACAGTAGGGTAAGAGATGGGGGCAGCAATCAGAATCTTATATTGTTTATTCGTGGGAAGGCTTTGTCGGGGGCACTAATCAGTTTCCGAACCCTCCAATTAAGTACAAGATTTAAAGGAAGCCTTCGAGTAACACGTCAAAGCATTCAGCTGTAAATTGTCATTAAAATGTCATTGTCTTAAAATGAGTCTTTATGGTTTTCAATCAATTTTATCAACTATTTATATTAAGATAATCGCTCACAACGAGCATCAAGCATAGTCAAAGAACCGTTACTGTTATGTTATTTGTGGCAAAAAAATAAACTGTAATCGGCGTAATTGTAAAACTGTAATTTATACCAGTTGTTTGTTCGATTCACTTCTCGTCTACATAAGTTAAGATTTATTTCTATATTTACCGTTACATCTAATCTAATTCTTCATCCTACAGCTATCAATAGAGATATTGTATTGCATTAAATTACACGCACTACTCACTTTTTTGTTGCACTCCTATATATTCAGCTTAAGTATTTAAATTGAAATAAAAGCATATTTCATTGATTCCTGATTCTTCAACCTTCAATTGATACCATAACTACATATTTTGTCCATGGTTCGTAATATATGCACCCACCCTCGTATTTTTATACCCTTGTATATTTAAAGTGTTTTCTATTTTTTCCAATTCATTGGTTTTCGAACATTACATCAACTTTGTCGTCGTGCTACATGACTTTTACGTACTTCTTTGCTGTCAAAGTGATTGACATCTTAACGATGCAATAG
The DNA here is from genome assembly GCA_021498325.1 of Bactrocera minax. Lineage (NCBI taxonomy): Eukaryota > Metazoa > Arthropoda > Insecta > Diptera > Tephritidae > Bactrocera > Bactrocera minax. The sequence goes on along the minus strand of JAKEEE010000121.1, from coordinate 525,574 downwards.
TGCTCGACAAGCAGGCTTAAAAATGCCTTTAAACCAGGTAAGTTTTAAAGTGCTATAAATGCGCAAGTATTTCATGAGTTTCGGCGTACTTCGTTTAAAAATTGAAACAAAACGAATCAATAAAACAGAGTATGTGGATCGTTGAAATAATGTAAACCTATTTATATCTTTATGTAATTATGTAAGTCTGTTGCATTTATAATGGGTTTTTTTCGATTTGCCACTCTCCAAAGTCTTTAAAATCGAACACAATTAGTATTGGCAGGTTTTTTTTTCCTATAACCCGATTCTAAATTATGCTCACTTCTGAATAAATGGCTGATATCAATGTATATTAACTTGTGAATTTAGTTCGTCTCGTTTTTGTGACATCTGTCTAAAATGTTGTTAGTTAGTCAGTTACCAGTCCAGAGATCGGAAAGTAAAGAAGTAAGCTTAACAAAATCAGTTACGCGTAAAAAATTAAGCCTCCATTAAAAAGTTCTAGCATCCCAAAAATAAACGGGCGAAGGTTTCTCTTTCTGGTTTTACATTATCTGGTGTTCTTACCGTATTTTACTTGCACACACTTTTTTCTAGTGCTGTAAAGCATTGTCAAAAGTGCTCTTAATATTATTTAATGTTAGAAATATATTTTCAACAAATTAACTACTTAGAAATCACTTAGAAACTTGCCTTCTACCTTATTCGAATTTAAGTCTTTATGAATCTTTGTCGTAACTTTTATTCCTTGATATTTAATCAATAATTTTTAGTCAAGTTAATTCAATTTTCTTCGCTCTACACCCTACACTACCATTCATAACCAACATTATTCATTCTGACAACCACAAAAACAATACGACTAAGACACCCAAAGCAAAAGCAGCAATATTTCCCAGACGCTATAAGAAATGCGTCGATATGCGTATATGCGTGGGGGTAGCCATGGCGTTGACTTGGCCAATATTAACCGTGATTTCAATCAACTTTACCTCATACAGCACCTGACGCAGCTGTCACCATAGTCAACTGAATAAGAAAGAAATGTGTAAAGTAACGACAAAACGGCCAGCTCAGCACATAATCGCATTCGTTGGACTGTCCTCGCTAAAACAATGTCAGCACACAGAGGCAAACGCGATGAGCGAACTATATACCAAGGAACAACAGTCAAACTTTTGATTCCTTGTGCTCAGTCATCCAGCTGGTAGCATAATAATTTTATTTTCATATTTTTTAATACTTTCTTCTCTATATTTGTAGGGAGTGAAGAAGGCTGAGGGCGGTCGGTTGAAAGAAAAAACCATTGGATTCGCTTAAAATTATGTTGCAAGTGTTGCAAGTTGTACTAATTTTTAAAGAAACCTTGTCCTTGTTGCTTTCTCGATGCATCCACAATTTACATTCATTCGTTCTTTGCCTTCTTCTGTGATAGATCTTCTAGAAGAACGTTTATAATATTTCAACATTCGTTTTTTCCTCGTCCTACCAACTAACAGCAATTTAATTTACCGATTTAGTGAGGCGAATTTCTTATTATTTTCCTTACTTAACAACCCGAGACTAAGTTAACCCATCATTAATAAATTGTTTTCGCAACTAACTGTAAAGTTCCAAAAGAGTATGAGCAAAACCTTCTAGTGATCTGAAAATCCTCTAATGTGATATATCTTACAGGGTGGCTATATACGCTTTATAATCGGTGTTTGGTAAATTCAATCACCCATTTTCGAAGATGGAAGAACGGACCAATGTGGATGGTCACATGTTCCTTCGGCTGAGATGGCCCAATCCGAAAATATACCACAATAACAAATGGGCTGTCTCATCAATAACATTCTTTTTTGGCTTTAAAATTTTACTTTGACTTTTGATAGAGGTTTTATTCGAAACTTGTCTTTTAAAGTTAATCCATAAAATGTTTCGCGACAGACTTTTGTGTAGCAGAACAAATGATAGAAAGAATTCCATCTTTCAGTACCACTAGAACAGGGTGACTTGTGATAATACGTTCTTAGATACTAGAACCAAGAAGCAAAGGTATTAAATGATAAACAAAATGTGGACTGCATCGAACTTATGTGGTTTATTGGAAAACCCAAAGATTTTAATGCTCCCCACAGGTGAGATGCAGACTTTTTAAGTCTTTGGTTACTTTCTAAAACTCTGCTGAATATTTCTCATTGCATTGAGTTGTTGTGCGCTGGAACTGGTGGCGTGGATCCGCCTACAGCGGTTGTTATATTATTTTTTTTAACCTCTAGCAAATATTTTCTCAGCCTCCACAACTGCGGAGGAATAGTTAACTAGTGAGATATAGGTAAAACAGTGGTTTTCGATTTTAGTTTTAGTTCGGTTTATTTTCTTTCTTTATGTGCCCAAATAGACGCAGAATATTCCAAGCGAATTACCTCAAAATTTACTTGCTGACAATAAAATATTTTAAGAATATAGATAGCATGGAAGTCAGATCGCTGCATGGCTGATAAGCTTGCCAGAATGGGGACATTCGAAAGTATTTCTTTAGAGGGAAACCAGTTCAGGGTTTCAATTCTATAACTGCTAAGACATGAGGGCGTAGTGCATCATGAATTCTTGTCACAAGATCAAACGATCAATAAGGAGTACTACCTACAAGTTTAACGCTCTTTGCCTGAAGCAACCCGAAAAAAACGCCCAGATTAGTGGAAAAATAATTTATGGCTTTTGCTCTATTCTCCTCACACTTCATTGCTTGTTCGTGAATTCTTGGCCAAAAACAAGACTGTAACGATGCCCTAGCCTCCATTTTCGCCAGACATGGAGCTGTATGACTTTTTCCTATTTCCAAAAATAAAGAGAACCTTAAAGGGCTGTCGTTTTACAAGTACAGATGCAAAAATCGAGTTTGCAAAGTGTTTCGACGAAGTGTTTTGGAAGAAGCGCTATTTAATAGTCATAATTTAAGCAACCTTCAAAAGTGGTGGTGTTTTCTTAAAATATATATTAACAGCGAAAATTAAAGTTTAAGCTTCACTACACCAATTGAAATGCTGAATGGGCAACAACGCTGTAAAACGCTTGTGGTTGTGGTTATGCCCATGGTTATGGCATTCTTCGGCGAATGACAGTGCGGCACAAAAGTATACTTAACAGAAGCAAAGCTTTCATGTGGCGCCATGTCCTTAGCTACACCGTGGTATGCAGCACGACTCAGCAGCATGAGAATTTCACAACAGGCCGTATCTCGTACCTTACAATGCATATACACTTGTTTATCTGTAAATATGTAGGGATGTGAGGACAGTGTGAGCCAAAAGTGTAGAGCTCTCTCGTTGTAAACATTTACTTTAAATGTCCATTTAAGTGCATACCAAAGCCTTAGACCCTTGTCTTGAAGCAAGCGGTTAACTATGGAAGGGTGTCCCATATAAAAAAATCAAAAAATTAATAAATATAATTTCGCCTAAACAATCCCAAAATAATGCACAAATTGGGTAAATGTATAATTCGAAAATAGGTGAGTAAGCAAATATGAAGAGTAAATATTTTTTTAAGAGTTTATACATTTTTTATAGCATTTCTAGTCAATACACTAATTTTCAATCAGTTCAATGCCAATATGTTTTGGTTACTTGTGTGCTAATAGATCCTCTATCCTCATGGGATTTAACCTTTGATCGTTAATCGTCACACCATTCCACCAGTTCTCCTCAATCAGGACTTTTAAATAGCGAAGAAGGTATTTCGAAGGCCTTACAGAGCAGACGATGACCTTACTTTTTTCTCAAAAGTAAAATATATTTGAATGATCACAAAAATACTTAACATATCCACTGTTAATAAACTCTTGGAACTAAATTATAGGTACAGTATATAAAAATAATATTTCCCTAAAATTCAATGGGTATTAATAACAGGTTGTACTTGAACCCTTCCTTATTTATTCCTTATTAATTCACATACATTTTCTATTCATCACATCCAATACAACTCTGTTGTGTAAATCTTTCTTGAAACAAAACTAGTAGAATTCTTTTGTAAACTGTTTTAGGTTCATACAATTTCGCCAAACTTAAATTCATATTTTCTGTTAAATTTAAAATTAAATTAACAATTAGGCGGTACTTTAGAGTAACTTTTCCTAAATTCAGTTTCCTTTTATAAAATGCCACAAAACAGGGAAGATTTTTTGAGCCTTCAATATACTGATTTGTAATTACTACTGATTGATACTGATTTATAATTTGGTGCGGCAATATTGCTTGCTTTCAATTAGAGTTCAATTCAAAGAGTGTAGTCTAAATTCATTTGTACACAAACTTTTAACAGAAACTGTATTAAGTGAATTTAAATGGATGGCAGTATATATTAAATACAAGTATTTACTGTCCATTTTAATATCGAATTTCTATCTAAACAAATACAAAACATAAAGAAATACTTTGCTCGCAGTCTCTTGAAAGAGTCCAGTGTGGCAATTTTTTGCGATATATATTTTTTCGATATGCTACGCAGCAGACAGTTCGGAGACGTTAAAAAGAATGCTGTTTAGTGGCATACGGATTTGTATAAATTTTCAATATCAATGACTCAATATTGCTTAATTGATTTAAAAATCATATTTTGTGTTTCAAGTTCGTGTGTTGTTGTTGTTTTTATTTTTTTATTCAACTTTTGGCCTTTTGTAAGCTGCACTTTGCTGATAAACCGAATGCGAAAGAAATTGTGCGCTTAATTAAGAACTAGGTTTATCTTCTTCTCAAACTTATGCAATAACCAAAACATCTATCAGTATTATATTCCAGGACAGCTTTTTTTTATCAAAATCATCAATAGCGTCTCCTTAATTTTAATTTAATTAACAATTTGCTGGTTGGGTATGTTGGACTCTGGATCTATACAAATAGATCAAAAATAAATAGAACAAGAAAGAATAGAAAGTAAGAATAGAACAAATAAATCATTTTGGTATTTAAATTACCCAGCTTGACTTCGAAAAATATTTACTATTTTCCAGCATAAAATTTATTTGTTAATTATCTTGTGGTACCCTGATTTAATTGACTTTCAAAACGAAATCAATTCACACTACAATTTTAGTATAAACATTCCTCAATTTGAGCTACATTCACCACAAATTCTATTTCAATGCGACCACCGACAAACCCAACCATACCGCCGGTTGAGTTGAACCTGACATAGAAACCGCATACGAAATGAAGAGTAGCTAAGAACGATGCCAAATGAATTAGAAATTCATACAAAGCAACCCTTGTGTAGATAATAAATCAGATGAAATTTAAATGAAATAGTGTAACAGCTGCTAACTTGTTTGTATCTGTTTTGTTGAAAAGTGCAGTAATTTTCAAATTGCAGCAATTCTGGAAACGAGGTCCAGATGGCCTCGAAATCCGTTCTTCACGAGGCCCCACAAACAGTTGGTTATCTCAAAATTATGGTCTACTAAATATGGTACAAACTCGGAATTGTTGTGAAAACGGTATCATACTCGATCTAAACAAAGAACTCGGACTAAAATCCACCTGCGTCCGAGACAGGTAAGCTTACATAAAGACAGAATCGACATTTTTACCCAAGCAGAGGAGGCTCTCTTTTTATCTGCCGCAGATATTGGGGATTTTACTAGTGCTCTTTCCTCTGAAGACCAATCTTCAAAGTTTTAGTTGTAGTTGCCGGATAAAAATCTCATTACACAGTTCCCAGTCTACTGAAACGGTAGTGCGCGCCAGGATGGCATGCGTGTGCCGCGGTTGATTAAACGTTAAAGCATCATCTCTATGAATGTCCTTATTTTACACATTAGAGGCAGAATATTTCCGAAAACTTTATTTCCACGTTTCCTGCGAAGTCCTGCGAAGCCCTGCGAAGCCCTGCGAACAGCTAACTATTGCCGCTTGTGACTCCAAGTGTTTCATATCCCTTTTAACCAATCATCAAATATATAAATGCATGTATGTCTATATGTATGTCTAAGGACAACTGTTAGTTTAGGACGCTTTCGGAGAGCCAATCAACAACAGAACCAAGGAGTCAAATAGGAAGCTTCTTACCAAATTCAAAACCATAATAGAAGTGTAAATCTAATTAAAACCAACAAATTGCCACAAAATACAGTTATGCGGTTGTAATGCCATTCACATATGCATATATGTAAGTATGTTTTTCTCAACCGAATACGAGATTTTGGCTTTTCGGTCGAGGGTCGAGGGTCGAGGGTCGAGGGTCGAGGGCGACTTTGAGTGGCGGAAAGATTAACCGCTTGTATTTACAAGTGCAACACTTGTCTTAACACACGTTTACACATACATGGATATATAGGCTACCATATGCATTCATACTAATACATTTATGTATGTTTGTATTTATTTGTTTATATTTGATTGCGTTCGAATGTCTTAAGCCTTGTTTCCTGCCAACATGCCACAATTGAAGATTGATGGCAAAGATTAAACAATGTACATTGCGTATTTGCTTAAAATATTCAAAATTGTTTATTTCGAATTTATGTGCATTTGGTATTTATTTATTTCATTTTTTCTACTGTAGTTAAATATTGGTGTTGGTTTTTCTTTTTTGTGTAATACTCGTAACTGATAAATGGTATGAGATTGCACTGCAGATGTCCTGTTGCTTTATTGGCCAGCTTGCTATAAAATAAAGAAGGCGTTATCCGTTATCCGTCCTTCAGTTTTTAATATTGAAATATTTTATGAAAAAGTGATTTTGGTTTAAAAAATTTTTCAAATATATTTTATGGTAATTTTTAAAGCATCAAAAGTTGATAGTGAGCCCAAAGATGAAAGGACAAGTAACTGTGTGCCAGCGTGAGTACAATTCAAAGAGTAAATTTCTTGTGCGAGTTTGAAGAAAAGCGTAGTCATATTACAGTCATACAAGTTTGCATTTCAATGGAATTAACCTATATACACTTCTCCTCTTCTTTTTAAACTGTGTATTTGCATAAAACAAAATCTAAATTTCATAGTTCCTCTATTTCTTGCATGATTTTAATTTCTGCTTTTCTATATTCTCGCAACGAGTGCAATCGAATTGACAATATGAATTGATTTCTTCACGTCTATCTGCCTGCCAAAACAGAAAACACATTCCTATAATTTTCGAACTAATTAAGTATTAAAACATTAAACTGGGGGGTATAAGTAGTTAGAGCTATTTCAATCGAATACTATGTGAAAATTACCTTTACCATCTCATAAAATGAGAAAAATGTGAAATGTGAATGCGAAAAAATAATATGTGAAAATGTGTAAAATCGAATAATGACCTCGCCCAAATCGCATATAACGGTATTGATAACTACGAGAAGTGCAATTCGATTTTTTATTCAATATATTATAGTTACCATCGAGGAATATTGCCATCTACCAAATTTTTGATACCATTTATCTAGTACAATTGGTATTTTGAATCAAAATAGGCATCAGTTTCATTTTTCCTTTCTAAATTTGCTAAATTTCTTTCCAGCAAGCAATCGCTTGAGGTTTGAGAACAGAAAAATCGCTGCCACCAAATTCGGAAAATATCGTAATACTTTAAAATTATGCTTTATTATAATATTATATAATAAATGTCGCATGCTTAAGCTCTGGGATATCGTTAAATTGAATACAGGTGAATATGTGGTACCCCATTAAAGTATTATTATAAGCAATTGAATAAAATTGTGCTATTTTACTATGAATATGTTTCATTTAGCAAAGGCAAATACATATTATATAATGCGTGTGAATATTTTTAAAGATACTCATTTACCTAAAGATGCATAAGCACAATAAAATGAGCAGTCAATATTCTTCCCTCTTTTCTCTCTCTCATTCACTCTTACTTCCTAACCGTACTTATTTTGAATTTGCGAACGCATTGTTCGTTCGTTGCTCATGAGATTTATAATTCGCAGACGCATTTTCGTTATTTCGTCAATACAAGTACAGTGAGTTCTAATGAACAATTGTTCTTGCTTCGGCAGAACATATACTAAAATTGGAACGATACAGAGAAGATTAGCATGGCCCCTGCGCAAGGATGACACGCAAAATCGTGAAGCGTTCCACATTTTTTTTTGAAAATTTTTAAGACAATTTTTGTAAAAGAATATAATACACACATACATAATAAAATAAATATATATAAACGAATTTTATACCTAAATCCGTCCTTTTCGCATTTGGTATATGGCTTTTCTTACGTTTCTTACTTCTAGACAAATTTATGTATGTAAATGTGTGCATGCATGAATTGCTGTAAAGGTGTGTATATATGTATATAAGATTCCTTCGGCTGAGTAATAAAAATACACATAGTTGATTGCTACAATTTGTAAGAGCACCTTTTATACCTCACTTATACAAACAAATTCTTTCTTCGTGTGAAATTAAAATGTGTAAATATAAATAATTGGGCAGGAAAGGCTTGATTTTATTGTAGCAGTATATCTTTATTGACAAAATTAGTCAACAAGCAATAGCGCACTAACGCAAAAGCATGTGCGTATTAAACATTTGTATAAATTTTCAACAACATTGTATTGTACATACATATTGTACATATATATAATAATATGTTCGTAGATATAATTTTACCCTTTTTTGACGCGTTCATTGAAAGACTGTTCGTTCAACATCCTGTTTTCTGATTTCATCTGAGTTGTAGGCCTACATATATCCGGTAGCTGGCTATCCTTTCAATTATAGTTCTATTGTGAAATTAATTACTACTATATATTATTATTTCAATACCTTTAGGGAATTTTTCTATTCTGTTCATGACTGACAGTTTTTTAATTCAAAAATGTTTAGCTACGAAAGGCACCTTTTAAAATCGGAAACATTTTGCGGACATATTCAGCCACTTTCCACATATTTTACGACTACTTATTATTGAGTATATGTATGTACATATTTACGTACATATGTTGGCAAAAAAAGGAAAACCCATTTGATTGTGCTGCTTGACATTTTCTAACACCACTTTAGACTGTTTACAAATATTTTACTATGTACTTATATATATCTATAGAGGATGCGAGCACATCCAATATATACAGCTGCGAGCACTGAAATTGCAGTCTATACCAGCACACAAAATCTTTTTTAATTATTAACAAATTTAAATAGTTTTGGCGCCGGTTGCATTGCACATGTAAAACTCCCTTTCCTCACTTTGTAATACATAAAAAGATTTTGGTGCATACATGCAGTATGTGTTTTATTAGATAAAACATTGTTTTACATGGAAATTAAGTGGAGCAATAAAATAGTAGTGCATAAAAAAGTAATCTTAAATGCATTTTAGAAGATATTTTTGAAGTTCTATACCCATACTTAGTACTAGGTGGCAGAACTTTTATTTTTAACACTGTAACAATGCACGCTTAACTACGAACCACAGCTTGTTGTTGTTTTTCGACTTGCTTTCCAAAAAGATTTCTTTATATCAGCCCAGAAGTTTTCAGTAGAATTGAGGTCAGGAGATTGCGCTGGTCAGTCCATAATCTCAATGCCATTCACCCGAAACCATTCAAGTGTCGGCCTACTGGTGTGTTTAGGATCATTGTCCTATTGGAATATCCATATTAGCGGCGTCATCTTCTGCAAATGGTAGCATAACATCTTGTCATATATTCACATATGCATACTGATCTGTGTTGTCTTCAATTCGATGGATCGGACCAATGCAGCTCTATGAAGAACTATATATAACCATAACATTATACTTGACTCACCATGCTTTCAATTTTTTGTGGTGAATCGTTTTCATTCTCCATATTAGGAGAGTGCCTCACATGCTCTCGAAACCCTTTTCTTCCACAAAGAATAATTTTCAACTCATTAGTCCAAAATATGTTACTCTATTATTCTATTGGATTAAATTAGTTTAAAAAATGGAAAATAACTGTGAAACTTATTATTTATGCGTATGAAAAACTATTATTTTGACGTGAAATCAATTTTTTTACCAAGTTTATTGCTCATTCGCATTAATATTTCATTGCTCGCTGAGAATTACAAACAACGCAATGTTATCCCTTCTATGGAATAACGGAATACATTTGACATTTTCATTGAGAGCATTTCAATTGAGAGCAACAGAGATGCTACATATGACGGAATGTTACTTTAGGAATAATAATCGATACCAATATCTTGTGTACTGCTAAATATGTAGCATATTTTATTTAACGTATACCCACTAACATTCCAATGCTCGCAGCTGTATATATATGCACATATATACACACCTTCATTTGAAGTTTATGCGCCAAGCAGGATAGTTAATTTGAAAGTGGGTGCACCGTATTTTCCTTCAATAAATACATTACACATTTATGACAGCATATAATACTCCCAAGCGGCGTATTAAAAAAGTCAAACATAATCAAAGTTATATTTCTGTTCATACATACATATACATACGTGTATGTGTTTACCCTTTTATGACCATTTTCAGCAGCTTATATAACGTTTAAGGGATTTTGAACTGTTGCTGTTTAAATAGTATAAAAAAAATGTATAAAAGGTTAATTTTGAGCAGAACTGCTTATAAACGGTACAATGTCTGACAAATTTTAAGTGATTTTTTTGGTTTCTGTAGTCCAAAGGCTCTAATGGATGAAACGCTTTAAACGCGAAATATGATGTGCATCTTCTGCACCAACCAAGTGCGTTTAGCTATAACAACCACAAATCTATATGCTCACTGTATGGTTGTTAGCCTACTTTATGAGAACATTTGCACCAAAATTACCTCGTCATTCTCCAACACATTGAGGTTAAGATTTTTGGTAAAATTGTTATAGAGAATACACATATTGATATTTTTAACTGCATATTATTTATTGGTTAATGGAAACAATAAAGTATATTAAATTTAAATATCCTTTGAGATAAAAAGGCTTTTACGCAGTACTATTAGTTAAGTTCTTAATATTAATTTACTTTAATTTATATACGAAAGTTTTGATAAGGCAGTTTGCACTGCTCTTAACTTTCTAAGAGTTGAAAAACAAGATATTTAAAGTAAATGAATAATAATAATTATTATGTTTAAAGTAAACTAAATATTTCACGGTGGTTATGCTACGATTCTAAGTGACCTAATTCCTTAGCAGAAAGTCACTGTTCTCAGTTCTTGTTGTCGCCATATATTGGTCCAACTCCTTGTCGAGCTTATCCTTATCAACCTCGGGCTTAACAGTTTTACCTAAAGAAATATAATAAGTTAGTAACATAAAATCATTTTACGGTACGTTGCAGTTTTAAGAAATATGTGCTGTCATATTATCCACACTTGAATACCGCAATCCCAGGCGTAGCGTGTGCTTTTACAACACGCCTTGGTTAGTTTTTACCTTGATTACGGCCACCACGTCCACCACGACTGCGACTACGACCACGTCGCTGCTGTTGTTGTTGTTGCTGTCCATTCCTATTACTACCATTAGTTTTACCATTTCTTTGTGCTATTGCACCACGTCCTCCACGTCGTTGTTGACTACGGCCACGTATGCGACTACCTTGTACCGATCCTCCATTTCGCTGACCCACAACAGATCCCCCACGTGTACGTGGACGTGCAACCGATTTAGCGTGTGCCTGTACGCCGTTACGTGTGCGTAAACGTGAACGGTTAGCTGCGTTTGCGAAAGCGTTTGCATTTCTAGTCGTTGTTCTTTGAAGAAAAAAATAATTACTGTTAATATATATATATATATATAAAAGGTTGAATTGTATACACATTTTTTTTTATACCTAATATTTGCCTGAATCTTACCTTCCCCGCTGGCGCCCAGCATTAGCTGTACGTCCAACAACACCAGCAGCGATATTTGAATTGCGTCGACGCTGTATGCGTCCTTGTGCTACACCGCGTACAGCACTTTGGCTTCGTCGTCGGCGTGAAATAGCTCCAGGACGAACACCCAAACGGGCTTTTACTGGTATATTAGTTCTGGCAACAGCATTGACTCGACTACGTGAACGTACACGTGAACGGGAACGACCACGCACTTGTACGGCTGCTGGAAGCACGCGACCTGCGCTGCGTGAACGACCACGTGTCAAATTTATAACATCCACGGGCGCTCTAGAACGACTGCGTGAACGACCACGCCTTTGCATTTCATTGGGTATGATTGCACCGGGCAATGCACGTTGTAAACGTCGTTGGGCAATACGCTGTGCAGCACCACCTACCAGTGGACGGCCCAAACGATTCGAAACGGAATTAGCACGACGTAGGGATCTGTTTAAGTTTCGTTGATTGTTCGTAATCAAATCGGCTTCCATTCTGTATTGCGGATGAGGGGTTGAAGAAAGTTTAATATAGTCAGTGACATGCATATGGTTCTAGGCTTATGTTCAAAATTTTTGTATAGTTCGCAGTTGCAACATTTCATAATATTTTTCGTTAAAATACTTAGATTAATGCCTTTTGTTGTATTGGCAAGTATACGTTCAATAAAGTATTGTTGTGGCTACTCTTGTTGAATATTGTGTATGTATATTTAGATGATGTATATAAATTTAGTTCTTACGTTGCGACGGTGGTCAGGCTGTTGGTACGGATCGGTTTTCCATTAGCTGCTACACGCAAAGCCTTGATAGTGCCGCGTCTCATGGCTACACTTCCTCCAATTGGGCGCATGCTTCTCTGTAAGATCCACACAGGGTGTGAATTAGAAGAAATTTTCAAAATTAAACGTTGATTCGTTTAGTGCTTTCCGTTTACGTCTACATGACTTTAATTGAGCAACATTGGTTGGCTGTTTATTGGCTTACGCTTGATTATAGAGAGCGTTAAATATTATTATGGAGTAGCGTGAAAGTTCATCAAACATTTCTCTTTTACCACCCAATTCTATAACTGATAAGAGAAAGTTGATGTGTGACGATTATGTGTAAAAGCAGCTTAATTAATACGTTTGTGTTCAAAGAGCAAAAATTCCATACGATTGATTTATGTTAGTAAAAATACAGGAACATTTGTTGACATAAAACGAAATGGTCGAAAAAAGAAATGAAAATATTTAGCAGACGATTTATTTTCACTGAACTGTTATCCATCGGATTATTTTAGATGACTTCAATTTGTTGATACGTCTTACAGGCAGACATTTTTTGTAGTTGTTGTTGATGCAGCATTAAATATTCCCCTATTATAGTTTAAGAATGTTGCAGAGATGACATTCCTTTATCAATATTAAATAAATCCAGCTCCGTTTCGGTTACATAGGCACGTAAAGTGGACATTTATTTGCTTTATGTTGTTATACAATAACTAACAACTGAACTGTCAAATACTTTGGCTCGATCAGTATGAAGAAATGGAGATTTTGATAAACGTATTTCCAAATACGCAATTAATTTGAAAATCAATCAGCTAAAGAAGATCAGCTAAATTGATTAAATACATTTTTGTAATGTGTCCATTGTCGCACTAATCATTTCCCTCAAAAGTTGTCTGAATAATTGCTCCTACTTTACCAAAAAGCCTTCTGACACTTCTTCATCAAATGTAGGGTTTCCTTTTACGATAAATTTGCAGGAATCAACCATGACAATCGATATCGGATATCAATACTGCACAATGCATTTATCCATTCCCCTCGAAAGACGATCAAACGATGGATTCAAAGTTAACACATGCTCTGCTAATAATTCACCTTAAGGTGAAGGAGATATTTCACCTTTTCCATCGTTAAATATTAAAACCCAAATGCAGAAATGAACGACGCGCTACTCACAAACATAATATAGAATTGGGTGTTTAAAAGCACACTTTTAGGAATGCATTTGATTAGCAATTATCTTCGTAACTATCCTTGTCGGATAGTTTTTTTTTTTTGAAGTTTCGATTGTGCGTCACAACACATTTGAGTATTAACCATTCATTTTTTGTCCTCATATGTTTAATGTAAAATTGTATTTTTTAGCCAACCACTTTGCTGAATGTTCCCATCAAATGTGTATAAATTTTGACCATTTACATACGCGTTTCAATTTAAGTGCTGCTTGCATTTTATGTCTCCTAGCTAGTTGCTGCAATAGACGGCGATTTGCAACAGATGTGTCACGAGTTGGTCGCAAAATGCGTTCTGGTGCTTCTCGGCGGCGATCTTGCACTGCCGTAAAACGTTCGTTCAATGACAAACCTGTCGAGTTGGTGACATGAATTTTGCTTATCGATGCCGACATTATTATATGTAAAACTTTTAATTTGTTTATCTACTGGAACTTAAGTGTATCGCGTTTAATCCAAAATGTAGCAAACTCTGTTCGAAACTGAAACAAATCGAAAAAATTTTCAGTATTTATACTCATGGAACTCAAAGATTTTAATACTTCTGTTTATTCAATACTGCTTACCTGGTCAATAATTGATAAATAAAAGAATATGTTTCTAAGAAAAGCGAAAAGATCTTAATCCGTTTCTAGTTACCCGAATAAGCTGGCATAATTAAATTTGAAACATAAACTTTTTTTTTGAAATTAAGTAAATTTTCTGTATGCATGTAGTTAAAAATAGATATTTCCGTAATTGCAGATGACTACCCTCCGTATTTAATATATATACATTAGGTCTGGGTAGTTAATAATTCATGTCATTGAAATAAACTTCAACGAATTTAATTATTAACGAAAACTTTTAGAGAATATTAAGAAACTTCAAGATAGCCTGAAATTGTATTTCATTTGTATAAATATATATTTAAAGAACGAAATTGGCAAAGATAGTACGTGACGTAAACCGCTCTAACCTAATGTACATACCATAGGTCTAATTTAGTATGAATTGTTCCTAAAATCCTCAAGGCCGTCATTCACAATAGGCGTATACACATAATAGTTGGATATAAAATAAGCATTTACAATAAAACTCGAAAAAGTATTAAATCTTACCTGTGAAAAGTGCGTTGCTTTTAAATATTAATTATCTTTTAGCTGCACGGCAAATCTTATTGATTGAAGAAACACGATGGGCACTGCAAAAAATTTCAGCTGGTTCAACAAGCCGAACTATTCAGAAGAAATCTTTTAAACGTAGTTTTAATTCCCAAATATCTTTTATTTGAGTATCGGTACACTGTTTTGGATGCTCTGTAAGCAATCGAATGGTTTAATATCTATTAAATTCTTATTTTTTAGAACAAATTTCGTAAGCATCAGTGACTGATATATGCACAAGAAAAAATGGCGACGTTATACAGATATCCAGCAAATACCAAAAATAGATTCAGCGCATAGAGCTGCCAACGGTTAATTTAAAATCTTAATATGAGAAAGAATCAATACTCAAAGAACAAATAATATTTATGTTCTCAAACAATTAGATTTTATTATTTTCTAGGAAATGCTTTCGCTTGGATGATAACTTAAATGATGGTCAGTAATTTTAACTGCCGACTAATTTTTTCAACAAGTTCATAAAGACAACAAGGTTCGAGTATGCATAAGTGATTTTTTACAAAAAATTTTTAAGGGAATTGTTATTGTTGCAACGACAGAAAACATTCCTTAAACAATTTTGAGTAATGCTGCCAAGTCGATAGTCCTTGGAGATATAAAACTCCGGAACCGTTTCGGTTAAAGTAGCCATACAACTTTTGTTTTCCATCCATTTTACGTTCGTTGTTAAATTATTAAACATGCACGAGAGTTAAGTTAAGATAAAGTAATTGCACTTCTTAAAATTCTCACATGAATTCATTAGAATAGCATTTTTATGGATTTGACTATATTTGGAAAATAAATTACTCCAAAATTTATTTATTTCTTTTTATTTTGATTCCATTTTTTGTAACCTTTCGTTTTTTTAAATGATTAATTGTGTGTACTCAAGGCTACACAACAATAAATTATCAAGGGTTATTCAATGAACTTAAAACCGTAACGATTTCGCCAGCCCAGTGTTTCATTTACAAATTTTCGGAGTGTCTGAAATGCAACCATGAATGTTTTCGTCCCATGGATGTTGTTATGTTTACAAACAGCTGTTTTCGCGAATTGAGCAAAAATAAAAAATAAGAATTTTTACAGCTCCCCTTTCGTATGTAGGCTGAGGCATCATAGCCCCCCTTAAAAACATTCTACACAGCAATATTCCATATATTTCAAAGTTGGCGTTTGTAACAACAACAGTAATATTATCAGGTAGACACATATGGATTAATTTAGCAAAAACATTACCACTTCGTTGTCTTCGTAAGAGATCTTTAAAGTAGCTGTTGGAGATTTTAAGTCATAAATATTTATAATTCTAATGTAATGATACGCTATTGTGGCAAGCTGAATAGTGGTATAGTATTGGCATATTTTAATGATTGTTAATCTTTGCATATTTATCATATTTGCCAAACCAGTTGTTTGTGATGAGGGCAATGAACTCTTGCCCATTCAGATTTGAAAGAAAGCTGTTGATCTTTTCGACCGGCCGAATATAAGCGATCCTAGAGATATTAGTATCAGCGCCCGCGGCATTTTTTTTTTATTCTAATATACCAATACGACGAATACATGGATGCCTACACATAACAGCCACACAAGAATCATTGATCGTTTTGAACCGCAAACCGCAAAGTCAGCTATTATGTTACGAAATAGAAAATCAGTTGAAAGTGTGAATACTAACAAAAACTATAGATACCGCATTAACTTTTGAAGCAAAGGCTGTGCTCACGCCATTGACGTGTCAAAATTTTACAAGGTTTTTTTTAAACAAAATACAACTAGACGTAGCATAAAATATTACCATGACAAAAATGGTTCCAGATGTGATTATTTGGTGAGTAACGATTCCTGACTTATATTTATATATTTTTTGAATAACCATGGCTTTACTTCCTCGGAATGTATACGTGTAGCGGTTTCGTTATTACGGCGCTGCTGGTGATACACTTCTTTTCAGACATTTTGCGCCTCTCTTTAGGCGGCTACTATACACATGCGACACTCTCGCAACTCGTGGAGTCCCACTCTAACAAGGAGTATTCGTGGTTGTTGAAACTCATGGCCAACTGTTTTGGCTATAGTTGTGTTTTTGTACCTGGTTATCTTATTTACAAATATGTTGGACGCACAAAATACTTGGAGAGGAGTGGTAAATTAATTAGATTCTTAAAACTATTAACACAAAAATTATATTATTTTTTGTATTAATATTCGAGCCGAGAAAACTTTCATTTACACTGCGGTCAGCATGTGCATTACCGGTAATCCCGGCACTGAACTCGACTACACCGAACCCATGGAACGAAAACCAATGGAACCATCAACTGGTACACAAAAACGGACGAAATCGCAAGAGACGTTACTGCTATGCTGGTGTTTTGGTGGACTGATGATCTCTTACCTAACTTGGGGTGTGCTACAAGAGAAAATCATGACACAACAATATTTTAATTCCGATGGTCAACCATCACATTTTCAAGACTCACAATTTCTTGTATTTTGCAATCGTTTATCGGCTTTTACGTGTGCTATGGTCACATTACGCATTAAACGTACAGCTGGTCGTCATTGTACACCACTCTACAAGTACTCCTTTGCATCTTTCTCGAATATAATGAGTGCATGGTTCCAATATGAAGCACTCAAATTTGTCAGCTTTCCCACGCAAGTGCTGGCGAAAGCATGTAAAATCATACCAGTCATGTTAATGGGTAAAATCATATCAAAAAACAAATACGATTGGTATGAATACGTATCAGCTATATTGATATCATTAGGAATGATATTTTTTATGACCGGTTCGGCAAGTGGCACCAAAACAAGCAGTGTAACCACATTCACCGGCATTTTTCTGCTCACCATGTACTTAACTTGTGACAGCTTCACAGCGAATTGGCAGGATGATCTATTCAAACATTATGAAATGTCATCACTGCAAATGATGGCTGGTGTTAATCTCTTCTCCACCATATTTACGGCGACATCGCTGTGGCTGCAAGGCGGTTTTATGGATTCACTGGTGTTTGCCAGCGAGGTTAGCGCAAAGATTGAATAAAAAATAATTATTATTATTTCTAAAGATATTAATTTACAAACATTACAGCATCCTAAATTCATACTGGACGCGCTCACAATATCCATGTGCTCGGCTATTGGTCAACTATTTATTTTTTATACAATATCGGTGTTTGGTGCAGTTGTATTTACCATCATCATGACATTACGACAGGTGAGTTAGTGCACGTGACAAAAGACTGTACATACAGCGTACATGTACCGTCAAAAAGTGGCAGGGAAGCATGCTAAGCTAAATTATAAACTTTCTTCTGTTTATATGTATGTGCCGCTGGGTTGTGTCTAAATAAATGTGTATATTGAGCTAATTTGAACAGTTGGCATTTAAACGCAAACCTGAAAATTACAATTTATTGGCTTTTTAAGCATGCTATAAAATATATATGCATCTTTTTGACACGCTTAGTTTATCAACAAATATTAAATGCAAATATGTCGTACACGCAGACACACATACATATGTACATTAAAATTAAAAATAAATCTTATTACAATCAATTAGATGAATAATATGCTCATATTTTACAACAACAACAATACTTCTTTATTTTTCTTGTTTGTGTGTAGTGCGCTGCGGTTAATATTATTGTCTTCGGAACAACTTAACTGTTCATTTACTGCTGCTACAATAACAAACTACATTTTTTTTAGAAACAGAAAAACAACATTTATTTCTTTTATCCTAATTAATACTTTCAAAATCAACACACTCATGCGTAATGCTCATATAAAATTTTAATAATATATGCATGATATATGTAATACGAATATATAGTTATCTAATATGTTAATATATGGCCTATTTACGTTTCACTCCCCTTGTTTATTTTTTGCTCTGTCTAAAACTTATATTCACATGGTTATACGTTAAGTGTTCATACGTACAACTGTATCAACACACAAATAATTATTTCCTCTTTTTTTATTTCAGGCCTTTGCCATATTGCTTTCCTGTCTAATCTACAAACACAAAATATCGGTGCTGGGTATTTTCGGTATATTGGTAGTATTCTTTGCGGTCTTCATGCGTTCCTATGGCAAACAACGCATGAAAGCTATACGTAAGCGTGCGGAAGCGCATAAGCCAAAAATGGCAGCGTAGTTACTAAAATTGAGTGTTGTATCCAACAAAATGAATCTTCAAATATTCGTAGTGACACGAGTGCGTGTGCCAGTGGCATTACTTAGCAAAATGAGAGGCGTAAAACTAACCTTTAAGGTTATCTAATTCAAATTGTTAACTCCAATGGCAGCGAAAATGGAGGAAAAATGTTACTCCCGACTGTTGCTTGCGATTTGCAAGCAAATCAAAAAAAAAATTATTATATCTTTAGATAAAATTGTCGCTTTCTCAAAATATAAATGTCTATCAGCAAGCAGCTTATATTTATGTTCATTTTAAAAATTATTTATGCAGCGTACATATGATGTATGAATATTAGTAGTAAATGTAAAACATTTTTACAAATTATTTTTGTACAATACATAGTTTAAAAAAAAATTACCTTTTTTTAATTTGTAAGCAAGTCCAAATATATTATTCGTATTTTATAGGTTTTATTTGCAATTTTACTTCAACTTATAAGCTTTTATATGCTATTGAAGTCTTTCGAATTTATGCATGCATATTGAGAAAAAGTGTAAAATCTGCATAAATATAATACAATAAGAAGTTTAGTGCGAAAATTACGCGCGTTTGACACTGTAACTCTGTGTTATATTTTACTATAAAAATTTGAAATGTTAAAAAACTTGTTAATCTCAACATACATACATACATCTTGTATTTCTAAATATCTAAATGTAAACAACAACGATTTTATTGTTCCTTGTTTCGATTTCGAAACATTTAGTGGAATTTTACTCTTTATGTCTAAGTGGGATAGTACGAAAATAACAATGCACCAAATAAATGAGTAATTCGTTTTTATTAGTTTTATTGATATTTTTGATAGAATTTTAAAATACAACGCTTATAAGAGAATTTGTGTTGTATGCAATTTTTTTTTAAAAAGAAAAATTTTGATTGCCAAAATTTATCGTCACTGACTATCATTAAAACATTTACCAAATATACTCAGTTCTTAAAGTTATGCTGATAATAGCTAGTTACGTATTTATGCCGTACCATAAGTGGCGTTGCGTAATATTTGTATTGTATCGTATAGCCCGTGTTTCATGCATATAAAATTTGTCAAATTCATTGTTATCACAATCCCACTGCTACTTCTATAAACACAGTTGTGGGCAGTGGGACAGTGGTGGGCAGATACAATTAAATTTAGCTTCAACTGTTTCTTCAATTTTATTTTTCCACATAACGGTAGTGTAGCCAATTTTCGAACAACATAAAATAAAATAAAATTTTTTTTGAATTGATTAAATTGAAAAAATTGATTAAATTAAAAAAAAGTTTTCCATAAAATCTATCAGCTATTCAGGGCTGACTTAAAAGCCTATTACATTTTTTTCGGATCAATGCGCAGACTTCAAATACGGCATCGCAAAAAGTGGAATCGTCAATTACAGATACGATTATATTAGGTCGAGTAAAAAGAAATCCATTATGTTGGCCTTACATTGAAGGTTTTATTTAGCATAGTTGGAATGATCCGATTTAGGTCATATATGCACCGTTTTGTTCGATAACTTGTTGCCATTTTGAGGGCAATTTCATAATGCCACTCTCATTAAAAACCCAACCCCTATTGGAAAGAACTGGGACAGTCGATTTTCACAAGCTGCTCTTGAGGTGAATTTTTCACCAGCAAAATCATTCGCCATAAACAGGGACAGGTAGTAATCACTTGGTAAAAGGTTCGGACAATAAGGTAGATGCATAAGAACCTAATCTAATTAACCTCCTATCCTAACCTAACTCTCCTAATAACCAAAGCTGATCGATTTTGGGTGATTGCTTTCTTCAGACGGTCCAATTGTTGACAGTACATGTTCGTATTAAGAGTTTGTTAGTAAGGGATTAGCTCATAGTAGATGATTCCCTGCCAATTGCACCAAACACATAACAAAACCTTCCTGACCGTCAATCCTGCTTTGGCAATCGTTTCGCTGTACGTTGTTATAAGTGATCCATTTTTCATCACCAATTACCATTCGCTTCAGAAATGGATCTGTTTTATTTCAATTCAGTAATAATCAGCAACGATGAGCAATCGAAACACTGCTTACAAGGCGGCCGGAATCAAAGATTTCCACTATTTTATCCAATCGATATATTCGACGACTATATGGTGTGTTCAAATAATAACGGGAATTTTCGTTTTTTGAAAAGTATATTTATTCCTTCGTCTACATTAATGTCGTCGCCTTCAAGTAGTCTCCATTCGATATTATGCACTTACGCCAGCGCTTCTTCCAATCGTCGAAACACTTCTCAAACTCGATTTTTAGGCTAGCTTTTAGCTCTTTCGGCGAAGCGCTTTTAATTTCATCTATACTTGTAAAACGACGGCCTTTTAATGTCCTCTTTATTTTTGGAAATAGGAAAAAGTCACATGGAGCCATGTCTGGCGCATATGGAGGCTGGAGCATCGTTACAGTCTTGATTTTGGCCAAGAATTCACGAACAAGCAACGAAGTGTGAGGAGAATAGAGCAAAAGCCATGAATTGTTTTTCCACTAATCTGGGCGTTTTTTTCGGGTTGCTTCACACAAAGAGCGTTAAACTTGTAGGTAGTACTCCTTATTGATCGTTTGATCTTGTGACAAGAATTCATGATGCACTATGGCATTAAAGTCGAAGAACTTTCTCGTTATTTTTTGAATACACCTCGGATAAAGCTAAATCGCTTCACCTACTTTCATTTGTTTGCACAATAGTTTGCCATGGATTTTATGGATTTTATGGATTATGGATTTCGGAAGTGATGACATCTTTTGGGCGATCCATATATTCGGCGACATTTAAATATCATTGTAAAACTACAGATGACTGGTTGACTATGATTCACACCATAAAATATATAAAATAAGAGTGATTGTAGGGCACACAACGCCATTAGATCGCATCATCACAGTTTGGCTTTATTATTTTAAAAATGTATACTAGCGATCTTGACCCAATTTTAGTACAGCGAAAATATCACCAAATTTACACTTGCTTGCTTGCTTGCTTTTATGATAGCTGACGTGAATGGCCGGCCGAAAAAGAGCGACAAACAACAAATTCAAACTGCAATAAAATAGACAAAATGGAAAATTTGTAAGAAAAAAGCAATCGGTTGCAGGTCAATGCACAGGCGGGAAATTGGCAAGAAATTAAGCAAAACTCACTGGCTTGTTGCCGAAATGTGTTTACAACAAACAATAGCGCGATAAAGCGACGGCAACTTCCACGAATACTGCAGGAAACTTGTATGCGCTTACAAAGTGAGGCAGGTTGTGGCTGCTGCGCATGCGCAGATGAGCAACCGACAAAGTGCTGGGTGTGTGTGTGTGTGTGTGTGTCTTCAATACGTGGGTGCGCGCTGCTACTCACTTCAGCAGGCAAATGGGCTGAAATTAGCATATTACAAAAACAAAAACAACAACAACAACAAAAACAAACGCAAAGTTTCGCGCTTAAAAGTTACAAACTAAGCTGGCATTGGTGTTGTTCATGATGATGTCTTCAAAAAGGGGCATTTTGCAATAACCGTGTGCCACCAACTATGGCCAGAACGGCTAGTTGGTTTACCTCAGGGTTTGTGGCTTTATTAGAAAAGTAACATGACAACTGTGTGGGTTTGTTTAGGAAATCCAAAGCGTATGCGCAGTAACAAATTGTAAATAAGTTCGAGTGTTGCAGCGGGTGGCTGCTTAGTGCAAATTGCAAAAGAGACGCGAACAGTTCATGTGCTGATGCAAAACTTAGCATAAAAATAAAAATAAAAACAACTACAAACAAACGAAGGATGAAAAAAAACTATTTGTAACGAAGTGAAAAGGATAAAAGTGTACAAAAGGACTAGCGAATTTAAAGTGAAATTAAAAAAAAAAAAACAAAAAAAAAAAACTAATATAAAGCCAAGAGGGAGTTTTGAAAAATGTCGATGCAAAGTGTCTGTTTTTAAAACTAAAAAAAATGTGCACGTTACACCAGCTAATACTCACGCGTGCGCTCGTGCTACTCACGTTCGTGTTGCTGTGCGCTTGCGCGCCTCAAAGCCTTTATTCCTCAAACTCTTATTCAACAGACACAACATCACCATATCGCGCGAATTCTTATCGACGCGCCGGCTATTCTCCGTATCGCGATTATAATCGCGAGTATTACGACGCGTTGCGACAACGGCGTCTGCGCGCACTCGCCGATAGCTACAAAGGCATCTACAACAGAATCGGCGCCACTGCCAGCAATAACCGTGACGACAGCGGCACGCACAGCAAAACACAGCGCTACTATTCCTCTTCACGTTTGCCCGCCGCCGCAGCAACCATAAGCGCAAGCAACAACGATGGCGGCGACAGCACAACCACTAGCATTTACACTACTGGCAACAATGATCCGTATACAAATAATTACAACAGATATGTTACGTACGCATCCGATAGCAAGCGCGGAGCGGATACCACGTCCAGCACAACAACAAATAAGCAACAGGATGCTAACAGTAAACCGCGCGTAAGCAAAGCTGATGAGCAGAATGCCAAATTTGCTGGCATTAGAAATCAAGAAGCAGATGAGGAGAACCCAAAAACCCTGGCGCATTTGAAGCTTAAGAAGTTACGTCGCTGCTTGCCTTTTGGACGCGACGCGCAGGGAGACGAAGTGACACCGCCACCTTCCGAGCAAGGACGCATACTTTGGGATGTAAATGTCTATAATATTTATGGTGGCGGTGGTTATCCTCCGCCAACATATGGTGGCGGTTGCGGTGGACTTGGTGGCGGCTTGGTTGGCGTTGGTGGGCTTAGTAGCGCCTTTGGAGGCGCTGGTGGTTTTGGCGGCGGTGGTTTGCTCTCCGATCCAATTGCTGGCGCTTATGCGCCACCTAATAGATTCAATAATTTTCTACAGCTATTCGCTCCCGGTATATTGCAGAATGCATTAGCAGCGACAGCGCGTCCATCGCCCTTCAGACCTCAGGCCGATATTAGCGCTAGTGAGGCCAACGATTTGGCCAATGATCCAGAGGTGGACCCTGGTTATAGTCCTGGCGCAGCCAGGCCACCGCCGGTGAGGAGACCTAATCGGATTTACTATGATTCCGCGGGAGCGGTAAGTTCAGCTTGCAAAGCTTTTCGTTTGGTTTGTGACTGCTTTTAACTTAAACATTTTTTTTCTCCTCTTTTCAGGCTCCTGTAACTCCCGCCCAATTGGTAGGCGGTGTAGCCACCACTGTTAACGGTATTATACAACAACTTACTGGCAATGTTCAACCGGTTTATCCTGGCTATAGGTCCCTAAGCTATGGAAAGTAAAAAAGCTTTCAGTGCCCGTCCAGCGCTAATAAAGTTATACCCCAGTATATATTTAAAGTTTTAGTTCCTTAGTTAAGTTCCTTAATTAAAATTTATGAATAAATAAAAACTGTTTTATTGTTTTGTAGTTTCTATCGCTTCGGGTGATTTATTTTTTTATTTTTTGAAGTAATGATATTGAGATTTTGTGAAAGCCATACGAAAAGAAGACACAAAAGATTTAATGAATAATCCGTGACTGGAACATGAGGCTTGATGTGGTATAGCAGAGGGCCCTAAAAATTTTCCCAAAAAGATTCTTCAACCGCATCTGCTTGAAGTCCTTACGGATTAGTGCTTTTTAATAAAATCTCTTAGAAATTAAATTATTTTCTTAATATTATATGATCCTCAGACTATGTTCGACAGAAATGGCTAATTTGTAAAGACTTCGTTAAGACATGTAGCAACTAGGCTACAACCAGCTTCCGACTTTATATAAGTAAAATTCTTAAGATTTTCGATACTTTACAATTTGATGTTTTCTTTCAATATTTAATGTGCATTAAAAACACATTTTTTTATAAATTTAGTTTATATGCGTCACCCTACATTTATTTCCAAAAGCTTTGGATATTTTTCTTTTCTTAAAACATACTGAAATATAGCTTTTGGATAGCAATATTTACCACCATGCTGAAGCTTTTCGAATTTAGATACCACAATAAAGCTTTAGCACATAAGAACTTTCCGTGGATTAATTTCGGTGATTTTCCACAAATGAAAGATGAAAATGAAAAAAAAATTCGTTTCATTAGCATTTGAAGAACTTGATAAAACCGATCACAAATTGCAATTAAAATCAGTTACATATGGATGTTCCTCTTCTTAATCTTAATTGACGTTGTAAACCTAAAATCGGGTATTTTGGATTTATAAAAGTGTTCCAAATGTATGGTATCGTCAATTTTCATTCTTCCCTTGACTGTATCAATGCTAAAAGCACATACCTTGAAGAAGGCTTCTAAACAAAAGATAACAGTTTCAGTTAATACAAAATTTTTATCATAGCTCTGCGTAAACCTTCCGAATCTTATTGAAAGATGATGTAGTAAAGTAATACGCTACCATTGAATATTTTCGATTAATGGAGTGGCCTAGTGGGACTCGATTATGAAGATATATTACCTGAAAAGCGAAAGGGTATTTTTACGAAATAATGTTGGGTTCACAGTTCTAATGTGAATTGTGCGGTCTCAGAAAGCTTATATGTCATATTTGGTAATTAAAAAATTATTCCAAAACAATTTGACCTCTATATGGAACCGAAAATAATTATATTTCATTCCGACCGAAGATTCAAATTCTTTAAAAACTGCTTGAGAAGAGTTCAGTTTGTTAAATTTAAGGCTCTATAAAGTAGATAGTTAATTGTATACGTGTAAGCTTTTCATCCAAAGTCGAGTGGACATATTAATAAGGACATATACATCCTTTGAAACACCGATGATTCAAAGGAGCGGCTTGAAAAACTATCATTTCATCAAAAAATCCTCTGAATATTTGTGGTCGGGAAAATGGGTTCAGATGATTTAAGAGAAAATTTCCGGCCATAATTTAAATAAATTCTCTTCTATCAGGGTTAGACTTCAATAGATGCTTTCATATGTGGTTTCTTTTTAAACATGGCATTGCATGGCATGGCATTGTCTCAATCTATATGGATTAGTAAGGCAAGATCGGAACATCGGTCCAATTCGGGGATTATACAACGACTGTTAAAACAGTTAGAAGAGAATGCAACTTGTAACTTGAGTTGAGTCTTGGCTCAAAATAGGTGAGTTTCCATTTACATCTGTGAGATAAACAAGCATATTTGGCCCATTGATGACAAAATATGAATAAGTGACCTTTGGAAGAGGTCAAGGATATTACACAGCGACTTACAGTCACAACAACAGATCATTAGCCTTTTCTGGAACCTCTCTTTTCTGGTCTTAAAGTCTCTGGAACAGATCATTAGCCAAAGCATAAGGAGAGATATATTTTTTCTAGCCAGTCCGATTCTTTCAGACTTAGAATAAAGATACCCAAAC
This sequence comes from Bactrocera minax, assembly GCA_021498325.1. Lineage (NCBI taxonomy): Eukaryota > Metazoa > Arthropoda > Insecta > Diptera > Tephritidae > Bactrocera > Bactrocera minax. Next base: position 499,050 of record JAKEEE010000121.1, on the reverse strand, counting down.
TTGAACGGCTATCCAAAAAATTAATATCTGACTGTAACTATATCCATCAACAATGTAAGAGTTTTAAAAACACTGATCTTGACAGCAGGAAGTATTGTGAACAAACGACTTGTAGTGCTAAACGGTTTGGCGGACTATGCGAGAACAATAAAACCAACCAATGAGATGAAAATAAAATATTTATGATTATTATTTCTTTATATTTATTTATTTATTATTATTATAATTTTTTTTTTGTACAAAAATCGCATTTTAAACTACCTATCGTAAACTTAGAACTATAGCATCTTAACCAAAGAAACCATTTCCGAAACCACCATAGCCACCATTGTAGTAGCCACTTTGACTTTGTGACTGACTCTGTGATTGACTGTAGGAACCACCATAATTGCCATAGCCGCCATAACCGCCACCATAGCCGGGGTAATATCCGCCACCTAAACCTGGTCGCCCATAATAACCGCCATAACCGCCTGGATAGCCGCCGTAGTAGCCAGGGTAGCCACCATATCCACCATAACCGCCGTAACCGCCGTAACCACCATAGCCACCGAGACCCAGACCAAACCCAGCGCCTAGACCCAGACCCAAGCCACCGAAAGTGCGCGCTTGAGCGCCAGCCGGTTTTGGCGCTGGTGCGGCATGCAGCACGGCGATAAGAATGCAGATGACTGCGAGTTTCACGAGCTGTCCATTGGAAAATAGTAAAAAGAAATGTTAATATTAAAATTCAGCTACATCGTATCCTTTAGTAAAGTATCCTTTATCACTTTATCACTTACATAATTAACCATTTTTTATATAAATTCTTTAATGAAAATTGCTAAATACTAGTAATGGGTTGCTTAGTTCAGTTAGTTGATTACTAAGTTACAATTGAAGTGCGGACATTGCTTTTTATACTTAAAACAGAATGGTGGCGCACACGCATGCGCACTGCTCTCGGACTTTAGGCAGCGAAGTTGCAGAATCGCAATACATGTTGATGACGAAAAATACAAGCATACACGCTTATATACATACATGTGTTTATGTGGTTACGGATTTTGTCATTGACGGAAGCGTCCATCGCCAAGATCAAGAGCACAATAACATCAGTCGCCAGCACAGCATTAACAAAAGTAAATATCTAAATATATAGTACTTACATGAATACTGAATACTTCGCGCTGATCACGGTGATGGTGGTAGTAACCAGAAAAACCCAACTTTGGAATTTTGTATTCTCGATGCGACTTTGTGAGTATGATGCGCAGTGCACGCAATAATTTGCTGCGCAGTCAACCGAAGGAAAAAATATTAAAAAAATATGTGCTATGTAGCATGTCATAAAAACCCAGGCAAAATTATCATCACTCAACGAACCAATACCAATGTTGCTATGGCCAGAATACGTCGGCTTCCCTCACCCTCACCTTCGTAGTAATTTTTACGTTTAATCTCAACTAAATTCAAATTTATATATCAACACAAAGTGTTTGTTGTGCAAAGTGTAATAACCTTTTGCCTGTCTCTTTGCCATCTAAGCCGAGATTAGCCACCTTCAATTGATGACGCTTGCTGCTCATGGACCTCTTCGCTGTGCGGTTTTCACTTTCAGCATTGCTCACCAAGCGGCAAACTGCTAACTGGTGTGATGATTTGTGACGATTCACACCTATATATAAAAACATACACACACACACCTTTTTAACGAACGTGTAACGCAAAGGTAATATGGTTTTGTTAATTTTTGTACCCTTCTGGGAATAAGAGCAAAACATCTCCTGATACATCTGAAGCGGAGCTTATGCATTGTCCATATGTACAAAGAACAAACTGTCTGTTAAACATGTGTTCAAGTTTTGTTTGTGTCAAAATACAGTTGCAGATTTGGCAGTGTCGAAAGAGTAGATATTTTTTTTTTCCGCTGGAGACTAAAGTATTTTTTCTATCAACTTTACACACAGTATACAGTACAGTATATAATATTTTTTGATTGAGCAGAAAATTTTAATAAATGAATACCATTGAACAGAATGTTAATTAATTTTCACAGCGCCTTAATAGAAAAAATTTAAATTAGACAGACATTTCGAAAATTTGATACTTTTACATACTACCTTATTTTCGGTGCCACGCAAAATTCATCCGTCCCTAGTTATTTTTTAGCATTCTTTATGCATCGTATTAATTTTTCGTACAATACATACATACGTACACACATTCACATATTCGGAAGCATCAAATGTTTTCTCATGTAAAAATAAATGTGCGGTGGAAGAATTTAAAAATAATCTCGCTGCCAATATTTGCCACAAGGTCGTTGCGTATTTATAATAGAACAATTCCAAGAGAAAAATAATACCTTAGAGTTGCCGTTAGAATATTCAGATTATAATTTTTAGCATTTGTAGTTATACGATATGCAAATATTTGTATAATATATGGAAATTTGTGGGTTTCCCATTGCATACGAGGTATGACTTCAAAGTAGTAAGAATAACTGTAATATAATATTGATATGAACTTATTAATATTAGTTTATAAATTGCTCGATTAGTTTTGAGTTTTTTTTCAGTTAGAGTATTATATAATAAAATATAACAAAATCACTAACTTGGTTTCAACATTTCCATTGGTGGCTACCGAATAATAATAGAATTATTTGTATAATGGTTCTATGCAGGAGACAAATCAATGAAACGACTGACAAGTTTTTAAATTGGGCTTCGAATTGCTTCCATATACAATCTAGGTCTAGATCTAACCGATAAATCTAGCGACTTTTCCCTGTTTTCAGACCTCAAGAGAATGTTCACAGAAAAGAAATTTAGCGACCGCGTGAAGATAATCTCAGAGAATGAGCCCTATTTGGAAGCAAAAGGCAAATCTCACTACAAAAATAGAATCTAAAATTTAGAAGTTCGCCCGCGATGGCGATTTTTTTGTTTATTTTGAAATTATACGAATTTTTCAGTCTCCATGTTCTATGTAGGCGCTGGTGTTCCGCCTATTAGAATCTTGACTATATAATGCTATTAAATTGGAGAATATTGATGAACTCAATGCAGTAAATTTAGCTTATTCACAATACTTTTGACAATTTATTTTTCCGAATTTTAGTAACAATGAGACTCTGTTTAAAACGAAACTTTGGACATAAAATATCGTCATAGAATTTGGAAGAGTGCACCTGTGTTTCAGTTCTTGACTGTATGCAAATCTCGGTATTTCAAGTTGAGAAGGCACGACAGCCTATATACTGTCTTCTTCTGTCGGTCTATTCCATATTTATCGAACAAACAACTGGTATAAAGCACGTATACTGGCATAATCAAAAAGAAATAGCGATAGCTAGCGGTTATATCACATAAAAGAAGTTTCACACAACTTTATTATATTGAATTCCACTGAATCACTCTGTTCTTGCTTTCATTTGTAATTTAACTAAGGGTTATTGTAGATATATTTATTATTTTCTTTTTTTTATAATATCTCCTTAAAAGAATATACAAAATAGTTTTTGTGAAAATATTTCTGTGTCTTTATTATTATATTAAAAGGTATTATTATAAATAAATTTAACTACCTTACCTTAATTAGTGGTAAATTAAAGTTCAACACCTTTTCGGTGTAAATTTGCCAACCACTGAAGATAAAGAGGTAAATTAGAATGCAGAAATTATTAACAATAAAGCTTAAAAGAATAATGGAAATATTAGAATGTGCAAATAGGTACATAAATGGATAAATGGATTCTTTTAGGACAACATGACAGAGGTTAATATATGTTTTTTTTTGTTGCCAAATTATAGGCAAAAAATAGTATATACAAAATATGTAAATATATATGTATGTATGTATGTATGTATGTTGTTCGTTAGCTTTTTTCGTTTACTTTTAATTTCATAATTTTTCTTAATTTAGTGGTTTTTGTAACAAAAAAGTCAGACATAATCACTATGCATAATAATAATTATTATATGTTACCACCGCCCTATGGTATGGGCAGCGCAGCCAGTTATATCCTCACCACAAAAACTATGCTAGTTTTCCACCCACCAACAACAACGACTACCAGTCATTCAATCACTATAGTGCACCTAGAATAACACCCAACTATCAAACGCAATCTCTTGGTGGAGTGGTTATGATGGATACTATGATTACGCTAACTATGCCCCCTTTAATGCTATACAAGATTACAACAACTTCGGCTTGGAAAGAACATATGGTAGAAGTAAGTCTTGTAATGCCAACTTCGATCCATAACCTATGGCACTCATTGTCCGACAGTTGGTGGACTGCATACGAGTATAGGCGCGGCATTCGGGGGAGGCATGAATGGCTGCCTATCTGGTTAACGGTCACTATAGCGACTAATATCAGTACAATTTGCTGGGCAATATCCATTCATATAAGTGATATACAAGCACACACATCCATATTTGTGTGAAGCTCAAGTTGCATTTATTTATTTATAAAACATGAATGGCTGCCTATCTGGTTAACGGTCACTATAGCGACTAATATCAGTACAGTTCGCTGGGCAATATCCATTCATATAAGTGATATACAAGCACACACATCCATATTTGTGTGAAGCTCAAGTTGCATTTTTTTATTTATAAAATATCATATTCAATACTTAGCAATACAATACACTTTCAATACAAGCAAATTTTTGAAGTAAATAACTTGTAGAAAAAAAATACATATGTATGTAATCTTAATAAAAAATCGTATAAACACAAAATCGTGTGCAAGGTCAGTAATTTGTAGAGTTGGATGTGATTCATCGAATTCATTCAAAGAATGTGTAAGAAACTGGTTTAAGTGGGTGATGATGAAATGCTCTCGCTGCTCAAATATCACCGATATTGCCGTACACATGTTAACACAAAAATGGCTACACTTAATTTTGAAACTGGTTGTTTGTTTTTCAAGTTGGGGAATAATAAAAAAGTTTTCAATCATACTAGTCTTTAGTGCTTACGTTTAATTCAAATGGTTTATATGTAAATTTGAAGCAAATCTACTGAAATTCCTTCAATTTCCTTCGACAAATATGCATGATTTATTTCTTAAATCTCTTTAATTGAATCTTAAGAAAGTAAATGTATTGGATCAATAATGCTTAGTTACAGAAAATTTAATCAAAACAATAATTTTATAAATGATATCTCTTTTCATTTGTAAATTTATTATATATAAATCAATGCCTGCTTACTTCAAATATATTCCGCTTCTTTGATTCACAATTAATTGCTTGTTTATTACTGTTAGTTGATTGAGTTAAATACATTTTAGTGGTACTCAATTTATTTCAATACTACCTAAGTTCTCAAACTGTATGTGTTTGTTGGCTTGGTATGGTATTAGAAGAAGTAAAGCACTGAACGATACAGTGAAATATGGGGATGTAGCTCAGATGGTAGAGCGCTCGCTTAGCATGTGAGAGGTACGGGGATCGATGCCCCGCATCTCCAAATTTGCAGTTGAATTAAACATTTTTTATTTATTTTTTCACTATGGTTGAGTAAATAACAAATAACTGTAGTTAGCAGAAGTGTATGAATATATATAAAATAAACCGTAAAAATGTAGAACCATATTGATTAAAAATTTTTCATTATATTAGAAAATATGATTCATGGAAAATTGATTCATGAAAATTGTCAAAGTATAAACGTAAGGGTATAAAGGCACTCCTAAAATACAAGCCCAAAGAGATTTTCGGGATAATGGCAATAAAGTAAAAAACTCTAACGGTGGCAACAAGATATGATAATTTGTGTATAAGTCATTTAAGTAAATTCTTTAAGCTTTGCATATCATATTGAGAAATTTTTTCAAACAAAATAAAGCTCCTCCAACATCTAGGCAAACTCCTAATGTACGTTTTAACAATACTTTCAGCATAGAAGTATCATATATTATCAATCAATTAATCAACTGTCAGTAATAGTTGGTACTTAAGTAAAAACGATTAATCCTTTAATCTTTGGATCTTTTTTAAAAAAATGTCTTGATCAAAAATAAAATTTTCATTAACAAAGATTCTGTCTACGACAGGGAGAGTTTTGAAGATGTTACTGGTAATAAGTCTCATTAAGATTCAATGCCCTTTCCGAACTTGAATGTGTCACATATTAAAATGATCTCGAAATCCGGAGAGTGTATTTTTTAAATTTGATAAATTTCGTATCGGTGTTCTCAAATACATCAGATCATAATCTTCATAAGGAGAAAATATTGTTAATCTCAAAAATCAATTTAGCTTGCGACAACAGCATTATCCTAGACTTTATTTAAGCGCCCAAATTCAATTTAAGAAGTCTTCACTTTAAGCAATTATAAAAGATTACAAATATTTTGGTATTCTTCTTTACATAATCGGCAGAAACACGTGAGGTTCTAAATAAAAGACATAAAGAAGCATAACAAATTGGGAAAGAACAACAAGGTTCCCATCATCAACAAGGAAAGGGTTGTACAATTTCAATGAGGTGTCTTCTCTTGTATACTCTCGTATCGAATTTAAGTGAATTACTTTGTTGTTGCTTTCTTATGTACAAATTTTTGCGAAAAGAGCAGAGCTCAAACATAGCGAGCAGGGAAGTAGCGAATTCAAGACAACATTTTGAATTATTACCCGAAAAGTAAAATAGTAAAATTGCAAATATTTGATTTAAGCTACAAACGAATTTATTTTCATTAGATAACAGTTATAAAATATTAAAAACTAATAAATAACAATAATTAATACTTTTAGTTTATATGATAATTACTCAAACCCAATGAAGTTGTTGCTTCATAACATCATTTAACCATAATAACCACCACCAAATCCGGGATAACCAAAGGCACCACCATAAGGCGATGGTGGACCATAAGGTGAAAATCCAGGATATGGAGCAGGCACCGGATATGGATAGGCGCCACCGTTCAAACCACCAGCGCTATCTGGACGATTTCGACCGGTTAAAGCGCCGATCAGATTGCTAAAGAGACCGCCGCCACCGCCACCGCCAAGTAGACCTAATATACGGTTGTTAGGATTGCCATTAGCTGCTATTGCTGGTGATGCACCAATGTCTGTTTGGCCAGGGTAACTGCTACTGCCAACACCATAACCTACATTATTTGGACCAGCTTGTGTTGGATAACGGCTGCCAAAGCTGTCAATACTATTAGGATTAGGTATGCCATATGTTGATTGTTGTGCTGGATTTCTGGGATAACGGTTATTGCCGCCAATCGCTGATTGCGTGGTGGGAAAACTGTATTGAGCGCGTATGGAGATACAGAAGAGCGCTAAAAGCAGCGTTGTGAGGATCTTGAAGTAGGGAAAATCAAAAAATTTTATATGCTAGTACTTTTTGCAGTAATTTGTAAATTATATAATTGTGCTTGAGAACTTATATTACTTACAAAGGAACTCATCTTCTTTCTAATCTTCTTTGGTAATAAACTTTGTATGATTACTTCACAGTTAGAAAACTGTTTATGCATATTCTATGGCAAATTCTAAGTTTATATACTAAAATCTTAGTTGCTTTTACTACCATGTAACACCTACGCATTTAAAACTACTTCAAACAAATCTTGCCAAGACGGGAAGTATTATTTGTTGTATACACAATCTACATATCCACATTTGTTTTGCAAATTTTCGCAAACTATTAAATCTACATAAATATAAATACATCATTCTAATTCTAACTGCATCACTGACCTTAAACTCGCGATTTGAACTCTTTATTTGATAACTTTGGGCACCTTGCTTCCATATAACATTTAACGCTACCAGTCAGCTCTCTGGCCAAGCAACTTGTTCGTTCTTTACAATAAAAAATATAAACAAAACCTAAATGCAAATCAATAAAGACAAAACTGTATGCAAAAGAGCGCTGCTGCGACAGATCGAAGCGGCTCCATCGTTTGCGATAAATTTCATTGATCTACACGTGAGTTGGCTCGCGAATGAATTTGGCTTGTAAAATTATGTATAATATGCAGACTTATATACATACACACATAAATTAATATATTTATAAAGTATGTGTGTTTTCATATTTCTTTTCATACACCTTTATCGATCTTCTTTTTAATTAAATATTATACCTGTAAATGTCTTGAAAATGTTTACACGATGCTCTTCACTTTTGTAGGAGACCTATTCAAGTTCCATTCAACGACACCTTGATAATACTGTTTTTGTTTTTGTTTTTGTTTTTGTTCAAAAAACAGGAAATTTTTTTTGCTTTAACTTATTTCGGAATTTCCCTCTGCTTATGCTCGCAACATCAGCTTCTACGCTTATAAAAGTCCATACACATTTTGTATGCTGTTTAGTTTTAATTTTGGTAGATCGTGAAGTAGTTTTGTGTTTGACTCAATTAATCATGGGAAATTTCGTAAGTTAACCTTTAATGCAGTAAATACTCGCACATCTACATACATATGTAGATATTTGTTTTTGTTTCTGTGGTGCATTAAATTTTATGACTTTTGAGACTGATTGATGGATGGTATTAATGAAAAAAATTCAGCTGGATTTTAATTATGAAGTCTGCGAGAGGAGTAATCACTTTTAATTGTGTAGATTTAAAATTGATGGTGATTCTTCTTCTTTAAAAATATGTAACAATCGATTAATGCTGAAAAGGGAAATATCGGAATGTGCAAGAGGTGTTCTATACTAGAAAACAACAAAATATACTATAAACCAAGGTAATTAATTGGAAATACATAGTCGCTAGAACACAAATACATATGCCAACTGAAAGCAAACCCAAACCTGGAAGCATTGGTGCTTCTCTGGGAATTTTGAAGGAAATTTTTCTCAAAAATATTCACTGTTTGCAAAAAAAATCTCTTCCAATACATATTTCGTTTTTGGCCCTTCGATATACTCAATCTTTCTGCAAGTGTCGGTTACATATCCACTCTAGACGCAGTTCTTCAATTAAGTGTGTTATGAATTTGCCGAAATCCATCGAATACGCTCTTGGGTCTCTCTGTTACTACCGACTGTTTGTTAAATAAAGCCTAGCTATAGGCTTTGCCGCAGATTTTCATATTTCAATTTGAGTTTGACCATAGTATTCAGTGATGAACAACTCTGGGGTTGAAAGCTGTCTCTTTGGACCGATTGGACGGTTAGGAAAAAAATTTAGTTTAAAAAATCTACTAAATGTCAATAGTGCATGAAAACTTGTAAAACAACTTCGAGACACACTCCCTAATCGAAGAGAAAACTAATTTCTAATAAGTGTATTCTATCTCTCTTCCACAGAAAGTTTTTAGTTTTGCCGCATTGCTCTTCATCGGCCTGTTTTCTACACCCACAAGGGCACATTTCAAGAAATTTGGTGGGTTTGGTGGCGGTTTCGGTGGTGGTTATAGTGGTGCTTACGCCACCAGTAGCGTTGTAAATAACTATCAAGTGGCACCTGTTCCAGTAGCTGTGCCAGTTTCGATACCACAACCTGTTCCTGTGCCTATTACGAAAATAGTGCCTGTGCCAGTACCAGTGCCGCAGCCCATCTGGCAAGGCGGCGGTTGGGACGGTGGTTATGGTGGTGGCGGCAACTTTGCCAGCGCATCCGCATCTGCATCGGCATCTAGCTTTGGTGGCGGCTATGGTGGTGGTTTAGGAGGCCTTGGTGGTTTCGGTGGACACGGCTTCGGTGGCTTCGGCAAACATGGTTTCGGTGGCTTTGGCCCATGGAAACGTCGTTAAATTTTATTAAATCAAATTTCGTTGTATATTTTTGCTTAAAATATTTATTTTTTAATTAATTGTTAAATAAAATTATTTAAAGATTTAAAGATGATTGTTTCTGCTTATTTCAACTGCCACTTTCCACTTGTTACTGCACCGATTTTTGCTCTGCGACATCTGAGATGACATTAAATGATCCATAGTCGTCGGTATGTTGTGTTGTAATATGTAACTTCAAGCCTCATTTAAGCTCATTGCTTGGCTGTAAGTGACATTTGGTTATGTAAATAAGACTCAGCTGCGGAAATAGCTTCATTGATATTCAGTAGGCAGTTACACCTGGAGACTTAAAGATGTCGGATATTCAACGTAAGGACCTTATATCACTGGTAAAAAATATTAATATCTTTTTCTATAAAATGAAATTTATATGCTCAACTCCTCCAACAGTTGACTTTTTTATATATTTGGCTTTGTTGCACGTCTTCTATTATCAAAGCAGCAGAGGAAACAACAGCGTCATCTCACGAGCCTACTGAGCCGCCACCAAAGGGTAAATCGTTTTTTCTGTTCGGCGGCTTTTTCCACAAAATCCGTCAGCGCTGGTCAGCCCAACCAGAACCGAGTGCGCCAATATATGCCGGCCCTGTTTTTCCATTAGTTGGTTATCAAAACTGTCTTGCTTATGGTGGCTGCAATCCATCATGGAGCTATCATCCGGTTCCTTATGAAGTGCATAATATCTACTACACAAACGCCCAAACTTCACCTATAGTCTCACCTTATCCATCGAATCCAGTTCAATCGCAACACCAACAGCAACAGCAACAAAATCAACAGAATAATGTAGTCATTCTTCATCCCGCAGCAGTTGGTCAAATCAGTTCTTATCCGCAACCGATTCCATATCCTACGTATGCACAGTTTATGCCTCAACAGCCGCATGTTCCCAATAATTTGCCAGCCGCTGGGCAGCAACATCAACCAGCATATGTTTCAAATATTTATTGGCGGTTATCCACCTGTGGTTTACGGTACCTCAGCTGCTCCATCCTATGGACCAATACAACCAAGTTATTTGCCTATTCATGGCGGTGTTGCATATCGTAGGCCTGATACAGCAGTCTCTGTGGCTACTTCGAGTGGATCAGCGCCATGTAACCCGCCTGTAAATGCCTGTAACGTTGGCTAGTGAGGCTTATGGGGCAATGGGGCTTTTTTAACAATGTTTCAGTATTATTTAAAAGTAAATGCAAATATAATACGATTATATAAATGTTAGAGTGTTTAAAATTAAGGTAGAGCACATTGCTTTTTATTTGGCAGAAAAAGAGTGAAGTAAGGAGAAGTCCTTGAGAATAGAACAGGGTATCATCTATTATTTTACTAGAGAGACATTATTTTGAGATTCCTGTAGCATTATTTTGAGATTTTTCTGATGTTAATGTCCTCATACGGAGCTCGTATTTATAAGACTTTTCTTCTACTGGGAGCTCTTGAATGGACTGGGAGGTAGGAGTCTTCCACTTTTTTGTGGGTTCCGTGGATTTTCAGTTTGCGCCATGGATTAGTGAGAAAGGTTTATCCAAGTTTCCGTATCAATGTCAGAAAGTTTTTTCCTGATGGGGTCTTCCCTCTCTAAGTAATGACAAACTTCATGATGTGATTCTATCAAAAAGTGGCTACCCATAAAATTCTTCAAGATCCACAAGTCAGATACGATAATTTGTAGGAGGAGCTCGGCCAAGCTTCAGAAGCTATGGAAGACATTGTTGAGTTGAAAAAGTTTAGCGATAGGAATGGACGTGTGTACAATTAGTGCTGCTCTGAAAGCTCGGCTTACATTGTTAATGTACTTGGTCTTCACGGGTCACGACTAAATAAATTTGATCTTCCTGGGACTTGATATTCAGCGCTGAGAGATTGTAACTGAGCTAAATTTGTGGTGGCTCAAACAGCTTTCTTAGAGTCTATTTGTTATAGTTATTTCTGATAATATTTACATGTCATGAGAACCCTAAAGGACTTGTCTACGTGAAAAAAATAGACTTCGTAGGTCTGTTTGAATGTTTATTTCGACTTCACTACGGTTGGTGTGTGATTTTAGAAGTGGTTTATCTTAGGACGAGATCATAGTTCAAAAAGGCGGAAGAGAAGAACTGATCTCTCACTTTGAGAATCCTCAAACAATAACAAAGCTTCTGTAATATGAAGGAACTGGACTTTGGTTTAGCTTTAAGACGTATATATTCGTGTGACGACCAACTTCGGAGTACCGGAAATTAAAAGATCGCTAAATATGTGTGAAATAGTACTATATATATTTAAATATATATAATATAAATTATAAATATAAAAATAAATAATATAAATAATGTATATAAATATATATATTTAAATATATTAAGCATATTTAAAAAAATCTATTATTTATCATTATTAATGAAATTTATTACTAGACAGGGGCTAAAGTTCACAAATTTATAATAAAAACAGCACAGATATCAATAGAAACAAGAATATTTTATTTTTCAATTCTTCCAGTAAATAATATGAAGCTTCTCTCGGTGGCCAGAGACATTTTTAAGTCATTACATCCAACACTAAATTATTTTTGCAATTCTTCTACATGTCACATACATGCAACATATTTCTTCAGCATGTCTCACCTGTAAACATAATTTGGTCATAAAGTCAAATATTTTCTTAACATATGTACACATATACGTACAAATGTACATTGTACATCATGCATATCATCCATTAACATCTGTCAACAATAGCAGTAAGAACACTTCAAACTTCTTCACGAGTTTTATCTTAAAGTAGAAATACTTGCCACTCAATTTCGAATTGAAACAAAGCATTACACCTTTGGACTCACCAATAGTCAACGGGCACCGCTCAACTACGGGCATCGTAGAGCCATGTGTGCATTAGCAGCAGCAGGAGTTGGCTGACCACACTTACAGATGAGTAAATTCACAGCTGGCCGAAATAACCTTTCACTGCCACCAAGCTCACAGCTCCGAGTTCCCAGAGCGTCAGCTAGCATAGTCCTAAATAAACATGTCCGAACAGACAAGACATAAGAAAACAATTCATTTTTAATTGGAAAAAAGCACCAGCAAAGTGCAAAACTTTTCAGCTAACATGGTCGGTTGGGTAGTTGGGTAGTTGGAGAGTTTTCATGTTGTGATGATACATCAACGTTATCAGTGAGAATGTGTACTCAATATAAAACCACTGCCGCATGAATAGCTCAATCATTTGGTCAGGTTTTTTTTTTATAGGAATCACTCTCAACTATCACATTGTTAATGGTATATCTCGGCTCGCCTTCACCTTTATCTACGCCTGCAATCTACAAAAGACAACTTGCAACGTGAAGTGAAAGTAAGAATGTATGGACTGAAGCACACATACATACATATGAAGAAATGTGGCAAGTATGAGCAATTGTTGCATGGGTATGAGTGTTTTGATTTCATCATAATCGAAAATGATGTACGTAAGTGTTCTCTTGCAAAGTGGGCTGATGTAAAATGAGACGCAAAATGTAATATATGATGAAGACTACAACAACTATACATGCAATAAATAACAACAACAGCAACAAGTGGATACATAAATAACAGCTGTAGCAATAGAAATAATAAATATACTTGAAATCTAACAGCAACATTAACAAATAAAGCAAAGATGGCCAAAAAAGCCCCGAAGGATAATCGCAGGACATACGACTGACCATGACTATACATATGAACAAATACAACAACAATCATGCATATACTTATATGCATTGAAGCTTCTGGGGGTGTGTGTGGTGATGCTCATTGACTAATACTGCGCCCAGAGAGTTATAATTTTTTCGGCGTTCTCGCAAATATAATGATAACAATAATAGACTTGTGGGCAAGAAAAATAAGCATAATATATTTGGGAGAAAATGCCAAACAGAAATGGACAGTTAAATAAACAGTATGAAAATACGGGAAATTTAATTGGCTATATTTTGATTAATGGGTAGACTGGAGAGTTTATGAAATTTTGCGTATCTTTTTATATATTAGATATGAATGTAAGATATGATATGGCAAAATGGTTAGGGGCATCGACTCAGTTTTGTATGTATATTGTTCCATATCCGGTCAAACACGACGTGATATGAAATTCTCTAACTTTTTGCAAAACATTTTTCCGAATTCCAGCTTTGGACTGGCTGCATACTGAAGTGCATTCATAGTTAGCCAACGCACATCGATATCGATTTTCATCTGCTGATTCGTTTGGTTCGAAAAAATATTACCCAATTCTCCATTTCACTGAACAGTTACTTCGCAGATTAAAAGCATGCAAACTTCCGAATGAGTGGTGCAGAAGAAATAGATTAAAGCATATATACTAAGTAGATGCCAAACGATGCTTCAGACAATATATTGATTTATTCGTTGGTCAAAATGGTCCTTTCGTAGTTCTTTGAGCCGTATTGTTAAAAAAAAATTAACATTTTCATATTTTTTAAATAAATCCAATACCAGAATGTCAGCGTTCTATGGTCTCAAAGGCACTTATTATAGATCTCCATTGGTCTTGAGTTTTTTCAGCAAATTCCTTTTTATGGTTTCAGTGGATAGGGAAAAGTCACTGGAAGCTAAATCAATTGAATTAGAGGATCAAATAATAACTTGCATTCTTATTTCGTCTCTTCTTTTACTCCATATCTTTTCGCAAAAAATGTTTGTTTTACTATTACGTATTATGACAGCAAAACACTTGTTAGTTAAGACATCAACCACAATGTGTTGGGTAGGTCTCTAAGGGATGTTGAATCACATCAGTGCTAACTCGACAATTTTCGAGCACAATTTTCTTCATATGTTTGATTCAGTTAACCACCTGGATTAAACTACCTTTAAACGGATCAGTCTGAGTAAAATTTGAGCAGATGTTACAATAATAATAAAGGTATAGCTTTCAAACGTAAATAGTATAACTCGTATATAATTTTCTTAAAAAAATTAACAGAATAATATAGATATAGGATAGTTAATAAAAAAAAAAATTAACAGAAAACAAACTATGAACTTGAAAATGTAAAAATATGCTCCAGTATCTGATTACCACATAATCCTACTTAAAAAAAAAATGAAAATAAAAATGGAATGAAATGAGACAGGAGTTTAGTAAACATTATTTCCTAAATAATTCTGTATTATGGCAAATAAGATTATTCATACATACATATTTAAGTACCGATTAAATAGATGCCCTAATGTGTGACGAGAAATTCGCAATGTTACATGAATTGAAGGCTTAAATATGCATATGTGTACAGAGGTAATAGGAGCGCCAACTGCAAGTACTTTAACTGATTTAATTGATGTGCCACCTTGAGCATTCATTCACCATCAAACCGTACTTGAATGGCACAACTACCAATGGCATGTAAGTATACGTATAAATTTGCACACCTCAATCGTTTTATTTACTTTTAAGTGGCAGGTAAAGATAACGAAATTGTGATCTTGTAAATATCAAAGCTTACGCTTTTTTTTTTTTTTTATAAAATTACCGCTATTCGTTCAAATTTATTTATTTATAGCACAATTTATTGATTGCTTTGCCGATTTAGCATTTGTTGTGTGGTTGTTGGTGGCATACGTGTACCGAATAGTTGGGTTGACTGCATGCTTTTCAAGCAGCTGATTTGAGTGTGATACGCATACTTTAGAATAAGTTGCTAAGCAAGAAGGAGAGGGTAATGTGGGTGTCTAGTTTTATTTGCAATGTCATTAAGCTTATTTATATGTTACCTTTATTTATACACTTTTAAATGGTTAATGGGTAGTCAACACCAATGCTACTGTAAGAGAAACAAAAGCGCATTTTGAGGAAGCATCGTTACTTGGGGATGTAGCTCAGATGGTAGAGCGCTCGCTTAGCATGTGAGAGGTACGGGGATCGATGCCCCGCATCTCCAAATTAAAATTTTTGTTTTGTTTTGTTTTGTTTTGTTTTGTTTTGTTTTATTTTATATATAATATTTCTTTGTTTTCGATTTATTGGATTAAAATATAACAGCGATATAAAAGAAAAATACATATAATTCTAACATTTTGAATATTAGACAAGTTAAATATAAATGATATTAAGTTGAAACTTTGTATATAGAGTGATTTGTTTGTTAACAATCTTTTGGACCCAATAATAACTTAATTTTCATTCAATATATCAGAAGAAGTAGTTAGATACCAAGCAGTAGTCGACCGACGATATGGTTTCATGTCATTATGTTCAAATTTATTTAAACTTAATACTTAAAGCGCCAACAACAATTCACACGTACCGGCAATATTTCATTATTAAAATTCCAGCTTTTCAAATTTTTTCCACCAAAATTTCCCTTTATTTATGTATATATGTATATAACACTTACCGTTCATACACACAAACATAGAAACTTCACAAAATTTTTTACACCCACTTCCCCTCTCTCTCTCCCCCTCTCTCCCTCTCTCTCTCTCTCATCCTACTGAACACGAGGCCACATTGACTTTTTCGCCGCCTGCGTAGCCTCTTAATTTTATTTGGCACATTACACTCCGCAACTGACACGAATTATCGCCCTTGAAACCCGAGAGTGGTGTCAAGAAGTCAAGGAGAATGAATGAGCAGCGTTTTACGCCAACGAGTTGGTAAGGGCGAGCAGCTAACACCACTCTGAGATATGTTATTGGTGAGGATTTTCACACCTCTTGGCTGCGCACACTTTTTGCATGAATTATGGGTACCTTGCCATAGCAAAAACAAAGGTGACAAAAATCACGTGAGTCGTCGGGGAAAATGTAAAATAAAAACACAAAAAAGCAAGACATCGTGTCTGCTGCTTTCCACTATGCTCTTATTGCGCGCAGAGGCTGAGGTAGCTGCGTTTTTAAATCCTCGTTTACCATGTGGCTTGTTTTGCAGCTTTAAGGGGGGTGGGGGGTTGTGCTCGCATGCCTACGGAGGCTAAGTGGCCCGATGTCTACGTGCCAATAAATTTTCGCACGTTTTATATATTGTAATTTTAGAAACGTACGAAAAATGTCATGATGATAATAATGAGGTAGGTGCGTCCTAGTTTGTAGTAGGGCCACATCCTTCATCAGGCATTTGGGCAACAACAAAAAACAAAAAACAAAAAAAAACAAAAACAAAAAACTCCAACAATAACTGTGTGTTTCGACAACGCACCTCAGTCCAATACAGCAATAAACCGTTGGTGAGGAATGTGAAAGCTTGAAAAATTGTTTCAAGATTAGGTATATTCAACATAAATTTCGCGATTGTTTTCTTTGTGCACGTGTTTTGCATACATTTGCCAACTGCAAATATTTCCAAACTCTCATGGATTTGAATATATTTATATACATATACATTTACATATTTATTTGGTTACAGAAATGTTAAGAGGACAGTTGGACTTCTTTCGCATCAAACACACAAAATCGAAAACGAAATGACGTTACAAGAAGCTGGCTTTAATTTATTGTATCCGCAATGTGTTTGCTTTTCGTACTTAATTAAAAAAATATGCAAAATCAACAGAAAATAAAACTGAAATCAAATCAAATATCAAACAAAAGTTGTAGCCAAAACACATTTACCACAATCTGTAGTTCTACACCAGTCGCCATCGTTCCAAGTTCAAGCAGTGCAGCATCGGCTGCCGCCGCTACTAATCCTCTGCGCCGTTACCATAAAAACAATAAAAACCACAAAGCATTAAAAAGCACCAACTTGACCGAAAACTTTTATCGAAATAAGCAAAAATTCAAATATACTTATTCACATACACATAAACAAATGGAAAATTGGTTAAACTGCACATCCGCGCACAATAAATGGACAGACACACAATTGTACATTTATGTAGCGGAAATGGAAATGGAGAAAGTGGGTGGTAACGGTTTGTTGTTTTGCCGAAGTCTTACAACTATTTCGGTCTACATTGGTCGCCTGTGAGATAACTAAACTTACTATAGAATATAGAGAACATAATAGAAGTGACCTTACAGGACATGCGAAGTTATACGTGAGGTGAAGTAAATTTTTTGATGTTGAAGTTTGGATATCTCCTTCCACACAACTGCCAATCAGGTTTACATATTATTGTATCAGTAATACTAACCCTGCGTAAAGGTACGAATTGGTAGTTGTCATCGTTAACGGTAGTTGTAGAAAATGGATTGTTTCGATGGGATTGAACCACAGTTGATGGGCTTAATAAGGTTTGGATAGAAGGAGTTAAATTCATAAAAATATGCTAAACGAATTTTTGTAAGTGTTACTTTGGAAGCTAGAATCATATGAGCACCTTCTTTCGATTTTGAGGGAATAAGGTTGAAGAAGTAAGTTCTCAATTCTTTAAACATAAATAGGATAATCTGGTATCAGAAATGACATTGACATGACATGACAATGACAGAACATAAATGAAATTGTCAAAGTGCGTAATGGAATCAGCCCCAACAATTTAAGCTCATTCAATGAATACGACTGGACTAGAGTACTTCGTTTGCTATGGGTGTTAGTTTAACTCTTGGAACATCGTTCAAGAGCATAGAGCTGGCGAAAGTGATGATTGCATATTTTTAAATGATATAAATTTTATGGCACAACACTGCCGTTATATATTGTTTAGGTTGTCAGGTGCATCAGTCAACTTGAGAAAATGCGGTTCTGCTACAAGCAAGGGTTTTCAGTGGTGATTTCTTGGAAAATATTAAAACAAATATTGTTCGGAAATGATTTTTAATTGGTATTAAATGATGTTCAGGAAACATTAAGCGACATAGACTCGAGATCACTCCGCAGTCATGTTTATGATTTCCTAATAGGGTATATGCTCAAGCATATGTACATAGTTGTGTTTTTGTCCGGTTTCGGTCCTGCAACCACATAAATTATGTTAATACTCTTGGTATTCAACACGCCCACAAACTGTACGTGGCGATTTGATGACTGGACAAAAGGACATGTGTGATAGTGTACAAGTGTCTAGCACTTCCCACTTCATGTAACCATATCCACATACATATATAAGTAAATAAATCCATACACATATGATATTAGTCGGCGAAAAAGCGATTTTAAAGTGAACAGAAAATGAAGTAGAGGAAAAATTATTTGGAGGCAATCCGGCGGAAAATATATGTTTGGTAGTTTTAAAATTTGGCCTCAAGGTTTTGAATACGTGAGGCGTATGTATTTAAAAGTCTATTTAAATAGTCACTGGACAAATAAAGTGGTATAAAGTTATCATCCATTCTTACTTAATCGAATCTTGAAATCTTTCGTCATTAAAAGGAATTCATTGCCTGACTTTCTCACCCTTCGCCAAAACACAAAGAACTTCAAAGTACATCATCTTATTTAAGATAGATGCTGTACGCTTGAAAAACATTGCTGCCGACGGTTCTTCCTTTTGTAAGATCGTAATGAAAATCACTTCTTTTGATACACAGCTTTTATCAGTTTTCAATACTTATGTTAGGCAGAAATTGTATTAATTTATTTGTTAATTTTGTTAATTAATTTTGTATTTATTTTTTATTATATAAAACAAAGTAGCTCTCAAAACCCTGAGCCATCCATACAACTGAGCTTCCTGGAAACAAAATTATTCACTTTAGATGGTTGAACGACTCAGTTTCGTGGGTTAATGAGGGTTAATCCATCTTCAGCTACCGGAAGTTGATTGAAATTGTATACGTATGATTTACCAACCATTGACCAGGTGCCACCTTTCTTCATCTGGAAAATACTGCAATGGTCAAGGATTTTAAAACACAAGTTTCTTTGAGATATTTTCGAATAAGAGCGTTCTATATTCTTGAAATTCAACATCGGACCTTCGACAAAGAAGCGCACTGAGTTGTTTCTACACCATATATGTATATATAACTTAAATTTTTAGAGCTCGGCATTGAATATCATAAATTATTTTTAATTGCAAGCCATTTCAATAACAATGAAGTATCATATGGGAGCTTAAGTATATGGGAAGTTAAAATTGCCTTTATGAAACACAGTACAATTATTTCCACATCGCATATTGCCCACCCAAACAGCCTCCACTAAACTTGTTATTCTAATTTTCTAGTTCAATTCCAGATAAACGAACTGGCACAACGCCTATATCCACTCTTAGATAGTATTGCTGTAGAATGGGCATAATATCAAGGATTATACACGCATACCCTTACACTATGTGTTAGTGGCAGGACATTGGAAATTAAATCCATAAAATTGTTTTGTCCATAAAGTTGTTAACTGCTAGCTATGTAGCTGCGGTAGGAGGCAACGACTCATTGCATCCACTATAACGTTATTTATGTGGGTGTCCATTGGTCAGCATAAACTGTTGTTGTCGTCGTCAGTGGCACTTTTATTGTACGGCGGATTGTTGTCTGTCCGCAAATGTCATTTTGCCGTTATGTTCACAGTTATTGTTGTTGTTATTATTATTATTGGAGTAATTTGTAATGTTGTTGCTTGTATGCTGTATAATTTAATGAAGCTATTGTGTTGATTATGCTTATCCTGTTACAGTTGAACACTCCTTGCGATATGTTTTTGCTCCTTTTTTTTGCCAAGGATACTCGTGTAGGTATTAGTTTGCTCATGTTTCGATTATTTCTTTATATATGTACTCTATATTATATGTATATATGTGTATTTCTTTATATATATAATATGTACATATATATTATTTTGTATATATACATTTATATATATATATATATATTATGTCATATGATGATATATATGATGCATATAAATATACATATATATACCAGGCAATTATAGGTTTATAGACAAATTTATAGAAGTAAAAGTTATAAAAATATCGAGAAAAAAAATAAAAATAGAAATATCTGAACCGGTTTGTTCCGTTTTTGACATTAAACTAAAGTATACCCGATAAAGCATACACATTAATTTTCATGAAGAACATAATTTCACATATTGATCGTTATATACGGTATAAAGTCAACCGAAAGAACGGAATGAATCATATTCGGTTTACTATATAGGGACTAATGCAAAGTATTTATGCGTTTTGAATATTTTTGAAAGATAATTCTCACAATTCAGCATCTCTATTTGTTTTAGTTTTGTTTTGTCTTGATATCTTCATTAATGCTTGAGCTAGATATTGTAAAGTACAATAAGCTGGTGGAATTCAAATGGTTGTGGCGGCATTAGAGTTATGTATCAAATTTCAATTGATGCATGAGATAAGATTTGTTTTTGTTTTTGTCGACTATGCCCACTTTTCAAACATTTAAAAACCAAACAAAATATCGAAATATCGCAAAATTTACTAAAATATCATATTATAATTTTTATTATTAAATTATATTATAATATATTAAAAATTATTTACCCATATACTAAAGATAAATATTGCTAACTGACTAAATTAAGCGTCAGTCTGAAACGTCAATCTGAAACGTCTCTAGTATTTTGTATTATTACAAGAGTTTTTGTATTAAGTAATACTAACATAACATAATCTAGCATGTGTCTGCTTAATTCACCCTTTATTGTCTCCAACTGCTCGCATGGGGTAAATGCAAAATGCATGCAACATATTGTCGAACATTGCCACAGATATACTGGAGAAAAAAACAAATTTTTAGCTATGGGCTCAAAGAATGATCGGCATCACGAAATATTATATATACATATATCCCTTCCATCCATATTGCATATCGTCCAACTTGCCGCACAAATTCACAAATTGCAGTCAGGACAACAGGTGGCCAACAGGACTCCTGTCAACAATTGCACTCATACTCGCTACTGTCACGAATTCCCGTTGACAGCCTTGACAGCCTACGGCCTATCAGTGCCGTAAAATGCCCACAATGAGGTGAAATGCATACGGTGGTCGATGGAAAGGCAATGAAAAAATGTGGCAAGGACAAAACATGAAAAAAACAATTTCCCGTATTGTTTGTTGTCAATGCTATTATTATTGCGAGTGAACTTTTTTGTGGCA
This sequence comes from Bactrocera minax, assembly GCA_021498325.1. Taxonomy (NCBI): domain Eukaryota; kingdom Metazoa; phylum Arthropoda; class Insecta; order Diptera; family Tephritidae; genus Bactrocera; species Bactrocera minax. Next base: position 477,283 of record JAKEEE010000121.1, on the reverse strand, counting down.
GTGTTATTCCATTGTTTTTTTTTTTTGGAAACATTGCGTCTAACTGACTAAGTAAATGACAGCAGGTGTTTTCATCAACGACTTTGTTGCAATTTCGACATTGTATTTCGATATTACCACCACAAGCCTGAATACATATCTGTTGTAGAAATGTGTAGACGTCAACTGGGCTGCATTTCCGTAGAAAATTTTTCTAAATTTTCTATTTTTACTTAGTTCGATCTGTATTGGTATGGTTTTTCGTATTTATGTCTCTGATGAAATAGACTGATGATATCGATAACGTCGGCTATAACAATCCTATTGTACGTACTCTCTAGATTAGATTAAGTGGTGCGGTCAATATGGTTTGGTGGTTAACAAAGAATATATGAAATACATTCCATTATAACAAAAAAATTCTTCACATGGAAAATGGCCCTACAATCGAAATCATAGCTAGCCTAGAAATCGTAGGTAGAAAAAAAACGATATGGAATCAAGGATATTGACATTTTCTTGGAAACGTTGCGAATGTGGAATAAATTGATTTCAAACCAAAAATAATGAGCACAAGAATCTTCTCAAAATAAAAATAATGTTATACTCCGATTGCGATTTATGTAAATATTACACGAGCTCTGAAATTGTTCTCCTTATATTAAAGAGCTAAATCTGATTGAATTTCTCAGGAAGTTTTACATGCTAACTTGCAAAAATCACACCGAAATTAAATAATATGTGATGCAAAAATATTGAAGTGAAACCAGTTTCTAGAAAAACGAGGCTAGAGAATTGGTAGAGTTAATGAGGAGAGATCAATTTGTAACTGCGCTGTCGGATCCAAATTATAGCGTGATGTGGATGTAGCATTCTCCGATACTTTTGAAATCAAGTGGAAGTAACTTAAATTGAGAGGACCTATGAACTAATGAAAACATTAAGTAAGCAGTAAATTTTCAATGGTTCTCAAAATAGCAGTTTTAACCTAAAAATTAACAGGAACTTTTAAAATGTTATGGAGCGATTTCACAAAATTTGGTTTCGAAGAGCATCGTCGTCACCATCATTATAGAAGGACAAAAGTTATCACTGTGGACTAACCTTACTAGTTAGACGTAGCTTTCTATAAAATTTTTCTATTCCCTAAGCTCAAACATGCGTTTCGAAGAACTCACCCTGAGACGGTTGAACTAAAAATTGCGATTGAAACAACTAAAGGCCGTACCGGAATAATATTTGGTTTCAATGTTGGTATTTTTGTATTAATTGAATTTTGTAGACCATTTTAAGGATTTGTGTGATGAAAACATGAAAGTTATGTTTTTTAACAGTTTGAATAAGTGATCAAGTACGAGATGGAGGATCTAAATCTTCCACATTTCAGAAGTTTGTAAGAAGATTTATTGGCTTCCGAATAACAACGAAACCTAAGAATAACACATGATACGATCTTTAGAGAAAAATCAATAGCTACAATAAATTATTTATTGCATTTGCTTAGAAAAAGCTATTTATCAGCAAATTAATACAAATGCATGCAAATGATTAGCGAATAAATAAAAACATTCTCTAATTTTCCGATGTTATATATGAAATTATGAAAAAATTAAAATCCAAAAATCCGTGAAAGCTCAGACGAGATTCAAAATTAAACTCACGGAATACTGTTCATTAGGCGTCACTAAGCTGTGACTGGCAATTTTAAAGGTTTGCCAGAAGAGGAAGCAGCAACTTAAGAAATGTCAAGACTATTATGTAGAAAGAGATCAACAAGGCATAAGGGAGAGGCATAAAGGAAAATAGAGATAAAACTAGGTTGCAAAAATTTTCTAATAAATAAAAACGTCTATGTGGGGCTATATTATCGTCTTTGATGTTCGGCAATAACTGCATAACTGGCACCAATAGCTGTAAAATAACTCACCGGGTGGCGCTGGATTCGAAATTATTTATAAAAGTTATTTTTATAGACTAATTTTCATAAAATCCATGATTCGCGAAAACTTACATATTTACTAAAAATATACCTATATATATATGTACTTATATAAAAAAAAAAAATACACCCACAAGTATAGCCAATTATTTTTACACTCATGGCATGATCTCAGTCTTAGTAACTTCAAGTTCAATTTACCGTTTTTTAGAATATAAATGTATAAAATATCGGGCGGAATATGTGCATAGCAAGTGAACAATAAAATCGTCGAAAGAAGCTGCTAAAGTGCGCAGTCAACTTTTGAAGACAAGTGGAAAAAAAACTACCGGCATTATTTAAATACAAGATTTTTGGAATTATTATTATTACTTCGGAATTATTATTTTGGTAATGTTTTTTGTCGCTCCTAGAGATTTGCTAATTCGGTATGTGCGGGCTTGAAAAGATATTTCCCAATTTTATGCGTCCAATCACATTTAATTTAAAATTGTGTTAAATGAATGTTGGCGTGATTATTTTCCGATATCGCTCATTTTTACATTGTTCTATTGTGAGGATATCAAAATGATGCTAAGTGCCAAATATGTTTGTCAAGTGCCAAAAAAAAATCCTGTTTTCCAATTTTTGCACGGATTCCTATACATCCCTTCCGTACCATCTTTACTGTAAGATTTAATGTTTCTGACGTGTCCCTTCTGTGGATTAACGCCCTTTTCGTAGTTATTAAAATAACCCTTTTATGAAAGGTGGGCGTGATTATCATTCGATTTCACTAATTTCCCCAAAGTATGAGAAATTACTAAAAATGCTTGTTCTGACCAAGTTTAGTTAATATAGCTTTAGCTGTTTGTGAGATATGTGCATTAAATCAATGGGAGGCAGGGTCATTCCATTCTAAAAATTTTCAAACCTCAGTTGCCCCGCCCTACTTTGATTCTTTGTACCAATTACAAGTTTGTGTCTTACCTCTGCTCTCTCTGCTCAGTTATAGCTTAACGGAATTTTGTGGGCGCGGTAGTGGTCCGGATTACGCACATCTCCAATACCAACCTTCTTATGGTAACAAGGAAAATGTGTACAGTATACAGCAAAATATCTTAATTTTTACTCAAGTTATCGCTTGCACAGACGGACGGACGAACATACAATCACGCGAAATTCAACTCGCCTCCTCATCCAGAACATTTGTATATATGTATACATAACTATATGTCGATCTCGATTAGTTTTAGGTGTTACAAACAATCGTTATCTTTAAATAAAAAGGGGGTGGTGAAAAGAATTCTACAAAAACGTTAGCTAGTTTTATTGTAAATTTGAATACAACTAAAAACTAAATTGGTTAAATTTTGAATTAAACGAATGGCGCGTGACGCGTGACACTTTCAGCTGTCAATGAGAGTGACTACACGCATTTTCCTCGTCTCACTGTAATTGAAGCTTGCCTAATTAAGTTTTTGTATCGTAAATTTTAAAAACAATTAAGAATTCAATTTGCAATTTTAATTTGGAATTAACACATGAAGTACAATTTTTATATACACAAATATATATACAATATTTTTATTCCATAGTTGGACATGAGTATATATTAATTGCAAGCATAACGATAAGAACATTTCGATAGTCCCTTTACTAATAACAGGGTTAATACTGGGAGATATTTATTAGCAAAATTAGTTATTGTGTCCATGTTTATGTATATATGTACACTTAAATAGCTAAAAGAGAGATAAGAAAAAGAAAATAGCATATAAAAGGAAGCAGCAGGTGTAATACCAAACAATTGAACAGTTTTAAAGAAGACGCCCAAGCAAGCAGCAAGTCCAGCAGTAAAAATTTACCTAAGTTAACCGCTGATTTCTAAAAAATTATATAAATATTTGCAAAATTCAAGCGCAACGATATGGATGTCAGTGGTACGAGAACAATACATTTCACAGGCGATCAAGAGACCACTGCACTGTTGGCGAAAAGTATTGGTAAAAAAAATTATCATATCATTACTGGTATTACTTTACGAAGCAATACAAGAGGTACCCTTGGGATGGTAGGTGTAATCGCCAGTCTTAAAACGTAAGTAACCAACATAATACAAAATGTAAATTTTTGCACAATACCGATATGGCATTTTAGTGGAGATTGCTGTTGGTCACTGATGCTATCAAAAATTCTAAAAGTTGGCACCTCTCTAAGTTGTGAATTGAGTTGGGACTGCTTCAATGATGGCGCACACACTGTGGCCTTGGGTGCAATGGGCTTGTTAGAAAGACAAGGCATTGGTATAACCCCAATTAGTGAACATTATAATTTTAATTATAGACATGCGCGTGGGCATGGTGTCTCTTTGGGATTTAGTAAATTCTGGACAGTGAAAGATTACGCCCTTAATGCGTCAGTCACTGTCTGTATCTGGAAATCAGCCAAGAGGACCACATCTGTGGATTTAACTGGCAATGCAAAATTCAATTTAGTTGGTTCATTACAAGGTAGAAACACATTTGGAGGCTGCTTGAACATTAATCATAATTTTTAAATTAAAAAACTTTTGATTGATTTGATTTTGATTTTTTATTTAGTAATTTACTGTAAATATTGTAAATTATAATAAAATATACAAACATATTTATTAGTAGTGTTATTACATTTTCACCTATATGTTTTTATATCCATTTAAATTCAATTTAAGCAAATATTGAAAAATATTAAATGCAGAGTTCTTCAACTAGATATGGGACAATTTGAAGATAGGCGTACATTCAATTATTGGAATCGCCTTTATATTCCTCTTATAACTAAATAAAGCTTATATTGATTTTCTATAATATCATTGGATAATGGAATTTGATTTTGAGAATATTTGAGATATTGAGAATATTGAATATTCGGATCCCTTCGGGTTTAGTTCTTACTTAATTTAATTTAATTTAATTTAAATTCATTCAATATTTCATTCTTTAAAAAATTCATATCAATTCATATTCATATCAATAATTTAATAGGAGTTTGCTGCTTTGATGGGCCTCTCCATCAATACGAAATTAGGCGGCAACCACAGAGAAAGTAATATGGAGATGGCGAGAACATATTATTAGAGAGTTTTTTCCCATTATAAAAAATTATTTTGGCTAATAAACTTTTTGAAGATATTCACAAATATTTATATAAAATGTTATCTAAACATCTATTCAGGGTTCCTACACACTCACATACTACATGGTCCTTTTGTTCCAAATAAATATACGAAATAAATATATTAATAGAGTACTACCGTCGAAACAAGAATTTGCAGTAACTTTTATAAAGCCCGCAAGAAGTCATAGAAAATCACAGAAAAAAATAAGCGATTAGTGTTGAGACAGCGATGCAAAACTTGGATGCAAAGTCGTTGAAGATTTTTATATAAACTTAACAAAAATATAATCCTAAAGTTTCCTGGTTATCTTCAGCAACAGGAGAATGTGTCATGAACCGATTAATATTACCATAAATAAAAAGTTGCTGAATTTGGCAGGTAAAGTACAAGAACATGCATGGAAAATTATAGAAATCCTTGTGGTCGACTCAATAGGGTCTTAATTTAAAAGCGATAATATAGACTTGTGTTAAAGGTGATATTTTTGCAATCATGGTCAAATGTTAAAACTTTAAATAAATTGTATATATTGGACAGAGTTCTCTCCCGGAAGCTTCATTGAGCTAATATACGGTTGTATATGTAAATGTATGCATATATGAAAGTATCTTCATAAGGACTATCAATTGAGAAAAAATTACCATAATAAAGCAATTCGCACACCAATAAACGTTTAGACTTGTCACGGATAAGAACAAAGCGCATAAAAATAAGCGACCAAAAAGCAGTGTTTCCGCCGAAGATAACCGTCAAAGAAAATTGTCCGACATGACAAGTTGATTATGACCATAATTACATGACATAAAGCTGCGATTATCTGCCCCCAAAGAATAGTCGAGAGCCAAGAAATTTGCATAAGTACAACGAGCGGCATTAAGCAGTTCACAACAAGCAAAGAAAGCATTGCTTAAGGACGCCAAGATGGGAGTGATTTTACGCAACTTTTGTCAGGCAAACAAAGCGTGTTTGTGCCAGCGCTTTTAAGTCTAAATATCTCTAACAAAAAAAAAGCTGTTTAGCTTTTGGGTTATATTGGGAAGCTACACATACTACCTTTAAGTGTGTAAACTAGCTAAGAGTGTCTGCCACCTATTTTTTAGGTCCATAATGAATAAGTGATTTGCAGTCTGTAAATATATAGAACTTTTGCATTTTTTATTGAGCTTCAAGCACCACTGCTCCTGGCACTGGCTCTGATCGATATTCCGAGTGAAATTGCAAATAAAAGCGCAGCGAAATACGAAAAGGTGTGTTGGCTTATTGCTGAGATTACGCCAGCTGACATGACAAACACGAAATGCGGAATGATTAAGTTCGTATGTACAAGCAATTCAACTTGTGAAAAAGTCAATAGCAACCACTACTTTTATGGCTTAGTGTGTTTATTTTGCACACCTTAAAGTGATGAGCAATTTTTCATGGCTTAACAGCGACAATATAATCAAACTCAACTGCCAACCGCCGAGTAATAAATAATATGCCGTTTTTGTTATATTCAGCAGAAGAATAATATTATTATTACACCGTCGTGTCAGACAGCAAACTCGAGCAGCAGCTTTGACGTTGAAATTCTTCGCATAAAATTAATAACGCCGATGAATTTTCATGATGTGCATTATTATTGCCAAATTATACACCTTATGAAGCACATAGTACACGGAAAAAGCATAAACAAAAATAGCTAAGATGTTCCAAAAGGCATATATATCATAGCGTTGTACGCCAACGCACGGCTAACTTGCTTTAACTGCAAGGACAACGGCAAATTTCACTTTTTCTTCCATGACTTTTTATTACAACTTACATTTTCGGTGTTTTTGTTTTTGTTGCTGTTGTTGTTTTTTTTTGTTTTTTTTGCATGTGCTTACAATTTTTATGCAAAGCAATTTATTTTGAATTATTTTTATGGCACTTAACGTATCCGATGCGTAAGCATATTATGTTGCAGAGGCCAATTTGAGCGCGCTGCTCTGCCGACAAAAACCTATACGCATAAATTTGGCTAACTAGATATATGTGCAATATGTATGTATATTTGAATGTGTAAGGGATTGAAACCCACTATTTGGAGCACGCCTGGCCGGAAAGAATTTTAAATAACGCTTACCTAGAAATAAATTTAAAAAATGGTTTGTGTTAGTGAAAGTTGCACTTGCACACACTATATTTAATATATATATATATTATTATATATATGTAAATATATTTTAAAATTTACTTATGATAAAACGTTAATGTTTTATTAAATAAAAAGTATTATTATTATATGCAAATAAATATAGGCCTAAGCTGCTTTCATGATTACAAATAGTAATCCAAGTTGCTACACTTGCCTGCTATTAATATTAGTGAATGGTATGTATTATTTGCACTAGTTCTCTCCATAATATTTTGGAAACTTGAATCGTTCATCTTCAGCGCACATAAAAAGATTTTGCCTTTTCTGAGATTCGAATGTTATCTCCAATCAAATACCAAGTTGCTTGTTCCTTCGATAATTTCTGTAAGTCGGACAACGATGTATTTTAATTAATTATATTTTAATTAATGTCTTTCAGCAGATTTTTCAATCTTATGCGATATGGTGGAAATTCGCTTTTTGCGCTCAAAGTCTCCCTCTGATCGGAATCTCCTCTAAGGCTAACATAATAAAAGACCGATGAAAGGATGATTTAATCCATAGTTCTATGGCGAAACGACTCAAAAATTTCATTGTTTGTCTACCTTCTTTTATGTAATCCTTTGAAAGCGAATTTATAGCGTGCTGCAGCTGGTCCAGCTCCCTGCATGATCTTAGTATGACCAAAAACAATTTTTAATAAAATATTTACAAAATAAATTGATATATAATTCATATGCACTACATTATATATTATCAAAGTGTAGCTGAGACATAATACACAATACACAATACAATAGATACGATAATTTTTTTACTAATTTTTATACTCTCTTATACTTTATAAGTAAAAAATCAATAATATATATGAGTTAATTGAAAATATTTCCCCGCCTCTGATCCTTGCACATTGCGAGAGTATAAAATATTCACCCCGGTTACAACCGAACTTAGCGCTTTCTTACTTGTTAATTATATTTTTATAGTCGTCGAGGCAACCTCAAAAGTTTTCGTGTTGTCTTAGCAATTGAAGTAATTTCAGTCGCCAATTCAAACTGTTTATTTGCCATGCATAAACAAATATTTTCAAGGTATTTTAATCCAACACGTTGAGTAGAAACAATTTTTCAATTAATATTAAGCCAAGCAATGAATTTTTCATATGTCGAATTTCCTTGCACACTCTCGTTGAACACCTTTAAAGCTAACTTCAGTACGAACGACGTGATACTACCACGATTGCATGACAATTCCCTGGATGTCAGCGATGGCCAGTATACAAGAGATAACGACTGCAGCAGGCAACAACAGCGGCCAAATCAACCGGAATCACTACGTCATTTGGCACTAGATGCCATCATTGTCAATTGGAATGGTAATAATTTCATTATGAATACAAGTAGCATATTTAAATCCAAATAATATATCGCTTATATGCATGTATACATACATAAATACATTTCCTGCCAGACAATCCCATCTTCGAGGATTTGACGCGACAAGAGGATCGCAACTACATACTTGCCCACCTGGATACACAGTTGCCGCTTAAGTTGCTCAGCGAACGCATACGTGACGATTTCTTTTGGCGCCGTTGTTGTCAGCAACGCTGGAAGCCACACCACCACGCGAATGGCCTGTCACTGGCGCAGCCCTGGATTAACATCTACATGCAGCGACATCTGCAGGAGTTCATTGAGCGCATGGAGACGTGCGACTACGAACGAGAACAAATGCAGGCGATATTAAACATTTGTGCACCATATGTAAATCAGCTAGAGATAAAATATTTGAAACCGGCCACAGATGGACGTAATGGTGAGTGGGGCGGTCGGCAAGCAGCAGGCGGTGTCGGGTAAAGTTGTCGCTGTTGAAAGCCAACAAATGGCAAGTGTATTAATACAATTTATTAGGTAAAATCTTGCTTTTGTCTTAACAACACAGATCACATTCCACTCGATTTCATATTGAGCAACTTGCTCGAATTGCAAACGCTACGCTTAACTTACGCCACCAAGACGGTGGGCAGTCACTTTTGTTTGGGCAGCAATACACTTTCACAGAAAGACATAATAACGCTGTCACGTGGCTTGAGTCAATGTCATGAGCTAGTGGCATTTTGGTGAGCATTGTTTAAGATTCATACAGGGTGTGCCACAGGATGGTTGGTATGTAAATATTGAATAACCACGATTGCTTATTGAACTCGCCCCCGAGTTTTTCAATATTCAATATTCTCAATATTCAATATTCGAGTAATTCAATATTCTTATTGGTGTACATTTCAAATGAATCTATAAAAAGAAGGCCACAAAGAAAACTCGGAATACCAAACCAAATCAAATTGTTATAAATTGTTATCAAATGGTATATAAATGCATATATATAATACCAAATAATATAAATAAATTTTTGTCAGTATTTTTAAGACTTTGAAGATTTCTTCTGACTTTACTTTATCTTACAAACATATTGCTTGATATTCGCCTTAAGAGCCTAAATCTCTAATGGTTTATTCACATAACATCGATCTATTGTGACATCTCACCTAAATATTCTACGATTGTCAAATTTCACGATTATTGAAGATGGAATATAAAGCATCGGATGTGTGAACCGATAAAACCTATCTCCTCACACTCAATCAATCAATGTGACATTTACTGATTGTTTGGATACCAACATAAATGTTTGAACACCCTGTACTCTCTATTCATGCATATAAGTTCATTTATTAAAGAATTTTTAATCACTTCCCTTATTTCTTGTGTCAGCCTTCATAGCACTAAGCTCGAATCTTATCAACTACCATTTCTGGCGCGTGCTTTAGACAAGGGTTGTCACAAGTTTGCCTCCTTCTCTATAATGCATTGTGCAATACGCGATGTGGGGATTAAAGAATTCTTGAGTGTATGCAATAAGGAATCATTTAACACACTGGAAGTGCTTGATTTAACGGATAATCGAATAAGTGAAAATCGAACTTTCTTCTTCTTTTAATTACCACAAAAATATGAAAAATCTGATATATTTTCAAACAGCCTCCGAAGGCGCCTACGTGCTCAGCCGCACTATGAAAGGACTCTTACTGCGTAAGTTAATTTTACGCATGAATCCCATAGAAAGTGATGGTGTCGCTGCAATATTTTCCCTTTTACGTGACTTACCCGTGGAGACACTAGACATCGGTGGCTGCTCAATTTGTCAGTCCATCACAAAGCTATTTATGCAGTTAATCATAAAAAATAAGTCTTTAGTGAGCATTGATATATCAAATAACGATCTGGGCGAGGTATTTGTAGATAATGAAAAACTGAAAAAATAAAAGCGGTATAATAAAATGTTTATTTCCCTCAGGAATTTGGTAAGCAGCTCTATAAGATTATTGGTTTCAATAAGGTTCTAGAGCATTTGGATTTGCGCAATACTGGACTAAGTTTGGATTTGAGAAATAAAATAAAGGAGGTTCTAAAAGGCAACAAAGTAAAAACTAAATCATACTTGAACACAATTGTAAGAAATAATAAATGTATATGAACCTTGTCTACAAAACTTGTATTACATCTGATACGCCGATATGAAGTGTTAAAGAATTGAGACGTTATATTGCGAATATTTTAAACCGTATCCGGATATTTGATTGGTTAATTTAAATGCTGTTCGAAATCTGTCGCCGAACAGTATGAACTATTAAATTATTTCAGCAGTGTTGATAAACATTTCCTTCGTCTTTTCTCAAATCGAAAATCTTTTTTGATCTAGACGAAGTTATTGATTGAGAAGTAAGTAATGCAACTCTACCACATTACGATGGTTTCATTGAACCATGAGACTGTTCTTAAGTTAATAACTGTCTTCGATTCGCTGGGTTTTGGAGAATACCGAATAACAAACGAGTAACATTAATCACATAAACATCTTATTCAAATAAGAATGGAAGAATAAGTCAACCAGCAAAATCATTCCTCATAAACAGAATTTGATAAAAGGTCCGGACTATAAGGTAGATGCATAAGAACCTCCCAACCAAGCTCCCGGAGCTTCTGGCGCGTCACTACCAATTTGTGTGGCCCAGCGTTGTCCTGATGGAACACAATTCCCTGCCTAATGGCAAAAACTGGCCGCTTCTGGGGATTACTTTCTTCGGACGGTCCAAAAGTTGACAGTACAGGTATTATTAAACGTTTGGCTATAGGGGGACAGCTCATAGTAAATGATTCCATGCCAATCCCACCAAAAACATAGCAAACCCTTCCTCACCATTAATCCTGGCTTGGGCACCGTTTACGCCAGCTCACTGCAATTCGACCGCGACCGGTTTCGCCTGATGTTGTAGTTAGCGAACCACTTTTCATTACCAGTAACCATCCGCTTCATAAATCGATCGATTTTTTTGGGATTCAGCAGCGCTCCAGCCTTATTTAAAAGGTTTCAAATCGTTTTTTGCACAATGTTCAGCTGCTGGGCAATCGAAACAGTGATTACATGGCGGTCGGAATCGACGATTTCCAATAGTTTAACGACGAAACCAAAATTGCACGTGATTGGCCTTACCCTGATACCGTAACATAAACATTATTCATGTTTTCAGCCACCTGACTTGCGTTTTCACATTTATCGAAGTGCTGGTGCCCAACTTTGTCTCTTGCTCAAACAATACTGAGTCAAGCAATCACAAAACTGTCTGAAAAGTTTTTTTTTAGCACTACTATATTTCTAACGCCATATAGCGTAACCCGGTCGCACTTATAGAGTGCGAGATACAGATTACTAAAGTCATCTATTAGAAAAGTAATGGACTATTGAATTTATATTTATTATACTTGACATTTTTAATGCATAATCCTAAACATGTTGCTTTCTTCTGTGATTATTAGACCACATTGCAATTTAGTAAAAACCTTTTTCAAGTTTCAGGTTTTTGATAAGCAGGCTTTTGTTCCATTTGCATATACAACAAAATTTAAAATGTTTACTCTTAAAAAATCCATCTATTATATATATCATGTCTGTGGTTAACATATCCGCTCACAAGGAGACTTGAGTTAAAATTTAAATACCTCGACGAAACTCTGTCTTCGCATTCCCATAGAGACTTGAAGTTCACTATATATCTTTATTAACATTTGATTCTAATTGATTCCTTCTCCTTCGGGAGATTCACACTCTTACGGGAAAGATAGTGCAATGCTGATTAAGTGTTAAGCTACATGCTACATTTACACATCATTTTTAAGTACAAAGCATTTAAAAACGTACCAATATCGCAAAAGGCAACCGACAGAAGGAAACCGTCATTTCATACACATTTAAATTTTGACCTTAAAACGCGTACTTTTTAATCCCAAAATTATTATACTTTTTTTTTACTGCCACCAAACTCATATGCAAACGCTTCGTAATGCTGTCGAAGTCAGCTTTTTCTAATTAGATTCCGTCACACTTTTAACCCTCTTAAAACCATTAACAAAGAAAAACACCATTTTTACTCTCTAAGGTCGTTTCTTTGTAAAAGGAAAGGAGTCTTGCTTACTAAAACAATGAATAAAAAAAAAACAAAGCGTAAAAAATAGCACACACACATATATAAAAACAACTTTTCCGAAGCAATATAAACAAAAAGTGCTAAGAATAACAAAATAACAGAAACTTTTGGCTGAAGTGGACAACCGCTTTTACTTAACGGAGCTACTTAATGTGTGTGTGCCCTTGTTGAGGGTGGTGTTGGCACTTAAGAACTACCATTAAAAGGGATGCCATGAGTATATATGTATGTGTGTAGAGGAAGGTGCCACAGGGTACAGAAAAAACGAGCAACCTTTGAAAAAAGTTAAGTGCGCCCAAGTAAAGCCAGCGGTGAAAACAAATTATCAATATATCTAAATGGTTGTATGTATGTGTGTATGTGTGTATGTGCTTAGGTAAGTTTGTATCAATTTTTGTTCTCTTTCCTTTTCATTTAATGGTTGTTGTACAAATTGCTGTAGGGATTTCAACTTTTGCCAACAGTTTTAATTGTCCTTGTAGTATTCTACTTTGAGGGGGAAGGTAAGCAAAATCTACAGATTAGATTTGGATTTTTAAATTATGGACTTTTGATGACTTGCGTACAGAGTAAGCATTTTTGTATATTTGGAAACTCCTTTGATTAAACAGCAATTACTATGAAAACTTTATTGATAAAGAAATATATTTACCTCTCATTTGGAAGGAGTATGCGAAATTATTTCCATACTGATAATTCAATTTCAATTCGTTTTATTGTACTCCTGTTCCTTCCTGTGCTGATGAACACATATACATATGTACATAGCTAACAAGACGAATCAATCAAATCAAGGATAATTTCAGAATGTTTGTCTATCCTCGAAATCTTGTCCATATATATGACAAGTAATTGTTGAACTTCTATGTACATCTCTGGGCATGTATTCCTATATAGGATTATATTAACGAACTATCGAAGATGTTCGAGGCAATGGTTGACTGGTATTAATCGCAAAATCAAATCTATGAGCAATCGTTAAATGGCGAAAGTCACAGGTATTTATCATACTTTGAGTTTTTGGACAATTTTCTCCTAGAAATACAGGTTATACCATTAATTTGAAAAACGATTCGGTGCGAAAATTCTAATTATTTCCGGAAATATCCAGTATTGGAAACTGAAGCAAATATGCTCCAAAGACTATTCCAAAATAAGGCATATGTAAACTTTCTAAAAAGATAGTTTTGATGACCTGATCTATGACCTGAAAATATTATGACTCTAATAGATAAAATATGAAATGGCACACTGATTGGAAAACAAGCTTTTACAAAACGGATTTGTTCTTGAGCAATAGCACTTTAATCATTTTAATTAACGATAATGGTCTCATTAGGATGAGATAACATATCCTATCTAAAACGACTCTTTAAGTTTATTTTGCGATATTTTTGGGGGAAACGCGATATTGAAAGATATGTACATATCTCATAGCCCAATCTTAAGCTTATACCGCACTGGAGCAATCGAAGAAACGATCACGTTAATGAAGACTATTGCTCGAAGGCGTCTGTCAAAGCGTTATTAGATATCTGTGTTACAGGTCACAGCAGTGCAGAATTAATTAAGGATTCCATGTTGATGATATGATTAAAAAATTTTATATCTGGGTCTTTTAATAATAAATAAAAATAAGAATAATGTTAGTCCTCCCTGCATTTTACATGGGGCTCAACGTCATATTGAATATTAATTTCAAATATCGCCTGTCCCCAAGGAATACTATTTGTTGTGTCCCATTTTGATATCTAATTTTTTCAATACCTGGAAATTTTGTCAGAGAAACTCCGAATAAATAAAATTTCTCATTACGTTCGAATATAATCGAGAGAGGCACACGATCGCGACAGCCGGTGTGATATACATACATAATTATATAATATATTTATATGTACATATATAAACAGAGACAATTTGATCTTACTTGTTGTTTCAGTGAAGTAATCCAACTATTGTTGATTTCTGTGAATTTTTGTTAATGTTTATCTCAAATTATCTATGTATGTATGAGTTGGTAAGCAAATCTTTTCACCTTTCATAATCCATTTCATTTTCCACTTCCCCGACATAATTTGCATATACAAACATATGGTCGTTGGAGGAAAAAATTTTCCGCGTATGCTATTTTTCAATTAAAATCAAATTGTTTTCTTGTCTGGCTTGGAAGAGCGTTGTTTTTCTTTCACTGCGACTTCTGTTTATTTAGGATGCTCGCAGCAATACTTCTGCATTGTTTATATGTATGTATGAATGTCGAAAAAGTGCTAAATCTATATATTACATGTTTATATACATTTTAAGACATATATATATATGGGTAACACACCATTTGCACATGCCAAACACATTACAACAAGAACACATTAGTTGGAAGTAACTGTCAGTCTAAATATTTCAAATATCATTTTATTTTTTTGCAAATTCATACCTAACTAAATTGTAAATTGAATTTAAAATAAAGCATACGAAAATAATAGACAATATCAACAACCAACACAAAAGAGCTGTGTAAAATATTATTTATTTTGTGAATATGTATATATCTATCTATATATAATGTGTGTGCAAGCTTCTGGTGAATATGGTGAACAACAAAAACTCAGGCATAGTGGCAGTCCTTACAACAAAATAGTTTTTTTTTGTGTTTTTTTGTGCAGTGAGAGGCATGTGTTTGTATCAACTTCCTTCCTGCCTGTCACCACTCTTGGTTAGTTGTTGCAGTGTTGGGTTGTGGCTGGTTGGATATTTAGCACCACATAAATCTTTCACGGATTCGCAATGTGATTTATGCTGATGTAAAGTTTTTGCGCAAAAATATGCAAAAATACTAAGACTGTGAATGTAATGCATATACAAACATACATACCAACATACATAGAAATACATAGAAATACATATTGTACATACACCTATAACACCCGCGTGTTAAGATGATGAAGAATTAATGGCAAGTTAAAATCCACATCACTGCAAGTGAGTTATTTTCAGCGTCTTTCGAAACATCAAAAATTTCAACTTCCTCCATTTCTTCTTCTTCCCTTATGTTCAATCATTTTGCAAAAATCTCTGAAAGATGCCTATACGCAATGCACTAACTATTGTAATTTATGCCATTTAAATTAAATGCCTTTTTTCGACAACGAATATGGGTAAAACCAACAACAACAATAACAACAACAAAATAATCAGCTAAACAAACGCGAGTGGGTTAAAGTGAAATGCAATTAAAAGCAATCGCCCAAAACCGTCTTAGTCGCTGCTGTGACCCCAAACCAGCTGGTGGCGCTGTTGGCTAATATGCCGTTACGATGAGACATCGCCTATTTGCTTGAAAAGTTATGATTTTTATTTATGATTCCTATTTAGAAAGACATTTTTTGTGCTGCTGGGCATCTTCATCGCCAAAGGGTTAAACTCATTTAATGGCGAGGAAAAGTTTGCAGCAAAAATGTAACGAGTGCGCCATGAAAGTTTTCAAATTAAATTAAAAATTGTTGATGACTCAGGCATTTTAGCTGATTTGGCGCAGAAAAGGGATACCAAAGATGTCGCTGCTATTAAATGTCAATAAATCAACGATTTTATTAAATGATGAGGGTTTATTCAAGAGATGTTACAAATTTTTTAGAATAAGGAAAATTAAATTTTTTACTAAAAAATTAAATAATATTATATTTTTACTTAAAAGATATTTAATCAAGATCGATTTGATAAGAGAGTTAAATAGTAGCTCTGATTTATTGTACACGTATTTAACACTAGCTAACTTCGATAGACCAAATTTAGAGAGTGACGAAACAAAGAATCGACTGGCATAGGCTCGCATAATCAAATGGAGATAGTGTTCCAAGCGGCTAAACCAATTTAATGAGGTTATATCATTTTGGTGAACAGATAAGTGGTGATATGAACAAGGCTGGTAGCGCAAAGAACCCTTTCTGAGATTTCTAAACCGTTCCCACTTCCTTTAAAAAGAAGCTTATTCATGTGGAAGGTCTTATAAACCATTCAGACTAGGCCATGGCTCTAAAGGCGCGTGTGTTAACATATTAGATATTTCACTCTTTGTCAGATGTTCAGAGAAAGAAATTTAAAAAAACAAATATTATTGTGAAACTGAAATATTATAAATAATTTCATCAAGAACAGCGAAGAAAAATATTAAAGGAAATAGGACCATTAACTGGTCAGGCACCACTACACAACAATCAGCCCATCACCAATACAAAACCTCCTAGGTGAAAAGATTTTTCTTACACTACCGAAAATAAAGTTCAAGACTCGGTCAAGTTTGAAGGTTTTACCCACAGTAACGGTCAATAAAATATTTGCATTGTGATGAAGTTATGTGCTGTTTGAGTGAAAAAAATATGACAAAGGAAAGCAGTTTTTTTCATTATAATTCATTCGCCCAATAATCGTTTCATACGTTTGCCTTTTTGGTTTAAACGCAATACCACATTCATGCCTTAGCCAACTTATCCCGTTTTCGGAAATAAGAAGTTCCTGACAAAAGTCGACCCCGCTAGCATAAATTACGCCTTTGAGTAACACGCCTATTACGTATCTATAATAGCGCGAGAATAGTTGCCGTTCGATAACTGTATACCAAAATTTTACATTACGAGTAGTTATCGACTACCTACCGCAGGGAACTTAGTCGGCGGTCGCCATTTTGTGTATATTATCGGTTACTATTAACAATGAGAAATAATTTTTTAGATTCTTTAAAATAGCCATAATTAATGTGCTTGGAAAACCACAGAACCACCTTAAGGCACAGAAATTTAGTGATTTCACGAAACGAATACACGAATAGACGATACGTGATTCACGAATATACAAATTATTTCTTTCTAATTAACGATTTCTGTCGCAAATTTGAGCAATGCTGCTAAATGCTTTAAACAGTGCTTCCCAAAAATGTAAACGCGAAGTTGTTATTTGCGTTTTCAAGTATACTGGCTTCATTACCAAAACGCAAAGCAAACTACTGTTATAATATCCAACGCGAGTATAGCGGCAAATATAACCCAGCAAACTTCTGCAATAAGTGTGTAAAATTATTAAACATAATATTAAAAAATAAATTATTGAAATAACTGAACGAATGGAGATGCGGGGCATCGATCCCCGTACCTCTCACATGCTAAGCGAGCGCTCTACCATCTGAGCTACATCCCCTTGCAAAGTTCGCCTAGCAACTATGCACATCGGCGCTGAGGTAGCAACGAAAAGTGGACGTGATAATCCTAACATGTTTAAGGTATTCAGTAGCGACCGGTAACACACGAGCCAATATACATTAATCTAACAAAAATCTTCAATAAACAAAAGCAAAACAAAAAAATTTTAATGCTGATATTTTGGGCGAAAACAAGTTTTTCTCTGTTAATTGATTGCTTAGTGTTTGAAGGTGTACTGCAATAGGAGCATGCATGTGAGATTTCCAAATGCTACGTTTGACAAGTAACGATACATGTGGCATATATGGGGGTACATGCATTTACATATAGACTTTCTTTTAATGCGGCTCAACTGTATCAATATATAACCTGCACATCTACAGATGTTTATGAAAAGTTGTGTTGTTGTTGTTGTTATATTTATATGACAACATATATATATATATGTACAAAAAAATTACTCAATATTTTAGATACTATTTTATGGAGTTTCTGAAGCTAGTAAAAGTAAAAATTTTTAATTTACTGTGAAGTTATTAGTTAGCTATTATAAATTCAATTCGCAACATTTATTATGTGGCTCAATGGTCTAGGGGTATGATTCTCGCTTTGGGTGCGAGAGGTCCCGGGTTCAAATCCCGGTTGAGCCCGGCCTAATTTTTTACAAATGTTTTGACATTCAAAAAAGTTATTGAGTAAAAAAATAATAATTTTGAAAACGACATCAAACAGTAAAGTAATAAAACGCTCTTCTCTCTTTGAAGGAAATCACTTTAAGTGAAAGTGAATTTAAAATTCGCATATTTATTATGCCCTGCGAACGAGTAACCGCATGAGTGCACACAAAATAAACAGAAAACGACAATAAAAATTATTTGCCTTTGCGGCGCCACGGTGTGGGATCCCGCATGTGAAATATAAATATATCTTGATACATACATACATACATACACATATAGCACATAATAATATCTAATACAGATTTTCGCAAGACGCCTCTGTAGTCATATAAAATAAATAAAGCGCTGCAAATACGACTATACATATGAATTAACAACAACAACAGCAACAAATACTATCAAATATATACCGGCATTAATATGACGCTTCGACACAACAAATATTCATGTTTGCCTGCATATTATCATATAAATACACAAAGAAACAATAAACAGTTGACAATGTTATTTTATTGCCCCCCAATAGCACTCGTATTGGTACGATGACACGTTGCGTAAAGGAAATGTGAAATTTTGCATATAAAAATTCAATTCAGGATTCTGTCGTTGTCATTGACAGTTTTTATGAGTATTTTACTCCTTTTCTTATTGCGAGCAAACAAGTTAAGTGAGTTCTATCTTAAACGGTGTATGAGTGCCTATGTGATGCTGCTTATTCCTGCATACTCTTTTCTTCGTTCAGCCGCAATTCATTTGCATATTGTTCCCCTCCCTGGTGCTTTGCGCATATGTTCGATATGTACAATATGAGAGTCTTGGGAATATCACATAAAACTAGCATTGAATTGACTTGTAAATCATGTGAAAGCTAACCAATAATAATAGCTACAAAAGCACGAAAGTGTGCTAAGAAAAGTCACAATCGAATGACGTGAGGATTAGAGCTGCTTTTGTTGTTGCTAAGGGAACTCCACTGATGTAACCCAGCAGAAAACGCAGAAAAATAGTCTAACCGCACTCAAAAAGATATAAGACATTCTAATAGAAATAAATCATTTATTAAAGGCGTCTAATTTCATGCGAATTTATTAGAGTCACCGAAACTTTCCCCCAAGAGAAGAGAGACCAAATGGTAATGCGGATAATGTAGTATTATGCAGCATATCTAAGCCAACCGATAATAAGAGAATCGTTGCCTTGATTGTCAGTTCACGGTTTCAAACCGGAAATAAATGACAGTCTTAGCAATGTAGCATATTAATAATAAAATAAGAAGTTATTATAAGAATAAGAAAATTATACGCACAATGACTTCTAAATCTCCTCATACAAAGAAAACGGTCGAACAACGTTAATCTAATGGCTAGTGCCTCAACCAGGCCTCAAAAATGTAGAGCCCAAAGTTAATGAGTCCATGTACAAAGTACTGCTTGTATTCGAGGCAAAAACGTGTTTTTTGCTGAGGGGCAGAAACTAAGATCCCTCATTTAACCGCTCTCTTATATTGTATGTCTTATCTTAAAATGTATTGAAACATATAGTCGATCAGTAAGGATTAAGCAAAATAATAGTAGGAGGAAAAACATAAAATCTGACCGTAATCGATTTATTAAGGATTATAGAGGATTAAAGAACAGTTTTTATGCGGTCGACCATTATGAAAGTACCACAAAATCGTTTCATGAAAATATTGCCATGGCCTAAAAATTCGACTACCCCTTCAATAGGCATGTATACTGGTACATTTCATGAAGTATCTTCATTTCAATAATACAAGTGGTTATAAACTCCTTGTATTATTTCCTTTAACTACAATAGTTTAGTTTTTCTATATAGAACCCTAATAAAAATAAACATTTTCTAGTACAATAATACATAATCGCTTGAAATGCCATAACCCATGTAACAAACGGGAATATTTTGGCCTTATGTGCACAAGTATAGGGGCAACTCCACGTAGATCGCGTGTGTGTTATTAATAAGTGACGATTATATTTTATGATCGCATATTTGCGTATATTAAATACAAAAACATTGAAAAAGAAAGAGTGGCAATTTCGTAATAAAACTTGGTTGGAAATAGATTTGTGGCATGTTTCGCCTTATTTCGGTTGTACTGTTTTATGATCACACATAATAATATTAATAACATAATAATATTTGATGGTTTGCTGACGTATATATTTTGGTTATAATCAAACAAATCCGATAACATTAGAAAAACATAATGTAAGAGGGCTTCGAATACCGACAAAACACAATAACTCCAACTAAGTTGGTTCGTTGCAATGAGTTCGTCCCGTGTTTGTTACTTTGAGACACAAATTTGGAACAGATCAGTACGGTAATACTTTATGGCATTCCCATTTTATACTCATGCAACATGTTGCAACAGAGCATAATACTTTAGTTCACCTAACGGTCGTTTGTAACATCTAAAACTAATCGAGATATATATAGAGTTATATATATACACATAGATCATCATAGATCATAGACATACATCAGGATGACGAGACGAGTTGAATTCCGTCCGTCTATCCGTGCAATTGATAACTTGAGTAAAAATTAAGATATCATGATAAAATACTGCCATGCCCATAAAATGCCGTTAAACGAGCCCTAAATGTAAATAAAATGCTATAACTAAGTTTCCAATTAAGATATAAAATTTAAATTTGGTGCAGGGCGTCGCAGTAGGGAGGGTGGGTTGAAATTTCCTGAAAAGTAGGTATTTTCTCCGCCTCCTAATAGGTTTAATGTACATATATCACAAACCGTTAAAGCTATAACAACCAAACTTACTGGGATCAAAATTATTAAATTCTCCAGCACCTCCTTAGATGATGTGAATGAGGGTTAATTGGGTGAAATCGGATCAAAACCACGCCCACTTCCCATATAACGATTATATTGAAAACCACTGAAAGTGCGTTAACTCGTTGAAGAAACATGCCAGTTCATGCATTGAATTTCGCAGTCAGGATAGTAATTAAGTTCTTCGAAGGAATTTGTGTAAAAATTGGACAGTGGGAGTGCCACCGCCCATTTCTGGTGAAATTCTATACCTCGGAAACTACTAAACCGATTTGAACTACATTTGGTACGTGATATTATATTTGCATCCTTATATTACAGTGTGAAAAAGGGCAAAATCGGAATTCAACCGCACCTACTTTTCATATATCACAATTTTAAAATTCATATTATTCAAAGAAGAGGGTTACGGACCTCGCTAAAGGTAAACAAAAAGGTCATTAACGTCGGGGAAGGTGGTGGATCTCGCTAAAGGTAAACGGAGAAATCATTGACCTCGAGAAAGGTTTTGTACCTCGCTAAAGGTAAAGCGTAATTGACATCGGGAAGAGTTGATATCTTATATTATATACCTTATATTAAATTATATCGAAGAAAGCTTGGACTGACACCGAGACCAGAAACTGTTAAGAATAAATGCAAAATGTGTGATTACTCAATTAAATTTATTTCCTATTATGCAATATATACAAATTATTTACTTGAAGCATATTATACATACCATATTTAATGCGGTAAACTTTATACCATATATATCGTTATATATGGTATGTGAGATAAGGCAAGCAAATTCGCAGAGTATCTTCTCAAGATAATAATTTGTAATTTTGTTGAAATTGTGGAAAATCGATTAAATAATTTCCCTAGCCCCCATATACCTAATATAACGATTTACAACCTTCCATTAGACCTTATAACATATATTTCGGTCAATGTGCTCCTGCACTCCCTGTGCTTCTGATAGCAGTGTGTTCATGTGCCTCAATAGAATCCATTTTGTTTTCTCCTGCAAAACTTACGGTTTAAGGAGAGTGACGACAAATATCGGAAGAACATCGAACTTGTTTGTCTCAAAACATCTATTTTTGCTTGGATGATTGTTATGACTTGGAGCCTAAGTTGACACAAGCATTGTCTTTTTTCCATTTCTTCATTATTAATTATTTAATATTTTTTTAATTTCATTAAAAATTTACAAATGCTATGTAACTAAGCTCCCGCCGCTAACATAACAAAGAATTAATGTACATATATATACATACATTAATATATTATATATATATATATATATTATAAACATTCGCGCGCAAATCATCTTCCATTTCGTTTACTGAATATTAATCAAGCTCTTCCAAGCAATTCGCCAACAACCTGCCAATATTTGCCAATCAATTGCCACAAACACAAATTGTCCATTTTCCTGTCCGGAAAGAAATTTTAAAATTCAAATATAAAATAAAATTCCAATTGAAATCCACAACACAATGCGTACAACAAGGCAAGCCACTCCGACAGTCAATCGCAGTGAACCCAAAGAACTCAATGAGCTCGACCAACCGAATCCGAAACGTGAAAGCGAGAGTATAGCGAAGCATGAGTCGTCACCTAAAAAGCCAGAAACACAGCGGTGGCAATACCAATGCGCCGACTAAGTGTGAATATACAGATAAAGAAATGGGTGGCAAAAAGGTAAGACCAAACGGGAGGGATATAAGGGAGGAGATGTGAATGTAGCCGATTTTTCAACCGCAATAGTCGTATTTCCACTTTGATTTTATAAGACAGCTGAAGAGTGTACAATAAAAAACAGATATATAGATATAGATATATAGATTTGTGTAAATATATAAATATAACGGACCGCACTTGAGCACATGGCATATAATGAAAATCCCAAGTAGAATGGAAATGAGAATGAAAATTAAAATGAAGTGGCAAGAAGAAGGTTTTCGAAGAAGAAGCATAATAAAGTCAATGGGAACAATAGGGCGTAAAGAACAGCAGCGGGCGAGTAACAAGTCTCTGTATAAGAGCAAGTTTTACTGAAGCGCTAAATAGCGGCTGGTGTAGGTGGTAATGGCGATAAGTCTAAATTGTTCAAATAAACTGTCACAGATTTTAATTTTAACCATTTGAATATAAAATTGCGTACAACAACAGTGAAGACAAGAATGGACAGTTGTTGGCTGGCGTAGAGAAATGGTATGTCGACAGCAGGTCAGCTTTCCACAGCGGAAGTTGGGTTGACAACGGTAAGCCATTTTATTAGAATCTTCGACAAATGGACTTTGAGGAATTCAGGAATTCGATAACAAAAAAGCGAAATGTTAAAGGAATTTGACAGCGAATAACAAGCGCAACTCATTAGTGGCTTTATGCGAAAGTTTATAAATATGCAATGATTTGCCGACGGTAGAAAGGCATACCGGCATAAAGAATAAAAAGAAACAGAAACATTAAACGCAATGCTGATAAAATGAAAAATAGCGTCAGCTCATTAGCACAAATCAAGCTGGCGATTGTCACTTGCATTGTCACACATGGTTGGCCGTCGGCCGTCAGCCGCCATAAAACATAGTATGTCCGTAACATAGCACACATTTTCCATATCCATAACATACATACTATGTACTATGTATGCAGGTACGAGTATATAAAGAAAAAAATTGTTAAAACAAATGGTCAAGCATCACATTTCGCAAATTTGCAATTTACACATTAGCGCAGACATGAAAAAAGGAACAGCTAAAAGCAACAGAAAACGACATAAACAAATCATGAAAAAGTGCAACTTATGCGCAGACAATAACTTAGCTACAGTTCCAACGGAATGGACCATAACAAACATGCAGAATTATTAGCATTATCATATTCAGCGCAGCAAGCGTTATATAATCCATAATACGGATGTACATCTAAGAGGACGGTGTGATAAGCCAGCGAATTTGCCGGTTGTCTTAGAGTTCGATGTATTTTTTTCACTTATTATTTGGTTAAATTTTATCACAAATTATAGGTTAACTCCAGGTCTAAAAAAGTAGAATTCAATACAATAGTATACTCTTACTTGCTCTCTAATTCTTGATGTGCAATATATTTAAGTGTTTTAACTGTCTTAGCTGAGCTCACCATAGTAGTTTCGAATCTTTCGAAACTCTTGATTTAAAATTAGCATTTCATAAGCGCTGTCAATCGTCAATAATAATATTTTTTAGCATTACTCCATATCTACTCCTGTGGCTCGATGCATTCATACCAAGACCTTCAGCAGTTTTACTTATCGCTTTTAAATAAAAGGTCCTCCAAGGCTCAATACTATATAAACAGTCATTTACTATATAAACATAACTTATATATTAAAAATTTTTTTTCTTATTGTTAGTTAGCAAAATAATTGTCCAAACTGCTTTGGTGGAGTCCACCTCAAAGCATTAGTTCTTTCTTCATTTCGTCGTTCTGTAATAAATATTTTTCCATAATGTTTTATTTTTTCCAACGTTGTGGTTTTCTTCATCTTCCAAAAGCCTTAGCAGAATCTCATCAAGAAACTCATGATCTTGAACCTTTGTATTCATTTAGAGAGCGCCGGATTTGATTTCGATTCAACAAAATATATCGATATCCATCGAAAAACACTTACTGCTCATAAATCTTTCGCTTCCGATATCTTTCCTCGAATAACCCTTGAATCGCTTCATTGAATGATACCATCTTCTAAAATATAAGAGATTTTCATTAAGGAATACATATAAAGACTACTTCTTTCGAATAAGCGTATATAGTTGGGATTGTTTTAAAATTTCATTCTTCATTTGAACGAAATGTTTTATCATCACGCATACCTTTAGCTCGCGAACACAAAACTATTGGCATTATCTTTTTTGTTTGGTGCAAGCTCATCAAAGGAAGTAATAGACCATTACAGTACTGAGAAGAGCCCATGCACTAAACTTTTTGAACAAGTAAAAAAGTCGATTGTTCATTACTAAGGACTCCTGATGTTTGTATTAACTGGCTATAGCCGAGTATGTGAGAAAATAATGTACATTGAAGCAAACATGAAATGTCTGCAACAAGAACCTCAATCATCGATAACCGAAAATAATTTCAAAAATGTATCCATCATTCTTGATGGGTTCTCTCTTGCTTGATTTCTAATTTGCCAAATTTCCATTTGGCAATTGATTTAATAAAAAAGTACTTTGAGAAATTTCTAAAAATATAGAACGGTAAAGAGAAATTTATATTTTCGTAAAAATATGCGAGGTTTTAATGTGCTTAATGAATTTGGAATGTTTGTGAGTTAAACATTTGGCAGTGTTGCTATTTTAACCGTCCTCGTATGACTCACACTATATCTACGGTTCGTTTACACACTATTTATATGAATTACATAGGCAGCTAAATTGACAAAATAAAAGACCGAAAATCCACTGTGGAAATTTACAAATGATATTGGTACATTGCTATTACCATAAGCCTCATCAAGAGATATCAGCTAAGGAGCAGAGAGAAGTGAAAACAGTTTACCAAATCCACTGCGTGTTAGTATTAAGTATATACGTATATATGAAAATACATAAGTACAAGTTCACACTCTTTTTACATGTCCATTTTATTACGTCTGTTAGCAGTGATAAAATTGTGT
The DNA here is from genome assembly GCA_021498325.1 of Bactrocera minax. Lineage (NCBI taxonomy): Eukaryota > Metazoa > Arthropoda > Insecta > Diptera > Tephritidae > Bactrocera > Bactrocera minax. Next base: position 451,228 of record JAKEEE010000121.1, on the reverse strand, counting down.
TACAAGTCCACAGCGGTATGCCACATACTAAGAGAACAAATCTACCACAAATACAACTGAAATCACCCTCATTACAGATTAACATTTACCATGCCATGGGGGAAAAAACTCAAGCCAACAATGAGATTCTGCTGACCGCCAGACGACAAAAGGCGAGAAATTGTCGGGTGGTTACATAAAATTAAGGTCTGCACAAAAAATGCCACGCTAGGCCTGTCGTCACTAAAACCGACCGCTGTCAGCAGTTTTAACACCAAAATGGTTGTAGGCGGTGCTACGATGGCGTTGAAGCAAAACTGAAATGAGATAATAAGGTGAATGGCGGTCAGTGAGAGAAGGAAGCGGCTTAAGAAACTTACGAATGCTTAAATGAGGTGGAGAGAGAAATATTCGTATCACAGATATGCGAAAAGTGTGGCAACATTTAGTAAAAATTATAATAAAATATTATTCTAGTAACTACAGATTTTTATAGAAAGAACACAAATGGAATTAAAGTAATGAAGAATTCATATGATTCAGCTGTAAATAGGTTAATATGGCGACATATCATAACAACAAGCTCATCATAATCATATGATTCTTTTAGATATAAATGAATAGAATTCTTTTCGAACGAGACTAATCATGAATTACTCTGTTTAAAGATTATTCGAACATTTTTTTACGGGCAGTTAATTGATAAAGAAAGCGAAAAGACGGTGGGGAAGAAAATGTGGTGTATAGATAATAATAGAATTCTACAATCAAATATCTCCAAGCCGTACCGGAAGACTGATGGAAGTCTATTCTGATATCTTTTCCCTATGATATATCTTCTCTGTGACGACGACGACAGTGACGAGATCTAATTTCGATGAGTCACAGAATTGTTTTCAAGTGATATAGTGGTGGTTATAAAGAAAGGACACAGTTTATGATGTGAAGACGTTCCAAGAAAACATGCCATAAGATGTTCCAAAGGAGATTCCTACTTCTGAGATATTAAGATAAGATAAAATTTTTTGAAATAACCTTTCTTAGAATATTTTTTCGGAGAATTTGGAGACATGCCAATTTGATTGGTATCAAAAACGTTCACATTTGACTATGGTAAGAGTGCACCACGATAGTATTCGGGTTAACAAATGGTTTTTTAAGAATTATCCTAACTTATGGTTTTCCAATTTTGGGTAATATAATTTTGTTTCGCACTCTATTAACAAAAAAACGGATAAATATTTCAACGTTAATCATTAAAAATAAATAGCCGCTATCATTATTTCTCTTCTGTTTCACCAACATCTTGACAAAGTTTGACTAATGCGCCGTTGTATTCGAACACATACGCGCACCTGTTTGAGAGTAGTGTCACCAATTCTATTGGCTCAAACTCCAACGCCACAACTGTCAATTTTCACTGCGTTTACCGGGCGCTTAAGTGAGCCATTTATCTTGGCGCTACCTCAAGCGACAGCATATCAGGCGCCAATGCCTCTGGCCTGACACCTCTTTAGTCAAAGCTTAAATCCACCAGTCACCAACCAAACCCAGATGCAAGTATGTAATACGCAATCGATACAAGCGACGAACCATCGGGGCAACTAACTAACCTTTCATACCACCATGAAATAAGCGCACCACCATTGCCACATTGCCACATTGGTGTCTTAATACAAAACCATTTATATTCCGATTTCCACTTTACAACAAAGTTCAAGTACAAAAACACAAGGCATTTCGCAGGATTTCGATTATGCCGGCGATATTCTTGAACATCAATACAACAAGTAATTTACAACAAAAATACCAACGCAACACACAAAACCGCTGAGGAAATTGCGGCGCCTCAAATGAGTTGGGGGTGGAGGTTGGCAACAGAAATCGAGGATTGCTATCTTTGACGGTTGCATTGACTGTCGATTGTGGCGCAAACCAATGCCCGTTACCCCTTAACCACCCAGTTAGGTTTCTCTCCATCCCGATTTTCAAGTATGTAGTACGCTTGTTGTGCGTTCGCCATTAAATATTGGCGTTGAAACAATTTAACAAGGAAAAAACTAATCGAAGTAAGAATAAATAAAAAGATATAAAAAGAGAAGGAGGAAAAACATACGTATTAAAGAAATAACAATGGTAATGGCAGTAAAAAGCAGCGAAAACAACAAATGAAAGGAAGTCGTTTAAAAGTACAAACGGACATTATTTATGGCCCAAACCATTAGCCATAATACCCAAACTGCCAAATATCTAACCGTCTTCTGTGACCAACGAAAGACGGGGTAGTACAGTGAAAACCACTTGTAGGAAGTGGCTGAGGAAGCGCGCGGTAGAAAAAAAAAAACCGAGCGATGCAGTGAAAGAACGCTACTTTCTCCCTTCCTGCTTTCCCTTCTAATATCTACCAAATATATATATTTGTTATATGCATGCGCATGGAGTGCTGGTGACCAAATCCATGCAATACTTCAGTTGGCGTACGTATTTCTTTTTGTATTTATGTAATAGCATTTACAACTGATATCGATTTATTTTTACTTACTTACTTACTTCCGATTTTTTCGTATTTAAACTTAAGTATATGTTTGCATATATATACTTAGATGCATAGTCAGTGCTAGCAACAAATACCGTTATTTGCGTATTGAGTGGAATGTAGGCAAACAGTTTTTAGTGAAAAAATGTCTGTGAAAAAATTCTATGTGAGTAATCTTGTGATTTCAAAGTGCGGTGAACCATAGAATATGAGTAATATAGATATATTGGGGAAAGTCTTATTTAGATTAGTATTAGTGGAGAAGTTTAGGTAATATTCGTATATAATATAATTATGGCTATAGAGCTTCTTATATAATTAAGCAGTGAACTATTACACTCGAACTTCCCATAATATTGTAATTAGGAGCCTTCTTTACATTGAAACTAGCCAATCAGGAAGGATCCACAGGCGCAAAAACTCTAAGATGGGAGAAGTTACAAGCTTGCTAAAAAACCTTAAGAATAGAAGTACTCGAAATCACGTGAACCTGTAGACGTGGACCTGTAGAAGTGGACCTGTGGATGCACCTATAACCGGGTGGTAATGTAACATATAATAAATCTGCGAAAATCAATGCACCTCAGGCTTATGTACCCAACCATACATGTATGTTGACTAAAATGTAAGCGGCTTAAGTAGAATCTACAATAGCAAGATAAACTATGAGAATCATTTGACATTCAGCCTGTTTAATAAGTCGTATTGGATTCCTTAGAGACGAATAAGCAAACCTTAACAGTCCGCTCTAAATTAACTGATTGAACTTTGCTTGCTAGTTAAACATCTGTCCATGATAAATGCGAATGACACAGGGAAAAAAAATCAACACAAGCTTCCAATATGGCTGCTTACTGCATCAATCTCCAATCCAAATCTTCATCAAATCATCAATCCAATATCTTCAAATCTACACGCATTATTTGTGCTCGTAGAGGTCATCTGCTAAATGTGCTATTAGAGAAGGCAAGTCAGAGTCAGGCAGCGACTCTGTTTGTTCTGATCTCAAATGTCGATGTTCGATGTCGAGCCGAGTGCCCAAAGATGCTTGCATACTTTCTTTGCGACAAGAGAGTATGCCGAGAGAAAGTGGAGTTCACGTGGTATGAAAAAGGTCTTATCACGAGTTGATCGACTTGAATTATAGATAGCGAAGCAGGTTGATGGAATTGCTTTTGTTGAAACCTGGAACAACAGCCAATAAATATAAACTAGTGGAGCAGGAGCACTTTCCTATTTAAGAAACTGAATACACCTCCTCCTTCCATAGTCCGTTGTTCGGTTAAATGGTTCAACATAAGAAATGGAGAGTCGAATTTTGGAATTTTAGAATTTTTATCTTGTTTTGATATTATATTCTAAATTCACACAAAATGCCTGCATGAAAATTTAGAATACTCCTGTATCAGATACAACATACCACGCCATTAACACCTGGTTATGTCTACTTTTCACATTCCTATATGTTTGATATCCTGTTAGAAAAAGAGCAAGAGGAAAGAGGAAGTTGAAGAGGAAGTAGCAATTTCCTATTTTCCAAACAAACTCTCATATGACAAGCGGAGCATACAAATTATCGAATCATGTGTAATGCATCAAAGCCTTCCAATACATCCTTTACTGAAGATACCGGTGCGTGTTTAAGATGTGATTCATGCACATACATAGACATGTAGTAGGCATGTACTTAAAACGGATATTGGGTTAAAACTAATGAAAACAAGCCGCCTCTAGTGCAAATAATATTTCACGCGCATATTTGATAAGCTGCCGGCAAACAACAACAACAATGAAACGGTAAAGAAGTAAAGTTAGCTAGAAAATACTCGTACACTCAGTTGGTTGATGGTGCTTACGAAATTCCGAAGTATACGATGGTAAGGAAATATATAAATGCTTACATACATACAATATATATAGAATACATATAAAAAAACATAGTTGAAACACCATTTGCATTGCTAAGCAGCGATTTAGCATAGAAAATATTCTCCTAATTGGCTGTGATAGCACCCGAGGGAGTTATAATGCGAGTGACAGTCCAACCCAGTGCAGTGAGTAAGAAAAACCCGTTCGACACAGCGGCGGTGTTGACGAAAGGGGTTCGTGGTCAGAACGCGTGCTTTAGCATGAAATTTCGTTTGCTCCGTTTTTGTGTGTGTGACTGTGTGTGTGTGTGTGTGTGTGTGTGTATGGGTGTCGCAAGCGATGTGTATTAAATGTTGGTAAAGCGATATGCCAGCCATTCTTCAGTGCTGTGACCAGTCGACCAGCAGTTTCGCTTCTCCGCCAATACTTTGCAATGCTTACCACTCGCATTGCTCTCGTTGTTGTTGTTGTTTTACAACATTAAGCCGCCAGCATGTACATTTGTGCCCATATCTGTTGGCATTTAAGTTCAACTTTCTTTCATTTTTTTTTTTTGTTTTTGTTTATTTTTGCGGTCTGCTGCCGGTGGGTGCGTCTATCAACGGCTTTCGGTATCATTATCAGCATTTTATTATCGCTTGATTGTATGCGTATTTGTTAGCCTGGTTAAACAGGTTTGCCATTGCGTTACATCACATGAAAAGGGTCTCTTAAAAGATGATCCTTTAACAACCAATGCAGAGAGTTAGCAAGATACATGTGCTTCGTGTCCAGTTCCTTGAAAATCATGCTATTTGCAAAAAGCAGCGGTTTCGTGTTTATTTTTTTTTCCTCCTTTTGCGCACTTTATTATTATTTGTGTTTATTTTATTACTTTTTTCGGGTTACTTTCTGAAATTAGCTGCGCGGTCAGCAATGAATCGTCGGTTTGGTCTTATCAGTGTTGCCACGCATGTAGGAACATACAGCTTTCTAATCGCTTTTACACGCTTGAATAAAACAGAAATTAGCATTTTGTTTGTTGTGGGAAAAATTCAGTGATTTGTTGGAACTTTTTTTTTTTTGGTGGAATGTGCGCATTAATATTTCTGGTTCATGTGGTTAATGGTTTGTTTGTTGACCGCTTTGTGTAAATGAATTAAATAAGTGCAAGATTAACCTTTCACCGCTAGTGGTTAATGATGGGCAAAGAGAAATGGGGAACGGAAATTAGTTATGAAAGAGAAACGACTGATAATACATATGTAATATATGTATATTATATATAGCTCTGTGGATTATAAAGAAGGATTATTTCGATTATTTTAAAGAATGTGAAGATTTTATATAAAAAGTAGTTGAATACTTTATTACATTGAGGACAAACAATCTGAGCTCTGCTTGAGCAAATGTCCGACTAAGGTAGTCTAATATATCATGCTGAGTACGAACCGCAATGGAATAGATTACTTCCAAGTTTAGTCTTTCATAACTAATAAATGGAAATTCTGCCTTTCGGCCTTCAAAATTTACCAGCTACTCCTAATGTACATACTCTTAGTACGAAGCGAAGAAAACCCACAATCTCTGTTCAATAATGAATAAAAGATAAAATATCAATTGCTCGTGCATTCACAAAATTTGGGTAAAAAGTTTCGTTTTCCAAGGTACCCAAGTAGGACCACTTTCGGCAAAAAACGTTTCTCTAAATTTCCATTGTTGTTGTTGTACCACAGAAAAGAGAAAGTATACGCCATATAATGCTACTTCGGAATTTTGGTCGTGGACGGTGAAAGTTATAAAAAAAAACAAAAGCCTCCAAGGTTTTGGAAATATTAAGCGAAGAGACAACTGGAGAATTGAATGGCATGCAATGGTCTCAAACGATGTAAAAAGTAAAGTGGAATTACAGGAAGAGAATTACAGTTATTTTTTCGGGTTTTGCATAGAGTCGTTAGGCATGAGGTTTTGGTGATGTTTTTCATCTACTCATTTGAGTATCCTAAAAAAGTATTGCAAAATGAAAAGTTGTCCGAAGTTACAGATCTGTCGTTGACCAAGTCGTTGACCAAGTCGTTGAAAATTGTACTTATAATACAAATTATATGTAGTGTTCATTGTATTTTATATATGTTGATATTTATGGATATTTCAAATGAGTTTTTATTGGTATCTCTTCTTAATAAGGCTTATATGAGATCACGGAGAAATCTATTGGAAGTAAGGAAATCTTCAGCGGACTGGAAGTAGTTATTGGGACGTAACGTCCTTCTATATGAAATACAAACGGTATTCAAACAGAAATTTTCATATTTCAATGTTCATTCCTAGTTATTGGCAAATTATTCTATTATAGTGAAAATTGTTCTGTTTTCTCTCTTTAAAATAATATATAATGTATATATATATGTACAAAAAAGAATTTAAAAAATTTTCTATGGATTGCAATATACATATGCATATAATAAAAAATTTTTTTTTTGTAATATGTCCGTATGAATACTTTCATACACAAAAAAAAACATGAAAACATAAAGAAAACATCTTGGAACTCAATATACCAAAGTAACAATATACTTATTTGTTTTACGCCAGACACTTCTCAGAACACTGCACTTTTCATGAAATACCACTACAACAACCGAAAAGCCAAAAAGTAAATACCGCACACATGAGTACTCAGTACTTGAGCCGAAGTTTGCTTAGTAAACTAAGACAACATTCCATGCCACACTTGTCGGGTGTGTGGCTGTTAAGTAACCATTTCTTTACCAAAAATGTTGAGGTGGAGAGTTCCTTACATGTTTACTTAAGAAATATTTCCAAAAAAGTTCATATTAAGAGTATGTTTAGTACGTAAGAGAGTACAACTCTGTCCCTTACCTGCCTGTTTCACAAGTTCACTTGTCGAAAATGCAAAAGTACCCACACGTACTTACAAACAAATGTATGTGTCTTGGCATACAGTATTGCACAGCATGAATTCTTAAGATTTATGATGTATTCATGTCGATAATGTATGTGTAAGTATGTATAAACATACATTTGTTGAAATGAAAAATTTCGCTAATTAATTAATTGAAGAGGAAAAGTGTGATACGAAGGAAAATTGCTCTTCTTAGCGGTTTACTTATTGTAAAACCTTGGATTTATTATGAAATTATAAAATTTGCTTTTTTATTATATATTTGGAACTACGGATATATATATATGCACATTTATATGAATTATTGCATACCGGTGAGAAGGCATAGTACCAAATAGTCGACCAAACTATTCCAGAGTCGATTCCGCCCAAACATCTAATTTAAAGAATTTCACTGCCAGTTTATCAGGTATAATGATCTCAGGTTTAGGTTTAGGTTACGTTTAGATACTGCGCATTCTATAATTCCCCAGAAGTTGTGGCTTTCAAAACTTGGCATCGATTTCAAGCTGTCCGAGCTTTAAAAGAGCTTTAGGCTCAAGAAGCGCGAGTTCTTTTCCTAAGCTTTAAATAAGCTAAGCCAAATTCTAAAGCTTTACCTTTAAGCTTTTAGGTGATAACAACTACACATACTTTGTTGGCTGTGATTATTTTGAATATTGTTCTTCCAAAACCGCGATATTATTGGATGGAAAATGAGCCAATAAATGAGAACCATTGATCAAAGTCTGTTTTATTTGTGTAAAAGTTATTTAAAAAATTTTTATTGCTTTCAATTTTATTGTTTAAATGGGTGGCATACATGAAGTGGCTTTATATATATTTTCATACATAAATTTCACATGCCCTGCTCTCATAATTTGCCATCAAGTCAGGCAGTGACATCCGTCTATGATTATTATTATTATTATTGCTTTTACCGCATAAATTTTGATATGTAAAAAAAAAATTTCCAAGCATTTCTTACTCAAAACACATAATACACAGACGCATAAATCAAACAATAAGTACTCTTTATTATTATTATTTGCACTTTACAATAACAAGAACAATGCAAGCGCCAATATTTACTTACAACTAAACGCCATTTTCAAGCGCATCAGATATGGCTTATTGAATAAGAACTCGCACAAGCCAGCCGTAGCAGGAGCACTTGAAAACTTTTGGTTTTTGAATTAGCCACCTTTCCAGCCACGACCATATATAGAGTGTATGTATGTATGCAGTTATGCTAGTAGCAACAACATAATTTGCATAAAATTGACGTTAAAAGGTTACATTAGGAATTGCCAAACATTTACATAGGACGGCTGAGGCAGTCAGCGGCAGTGCCAGGCGGTAGCCAAGAAGTTCATAAACAGCGGGCCACCGCCAACAAGATTGAACGCTTTGCGCGACCGCCTCTCAAATTTGCGTACGCTACACATTTCTGTGGAATTCAATTGTGGCCCGTGGCCTATGAGAATGACTGGCATGCGTAGTGAGTTGGAAGTATGTGAAATGTACATATGTACTAGCTTGTGCTAACTTGTGCTAGCGATCGCGAAGCGCTTGGCTCCAACATATTTTAATAACAGTAAATCATTGTGCTTCCTGCTTCGTTTTTTTTTTTGGTCATGCAAGTAACGGCAGTGCCTTCAAAAACATGATTTTAATTAATTTTTTGCGTTTTGTAAACAAATTATAATTGCATGTGTGGCATATGAAAGGCGCTAAAATATTTAAATTTATAACAAGTAGAATATGTAAGTGATACGTATGTATTAAGTAGCATTCTAAACGAATTTCTATAATTTTTAACACATACGCGAAAGTAGAAAGTGATAAATATGGTGCAAAAAATATATGAAAATACATTAATTATAACCTGCTGTGCAAAGCATGTTGCATACATGCAGACATACAGACAAACATGCACACTCCCATTAAAATCGAGGCAAGTACTTTTACTTCCACAATGTGGCGCCTCATTCTGTTGTACGATATGAAAAAGGTATCGCTAACTTTTTAATCACTGACAATAAAAAAATATTTTGCAGCCAGCAGTAGCTTTTCTGGTACTTAGTAAACTACTATGTGTTTATGAGTGTAGCATGTGGAGATTTTTGTGGACTATATATGTATTGCAAATTGATATTACAGTGTGTGATTCGTGAAGTTGTTCTGGTTTGTTATACAAAAAAGTTTTAAAAAGTCGATCTGGAAGGTTCTAAAAGTTTTAAGTATAGATAAGTTTTAAGGAAATACACTCGCAGGTTTAATTTTTCGAGATGCACGGTTCGAAGTGCAAGATTGTCGCATTTATTCACTGCTGTTTGATGCATTAATCGATAGAGGGTTTTGCTATAGATTTCTCTACAATCTCAACTTTGATTCAAATTCCTCACCGTTTGGACCTAATCGCGCTTGTGACCTCGCATAAATTAGAGATGAATGAGATGACAGAGAGTAAGGAACTTAACATCATCGGCGACATGGTTAAACTTTCATTTGTATTTGAGTCGTTTTACAAAATCTATCAAAACGAAACAAGAAAATAAAGAGCAAAACAATTCTCAAACTAAATTTTCAAGAAAAATGTGGGTTCTTTGGTAATATAATTAATTTTATAAACTAAGCGCATAACTGATTAAATCTGGTTATCAATACCATATAGATCGATTTTTAGTTAATCTGCAACGCAACTCCCCGAGCTGCAGGCTAACAGAAATGGAATGACGAGGTTCTGGATTCCAATTTTCTCCTCTCTGTTATATGTTTGGTTAGTTAGACTTTTGAAGTCGATCTCAAAGTAACAAAGTACTTTAAAACAACCGAAATCGGAAGCTAATAACATCAAAAGGAAAATGTGCGAAAATCACCGACTTCACCAAGTGCTATCATATTTAAACACTTTTACGACAAATTCCCTAACTTGAGCTCACTTACGCAAACCACTACAAGGTATTGTTACAAATTCCGAAAAGGCTAAATCCACCTGCTGAAATGAAATGTTACTACATTCATTCAAAAACATGCAGTCTTAGTATATTGATAAACGTCAGCAACATTTTTCTATGACAGCAACAAGCATCCAACACCCTTAACCCATAACGATCTCCATATGAGTTTCAGCAGTAACTGACCGACTGTGTTTGCGATAAACCTGCAAACGAATGGTAGGAGATGATTGCTAAGGCAGTGATTTAGTATTTCCATTTGGAGCATGTTAGTTTCGTGCACATTCATTATTTTAATAAAATTGTATGAAGATATCATAAAGAGGACGTTTTCTGGAGAGAGTAAAATTTTTCATAAGCGAAATTGTCATACATTCACATGTGTAGTTAAGTCAAAAATTTAGCTATCAGGATAGTAAGCCAGAGCAGGCAAATCCGCTTAAATGTTATGGTGATTTTGCAGCGGCAAAATCATGGTTTACAATTTAGAGAAATCTTTATGAGAGAGTAAAAAGGTGTGTGCTTTGTAGATAAACAACTAAAAATAACGTATAATTTTCGATGGAGTTAAAATATAATGGCATGGAAGGATTATTTAAAGTTTAAGAATTATACTGTAGTACTGTGAATATATTCAATATTTAAAAGAATTATATATAAGCCGACTTGGTTTAGCTAAACTTTGGAGAGTGGAAAATCGAACAAACAACTGGTCTAAATCAAATATACTGATATTATAAAATAAACTTAGAATAACAAGAGATCATAATCGCTTGATCATATAATGATCATTAAAATTACGAATTGAAAATGGCCAATATACATAAAAGTTTTTTTTGAAAAATCGAACTTGACATAAAATCGATATATCAGAACAATATTTTTAAGTGTTATAAAACCAAGACCAATGATTTTTTGGGGTAAAAATTTAAACCATACTTTCGAACAATATTCAGCCACACAGCTAATGTCACACCCAATATTTGAACAATAATGACATTGGCCTCCCCGGAACTACGAAGTTTCGGGTTCTATGAGTTCTATGAGATACCATTAACTGCTGGAACAGGACAGTCGTGGTGCAAAACAAATCAAGGCCTTCTAAAACTGCCTGCAGCGAAGCTATCCGAACACATGGATATAAATAAAATCATATTTCTAAACTACAATTCACTGGAATAAGTCTATTCGGGACGAAGTAGTGCTCAGCTTAAAGGAGAAACATTTTTCTAGAATTTCGAAGTTTTGACAATGAGCTATAACTTGGGAACCAAAATTTTAGCTGCGTCTCTGTTTAGTCCGTCGAGATCGATTTCATAATATTTTCTTTCCCATTACAGTTAGTATGATTTATGCCACCACAACAACAATGCTATCAGCTTTTCAGGAAACTTAAAAATTATCAATTCTGAGGACTTATTCTCCATCAATGTTTATATTTCATATAACTATGAGCAAAAATCACCACCTCCCCTCTTTACACTAATCGTAAATTTATAATTCTTTATTGCGAAAACAATTTAAGAATATTTGAAGAAGACCAAGAAGTCGAAAAAGTTTCACCATGACTACTTAAACGATTTGTTGGTTTTGCCATTAACTTAGACGGACTACCTCTCCCCTACTCCCTACCAAATTTTAATGGTGCAACTTCGCGTAGCTCTGTTAAATAACCACAACCACAAACAAGTGGGATAAGTCGTATTATCCAAGCGTATTGTTAAATAATTTTCAGCTGACGTGCCACCAGCGGTGAGTGAAACAGAAAAGCGGAATTTCGCCAACCAACACCCCCGACAGCACATGCTCATTATAACGGTAACGTCAAAAACTTTAAAAAACCATTAAAACAATTTAATCTCTCTTGAAAATAATGCAAAACTTTACTTTTGCATTGCGATTTGCGAGAGGCGCGGCATAAACACGCGGCACTGAAGCAGATAGAAACCGCAACGGCATCCGAGCAACCAACCACCGTAACCGCCAAAATAACAACAAAAACACAAACCAATTGACGCTAAGCAAAACATACAAAAACAACAATAATAATCAGCTAAGCTATTCGTGTAATTTTGTACGATCAAGTAAATCGTTGATTCTACTTGATTTTCTGAGAAATGATTCCCAGTGGAACACTACAGTGGCAATTTCGTTGCCGGCAGCAACAACAAAAGCAGTTACAGCATAAAAAAAAAGAAAAAAAAAAAACAAATTCAAAGTGAAAGCACTTTCTTCAAGCAGTCTCAGCAACACTTTTTACGCTTTTCTGCTCGCAACGCACGCGAAACATTTTAATGCCAATAAGTATGCTTCGTTTTTGTATAACTCTGAAGCATTTAAGTAGCTGTTTTCGGTGATGAGCGCCGTGCGACTTGTAGGTGTTGCCCGCTTGGCGCTAGCAAGTTAATTTCTTGAGGGCGGCATCCCTTCGTCATTGAATCGACGCCATGCGCCCCCTTCAAGTTTACAAAGAGTCAGTGATGTGAGTGTGGGTGTGGGTATAAGGCGTAAGAAAGCATACAACTAATATTGTGTCAAAGTTTATTTTACAACATAAAAATACTGAAATATATAAATATATTTTTAGAAATATTTGACGGGTTTAAGTTATATTATTTGTTAAAGGATTCTTACTTTCAATGGGTTTAAATTGATTCCTTCGGATACCTACTCATTTTACCTACCTACTCATCCCACTCATTACTACTTCGGATAGACATTCAGAAGCCTCGTTTCTAATAAATCTACTTAAAAAACGCGCAATCAACTTGTGTTCTTCCAAATATTTTTTGGGTTACCTCTTTTATCTTCGTGGGATTCGCTAATATCACAGTTAAACATCTCCCGGTTAGAAATGTCTCAATTCACAACTCTGCATACTTTTAGGCTTATACATTTTATCCGTCATCCCATCCCATATAAGAACTAAATTTTCATTTAAAGCTCCCTTTCCCTCCGCAGCTTTAAAGTTATTACAAATATCATTATTCAAACATTAAAAAACTCTAAAAGAGTACACGAAGTTAAATATTGTGCGGTTATAAACACGTTCCTTTCAGTGATAATTATCATTTCTGATTATCTTTATTTTTTTTCGGTTTTGTAAACGGTTTTGAATTTCCTGCGGCGGCGTACGGTAAGTTTTGACAAAATTGCCAAAATGACAAAATTGCCAAAACTTTTCGCCAATTTAAATTTCAAGCAAATAAACGTGGAAGCTAGGCAATAATTTAACTCAGCAGAAGGAGAATTTGAGAGAGAAGGAGAAAAGTGTAGACGAGGCAACAGGCAATAAAGGAATGGCGCTGGCCGTCAACATAGTTTTTATGCTTTCTTAGTGATTTCGCTGCAGGCGGTAATGACACAAAGAAACACAAAACATAAAGCTGGATGATGGGGTAAGGTAGTTGCTAAATGTGGAAGTAAAGGATTTGTGTGCATTGGGCGCCTGGCAATCACAGCCATTGTCTTTATAGCGACACTAATTTTGATTGCCACACAAAATGTTGATGATAATTTTTGCACAACGATTTGCTGTGATTTTTATACGGAACTTGAAACTTTTATGTGAGAGATAATTTTGGATAATTTATGTTTGGTAACGCCAACAATATATTAAACAATTTCGAATGACTTCGGCAGAAAACAATTTATTGTATTGCAGTAATTGCAGCGTTGGCGCCAAGTAAAACATTTTGTTAAACAACAAACAACAAACAACAAACAAACTCAGCAACACCAACAAAATATGCTGCACCCCTCGTATGCGACATGGCGTATGAGTAATCAGCGTCCGAATGAGTGATGCCCGCATTTGCACGATTCGTTTAACAAAGGGACACGTTATTAACAACAACAAGAACAACAAAAGCAACCGTTGAAAAGAAAAAATAAAACACAAAGCTACACATCGGAGAGCAAAAATATAAAAAAAATTTTGCTTAAATTGTACGAATGAATGCCATTTCATATGAGTAAATTTTTCCAACTCAAAAACAACTACCGCACACCAATCCTTCTTAACCTTCACAAGCAACAATGTGATAGTAAACAAATGCCCGCACACATACATCCATACACATGTGCAATGGTATAATGAAAAACTGTTGTGCGCTTATTGCTTTTAACTTTTGTTTACTTAAAAAATTTTGCATTCAACCAGAGCACAACTTCAGTATGTTGCCAACACGGACATATACACCGACAACTTACTTGCTACTCAAAATTATGTACGCTTACGTGGTATACAGCGATCATGCAACATTGATGCATGTGTGTGTATGCAAAGGTATACCTTCGCGCAGAACAGTCATCATAAGCTTGAGTTTTCCCGTTGTTTTTTGCTTCAATATTTCATTGTCCAGCTTTCGTCATATGTCATCTTTTTTTTTTTCTCAATTTGGTTGGGCGTAGAAATGTAAAATTGTTGGCAAATATTGAATTTGCAACATACTCGTTAAAAGGACAATAAAAAAGGAACACTTTATCAACATTCACTTCGGTAATCAGTGACATATCAACTGCATGGACAAGTGTAAATATATGTATAGGTGGTATATAGTTGTAAACATATACGTGCCATTTTTTACTTTTGGCTAAGCAAATATTATGAGAAATTAACGGTTAATAGTATTACCTTTTATTTATTTTTTTATTTACACATATACCAAGAGCCGTTCTTGAAACATGACTACCAGGTTCTTAAAAGTATGGATGCCAAAGACGATGATCCTGAGCAGTATTTAAATATTCCCACACCCATATTCCTTAAATAAACGGATTAGTGTTTCGTTACTGCAGGTTTCCACTTCTATCCCTAAGGTTAGAAGACTTGGCGACGCGCCATTCTTTCCTGCTAAAACGGTTTAAAAACATATCGATCGTAAATGTTAAAGACAAATCGCCAATATTATGGAATAAGTGTTATGAGAATTGAAAAATAGATAAGCATAAAAATAGATAAGACTGTGATGGAACTTTTTTGATGCAAAGCTACGATTGTTGCTATCAAGTCACCAACTCTCAACTAGTTTACAACATTTTCGGGAAAAAAATTATGTACACCGTCGACAGAAATGCAGAACTTTTCACTACGAAGACCTGTCTAGCATTTTACATAAACGCGCATTAACAAGGAGATACTTTTGTGGTCAATACTTCCATATGAGAAGATGGAAATCAGCTTTTTATAGCCAGAGTTCGCCAAGAGTTATATGGGAAACATGTTGTTGTAGCGTCATTAAATATTATTTTGGAGAATTATGCAGAGTTTACAGTTTCGGCCTGGTGAAAATCCGGCAATGTTCCGTTTGCGAAGAATCGTCTGCCAAGGAGAAAGGGTCAATTCATATTCCAACAGGACGGCAGTACTTACTTTACAACAACACAATACAATTAATAAAGTTCATGAAGAAGAAATTCAGTTCATGTAGAAGTAAAGAACGAATTACTTTGAGGTTTGAAGTTCAAACTTCGAGACGCTTTGACTTTAAAAACAGACAGAAAACAATAAGTGATCGATTATTGTAAATTTTAGATAGGTTTCAATCATAACAGAAAACATAGATTTTGGACTATAGAATTCAATTTAATTTTATCAGAATAATTTATACAGCTACCCACAATCTCTGTCTCTCTAGCTCTGTAAATAATACCCCAAGCGTTATCGAAGCTCGGAAGGGCCACAACGAGTGTTCCAATCTTGGTCGGTACGAACCTTTATCGGGTGTTTTCATCTCGAAATTGGTCAAACGTCTATATTAATTTATGTTGGATTACATGTGAAACGTTCTCAAAAACTGAAGTTGTATTTTCCGAAAAAAATTCTGGCACAAATATCGATTTAAACACCATAAACCCTGCTTAAAATAAACAATCTAATTTTATTAACCTCATACATCATTTTCCACACACATTGACGTAACTTAAATTTGTTGTATATGTAGGTAAGTCGTTAAAAACAATTTCTTGCTCGTAAATATTAAACAATCAAAACAACCCACCCGCGCCTTTTTTATAGAAGATAGAATAGCTGGAGAGCCTGAAACGCTTCAGAGAGCTGAGAGCTAAGGAATGTGTTTATGTAAAGCGTTGAACTGGCTTGCCTTTTAAGACATACCTAAACATACCTAAAAAAACGAACTTTACTCTATCGCCTAAATTTAAATGCCATTTTATGGATGGCCCCATACCGCTATATCTCAGCTTAATAGTTAAGTTGCTCATATTTCTATTTTTATGACAACGTTTAGAATTTGCCATTTGTTTTGTTAGACTAAAGCTGCCACCGCTGTACACGCTCCAGCCGGCACTCAGCTCCGTTTGGACAATCGAACTTCTGTTTCAACTGTTTGTTATTTTGTTGTTGTTGCAGCCGTTCGATTTTCCATACCATCGATGTAAGTTTTGACTTTGCCTTGCAACGTAATTTTCCTTACCGTATTGACATTTGATCTTTATGTGCTCATAAGTTGACAGCAAGGCTTGTGTCGTCTCCCTCCTATACACTGTTACTCTTGTCACTCTTGTCACTCTCTTGGTACTCTCGTTACTATTGTGTATGTTTTCAATGGTACGGCTTCAGATTTCTTCGCATCGTTTCGTTTTGTTTGCCTTGCGGCATCTTTTTATGACTCGAGTGTGTTTGTCTTTCGGCTTTTTATGCTTTCAACAATAAAAAATCAAACTTTTCGCTCAATGTCACAGACACAGCCACAGACACACGCTCGCACTTGTGCGTAACATGCGATATGTGTTTTGTTCGTATATCCTTTATGGCCACAAAAAATATGAGGTCATCTATTACTGACTTACAAGAGACACTCATAAGACGCCAAATATTTTGTAAGTCCTTTTGGTAAATATAACGAAAAATACGCAGCAATCGTTTAGCAGACGTAATTTCTTGGTGTCTCTACGAATTTTGTTGTTGCTCTGAAGCGCTGTAATATTCCTATGTACATATGCCAATATAATTACCAATGGTTTGTTTGCCAAAACAGAATATTCAAGATTGTCGTAAAGCTTTTGCAAATTTTATAAAACCTCTTTTCGAAATAAACAGGCAGAAAAGTTCAATGAAATTTCGCGAAAAGAAAAATATGGAGGTAAACAAACCTATTATTAAGCCTCATATTAATCGGTAATCAAAAGCTCACTGGCGGTGGCGCTAGAGTTGAATTATTACCAAAAATCTGAGTTATTGTTAGATTTACTCATAGTCGGCTCATATATCAACAAAGGGAAGGGAACTCAGTTGTATAAAATTGTTCTGCTAGGTGGCGCCAAAGTTGAACTGTTACCGAAACTAATATATATGACCCGAAGGGCAACCAGAAGGACGAATAACATTATATTAGGTCTGTATAGGTAAGGGGAAGATATGGACCAGTTTCATCAATTTCTGGCACCAAACCAAATCATCTCTAAAATAACATGGTACTACTTAATACCAATAAAATATCACACATATTGACCGTTATTTTCGACAGAAAGTCAACCGGAAGTTCGAAAATCACTATATTCGGTATATTGAGATTAAGGGAAGGTCTAGACTGGTTTCAACAACTGTTGCCATTAAACAAAAATATGCTCAAGGAAATATTCCATCCGATTTTATTAAGATAACTCATACATTGACCGACATATTCGCATACAGTCGTATAGCCTATCGAAAATCATTATATTTAGTAGGGGGGCTGGAGTAATTCATGGCTCGATTTCAGTCGTTTTCGGCACGAAGCTGTAGTACATAGGTACATAGAAGATAATTCATTCATTTAATTTTTTTTAGATATCTTACATACTAGCAGAAATATATGATACAAATTCAACCAGAACAATGAAAATCAACCAAAGGGTGAAGGTTGCCGGTGCTGGGAGAAGGACTATACCGATTTTCCATTTTCCGATTTTCCACACAGGCCGCTTTATTCTCATAAGAGTAGCACTCCAGATTCCCTTAAGATAACTTACAAATTAACCGATATTTCCGTTTAAAATCAGCCCAGTTAGTTGACCCCTAGTCAAAGGAGGTCGTGTCCAATTTCGGCCATTTTCAAACCGTAACAAAATTTTATTGTAATCGAATTTTCATTTCTTTACCCAAGTTAGGGCAAAATATTTCAACAATTTATACAGCAAATACAAGTGGTACCGGAAAAATACATACGTAACAATCAAAGTAAAACCTTTGAAAATTACGAATATGAAGTGAAATGACCATAAACGACGGCGAAGACTAGAGAAAGGACAAGAAAATGAAGTTATCGTTTAATTAAAGTTAAGCCTTGGCCGAACAACGAAAAACCTTGGCCACCTTTTCGCTAACAGTAATAAGTATAATTTTAACAAGAAGTTATAATAACTACATGGAAACAGAAAAGCATAAAATCACGTAGAAAATTAGATGGCAAAATATGTTCCAAAAGTAAAGAGACTGAGAGAGACTTTGCTGGATATTATACGTACTCATATTGTACGCATAGCTGACCAAGTTTAATTACAATTTTATTGTTAACAAAATTATGCAAATGTTTCATTATATACCGCAGTAATGTGGCTAACGAAATTAACATTAATTTTGCTAGTTAGAAATACAAAACAGCAAGAAAAAGCAGAAACAGCACAGAGCATAATAGGTATTACCATCATTGCCCAATCCGCGTGTAGACCGCTTGAAACGTGTGAAATGGAAAGCTGTTTTTGCTGCTGTCTCTTCAGGTCCTATGGCATGAGAAAATCTTAATTTAACAATTTATTTTCAAATTATACCAACATCTTAACGACATTATTAACTTCGGTTGGCTCATACTAAGTGAGAGGCGGCAAGATACCTTGAACGCCTGAAAGCTGTGAGCGGACGAACGTGTTGTGGTTAGACAAAAACAAGTTTCGAATTTGTTGCTATTGTTGTTTTGCGATTTGTACGAAGAAATACAAACAATTAAGAATTTCTAGTATGTATATGATGCACGAGGATGGCATGATTTATCATGTATAAAATAAATCCAAATATGTTTAAGAAAGTAAATTTTCTTTATAGAAAAGGAAAGAGAAAGACTTTACAAATAATGCATTCACTATGCATCATCATCTATCAGGGGGCAATTTGCTACTATTATTTGTTCTCGTGAAAATATAAATAAACCTTTAAGGACACAAAGGACGCATTTAGGTTCACAATTCTCTTAATTAAATAATTGGGGAATAAAAATTGGCATTATGTCTGAAATCGTGTACAACTCAACTGACTAAAGTCCACCTCGTTTACACAATCTCTTACAAACTAGTTTAAGCTCAGTGGCGTGACGTCTTCAAAGCAAGGCCAATTTCCTCTCAGTATCTGGACGATTTTTGAACGA
Source organism: Bactrocera minax (assembly GCA_021498325.1). NCBI lineage: Eukaryota > Metazoa > Arthropoda > Insecta > Diptera > Tephritidae > Bactrocera > Bactrocera minax. Next base: position 431,638 of record JAKEEE010000121.1, on the reverse strand, counting down.
AAAGATCAATTTTAGTATAGTATAGAGTAAGCAATCATCAAAGTACTGGATTCTTCGTAAAGTAAAGTGAAATTAACCATGGCATTGGCTCCAGAAATTCCCGTAACCTTATTGGTCAACTCTGGAGACCTCTCTTACTCATAATTTCTAAACCAATGTTCACAATGTTGAAATCGCGACTACTTGTCATGGAGAATACAGCACATAATAATACATGAAACAATTTCTAGTGTTTCCCCTACGCAAACCCCACAGTCTCCCAATTTATTACTGTTCACTTGGACCATTTCAATCTAATATCAAAGTATTCTTTCAATCAATTTCAATCTAAGAGCCATCTACGGATATCAGGGAACCGCCAGTATTTTCTCGTTACAAGGGCCTTCTTGCCATGAGCCATAAGGGGTCTAGTGAGCTTCTTTCGCTCAGTCGTACGTCGCTCTCTAGTTATTGGTGTTCTGGCTGTTCATGCGATACCCATGCGATAAGCCTAAAATTTTACCTGATGCATACCGTCGAAATTGCTTGGAAAAAGGTGACGTAGAAATCTCGCCACATCACCTTCATGACGAACCCACTCTTTGCGAGCATAAATTTTAAGCAACTTATCTCTAACTCCCTTAACCATTCAATGAGCGCATCTGGTATCGGAATCAATCGCCTTAGAAGATTCGATATAATGTTTCGTCGTTATATAGGGGCTTATTGACGTTTAAGGCATTTTCGCAATCACAATGGACATAAATCTAATTGTTCAAATGAATCAGCGTCAAAACCTAACTGGTTAAAGAAAAATACTACCCATGTTTTCTCAATTTAAACATTTGAAGAAGTTACTTGACCTCTTTTGAGAACCTTGAGACAATCAGTTATACATTTCGAAATTCTAAACTTTCTAGGTCACTGATTTTTTCAAACTGCCCTCTTTTATAGAAAACTGAGCACACTACTGTCACACTAAGAATAGTGTCACTGATTTCGGACAACTGGCAAGTGCTTACGGCGCGATAACAAGCAACAAAACGCTGCACGTACAACGAACTAAATTATTCATAATGCAAAATGTTAGTTTGTTTGCATGTTTATTTATTGTGTTGCCTCTACATAAGACAAATGTCCCTCATAACTTGAAAATGGCAGCATGTTTCTGGGACTGACTTGTCAGTCTGCAGGCATACCCACTATCGACCGGCCTTTGCTATGTAAAAACTAATTACTAAATTGTCCCTTTACGGTCAACTATCTCAAACAACATATATGTATATAATGTATATGTATGTATGTATGTATGAATGTATGCAAATTCGTATATTTATCTTTCTATATCTGCAGTTGTCTCAAGGCATTATCAACTCGCAAATACACCTAAGCAAACCTATAAAGACATCCACTAACATACTTACAAGCAAATATATTAATAAACGTATGCTTGCGACCCGCATATGTTATGCTTAATAGTTTCATAAGCTCCATTTAAGATTCGCTGACACATGTTTCGTAGAGTCAAGTGGTAATTGCCAGTAGCATCCCTTCATGCGTACTGCACTCCGCTAAGCCCCCCTGCGCCGTGCAGCAGTTGTAGCTAAGCTAATTTAGTGGAATGTGTGACATGGTTGGAATAAATTAAATCAATGCTATCATGAGCGCTTAAACTATTATTAAGTACTGCCCCTATCCCTTGACGCTTTACTAGAGCGGCTACTTTTAGACAACTTTGCATAGTTTAGCTCAGATTTCACTTTCTATGTGAGTTCTTTTGTGCCTCGATTTTGATGAGGCAAGGATACACAAGCATACATATTCATTTGTATGTGCATAAAATTAAATATTTACGTTGATATAAATTGATATCAGCAGGTTAATGTCTTCATTAAGTACAAGGGTAGCAAATTTCTTGAGAGAAAATTATTGTCACAATAAAAACAAAATAGTCTTATGTGCATGAGAAATGTATTAAACATATAGATACATCCATAGGTCATTAAAGAAATGGATTTGAAAGTGATTAGCAACATTAGCTTGTGTAGAGTTAGGGAAAAACTAGCAGGAAGTTACCAAGTTCCGAAGAAACTTGATATTATTTTTTGTTTTACCACAATGAACTAGAGGAACATTCAGGTTAGCCGGAGTTAAGAATTATTTTCATTAATTTTTGAAATCAGCAACATTTATAGTAATAATTTTTTTAAGTTTTTTTAACGTTCTTCAAATTCGTGCAATACGTTTTAAGAAGCTGATCTCGTAATATCTTATAGTTGCTCTTAATATAAATATGTCAATCTCAACCTTTATAATATACGATCTTGCTCAATCATATACCGCACAATAGCGATGTTTTCTTGCGCAACCCACAATGTTATTTTCGACAACCTTCAACTACAGTTTTTCTTCTCTAAATATTCTGAATTCTGACCAAAAAACGGCATAGTCTATGTTTAATACCCTCCGACCAGTTTATACTATTGTATTTTTCACCTAGCTTCGATTAAATTCCACACATTTTCTTCTTGTACAACAATGAAGTTATTACGCAGATCTGCTGTTCTCTAAGCTACTCAGCCATCTACAGTTTAGTTTAGTGTGAAAAAAGAAAAAATTTGTTCTACAATTACAAAACTGAAAACTTGTTTTCCACAATTATCACTCTAAATTTATTCAACGCGATCTATGATTCTCCATGTGAACCCAGTGTCCGTTGTTGAGATTATTAAGGAAGCGTACTCTCATACTTTAAAGTATATTATTGATATGAAATTTTTCTCATTACATTAATCGGGTGAAAAAGGCCCACTCTATTCCATTTTAAATGTATTATTCACACAATAAAGTATTTGAAGTTTTTGATCAACATATTTTCGCGAATTTGTGTAAAAACTTTTTAGTTATTGCTCAAACTTTTAAATACACGACACACAATGAATTAGTTCATTTCCATTCTAACCACTTTTTGTTAGTACAAGTATAAATAAGACGCTTTGGCAAACATTTGGCAATTTCAATTAATAACAAATCAGGCATTAAAATTGAATTAGCTGTAAATTCGAGTGGCAAATAACTTTACCACAAACTTGCCGAATAAGCAAATGCCAAAACTCAAATCATACAATTTCTTAGAAATTACAACTCCAACTACAGCAAAAGAAGAAATGAACAAGTTAAAAGTGCAAACGACGGCAGCCACATTGTTTAGCAATTTTGACGCTAATTTCCGAATTATGGCCAAAGGCATTTAGTGCGTTCCACGCAGCACATAAATATACACACGAACGCACACATGCGCATACCCAGCCACCAAGATGCATAATCAAACAGAAACGGTTGTGATATTTTGCCAAAAAGTATATACAAAAGGCTTAATTATAAGAAAACACAGGCAATCGGGCGGAAGTCGAAGCTGCTAGGAGACAAACCACCGAGTGGGCTGTAAGAAAACAACCAAATGAATTAGTAACAAGACGGTGAAGCTGGCGACTACTCATACAGCCAACATTTAGCGAAGAAAACTAAAATTTTTTTTTTAAGAAACAAGCACGAAAACAACTGACTCCCTGTTATTTTGACTTTGAGAGAAAACCAATAAATCACGAGTCTAGTTTGCTTTCAATTCAGCAATTTTTTAGTCATAAAATAAAGTCATTCACTATTCCTTGTTAGAAACCAGTACAATCTATGCATTTTAAGCTGCAGTAAATCTTCTTTAAATATGCAGTAAGTCAGGCTTTCAAGAGATCTACAAGATATTTTGAGTTATTTTCGGAATATTGTGCGTAATTGCAACGCTGATTCTGGTCGCTAACGCCTGTTCAAACCCTACTATCATATTCCGGACAAGCTTCGATTCACAAGTGGTTTTTGAAATCCTTAGCAAACCGATAAAACGGTAAATTTGGTTGAAAACTTAAAAAAGAAATTTATACCGCTCATATATTCTTTGCTTCGAAACCATAGACACTGATGTTATGAGAGCTCTTCATCATTAGTTGTTTAATACTGTCCTTACCATCATTCAGAAATGATACTCAACGCTCAGGTATCGAAAATAAATGACCGAACGATTCGGTAAAGTCCTTAATATAATATAAAACGATTATAACATAGCAGTATGGGAGAAAGAAAATATCTGAACAGAATTATTATTATAAAATTCTATCTCAATGTCGACCACTGAGACATCGAATCTTAGGTTTCTTAAACTTGTTTTGTAAATGAAATACCAGGAAATCATTATTTTTTTCTAACGTTTTTGTTGAACAAAAATTTTTTGTATGCCAAAAATTTCTAAAACGTTCTAAATTTAGCCAATTTTAAGACCCTACTAACTCGAAATTGATTCCTCAAAATGGAATGGAAGCCAAACAACAGATTTCAGTAAACTTCTCTGCTTGACGACCCAACATCAGCTGTTCTTTTTATAGGAAAAATTGGGTTTCTAGAACTACTATCAATTAGAAAAAATCTTTATCAAGGCAAGTAAAATAAGAAGTGATAGAGAACTTAAGCGCAGCTCAAAATAATGTTTTAGTATTGTTTCTTAACTGCTGACATTTATGAAAGTATTTGAGTTCTTTCAAGTATACAAAACATATATTTTTACGAGAGTCTCACACAATGTATCATATATGATAAATAATATTTTTACCAGATCTGTGATGACACTGTGCATTATTTCATCCTTGGAACCAAATCACGCGAATATGCTACAAGCACTGCAGCTCTTCTGTGCATATTTTGGCAAGCCACACGCTCATCACTCGTGCTATGATATGTCAATATTTGTTTGGGGTAAAAGTGGCTAGGAAACAAAAGGATTGTATGTAGTTTATGCACTAGAATTGAGACATTTAACCTACGCCACTATAATTCAAACCGTCGTTTATGGCATTTAGGCGTTGAATCGCGCGGATGACGTGTTGCGAGGTTAAAAACGTGGGGTTGCGATAAGAAAACATGATTTTACGACAGGAACAATGGCAAGCGACAACAAGCATTTAAGCGAGGATGTACGTATATGTTGGTTGTTCATGTTTTCATGCGAGAACGTAGAGACGCGTCGCTGCTATGTATGTATTTTATGCTCATAACTGAGCGCTATTATTCTGGCGGTATAAATGGGTAGCCAAATTGGTTCATTGTAAGGCAAGGCAGGTGGAGGACGGGCAAAACTTGCACATAAACGGCAGAACAAGTTGGTGTTATGAATAATTAAATATTTTACTGAAATGCAACCGTGATTTTAACGATATGACTATGCGCAGGGATGTATAAAAGAAGGAGATTGGGCACGAGTTTGTTGATGTTAAAAGCGAAATTTGTCGAAATTTAATATACAATGTAGTAAAACAATATTAAATATTTCAAGGAACACATACGTGTTAACTTTTCACTATTTAAATTTATTTTTCACAATTTAAATATATCAATTTTTATATTTTCTTTTAAAGCACACACTTCGCCTTCAATTGCTTTTGTATACATACTTTCAATTTTCCTGCGATTAACAAGCACTGATAATGCGCTCAACCACTCTGGCAATAACCAGCGCTTCCTGTCACTATGGTTGGTTAATTACTGTTAGTTCAGCGAAACAATGGCAATCACGAGGAATTCAAACGCCTACAAAACGCTAATCCAACTCACCTACACTCAGTGCTGTGCATTACTAACATTTTATGCTTTAATCCCCAATGACTAGCTATTAACAATGCGATGAATTAAGTTGATATGCACTGACTGACGATTTAGTGTTAGCGGCTCTCCCCATGCTGCTAAAATGCAACGTTTGAAATTGCTCGTAAATTAAAGTTTTATGATGCAAAGCATTTACGCTTAAAAAATTACACTTTTTTGAAGTTTATATGAATACTTCTTTTGTTACTCTACCGCCAAAGGCTGATAATGTTAATGAAAATAATTGCGTTTAGGTCGCAATTGGGGCCACAGAAATAGGCAAGCCAAGTGGAAATTTCAGACCAATGGATTTGATGAGCCATTACCTTCAATACACAAACATAACACGCTGAGAAAAAACATAAGCTATTATAAACAAATATATGCTTTATTTTTATATACTTACATATATAAATTTTTTATAAAGGCAAATATAGTTTTCTTGAACCTTGAAAAAAAAATTATATAGATTTATGTGTAAACCATATATTTTCTGGATTTTTACCAAGTTACTGAAATTTATTCCTGGTTATATTCCACACTCATTACTAGTTCGTCCCGTGTAATAATTTGTTATGCATTATCCTATAAATGAAACCCAGCGAGTGTGTTTACTGCATAATGCAACCGTCGAAAATGCTCCTTTAAGCTTATACAAGCATACGTACTTATATTATACTTCTCTATATTGCAATATGCCTTTTGTTTTGTTTCTGCTTTTTATGCACGCAATTAATTTACGCAATTGTCTTGCCCGTTTTTTTTTTTATTATTATTTATTCCTTCTTATCATAATTTAAAAATGTCAATATTTGCACTCTGTCCTCGGGTTTACTCTACTGAAAAAATACAGTTTTCTTTCATTCCATACAAACAATTTTTATTGTTTTTTTTTTTGTTATCTAGACGCTTGCTGCTGCTTTCCACATTTTTCCCGTTTCATTACGGCTTTGTTTTCAACATTTTCTGCACCTTTACCTCCCAGATAACTCACAAAACTCACACACCTACATACAAGCGCTGCGTTAAAGCACATAGCGTCAAAACTTTTGATGGAAGTCATTGCGCCATTTGTTTAGTCTGTTATTGTACTTTTGTACCAACCTGCTGATGCATATAATTATGGAAATTTAAAATGTACGCAGCAGCAGTTGGTGCCGCGCAAACACATTGTTGCTGCCTTTGCGTTGCAACGCCAGCGCTGCTGCTCAGACACCCATCGGTTGTGATTTTTCATCACATTCGTAATGGAATAATTTTTTTTTTGTTTTTGTATAGTCGATACAAAGTAAATACAAATTTTACATGAGAGCAAATCAGTTTCGAGCTTGTCTATAGAAGTTTGTACATATGTTTGTTAGTTAATAAAAGAAACTCTCTTCTGCAGCACTAGTTCCGAGTAATTTTGTACTGTTGGATCTTCCATTTGCATATTCATGCCTCAAACAGTAATTATTACTAAACTGATAGTTTCGATCCTCATTTACCTTACATTATTTCCTCTGATATCCGGTTTGAATTCATTTCCTGAAAATTAACCACACATATTCCTTCACACTCGACAAGAAAAACTCAATTGTATTTTCATATAAAATGCTGTACTATCACATTTTTGTCAACACTTGCGTTAACACTTAATCGAGATTTATATTACATTACGTTACATTAATCTTACACCACATAAATACACGAAAAAATTGCTTTATTTTATTTTGCCGCTTCTTTTACCGTGTCTTTTACCGTTTCCAGTGCAATTTTTGCTATCCATCGCCATTCAAACTGTTCCAGTTTACTCTACAATAACAGTAGTGCTGCCACTTTAGCCCTTTCGCTGTATTATAATAGAAATATTTAAGATTGTACGTGCTGCATCCACTACTGTATAATATAATTTCAATAAATTAAGTCTAATACATCATTTTGAATATATATATTTTACTTCCTTTTTGAATTTATGTACATTAACAGTCTATAGACATAAAAACTTCTTTACACGATAATGTGGTTGAGTATGGCATCATTTCCGCAACAACAGCTGATGCCTCTCATCACACAGGTAAAGCAAAATGTGCATAATTTTTCTCTTTGCAAAATAAAGCAATTTATTAGTTTTAAAATCAATAATATCTTGAATTAAAAAAAAACTTAACTTGTTAAAATGACACATGAAATATAACCATTCCATGAAGACGTTTTCCATGTGCCTGTGTAGTGAAAACAGTAAACTGTACCATTGAGCGCAAAGTCAGGTTAGCAAGTTGGCCTGTAAAAGGAAACAATCACAAATTAGTTTCCGGATAGAGTGTTTTTGTTAATTAATCAACATATAGTTAATATAATGGATACACCCAAATTGCAACCTATAACAAATAAAGTTAAACATAACTCCGGCAATACAAATAATAGTGCACAAGGCAATGAAGTCGCTACCGGCAACAATTATGGAGGCAGCGCGCGTTTTAATAACATCGGCGACGGTAATAACCCCTACATCAATGGAAGTGATGTATCCAATCATTCATTTGTTTCTGCCGAGTGAGTAGTAATGTTTATTATTATTATGTTTATTTCTTCGAATTAGGTGATTTTTTCTTGAAGGTGAACAGCTGTTTACATTAGGCTGATCAGATTTTTTGGCGCTGTGCATATGACACTTTTCTTATTTGATCTTATCTTTGTACTCACTTTAGACACATCATATGAAATATTTTTGGTTGGAGATAAATTTAATATTTGTAGTTAACATTAATTTGTTATTGCATTTTACAATAACAGAAATTGGCCAAACGAAGCGCCATGTTTATATTTGTGAATATTTTACTTTATGAAATTTTGATTATTTTTTAAATTTTCATTGATTTATTAATTTGGCGAACTATTTGTTTGCTATAATACAAAAACAAAGGTGAATTAAAACACAACGCGCCATTATTGACACGAATAACATGACAATGTACATATATAAAGCACCGATAATGTTGGTTTTTTTATCATAATTTTAAATAGGTGTATTATATCATTTTACAGGATTGAGAATCAATATGATATCAATATCTTGTTGTTGTTGTTGTAACGGCAGAAACATTCCTCAAATAATTTGACAGCATGATAAACAGTCTTCACGTCTTCTATAAACAGTTTGAAAATATTTTTTTTAATATATGTTCATGTATGCTTGTTCAGCAGCTCCCTTGTTTGCTTTATTAAACGACGGAATACATACAAAATATTATTACAATGAGAAACCATGAGATGCTATTTAGTTAACACCACACTTAGATAACGGGGCAGAATTTAAGTAAACCCCCACCAACTTAACAAAGCCAGAGGATTTATTTTATGGGATGCAACCCAAACAAATTATATTTTATTACACTTTTTTTTCACATTCTACAAAGCCTGGACTAGCCAAATTCCTTTCCTTCCCTAGGTGTCATCATAATAACGTAACTGTTATATTAAAAGCATATAAGTATATGTGTGCACTTTTTCACATTCACCATTTTCGCTGGTTCCGCATATATCCTTGTTGTTGCGCCAAAAATGCTACCTCAACAATTTTTTTAAGTGGCTGTTGAGATTTTCTCAGCCCATTCGCAACACTTGCGTACTTGCTCTTTCCCAGCTCTTTCCCAGCTCTTTCACATATTTCTTTTTTTTTAAAGAAAATTTTAACAGCACATAAAATATAGCTTGAATATTCGCTTTTATGCGCTCATAAGTAGGCGAATTGTCGCTGTTTGTGTGTGTATGTATGTGTGTGTTCTTTATTTTTTTGTTTGGCCACATGTGTTGCCTATCATATGTAACCCTAGTCATAACGATGAATTTTTCGTTTAGAAGCACCGTGTTATAGCTTTTCAATGTAGCAGCTGTTGTAAAAGAAATATTGTATATTGAAAATGGCAAAAACGTGTCGATTTGTTTCCAAACCAAATGATTTGTAATAGTCACAACAGTGTGTGTGTATAAAGAATATTAACTACCGGCGACCTTCGAATTTTATACATAGGGATACGTAAATACCTACGCAAATGTTCGAGAATTTGACAAATTGTAATTTTCAACCTCTTCACGTTCCTCCATGGAATGTATCATAGGAGACATTTAGCTTTAGGCAACTTAATTCATCTTGCTAACAGAACACGCTCCAAAATTCCCGCAATGCTGGCGATTAAGACAAAGCCACAATTAACTACGGCTGTAAAAAATGTTTACAACTCAAACAAAAAATACAAAACAGTAATGTTTAACAAGAAAACATGCCAGCTCTGTTTGTCTGTGTCTAGAACTTCAAGGGTTTTTTTTTTGTATTTTTTACACTTTTTTTTTTTTGAAAACTAACAGATTGCAAGCATCTTGACCGCAGGATAAATGTCTGAAGCCTCTGTACTGCTCCAAAATGGATTTTGCATGAGTTGCTCCACTCAATTTTCCAGCAAATGAGCGCCACATGCTATAGACCGGGTTAAAAAGGAGAAGTGCTAATGTAAAGTAAGCTGTCCACTCAGCAGTAACTCTTTTTTACACCACCACATCTATGATTAGTAGTAATATTTTTCTTTTTACAATGTCATACATGTACACAGTCAGTGGACAATTGATTGCAATACGAATTTCCAGCAACATCAACAAAAAAATTAAAAAATAACTCAAACTCCAAGTTATGCAAATCTCAAAGTTTGTGGTTCATCAGCTAGCACACAGTGCGGAGGAGTACGAGTACTGTGCTCATCATTTTATACATTCTTTCTATACTACTCATACCCACGCACACACTGTTATCCTATTGGCCTTCGACTCAAGTGTCCTTTACGACTTTCAGCAGTGGTATGACTACTGCTGGCTACTACATTTTTTCACACATTCCATCATTACAATGTTTACTTAGCCATTCAATGTGGAAGGTAGGATTTTTCACGGCTGTGGAAATACCTTCACATGCGGCTTGTGGGAATTCAATTTACACGCTAGAGTTTTTTTTTTTTTTTTAACAAATCCTCTTCGCCTTGCCATTTTATGAGTTCAACGAAACCAGACTTTCATCGATAATTGGTAAAACAATTTCAATATGCATGTCCGCTATTTTTGCCTATGCCACTGGACAGGAAAATAAAGTCCGAAAAAATTTTTCCAACCACAGCAAAAGGTAATTTATTAAAATTCCTAAGTGCTACATACACATAGCATTCATGAAAAAAGTAAAAAATAAAATATAAAATAAAAGTGACGTAAATAGAAAAAAATGCACATTCCTGAAATTAACGCAATTAATTTTGCATGTTAAAAAATTAGCGGCGCCGCAGAACGGACAACGCTACTGAATAAATGCCAACCCATATCAAACCAAAAAATTTCTAAAGAAATTAATAATAAACAAATAACGTTGAAAATTTAAAGAATAACACTTACATCTACATAGAATAAGCAAAAAAGTAACAAATTATTTGCAAACGGCTGTTTTAGACATATGGTATATACATACATACCTCATAACGTATAAATTTTACAAGTCGTCCATCGGTGGCCCTTATACCCGTTAAAAATTTGAAATATTTTTTCACTTATTTCCACAGCAGTGGTCACTCAAAAGGTCATTTTGTTTATTATTAACTCATTTATTATCGCGCTCATTTTTTATTTCATTTTATACATGCCTTGCGATTCACTTACATCTGTATTTGAGTATTTTCTTCGGACTTGTGAGCAACTTCATCTGGCTCCTGACTTTCATTTGCACCTTTTGCGCATATTTCAAGACAACTTCTTTGCCATCGTATCCCATGCACAAAATTTGTTAAGAAAACTCTAAACAATTCGAATTTGAGCTTAGCATACTAGGGCCGCTGTAAATGATTTTGTTTTGTAGAAATATTGTGAATCGCCTTTTATGAACTTTGTTTTTGTCTTGTTAGAATATTGTAAAAAACTATGTTTGCAAGAGTTAATGTAAAATTACCTTATTAATTATTAATTGAACACTGTGAATCGGCTTGAATAAGTGTCTTAATTTATCTTAACTTAACACTAAACAGATCCTCCAAGATTCGGTTCTCTCAACTTGTGTTCAGGCATCGATCAGGTATGAGACATCGGTCTTATGTATGAATGCTAAAATTTGAAATAGGCATAGAATCATGATAGGTTCTTAAAATTGATTTTCTAATTTATTGGCTGTTAACATTTTTTTTTTACAATATATTTGGTAAAATGTACAATTTTGTATTGAAAATTAATTGGCTTAAGGCATTGCTGCAACAAAAAGCAAAAACAATCCATCAGTTCAATGTACCATTCACCATTCCACTGGCGCCATTAAAAAAATTACCTTAGTAAAAGGGTATAAAACTATTGAAAAAATGCAGCGTATGTAATAGAACTTAGCTGAATATAAATTCAGGCCCAGTTTGGTTACATATACTCCGACCTTGCGGGTATAAAAGAAATTTGTGGAGGAACAAATATTTATTTAAAATAGGCTGGAATTATAAAATACCGCAGATTTTTGGCCAAATTATCACTTATTTGTATCTATGTCTCCCATAGGAAATTAATCTCATAAATGTCATAACAACTGCAGTAATGTGTGGTATGTACTGAATGTGTGAGGTCCCAATTCATGTATTCTTCATTCACATCTTCTATGCATACAAATTAAAGTTGCCTCAACATTCGGAACTCCATTGGGGATGTTAAAGTATCCAAACAATATTGTAGATTCCCTATTAATAACCTTACGGTCAAGAAATTCATAAATAAAATTGGTTCTACGCAAATAAACTAGTTAAAGTATAAAATAATTACATAACGGTAATATTTATAGTTACACAATTATCCCCAAACTTAACTTCCAACCTTCGTAAATGTGTGGTAACTTCCCAACAGCAATATTTTATAAATGGCTACTAAAGTATTAAGGTGTGAATGAAAATTAACACATAAATTTTCAACCTCCTCAGTATAATAGCTTCTAACGTTGCGCCACGCTACCAGCCCTCACACTTTTATGCCACAACTGCTTACAAATATCATATAGCCCTTGGCTGTTTAGATACTTTGGAGCATTTTCTTATTTTACCTTTAAATTTTTTGTGTGCTTTTTGTGTATTCTAATGCCTTTCTTTTTGTCGTTTTTGGACTTTAGAGGTTTCGTCGTTTCCGTCCGACTAGCTGCTGTCAAAGTTTTTCAATAGCCTTTGTATGCATGTTTCGGTTTTTTGCGCATTTTTTTTTTTTTTTTTTTGTTTGCCGGACTCCGAATTGAAGCCAATTGACGCCTTTGCTACGTGATGTCCTTCTACTTGTGGCTACTACTGTTACTGATACTGACATTTTTATTATGTTTCATCGAATTGTATTGTTGATTACAATCGGCTATTCTACCCGCTAGCTTCTTCGCTTCATATTGCCCCCTCACACAAGCGCATATTAGACTGACAACAGCATCTTGTGTAGAAGCGAGCATTGTATTTCGCCACCCAGAGTGTATGTGCTTTGCTGTGCGGTTGGCAAAATCATGTTTAATTTATTTTCTCAAACGTACTCGCTGCAAATTAAAAATAAACAAAACTTGTTTGCATTATTCCACAACGCCAACATGCAAACAAACAAGTTTACTTGCCACAAATGCGCGTGTATGTGTTTTAGCAATTTACTAATGCTTGCCGCTGGCGCGGGAACGCTCTCTCTGTCGTCAGCTAGTTAATGAAAAATCGCGGATATCCTTTTTCTTTAATTATGATTTTAAATTAAAATATTCAAAACCAAATGCTGTGCCGAAATTCAAATTTATATTTATAGTCTACACCAATGGCCAGACGACATTTATTTATACTTTCTTAAGGCCGGCATTAAGCAAATGCAGAAATAAAATCAACTTCCTTTCGAGTATGACAATAAGATGCGCGCCGCTTCCGCTTCTACTAAGAATAAGAAAAGAATACGGAAATAAATAAACGTCACGACTTTTTCATCCAGCAAAAACAAAAAAATATATATATGTATATAAAAAATCAAATATCCAATTGCTAGCCGCCTGCAATTTACTGCCAGCGCATAACTCATCCTCGAAAGGTACACTCACACAGTATATCCCAAAGTAATCCTCAACCAATGCCAAACCCACTCGCAGGCAAGGCAGTTGAAGGAAAATTCAAGACGACAGCAGGAAGACACCATTTTGAATAACAAAATTATCAGCTGTGCAAACTTTCACCTTGAGTCGCAGAGCAAAGAAATAAAAAGTAAAGTAAAAAATTGACACCCCTCCAGCAGAACTATGCTTGGCATAAAAAACAAAAAAAAAAAAAAACAAAGCCGAAATAAAACTTATCCGCAAGCCGGTGTGTGCGCGCATGAAAAAATAGGGCCAGGCCTGCAAAAATACCAAAGCTCACATACAAATGCACGTAGCTACCTTCTTCAGTTTTAGTCCGCGTTAGTTGACGCTTCTAAATTCATTTGGGACGGCATTATTAACACTCGACTAAATATGCATTTCTTATGTCAACTTGCTGAAGTTGAAGAAAGAAAGCCCCAGCAAAAGGGGCACCAAGTATTGCACAATTTATTGGTTTTTGGTAGCGCGGAAAGTGTGTGTTGTGACCAGAAGGCGTTGTAGTGCCTTGCCTTGTAAGGTGGCACAATATTTTGACTGAAACGTTAGGTTTCTTTACGAAAATTAAATTAACTAAAAAGTTGCAATTTTTAAGCAGAATTTTCAAATGAGAAGCATGAGAACATCCTAAATTCGAATGGATCAGAACCTAGTGGAATTCTGCTAGATATTTCATTAAAACTAAATTGAAGAGACGAAATTTGTATAAGTAACGTATACTTTATATTGTATGTATGAAAATCGTAGTAATTACAGCCATCTTCGATTCATCAATTCTCTGATCACTAAGTTTGCGTTCTGTCGGCATTTCAAAAAAATTTATGTGAGAAAGGAACAACTGACTTATTCAGTTGAATTTAAGGGGTTAAGACAGTCCAGGACAAGTACACATTTAAAGTACACTTTATTATACTAGAAACATTTTTCAATTGATAGAAGGGCGTCTCTAGAAAAAAGTCTATTCTCTCTCCAATCCACTGTAGTGGCGAAACATTCGGATCAATCAGCTTCGGTACGTTAAACTTTAAACGCGCTTTTATCGAAACCACATTGTTCAAATCGGGCGGCATTGGTACTCAGAAACTATCCACTTGAAATTTTAACTGTAGCTTCATTGCAATTTTTTTATTGTAAAATTTCAACTTTTTTTTAGAAACAATTTACTAATAATAATTTATTCGGAAAAATTTGTTTACCTTTCTTTTAGAAGTCCCCCCTTTAGCGAATTATGCAAAGCTAAAACCTTACGTACTTTACTAACAAGCCTGATGTCAATTAAGACCTCGTTTTTTGTATTAAAATCAGATAGAACGAGTTCCTGGAATCACCGTCGCCCTTAGAGGCTCTTTTGAAAAAGCTGATTTCGAATATTGGCTCAATAGCAGCAAATTTTTAACAAAATATCAATATATGATATTTTTTATACCCTAAAATACTTGTTTAATACAACCTGCAAGAGAGGTTAATCCCATTCCCGTTTTCTTACTCCCAGAACAAATTGTGAAAGTTAGGTATTTTTGAGGGCTCTAAACTGGTCTAATTCCTTAACAGAAGAATCTTATAAACATATTATAGAAGTGATATAACGTCTATTCTATCCTTATTTGATTATACCAACATATTTTTTTATACCAGTTTGTTCTATTAGAAAATTTAGAGAATCGAATTATTCATTGCCGAATAAACTTAATTAGTAGTTTATTTAAGAGTAGGATGTGCGTCTGCATTTTCTTTCTGATTGGTGAAATTCTCATAAGCAAAGCGATTGACCCAATATTTTGAATTCGACACTGATTTCTAATAGGTACAGAAAGGTATGTACAATAACATAGAATGGACTGCTTTCTTCAAAGCTTTTCCTCTAACTTCTTCCGAGTCCTTATAATCAGCTTAAGTACAATTTTGAATAGTAGTCTGAGTTCCTGACATGCAGCCACTTTCTATTAGATTGAACTCTCTATTATTCAATAATTTAGAAACAAATACTTTCTGTTTGACATTTATATTTTAATAGTTCGTCATGCTGAAATTTTGGAACAAAAAACAACTTATGGTAACTAAACAGGTACTTCAGAGTTGATTTTTTTTTACAAATATCTCCTTAGATAGTTAGTTAGTTATTGATTTTTATATGGGATTTTCTGGGATGCAACTGATGGTTTTTAAACCAACCAAAGTCATGACAACGCTTAGATTCATATGTAGGTACAAAAATTTTAAATTGGGTTCTTTATATATTAAGAGTAGACGAAAGGAAATGATTTCAATTAACTCAAGAATTTCATTAGCACCTCACATGTTTAAGAATTTAGGCGCATGCGAACAAACTATCATTTAGTATCAAATCCGTTATAAATATCAAATTATATAGAAAGAAGCACTATCAAAGCAATAAATTTATCTATGGAAACTTAAAATTGTTGGGTAATTTTCTAAATAGCAAGAAGGCCTGCCAGAGTTTTCTTTCTTTTGTAGAATTTAAATGTGACCGAGATTCAATTAAGGTATTGACAGCTTTTAGTATAACAGTCCAGCTACTATGACACTCCAGTTAATATGGCTATTCATTCATATCATAATTTTCAAATAAAACAACAAAAAAAAACAAGAAAAAAAGTAATTATTTGAATTTTACAAGCAATTACGTGTTTATATCGCAAAAAAACAATAAACGAAAAATTGCAAATTTTTAATCAGCATGGCCGCTTCACTGCAATATTCAACTCCAACTGAATCGAAAAATGTTTCGCAGACAATTTTCTTCGTTGGCATTCGTCAATTGCTGCGCTCATGGGCATGCGCAGCAAATAATTTCTAAAGACTTTCATTCATAACGTTTTGGCGCGCTTTACGGCTTTGCGACTTTTTTACACTTTATGCTCTCCAGAGCAATGTCTTCGCTCTTTCGAAGCGTGTTTAGCACGTGCTACTGCCACACAACTCGATTACACTAACAAAGTTACACTTACTTTAGGTTTTAATTGGATCAACACCACGTGATACTGATGCTGGCGCGATTTTTCACCCGACAACACCGCCCTGCTTTCGACATACTCGCCATACTCATGGGTTAAGAATTTTACGCTCAGCATTGTTTTACTTTTGCCCCACCCATTGTTGTTTTGCTTTGAGTTGTTGCTGTCACGAGTTTATATATTGTGTTCGGTTTTTTTTACGCTTGCTTGTTTCGTTTTGTTTTGATTTTTGCATTTATTTATTTAGTTTTTGATTTCGTTTTTCGTATGAGAATCGTTCTTCGGAGGGTTGTTCGTACGTTCTCCGTATTAAATTTATATCTTTTGATTTTTGTTGCCCTGTTTATCTTTTTGTTGTTGCATACTGTTGTATTTTAACGGAGTACCCCTATGTCTATGCCACCAACTACTTACATACAATACATTTGTAGCTTTGTCCGTACGGACATGCTGCTCCTGCTGCTCCTGCTGGTGCTGCTGCTATTGCTGTTAAGTGGCTGTGTCCTCATGCCCGCAAATCCAGCTGCCAGTCAGCCAGTGGTTGCCTGCTGGTTTTTCGTGGGTCTGTCCAACGCATGGCATTCGGTGAATTGGCATTTCATCGCACGACAGCTCCCAAATCGGTCGTTATTAACACCGTCTCGTTGCCGTGTGAGCTCGTGTCGCATGCGGCTCGCGGATACTTGCACAACCTCCGAGTAGGCACGGTAGTACTTTCTTTTTTCCCAGCGGCCTAAAGCATGGCTCATGCAGTTCGGCCTGCTGGCCAGCAGTTTGGCTTGTTACGCTGCCAACAACATCAGCCTTATCATCGTGTGTGGCCGTTTCCGGCTTTGATATCAACGCGACGCAACAAATTCGCACGCACTGTTTTTTCCACACCCACTACGTTGAGGTTGATGTGTATTTTGCCCATCTGTGCTGCGAAACGTGAACTGGTTAATGGATATTTAAGTGGGTGTTAATTTTTTTTTTTTTACGTTATGTGCTATGTGTGATGTATTTTTATTTGGCCGTTTTGTTGCCGGAAGTTAATGTGAGTCATAAATAATTAAGCGTTTTTCGTATAGTGGCCTTTTTCGTGGTGTATAAGATATATGACTGATTGTGTTTTTTTTTTCCTGATATCCTTATATCGTGTGTGTAAAATTATATATCTCTGATTGTGTGTCAGCTGTGATGAGTTTTTGAGTTTATTAAAATGCAATTTAATTGCAACTAATTGGCATAAATGACTGATTTTCCAAATTGAAGACTGTAGTTTACAAAATTATAACGAAGAAGAAAGAGGAGAAGCAACTTAGTTGCGTTTACTGCTATATTCTCAAAGGAGATCTGCGTAAAATTTATGAAAAATGCAAAAAAAAAAAAATTTTTAAATCAATATAGTTTTCAAATAAATTAAAAAACTGAATTGCGCAAGACTCGCTTTCGAACTTGCAGAAAAAACTATTTACAGTACATAAGTGAAAAAAAGTTCATGTGTGAACGAAAGCCGTACAAATCCAATACAGCAAGACACTACAGAAATGAAAGGTGAGATTTAAATGAAAAAAAAAATTATATAAACTGTTTAAATATTAAAGTGTAGTTCAAATCTTTAATTACATGAAACAGTCGATTTTATTATTTATTTTTTAATGAATCAAATTTTTTTCGATTTTTTGATAACCAATTTTTTTCAATAAACATCTGGGTTTTTAATTTTCCTAACTGAGGAGAAACTTTTGAAGGATAATACAGTAAAACTAGCATAATGAGATCAATTGCTTTCTTCAATGGGTATTTGTGAAAGTTGATCACCATTATGTTTTCTAAGTCGCTTTGAGGTTGTGGACCTAAGGTCTAAAGGCAGATATGCTTTTTATATATATTTGTGAGTTCTGCTTATAAAAACGGTTAAAACGAATAAAAATTAATTTTTAAGTGTTACAAAATAGAAATAATAATTAGAATAAAAACAAATAGAATACTAGAATAAATAGAATAAAAATTATTTCTTAGTGTTATTTTTTCAGTGTTATTGTTTAAGTGTTGTTTCCGTGAATTTTTGATAAACAAAATTTTATTGGAATAATTAAAATAAATAAAGATTAGCAAAAAAAACTTTTACGTATTTAGTTACCTTAAGAAATCATTTAAAGAGAATTTCCTGCAGCAAACTTCCATCCTGGAAGTACGATAAAGATTGCAGCAGCAATGCTAAAATTTTAATTTTGTTCAATTCATATAAATTCTGAAATTTGAAAATGGTGAGTTTGTTGTAAGCAAACGCTCTAGAGTCCAAAACTCAAAACGAATTCCAGGTGTTAGACATTTTATTAAATGTCATATTTTGACTTTCGAAATATAATAGAAAGCTAAACAAAAATTTTCATTAAGGTCGGAGCTCTTTTATGCGCGCTATCGTAGAGACGATGGAAGTGATTAAATATTCACCAAAAATACATCAGATATTTTCGTTCCATATATCTGATAGATCTAAAATAATTTATTGCGAAATCGAAGCACCTTAGCTATTTTTGGTAACGGGTAGCTTATTGTTCCGGCTCTAATCAGTGTTATGGGTATTGTTACATTTTTTGTAATCTGTGTCACACAATTAAACACATACTGATTTAATATTTCAAAAATAAATTTAAAATAAATCAAATTAGAATTGTTCTTTTGTGATTTCAAGTTTCACATATGGTGTATACAGAAGGAATATTATAACCAAAATATTCAAATACTTTAATACTAATTTTGCGAAGAACTATTGCATTTCTTCAATCCACAATAGTTAAGTTTCTAAAAGAGCACCTAAACACACCGTACTGTTTACTTTTCTGAATATAGATACTTCTTTGCAAGTAGTTGTTAAATCATTGGTCGATTTTACAAGCAGTCAGGAAAAAACAAGAATTACAGGTAGAAACTTTTCCTTTTCCAAAGTGGTTAATATTAATGTGAATTTAATATTATTTTAATAGTAACAGAATATATTTAAGCCAATCCCAAACGGACGAAAAACCAGCGAAACAATTGATTTAATGTTGTCACAATGCCAATTTTCATATAATCTGCTATATTATAATTTCGTTTTGACAGAACTGCAAGCTAAACAGGCACGTCTTGTGCCAGTACCGAACTTCGGTAACATTGGAATTATGGCTTTGACAAATTTACGAAACGTTTTAAAAGAAGTTTGTAGTAATCGGCGAAGCCTAAAAATAAATTATTTAATAATCTGTGAGATATGTAGTTACACAATTACAGCAATTCAAAGTTCATAGTGGACAATAAATTCATTTGTCTTTGCTTTTTTGGACTCTTCGAGAAATATAATCTTAGGGAAATTTAAATAAAGACCTATTTAGCTGAAAAAACGACCATAATCAAACGATCCACCAATGGAATTTACAATGCAATCTTAAAAAATATTTTAATTCCTCGGTATAATTTTCAGTACGCTGTGATTACTGGAGGTCGAGAGATTAGAAAGTGAAGTTGATAAATATTTCTTTTTAACAGCAAAAAATAATATCGAAATTGTCTGGTATGCATTAGTAAGAAATGTTTGTTACATCATCGGACATCTTTTACTTCTAATCTGTAGTTTTCCATGTTTACCGATTCAATAGAATTCTTAGGAGAAAGGTTGTGCCAAATTTAGACACCGTAAAATCAATTCGTCTCGTCAACAAAACTCTGTGCAGCTTCTTGCAAAACTATATATAAATATCTTCTGGCATGGAAAAAGCTACGCGGCGGTAAAGCTCATCCGACTAAAATGCCATGACTATTTAGCCACCAGCTGCACCAATGCTGCACTATATCCCAGCCCTTTTCTATTCTACATAATGGATCCCGTTTCTCATGTCTTAGTTATCTTCGCTGTATCATTGGTTCATAATCTGTTTCAAATCGTTTTTATTCGAAATGAATTCGAACCAATGATCCAAACATCTAGCAATCAACAAATTATTATTTCTTAAAAGATCAAATAAACGTTCTGCAGTAAAAAAAATAACTCGGTCTCAACCAGCATATAAACGCGGAACCTCTCCCACCCAACACAATAATTATGCTTCTACACCATTGATCCCTTTATTCCAACTATTGATAAATAGTAGGAAATATTATTATCTTTTTTTATCTTAGCTGAAACTATCTTTTCACATTTTTTGTATTTGAAAGCACTTCAGTTACTAAAATTTTAATAACAAAATGTTTATTTTATTTATCATACTTTTTACCGTATTTCTTAAAATAACTTCATAAAATATGACAGCAGAGCTTACTTAATTAACTCAATAACGAAAGTAGTTGTAAATATTTATGCTTCAACGACGCTCTAGCTTTTCTTATTAAAATTGAAATTCGTCTAATCAGAGGCAGGCGTCAAAGTACACGCAAATCCTCTTATTTGTTCATAAGCATCTGGCAATTGAAAGTTCCATTTTTAATTAAATTTGAAACACTTGCATAAACTTTTATTATTGTCTATTGCGGCGTTTAGCTGTGAGTGACACCATGAGTGGCAACATAAGTAATACATAGCACATACAGTACCGTTCAATATGTTAGCAATAAGCTGATGATAAAACAAAACTTAATGTTTTTCTCAGAAACTGTTCGCGGGATATGAAATTTTCGTATGAACAAATAAGTTCTTCATAATTCTTGCGATACCTTCAAGATCTACACTGCAAAATACATTTCTTCCAATTCCAAAGATTGGCAAAAGAAATCAGTTGCCTGAATTGGGACCACAACTATTTCAAATCAATGCGACTAATAGCTCTGGTAGTAATTTCACGGATACGTTTCATCCAGCAATCGTCACAATTTGGTACGCTGTATTTCGAGATTCAGACCTAGTTTCAATATAGTAGGGATGCTATAGTGGTATCACATGTTTTCACTTAAACGAAATTTTTGAGATTTGATATGCTTGCTAGCCAGATCCAGTTCCAAAGATTTTTGAAAGTTGTTGAAATACTTTGAAAAACTTTTGAGTGCCATAAAGTCCAAAATAAACGGACGAATAGTTATTTGAATTGATTCAATTTATTTTTAGTTTCGCTAGAGAGAGTATTTTTCAACCTAAAAATTTTTCTGGTGGATCTCACGGATTATAACTTGCTGGAAAATATTGTTCTTATCAATCTCAACTGATTATTCTAAACTCTATGAAAGAAAAATAAATATCACTATGTATAGCTTTGCCTCATCGAATGCTACATAATATTTTTATATGTTCTTATATATTATTACTGAATAAAACCGCAAACTGAACCGAAACCGCAGTTCAGATATAAAAGGACACTTTCCAAAACAATCTCAAAAAAATCTAATACCGCTTGAACCGCTAAGCTGAACCGAGTAAATTTTTCAATAAGTTTACAACCGGGATCTTTTCAACTTTTTATACTTTCAAAAAGTGAGAAAATATTTTGAACTGAAACTTTCATAGATTGGCAGTAAAAAGTGATAATTACAACACCAACAACTATTTTATTAATCACAACTGTAGCTTAATACTATATATTATATTTGAGACGGAGAAAGCTGATAAAACGCTGCCCATCGCAAATTTTTGCCACCATACAAATTATACTAGACAAATTCGATGAGTTCCATATACTCGCACTCACACCAACACCACAATTGCACAGTGAACACGCTTAAATAAGCATTTGTCAATTTATGATAAAATTTTCATTTTTCATTATTGAGCATTATGACAGCTTTGGTGGCGTACTGGAAGAGCGTGCTATAAATAAGTATTCAATGCACATTCTGCTTCGGAAGGAAATTGCTGTCTCACGAAGGTGACACAAACAGGCAGCTATCGAGATATTGTTTGCCGATAAATGAGCAACAAATTATGTTGATTGAGCTCAATGCAGAGTAAATGCTGTGGGTGCCACGATAATGGTGTGATGTTGCCACTGAAGCAATCATGAGTTTGAAGACTATAAATGAAGAACTTAAAACCCTCAGCCGAATTAATGATTGTTGAGTGGAAAAATCGTAAATTAAGACATGGCTAAATGCCCGCTCATATTTACGGATTACGTTTTATTTACTTTTTTTTTTTTGTTTTTTGCAATAAAGAAGACAACTTCATCAAGTGTTGAGAGCATAAAATACTTGGGCAGACAAATTTTCGTGCGCCATGAACGAACAATTACAATAATAAACCTCACTAACCTCCAAATTCCTCCCGCAACGTACGAGTATTTGAAACGCAGGCAAGCAAAGCGGATTAATGCCCGGAAAAATGTGTATGAAAATTTCTTTGCATTATTTTAAAACTTTTTTCCTCACCAAACACAACATTGTTTTGGGTAGTGCAAAGTGGCAAGTAAGGCAAGCGACAAACGCATGTACGGAAGATGGCTGCCACCTTAGTGTCGTAATGTTTTTGTTTTTCTTGTATGCATAAGGAAAAAGACTTAAAAGTAATTTTACGTCTGACTAAACATTAATGTGCCAATATTTTATTGTTTGTTTGAAAAACAAACGGCAAACGATGTGAAATCGGCAAATTGCGTACTCTGGTTAGACGGTGGTGTACAGCAACGACAACAGCAACAACCATTGTGGGCGGCATCTGAGTATTTGTTTCGGTATGATCCAAATCGGTATAAAACTTTTTCATGTATTTTATATATATTTTTTGTTTGTTAATAGACTCAATTTTTTTTTACTTGTGAGAAAAAATCGGTTGGGCTCAACCGGGATTTGAACCCGGGACCTCTCGCACCCAAAGCGAGAATCATACCCCTAGACCATTGAGCCACAGAAACTTACGGCGACTAAATTGATGGTTGATTTTTAATATTTTTTATTGGCTTTTATTTCTTTTTTAATTATTTTTATTTCAAAACATACATAAATAGATATTTAATTTTTATGAATAGCCAACTTATTTGTGAGTATGTAAGTACATAACTAAGAGTGGTAAAAATAAAAAAAGCCGGATGAATTGGCTAATTATTGAATACGCAGCCTCGCATGTTGGCTTTCAATTTCTGCTGCTTTATTGTATTTTGCTTTTTTATCTAAAATTTTTATTTAAATTGTGTAGAATTGAACATGTTCTTACCGATTTTTACCACTTCTAATTTACTATACTAATACCATACTGATTAGTTTTCTTTAAATATGCTTATCATTGTTCTTAAAAGTAAATAAGCCTGTAAAAGTCTCGTTTTTATATAAATAGTATAATATTTTGTATGTTTTAAAGGAAAATAAGAAATTTAGAATGTTTAGTGTTGCCGCAAGCGATTGAAGCATATTGAAGTGCATATCCGAAAAAATTTGGCCAAATGTTTCCAAAAGTTTTTTGAAAATGTACACCTCATTCACACCTAATTCATTTACGAAACAATCGGAAAGTTAGTTGGGATTTTGTCTAAAGTATTTAAAAAGCTGGGGCGTTGAGAAACAACAACATCCATGGTTACAAAATTAACCATACTTTTAATATGTCGTCTGTTGCCCCCTGGTAAATTAAAAAAATATCAGTGAAATTACTGCATTTTAAAGTTTAAAGTTATTCGTTTAGAAAATTGTCAAATTGTGCCGGTTATAACAACTCCATTTAAATATAAATTAATTCACCTGTCTATTTCATTATTTTTTATTATTTTATAAATATCTCAAAGATAGAAGTGGTCACTTTTATTGACTATATTTGCACAAACTAACAACAATAAATGTCTTAATTTTTCAAACAAATACCGTTAAGGGTAGCGCAAATGCAACTTTGTGGATGTAGCTCAGATGGTAGAGCGCTCGCTTAGCATGTGAGAGGTACGGGGATCGATGCCCCGCATCTCCAGATTTGTATTAATTTTTTTATCCAATACTTATTGAACTAAATTAGAATAATTTCTTCCTCCTAATATTTCTTTTTATATCTATTTGTGTAAACATTTTTGTGTGCATATGTAAACTCTTCTATCATTTCGAATGAAATGCAGTAAATTTCCTTTAGTCCTTTTGCCACATATGAGAAATTCCGCAGACGACAGCAACTTTTACCACTCCTTTTGCTTGTCGATAAGCTTTCTTCTTCGCTAAAGTTTATCCGTTAAAAGTAATGAATATTCAAACAGTTCCAAATGTCTTGAAAATAGCTGACATGTAGAAAAGTAAAGAAGTAAATTGTGAAGACAGAGTTGCCGCTATACATATAAGCATATGTCCGTACGCAAATGTATTAATATGAATGATTACATATTTAATGTAACATAAAATTAGTCAACTCATTAAATTTTTTTCTGAATAATATGAGGATGGCGAGAGATGCCTAATCTTACAAAAGAAACAGTGAATAAAAATTACTTGTTACTGTATACATTTTATTCAGATGTTTTGCTGTGTTTATCACTTCTGTATCTAAAAATATTTCCTTCGATTAACTATATAAATATGTATATAAAATCATTAATTATCATTTTATTATCAAATCACATCTATGCTGTGTACAAAAATCCAAATGATCAGCTAATTCGCACTTTATTCACTCAACACACGTTTAAGGCACAGTTATTTTACCGACATCGAAAATTCTGTCATTGAGGAAAGAAAACATTTGTGATTTAAATTTTTTTCTTTTTCAAAGTACAATACATATGAGATTATTAGAAAGTAATACCGGTATCATTTGAAGAAGTATTTCTTGTTTGCCTCTGGAGTGTTTCTTAAATGGTTTATTCGTGTTTGACCCTTTGGAATGGAGACTTACTTCAGTATTGGAATAAATTACTCCGACACTTCATTAAATTAGGTGAAATTAGTTATGATTATTAGTATATACTCTGATAAATTATTTTCAATTTATACATTCATCAGACATTAGCTAAATAGTTATGATAGAAATTTATGTATCTGTTGGAGAAGTTTATGATTTTTGGCCGATATCGGTCATAGATGGTTAAGGAGAGATTGTTAGGAAATGTGCGCGAGATTTGTAAGGAAATTTTAACTTATTTACTGACGAATCTGTTTAAATTCACCTCAAATATGTATTGTTTCAATACCAAATTCGAAAATACTAATAAGTTTTAAAATTTTGATATATCTAAAGCTCGGAATCTCCAGCTACGGAAGGCCTATCAGCTTGACTAAATAGATTACATTACGCCACAAACTCAAGTTAAAAAATGTTTTTCAAAACAGGCTTGTATCTCTTTAAATATTACTACTAGTATATTGATATATTATTTTTCCATAAAAAATTTTATGAAATAAATGTCTTATTTTTCAAAGTTAATTGGCAACTCCGACTTAGCACCTATACACATATTCCAATATCTTATCGCCTCACATCTACTATCACTCAGTTTCGCTCATTCCAATGAGCTTACCGCGCATAAATCCATTTAACTCTCAACAACCCCTGCGATCGTTCATTCGCCCTCTCAATTTCATTGTAGAAGTTATAAATCAGACAATATGCCAATGTTTGCACACTTGCTTTTTCATTTTCATCTTGACTGTTAAGCAATTAAACAGCAAAAAATGTCTATATCCTAGGATATGGATGGAGAGACAATGTTATATGAATATAAGAACCATATATGCACATATATACATAAATATATAAAGATTTGTGTGTTTATATGAGACTGGCGTCACATGCTCAATTGCGGTGGTCGAGTGGAGGATATGCCAATGATACATGACGTGCTATTTATGACGACAGCTTTTGTTTTAATTTTTAAACGAAAACATTAGTGAGTCGTGGCGGCGCAGGGCGCAACGCACATTCAACGCGAACAGGCTGGTAGACTACATACCAAAGCTGCGGTGGAATGGGCTGTTCGCCCTAGCTACGTTTATTTGTTGTTTACAAATGCAACTTTTGAACTTCGTCCTCAGCAATGTTTTGACAACAATGCCATGGAGTTGCGTCTGCGTTGCCACCCAACTAACTGACGATAGAAGCAAATGCCTCAAGAGGCCAATACGGTTATACTCATTTTGGTGTATGAAGTAGCACTTCAACCAGTTGTTGCTAGGCTTACTAGGACAGTTTGATAAGTCGTTGAGACTTTTAATCAAAACATTCAGCATTAATGTTAGAATTTTGAGAGTTTTCCCTAAAAGATCTCTTAAATCTGTTCTCGAGATAAGATTCACCGGCTGTCATGTCGATCATTTCATAGCAATGTTGTGAGTTTCTTGTTCGATATGAGTTTTTATTTAAAAAAGTTAGGATTCCTATCTGTGCCTTCTCCATGGCATAATTTTTTAACCCAGTTTTCCAAGAGAGTTACGAATTGTTACGAATTTGCTCTTATATTAAAAAGCTTTGTTCGATATACATCTTAAGAAAGTATTGGATAACAATGTTGTTTTAACGTACTTTGTTACGACCTTATTGTCGTAACATTTTCAAATTAATAGTCCGATACTACTAATAACATGTTTGTCGAACTTAAAGTGCAAAAGATCGATAGATCACGCATGGGACGGCATAACATTTTACAGAACCTAAAGATTATATAAATTAATGACGCCATTTCAGAACATGGAAATACCTTTTTGAATCAAATCGTTAAGTATGTCGTGCTGCAAAGATCCACATTAAGTAGGTATAAACGTAGCGGATTTTCCTCAGCTTTCAACTCTTCAATTTGCTGCACTTTGTAAGGGAATATTGGTTTTCCATCCCTGTGCCGCCGATCTTCCTCATCTATAAAGAATTATATTGTATATTACAATAAAGCATATAATTCTTTCTGTCAAGATTACCGACTTATTAAACCACCCTCGTAAATATGTGTCACTGCACATATTCTTTAACATACGAAGATTTTAGAAATTATAGTTTGGGTGTCTTCTTAACATTAATGGTTGTTGTTGCTACTTTATTACCAAACAAACAAGACCACCGCTCTTGATACTTACACCAGAGCATCAGATATTTTGTAACATAACAAGTTACTTGAATCTCCGAAGTTCGGTTCTCACTCTGCAAGAACTGAGAATTTGCAACTCCCTTCGGATTCCTGTGTATACAATTGTTACTGTTGGCGCGCAACTTGCATGCGGCGCGTTTGACGGCTGGTTCCCACATAAAATTTGTTTTCGGTTTGTTAAGAAAAACAACAAATGTTGCTACATTAGGAAGATATTTTTCATTGTGATTGAGTGTATACACTATGCGGATACATATATCAATTTTAACAAAGTTTTCGCAAACGCATTTTTTTCAATTTTATTAAGGTAGTAACAATTTATAATTATGTAACAATATATATATATATATATACAACTAGAGATCGATTATTTGATAGATAGATAATTTATTTGGTTTTGTTAACACATAAAATACATTGTCTGTCAAGCCAGCTAAGTGTTCATCTTAACACTGTTGAACTTATCTCAAGATCGCGCGTTGCTCAAATTACATAAAAATTCACAATTTTAGTGTTAGAAGCAGCCTTTTAAATCACAGTGCCTTAGTGCCATCGGCCCATTATTTTAAAATCTTTTCTACAATTACGACAAATAAATTCGAACAGCGTCAATTTGCAAATGCGAAACCTCTTCATATTTCTATATTAATTTGTCAAATTTTATGCAAACATAAAACAATCCCCTTTTTTTCCTTGGAACTACATAAGTCGCGACAGTCTAGTAGCATTCAATCCTACTACCTCCAATTGCTTCCAAAATGGTTTAGTATTGTTTGGAAATATAATCACTAGTCTCTGCTAGTCTATAAACTGAATACCGTATATTCTTATACTCTCGCAGCATGTTGCTGGAGAGTATCTTAGTTTTGTTCACCTAACAGTTGTTTGTAACACCTACAACTAATCGAGTTAGATATAGACATATATATATATAAATGATCATGAATGACATATATAAATGAGTGACTGTCGGTCCGTGAAAGTGATGACTTGAGTAAAAATTAAGATATTTTGATGAAACTTGGTGTTCTTTGTCACCGTAAGACGGTTGGTATTTCATATGAGCATCATTGGATATCTGATACGCCCACAAAACGCCATTAACATTTCTAGCATGTTCTCATATAGATAGCAAATTATTGCTACTAATAACTACTAAAAGTGCGTTATCGCGCTAAATATGAAACAAATCGCTCTAGACCATGGTCTAAGCCACTTATTCCTAATGTAATGATTTCTTTTGCTCTGGTTGACTTTTTCCTGATGTATCTAATATATTCATTAAACGACTTTGGTTGAGTTTATATCGCATATATCACTTTTGAGTTAATTTGGTAGATTTTAATATAAATATCTCTAACACGAAGCAAATTATAGCAATGAAAGTACATGAGTCTTTGGCCTGTAAGATAAGTTAATTAGATACCAAATATGATTGCAATCCATTGACAATTTCGTCGAATAATGGAATAATTTTGTAATTCAATTCTTCCACAATATTTTTTAATAAAAAGTTATGTCAGGACCTGAAAGCATTTCCCCGCCTCTGATCCTTGCACATTGCGAAAGTATAAAATATTTTTATCGCGTTTTATGGAGCCCATAATTAGGTGTTAAAAGAATATTTACAGATTTTGACGAGTTCAAAATGGACATATGATTACCTGCCTAACTGTTAATTGTTGTATCAAATAACTTTGGAGGATGCTGCAAATATCACAAACACACTTGGAGCAATTTAGCTCTGTACCACCGTAGCACTTCGATCAAAATGGCGATAAAACTATACAAACAAGTCCAGACTGCAAATTTAAATCTGAAAGGCTCCCAATTCCGCTCTAACTAGATAAAATTTAATTGCTGCTAATGATAACTGGTAGGAAAGGAATTATACACATATAGAGAACAAAAAACAAAATTCTGGAGGTGCGAGGCATCGAGCCGCTCTACTATCTGAGCTACAGCCGTTATAAATACTTGAGAAAATTAAATAAACTGCATTAATTAAATTAAGCATTTCATAACATAACAAAAAGCCAAAGCTTAGCTTGTTAGAAATGCAAGCAACGCACGAATTGTCGCTTGCGTTTTGCTCAAACAGTGCTCGATATAACGCTGCAAACAATAGTAAAAAAGTTGGTAAAAGAGTAACAGTTTAATAAACAAAATGAGCATGCAATTTAGTGCGCCTTATTACAAACTTTGTACAGAACTTGCATGTAATAAATTTCCTTGTTTTTGTTGCCTGCAACAATTCTTTAGCGTCCTATCAGTTTAAAAAGCAATTTGTGCGTAAAACAATTAAACAGTAATTTAAGTGTGTTAGCAAATGTTTAATTACGCAGCTTTAAACATGTACTCTTCCAACACTACTTTCAATTTGTATTCAAGCCACCTGTTCATGTACTCTTCCGAACCAAAGCATCTTCATCTAGCTAAAAACCAGAAAAAAGGGAGATGTTGCGCTCATTAAAACGTACGAAACGTGAAAATACTTGTTTCACAAAGTTGAAAATTACCGCAAGCTGTTGCACTTCAACCCTTCCACAGTCCTATATGTTTTTGTTACTGTTGATATTACAACAATTATATTATTTTATCAAGCAAAACATTACTCTACACACAAGCAACAATTAGTTTCTCACGACAAGCCAACTTCTCTTTTGCTTAAAATACGAGTAAACTTGTATGTTTCCCTACTACACCTTAAGGCTTTGCTCTTCGTTATCCATGAAAGCAGCTAGAAGGTGTTGCGTTCTCGTCTCGTATTTATGAGTCTCATAAAACTCAATGTTGCACGCAAAATTAATGTCAACTGTGGCGTTCGTTGCACGCTCTTTACACGCGCATTTGCCACAAAGCGTTAACTTCTAAAATTTTTACTGATTCAGGTAGCTATGGAAAATCTTCCTCACTTAAAATACCTTAATACTCATGGCACAGCTTAAACTTTTGTATTTTGTTTTTTTTTTAATTTATACAATTACAGTTCGATAAGTCAGTGTCTTTTTAAATTCAACTGTGCTTCTGTAAACTATATATGCTGTAGAGGTTATATTATATAAGTCAAGGCTGTAGCAACAACAGCATACCTTCTCGAAATCGTAAGCAACTCAGTTTTTAATTGGCGCGATATTAAACTCGACCTAGATCTCAAACTAGGCTGGATTGAACTGGGTCTAATAGACTTATTAGAAGACTGTTATGTTCCCCAAGTTGAAAAAATTCAATCTCCATAATTTTTGGGACTTTAAGTAGTATTCATAAACATATTAAATGGATTAAAATACAAAATAGGTGCAAGGATGGAGTTTTCTCGCGTAGAACTCCGTCTTTCAGACGCCCGGACAATATAGAAGGCGGAAATCGCGCCTCCTGTTTATATGCAATTACATCGCTTTTCTTCTCGACAACCAAGCTACATTATGCGCGATCAAGTTAATCAATAACTAACTTACGGTGACACAATCAACTGTTCGATATTCTTCAGTACTCCAAAATGAAGCATAAAGCAAACAAACCAAAGAATTACTACAATACAACTAACTAAGGTTAAACAAGCGGTCCGAGAGTGCGGCACTTCCTATTATATTTTACAACCAACTCCCTATTATTCCAGTCAAACAAGTGCATATTGAATATTAATAATTTGCTTTTGTTATTTTACTCAAAAATTCGCAGACTTATTAAAATGTCCTTGTACAATGTAACTCAAGCAGTCAGTAATATTTTTAATTTTCTTGTTTTGTTGTTGCCAAAATATTTGTAAAACACTTCTTAATGGCTGCGTAGAGCACTTTTAATCTGAATTCAAGTGGTTGAGCGTCGATACTTAGTGTAAAGCACAACTTCGACACCCACAGCAACTGTATTACTTTTCTCCCTAAGTTTCTTAAATATTTCACCTGTTTGTTGTATAAACACATTTCCCACCTTGACAAATATTTTTAGTCACGTATTTGACAGAGACTTTTTAATTGACTTTGCTGTGTGACAGTATTTCCACGTCTAATCAGTTTCGTTATCCTTTGAGAAAGCTGGCTCACGAACGTCTACAAGTTCATTAAACACTGGCCTTTTTACTATTAGTTTCTTTTATTTGAATGTTGTGTTGAAAAATCCAATTTTTTCTTGAATACCTTCTACGGTGCCTTTTTGCTGCTCCCTTGACGGGCACACGTTTCAAGTCATTATGTACTCATTGTAGTTTTCCAAAGAAAACGTAAAACTTCTTAAGTTCACAAAAAGTATGAATATGAATTAAGATGGCGAAAGTATCCTTTTACAATCAACACCAAATAAATTTTTTGAGTTTTGCTCATACGTTTCTTGAATATTAATTTTTGGGTGAGAAAAACGGGGAAAATTATACATGTGGTTACATTATACAGTGGTTCATAAAAATACGATCAGTTCATAAAATAATTTTGACATTTTAAAAGTATATTTAATTAATTGCTTAAACTCTGAAGTGTGGAAACATAGTTTATATGAACTTGAATCGACTAAATATGAGTTAATTGAGCTCATTTCGTAACCAGTATGAGTTCATATGAGTTGAAAGTTTCATCTTAGTAAAAAATATTGAATTCAGACATATTGAGTAAGTGCTATGCGAAACGGTATCATTTATACCTTATATGAAAAGCAAATCGTAAGTAATCTATAGTGATTATTTTTGCATCACATTTTTTATCATTTCGTATTACAGAGTAGTCTTCGAGAGCACTTTTAATTTTTAGCACCCACAAAGAGGCTCGACTTGCTCACCTCACAATCAGTTTTTGATGCTGTTTGTTCTAAATTGATCTCAAAAATTTCAGAATTTATAGCAATGATCATAGAAGTAAATACTTTGCATAGTACAAAGTGAACTAAAAATACCAGATCTTTTAGTCTCTTCCTTTCGCCAAAAAGTCCTAGGTATAAAACGATATATATTATATATCGTAAAGCACATACGTATGTATAAGGACTTAAAAATGATAGAAGTGAATCTTTGAAATCGTAGATGTTTAAAGAAAAATTACATTACAGATTAGCAGATATGCAAATATATGTTCGAAAACCTACAATGTAATTTATTCCACAACTTGCGCAACATATACACATATGTACACTTACATAGAAATCAGTTAACTAATCTTTTCCATGTTCCAGTCATAAGTCAAAGCCTTCTTGTAGTCAAATTATGTATTCACAGCGAAATTTTTAATTAGTTAAGAAAGGTGCAAATGAGCAAGATTTGTGGTTGCGCACGTGAAAACATTGGATTTTGCGAAGGCACGCTTTCTTTACGTCTTCGAACTTTTGAATGTCAAACTTCTTTTGCTGGCATATTGCACAAACTTGTTGAGGTCATAAATTTTAAATCTACTAAGTTTATTGCAGCTTATTTTATTTTTTATTTCGACTTGATTTGCACGGTATATCATGTTGTTATGTATATATGTATATACGCTTTAGTAGTAGGTGCCATCGTGCCATCCAAGGAGTCTTCTTTGTTCACTTGGCAAAAGCGGTAACGGTCGAAATTTATAGAATTTGTGGCACATTGAAAAATTACATTAATTATTCCTTTGTTATTTTCATAAAGGAAAGAAGCGATATGATTTTGTTAGAGAAAAAAGTTAGCTTAAGCCGAATTTCATTTGCCTAATTGTAAATTGATCGCTGGAGGTGAACAAATTAAATTTATGAATTAATTATCAAATGAAAATTTTAAAGAGGGATAGAGAAGTAAACATTTTTGAAAAATATATGTTATTCAACCTTAACAATGGCCACTTTCCATTTAACATATATGGTAATATCAGTCCTTATGGTTCCTGCATTGCAAATTCCGGTATTATGGTTGATTTAATCTAACGATATCAACGTAAAATGTGGGTAGATATTCGTGTAGGAAAACTCAATTTGAGAGTGTATGTACCATATGTACGAGGTGTGTTCAAAATATAACGGGAATTTTCCTTTTTGAAAAAAATATTTATTTATTCGTCAACATAAATGTTGCCGCCTTCAAAATAGTCCTCATTCGATATTATGCACTTATACCAGCGCTTCTTCCAATCGTCGAAACACTTCGCAAACTCGATTTTTGGGATAGCCTTTAGCTCTTTCAGCGATGCGCTTTTAATTTCCTCTATGCTTGTAAAACTACGGGCCTTTAATGTCCTCTTTATTTTTGGAAATAGGAAAAAGTCACATGGAGCCATGTCTGGCAAATATGGAGGCTGGTGCATCGTTACAGTATTGTTTTTAGCCAAGAATTCACGAGCGAGCAACGAAGTGTGAGCAGAGCCATGTGAGCAAAGTGGAAAGCCATGAATTATTTTTCCACAAAAACAATTGAAGGTTTCACGCAAACGGCGTTGAACTTGTAGGTAGTACTCCTTATTGACCGTTTGATCTTGAGGCAAGAATTTGTGATGCATTATGCTATTAAAGTCGAAGAACACAGTTCCCGCTATTTTCTGAACACACCTCTTATGGGATATTCTTCCGAACCTAGTCCTTTATCAATTTATTATTAATTTGTAATTGTACTTTGGACCCTTAGCACTAAATGAACGATTAAAACGTGTGAGTTCGTTCTTTTGGTACTCGGTTAAAAATAACTTAGCTAGCATATGCTCTTTGTACTATTTACAACATATAACTTTCTTTCTACTTATGAGTGAAAAATTTAAGATTTTTTTTTATTTACAGCCGAAGATATAACTATAGTGCACCTGCCCGTAGAGATTTTGTAGCGGGACCACGAAACAAGGTAAGACTCCGAACGTAATATCCTATATTGCCAACTATCCTATATGCCACAGTATTCCTTCATATTTTTTGTTATATTTCTAATAAAATTTCCAGTATCAAAATCACTCAGATACATATCACCGCTCCAACTACGATTATACGCTGCGTTCTGATCAATCTCCCTATTATTCAACACATTGGAACCAAAATAGATATAATAATGGACAAAATAATCGAAATAGCAACCATTGGACAAATGATTATAATTATAATAATTACAATCCGAATTTGAATTACTGGCAAAATGAACAAGGAAGAAGAAGAGATAATACGTCTTCCCCACATTGCTATGAAGTTGATAGAGCAGCTTTGAATACTCAAAGAAAAGATAATAACACACCGACAACAGAAAGAACTGAGAAAAGAGCTGAAATTACGTCAACTATAAATAACGAAAATAATGGAGAATCATCAAATGATACGAGTAAAACACTTACACATACAACACACACTTCTAATGAAACTAGCAGCGAAAAAATTAAAAATCCAAAAAAAACAGAAAGTAGTAACACTATTGAAAAACCTAGAAAAAATGCAGTGAGATCATCGCCGAGAAAAAAATTGTCTAAAACAAATCCAATTAATGTCAAGGATATAACTGAAGATGAAAGCAAATTATCGTCAAATTATGGGAAGAGAAAAACAACCCACGGTACTGGCGAGAATTCCAGTGAAAATCCTGTAACAAAACACAAATGCGAAACAGAACGGATTGAGAATTTCACAGCTAATGTTAGTAATCATATTGAAGACTGTAAAGAACAATATACAAAAAAAATTGAAGAGCAAAATAAAGCATTAGATAATTTTGATAATATCAAAGCACAAAGCAAAACAATAGAAGGCTTTGCAAACCAATTCTGTAAAGGACCGGAAAGTGATAGCTCCATAAATAGAGCTTCAAAAGCCTGTGAGGATATAAGTGCCGAAGCCAAAGCCAATTTAAATAAGGGTGCTGCTGAAGTACAAAATTCCGAAAATCCATCAGAGGATCCTAAAGAAGGGACCATTTATGCCAGGTTTAAACTTTCGAACGCAACGAAAAATGCCAATTTTCACAAAACGAAACAAAAATTGAAAGTAATTGATAAAGAATATAAAAATCTTTCGGATAGTAATTTAATAGCAGAGAAACTTTTACCACATACCATTCCGCGAGCAACTACTCCAGATGGTATTTCCAGATCTATTGAGCAAGGAAACAAGACTGATATTTCAAATAAGAAACGAGAAACCGACGAAAGTATACCATTAGTTACGGAATCACTTTCCGAGAACAATGATACACGAATAGATGATACTCTTCAAGGTGAACATTCTATAGTTGTTGACAGTGATGACGTAAAAATAACGGGAACTACGACGACAGATATTCCTTGTATTGACATCGATCTCAATGCCTCAGATATATCTGAAAGTCGTGAAATTATTGATGATGAACTTTCAGGTCTTGTTTGTAGAGTTTCTCCCATTAAGGACACCAATCTCAGAAAACCCAAAATCTCTATAATACCACTTTCGAGACTTATACGAAACGAGTTAATTGAATTAACGGACGATTCAAGTGTGACGGAAATCGAGGACGTGCCTTCTGTTACATTGGCTACATTTACACCGAATAAACGGATTTGCCGTCCGAATCTTGTAAAGAGACGTCGAAAAATTTCAACTTGTAGTAATTCAAGTGGTACTACAGAAAATCTTATCGAAAAAGTAGCCGGTATGGATAAGTTTGGGATCAAGCAGGTGATTAATAGCTGTGGCACACGTTTTGATGAGGCCTTAAAGGCACAGGCACGTAAACGGTTGCGTGAAGAAATTCGAAAACAACTGAAGTCAATGAATTTGGAAACGGTGAAAGATGCCGAAAATGCGAATTTCGTACCGGATGATATTGTAGATGCTATATGCATACCAGATGTAGTTTTAGAAGAGATACGCAAAGCTTTTGGTATAGAAATTTTTTGTAATAACGATACAGATGCTCTACAAAATGCTGCTTTAGATATTATAGCATCTAATACGCAAGAGGAAGTTAATATAAGCAACAAAATGAGAAGCGAAGAAAGTGCATCGATGACAACTATCGCGGCACCTCTACAGGAAAGCATCGTTGAAACATCAACTACAAGAGTACAACCGACACCAAACAGTATTGATACAACAGAAAATGTTGCGGAAAATGGCATATCAGTACAAAATGAAAAAAATTCAATTGAGCTAGAAAATGTGCCAGAAATAAACTCAGAATCAGCGAGCCCTAAAGCGGCACAAAAATCATATCCGACTACCACAGAAACACAGAACAAAACAAAGGAAAAGAAGGCCAGAAGACGCAAAATTCCAACCGGACGTAAAAATAGTCGTAAAAAAGTTAACAAAGAAATAATACTTGTTGATTCGTCATCCGCTTCGAGTAGTTCGTCTTCATCCAGCTCGAGCAGTAGTTCTGATACCGAATCGGAGTCTTCGGCTAAAAGCACTTCGTCTTCAGTGAAAAGACGTCGACTAAAATTGCGAGTAGATGCACAAAACATTGTCGAAAGCTTTGAAAAACTGTTACTACCAAATCTAAGTGAGAATTTAAAAAGTCGTTACCACAATAAATTTTCAAACTCCACATATACGCGCCTACATTTCATATCTTGTATCTGTACAAGTGAATACAATACCAAAAAGTTTACCAAACCCGAAATTGCAAAAATACAATCCAATTTGAAGTCAGAGGATCGTACAGTCGCCTTAGAGTTTTTGATGCGCGAAATCGTCAATGTTTTTAACAAGCAAAAAGAGGCTGCCAAAAAGGAACGTGGCAGCAATCGAATAAAGAGAACCACTGAAGTCTCTGATAAACCGTATGCAAGCGAAGCAACGACAGTCGAGTCTACAAGAGCGCACGAAACGAATGAAGGGGATATGACAGTCGGCAAAGCTAATGAGATTTTCACAGCGCCCGTAAAAAGTACAAGCAGTAACAGCAATCGGAAAAGTGTCAATGCAGCAGAAAAAGTTGATGCTGCAAAGAATTGTATGCAATCAAAACCAACATCCACGACTACTTCAACGACACCAACGAAACATCAACATCAAAGTGTGAATGAGCAAGCATTAATGAGCAAAAGAGCAGAGGATGGGTGTAGAGGAAAAAATGCTACCAATGCAGAAACCATCGATAATGCTGAAGCGTGTGGTAATTCATTTGAAATCAGCAACACCACTAATCAAGAGGATTCTAATGCGTTAATGTTACCAAGTGTGGCGACACGTCAGTTTCCAACTGCTACCACTACTTGTGACAGTGGAACTTCAAATGAGCAACACTCCCGTAATATGGCTTTTGAAAGCATCAACTCGCGTACTCATTTGAGTGAATTGAGTAGTAGTAGTGAGTTCCAATCTCCCAATAATTTACGTTCGCTGCCAAGAGACCACTTTTTCGATAACAAATTCAATAATGGTGCGGCGAATCCTTTAACTGGATATGAAAACGGCATTACGGGACTTTGTGGAATCACCAGCATACCATCTTTGATGTCGAGCTCTCTATTTCCGAATGTAGATTTGGATACATTACGACAAAGAAACATATTAGGGGAGTTCGTTGTGAATAATCTACGCGAATTCGATATGAAGTTGATGGAATTACATAAACGTAAAATGTTCATCGAAGAGATGATACTGAAATTGCAGAAAGACAAAATGGAGGTGGATATGCAAACTATGCAATTGCAAAATGAGAAATTTTTATTACTTAACACCGCTATGACGGCAGCTGCCAGCGAATTGCCAAAACGTGAAACAGCAGCTACGGCTGAAACAACGCCAGCATCACAAAATGTGTTAACACAAAGCACAGAATCAACGCTTGCCTCACCAGGCACATCATTAAGAACAACAGCTCGTGGTATACAAACCACTCTTCCAAATCCACGCAAACGAAAGGCTAATGACAATAATGCGCCGACTGTAAAGCGAAAACGTGGTCCACGCAAACGTGGCGGTCGCAATTTAGGTGGTACACGTAACATTAATAAACAGTCCAAGTCAAAATCTAATACATCTAATGCAAAAGCGATTGCTGTAACGTCAGCATCTACTTCAAAGTCACCTAAAGTGGATAGGACACGTGAAGGTGAAGGTTCTCCGTATACTGTGATATCAGATTTGGAACAATCGTTAAGTGATATAGAGTCGCCGTTCGATGGCTGGGATATACCCGTCTCTACGATTAATGTTAGAAGCGCGCTGACACAAGTACATCTTTATGAGCGTTGGTTGGTCGCTACCGGTGAAGATGGTCGTCTGTATCAATTCAATGCCAAAACTCTTAAATTGGAAAGAGAATTCTCCAAACATAGCGAAGCTATCACACATTCCTATTTGTGTCGTGAAAAGAAAATGCTATATACCACCTCACTGGATGGGTATATGAAAAAGACGTCTTTAGAGGTAAGTGGAAATTAATTACTCACATATGTTAGCTTTATAAGTCATGATGATTTGAAATTTAATTGAATCAAATTCAGACTATTCAAATAAAATGATTTTAAGAGGAAACTGATTTCTGGTTTCGATTAAAGCCAAATGACAAAATGAATGAACGAAATCAAGTAGCATCAACTATTAGTGTGTGAGAATGCCTATATGTTTTTAGGGGTGTAGAATCTACAGGAGGAATGACTGTGGAACCAGCTGTCAGAGTTAACACATTTGGTTGACATTTATGTTCAGTATAGTTTGACAAATTACCGAGGAAAGACATATCGGAACATTGTTTAACAATGGTGAAAATTTATTTCCAAAACTTTCATTCTGCAATTAACCTACCACATTTGTACAGTTTACTTATTTTCAGAGATTAGGAAAATTTCTAGCTCTACGGAAACGTAAATAAGCAAATTACGGAACAATTCTGAAGAGCGTTACGAAACGCGAACAATTCTGAAGATATTATCTAAGCTTCCTAGCACCCAGAAAAAGTCTGTTTTATTTTTGATATTAAGGTTATGTAAATGGGGTTCCCTGAAAATGTATACGAACAATATACACATTTAGGTGCAATCAAAAGGTGCAAATCATCCAGGTCTCAAATAGGAAGGAAGAAGTAATCAGAATAGACACTTGCATAATACTTAATAATAATACATTAATAAATTAATAATAATACACTTACAAGAAACTTAAAAAGAGAAAAGAGGAATATTAGAAAAATATTTTATTTAATTTCTCTTTACTGCAGAACTTTGCCTTGGATATACAATCCATATACCTACAGGAGCCCTTGCAATGCATTGAGGGTCAATGGGGTTCAGCTTTCATTGGCAGCAGATGGGGCAATATCTTCACTTATGACATTACGGTGAGTTTACTGAGGTGAATTCAAAATATGTCTTTTCCCATACATATATTTTTTTTTTTACTAATTTCTTAATATGGTTTTTTGAAAATTGTTATATCTTGACTTATATAAGACTGTAATTTATAGTTGGTAACAAAATTTTAACGCTAAAAAAAACTATTTTTATATTCTGTGACGTCCTATTGATATTTATTATTGACTTTAATATTAAAAATTTATTTTAAAAAATATTAAAATAATACAAATATTAATAAAATATATGTTTTTATTTTTAATTGGTTTTAATTTTTTAAATTGTTTTTCATATAAACATAAACAATGCTACTAAGTTATGGGAAGTAAGATCTTCTGAAAATATAATCATAGTAAAATTAGATAAATTGAAATTAAAAGTAAAATGTTCTTTAACATTAAGTTCGTGTGTGAAATTCAGTTTGATAACAAAGTATAAATCAATCTGACCTGATTTCAGTCATTTTTATCACCTTATTGTTTTCACTGAAAAATCGCATTAAATTGCCAAAAAGTTTACCAGAGTCGAATACCAAAAATAATATATGAAGCAACGCCGATTTAATGAGTCTGTTGAGGGTCGTTGTCAACTTTTAGAAGCAGAACTCATTTCTTTCAGTATAATAATTGAAGTCCACAATTACCATTAATTATTATCAAAAACGACCACCGGGATTTTCTTCGGGGTGAGAGTTCCATATTTTAGTTTTGGTATTTTGAAAAGGAAAATGGAAGTTACGAACGAGAACAGACACTCTAAAGATATAAAAGGGAAATGTTGGATAATATATCGTTCATGAAAATGGGAATATTCAAAAGTTCTGTGTAAAGTGTGCAAAAACGGACTACCAAGTAAGGCAATGAATGCAGTGTCTCAAATCTGTGAAAATGCTCGAAAAATTACATGAATTGGACTTTGAATAACTTCGCCACCCATCGTATTCTGCGGATCTGGCCTTCAGCGACTTTTCACTCTTTTGAGACCTTAAAAGAATGTCCGCTGGAAAGAAATTTAGGTACAATGAAGAAGTAATCACGAGACTGAAGAAGCAAAATATATTTCATAGTATCGAAATGTTGAAATTTCTCTACAATCGGTGAATTGCTCTCGGTGACAACTATATTGAATAATAAAATCAAACCTCATGGCAGAATGTATGTTTTCTTTAAAATTATACAAACTTTTCAGCCCAGTACATATGTCGTAACGAAGCGAATCGTGTATTTGCTAGTATACAATATATTCCCAAAATTTATTTTTTTACTTTTAAGCTGTACTGTTGATTGCACTTTAGAATTAAGGGCATTTTTCCAGACAATGTGTCGAACCGAAATTTTAATTGAACTCACACCAAAAAAAAAAACCTCTCAATTGCTTCTTGAGCAAATTTATCTTTATTCATTTATATTCCAATTTTCGTACCAGTCACTTTATATACCCCGCAATCGATTTAAATTAGTTGGTATGCCAAACTCATAAGATTCGATTTGTAATTTATAGCCATAACGTGCTTATAATTCCCATTCTGTACTGCCGTTACTTCGCATTTTTAATACTGGATGAAGTAGCAGGCAATTCTAGATTTGAATAAACATATATAAATATATACATAAGTATATGCTTATAGAATGCTTCTACCCCAATATCAGTGTTATTAAAAGCACTGAAAATGGCAGAAAAATAGTTTAGCACACCCATTTTTAACCGAAGAAATTGCAACAAAACGCATGCTATTATGGGAGTGTACCAACTTCATTCGCACATACCCATATGGTAAAGGCGTTACTACGCTGAACTTTGTGTCCATGCATATATAATTTAGTTATATTTTTTGTATGCTTTCCCTACAACTAAAATGGCGCATATCCATTTACATTTGCAACAACTAACTAGTACACCACTTTTACCAGATCGAATACAATGCATTTGAATGCATCCCACCATCCCTACAACAGTGTAAGTTTTCTTTGTTCAAAACAGTACGATTCATAAGAGAGCACCTTGACCGATGATGGTGCGCTCTAACTTGAGTCTTTCTATCTCTCTCCAAATTGCATTGCTAGTGGAGGCGCAGCGTTTTTGTGCGCATGCCAAGAATTAACCGTCGTATACTTGCACTGCAAGATTTTTGTATCGAATACAAATATTTTTTTGTAAAAGAAAGGAACAGAAGAATTTTGAATATTACACACTACAATTCAGTGGTATATACAATCATACTATACTACCTACATCCACTAAAACAAATTGCTGCCAATTGCTATTCTTTTCCTCACCTTGTGCTTGCAATTCTATACCTAGCATCTATTGCAGTTGGAAGTCCAAATTGAACTCTTTTCTTACATAGTTTATTTTCATTATTTGGCACTTCCCCTTCGTCTGGAAAATGTCGTGGGAGTTTTCTCTCATTTTCATTGGTTACTTCGAGCGAATCAGATTTCTTGCAACACGGAGTGCAGCGCTCACTTGCACCTACATATTCACACATATTTGATAGCATTGTTATTTTAAGAATTTTTATTGCATCCACTAAATAAACACCAGACTTGCATACGCTTAGAACAACCACCACTTGAAATTTCTACTTTATTTTGTCGTTCTAAAAATGGCTGCATCGGTTAATATAAAATTATATGGGTATATAATGATTCATATGGCACAGTATACATGTGCTATATAGTGATGAATAGTTTTGTGAAAATTTTACAGGTTATATTAAAAAAGAGGTACCCGCTAAAATTGGGTATGTGGTGCACGACATCCTTATATTATACTGCGAAAATGAGCGAAATCGGACTACAACCACTTCTGCTGCCCATATAACAAAATTTTAAATTCCAACTGATTCTTTCCCTTAACAATATATAAATCAAGCGCCAATGAAGATATCGTAATACAAATTTGCCTTCAAGATATAGAAAATAGTCGAAATTGGACCACAATATTTCAAGGCGGCAGATACCGAATACGTGGACCACTTTATGTCGAATATATCGGTCCATATATATGTTATCGTAATAAAAGTGCATGGAAATATAGCCGATTTAGTGATTACCGAGTTTCCAGCTGTTTTTAAATCGTTTATGTTGATCAATATGTATATGTATGATATTTAAATGAAATTAAGTAGTCATGCTCTCTTAAACATAATGTGGTATAGCACTGAATACGAATGAAATCGGTCTAGACCTTAATCTGAACCCGATATCCGTAATATAATTTTTTTCATCAAATCCCCATGTATTAAGTTTAGCCCTTTTGGTTGAGTTTATATCATATATGTATATCTCATTTGAGTTAATTAGATTGATTTTAATATACATAAAGATCTCGGACGCGAAGCAATTTGTAGTAATGAAACTAAGTGAGTCTATGACTTATAATATATGTTAATAAGATATCAAATATAATTGTAATCCTTTCACGTTTTCTTCGAATAACGGATTTTGAATTCATTTGCAACATTTTTAATATACAGATAATATTTCAGCCTCTTTGAGTCTTACACATTGCGAAAGTAAAAAATATTCGTTTACACTCGAACTTAACCCTTCTTTATTTGTCATACATATTTTGGTTTCGATAGCTTCACTAGATACATTCAAAATGGCTATTTGTGAGAAATAGACATGACA
This sequence comes from Bactrocera minax, assembly GCA_021498325.1. NCBI lineage: Eukaryota > Metazoa > Arthropoda > Insecta > Diptera > Tephritidae > Bactrocera > Bactrocera minax. Next base: position 388,135 of record JAKEEE010000121.1, on the reverse strand, counting down.
TAATCCAATTTTTTCCATTTTCAAATTGTTATCGAGACGTCATAGAAATGATATGCACTAATTCCTCGATATCACAAAACCATAGGTCGCTCCACTCACACTGCATTTCTTGAATTCTTTTCAAGGAATAATAAGAAAACGTTACAACAAAGCACATTAAGCAAAGATCGGGACTGAAAACCGTTTTCGTCAATATTGTCAAAAAGCTTTCGAACTTATTTATTCTTTGTAGGCGCTGTAAGCAAATCGCTGAGGTTCGGATTAACGCTTTCTGACGACGATTAAAAATATTTGAGACTTAACCAAAGTCAAAGTTTAAATACTTATACTGAAAATATTTAAACTGATACTAGATACTTACATATTGTTTATAATAGTTCAAGTGTTAAACTAACTGTTGCAAGAAAAAAAAAATCATGAATGCGGGGCATCGATCCTCTTATCTCTCATATGCTAAGCGATCGTTCTGCCTTTTGAGCTACATCCCCGTTATACAATTATTCATGAACACAAAAAAAGGGCGCCAAAGTTAAAATGAAATTAAAATGTAAGTATCGCTTTGTTTTAGAGCGACGCTAATGCTAAATCGCATTTGTATGCAATATCAAGCGGTATTTTCATGCATATTGCTCGCTGCGTATCGAATTAGCAGCTAAAGAGTACATCTATTGCAATATAGCTTCCTATTTTGATAAATATTTTTATACATCCACAATGTTTGTCATAGGGTATAATGTTTTTGTTCACCCAACAGTTGTTTGTAACATCATCGTAATGGGTGAGGGTTGTATAGATCTGAATAGTCAGAATGGCGACACTACTTGGCTACTACTAAATGGCTAGATCTTATTCTATATACATAAGGGATTATAGGAAAATTAATTCACTTGCGAGGGACCTTATTTGAACATCTTAATTACACATATTTATAAGTTGAAAAAGTATCTTATATCCGGTGGTATCCGTAGTTACTCCTATCTTACTTTTTTCACAAAAATTTTGAATTAAATAGTTTATTTGAAATTTAAATATTTTCTAATATTAAAAATATAACGTGGATGTAGCTGGGATGGAAGAGCGCTCGCTTAACATGTGAGATGTACGGGAATCAATGGCACGCAACTTCAAAAATATTTAATTTAGTCTGATTTTTTTAACGAAACTTTAAACTTTGAGAAAGAGAGCAGAAGAACTCTTTGTAGTGGTTGGAAGCACCTCACTCCGCGAAGATCTCTCTAATACTTCTACGGTTTGTAGGCGAAGTGACGAATATTCAGGGAACTTGAAAGGCACATTTTCGACATTGTATTATATTACATTGCCTACTGTTTTCCGAAGGTACTGAAGCGGTTCGCTCAGAGCGTACTTTTATACTCTCACAACATGTAGAATCAGAATATAACAATTTTGTTCACCTAACAATTGTTTGTGACACCTAAAACCAATTGAGATAGATATGGAGTTGAATTCCAGGTGACTGTCTGTCCGTCCATCCGCCCGTCCATGCAAATGGTAACTTGGGTAAAAATTAAGATATATTGATGAATCTTGGTATACCACTCCAAAAAATGTAGCGTGAGTGCTATAACTAAGTTCCCAATTTAGGGAGTCACAGTAGGAAGAGGCATCTGTGGGTTGAAAATTTTTTTAAAGTGAGCATGGCCCCGCCCCCTTATAGGTTTAATGTACTTATCTCCCAAACCACTAAAGCTATATCGACAAAGTTCCTGAGGACTTTTAGCACCTCCACAAACAATGTGAAAACAAGTAATATCGGATTATAACCACCTCCACTCCCCTTATAACGGTTATGTTGAAAACTGCTAAACGTGCAATAACTCGCTAACCATATATGTCAGAAACATTAAACTTCACAGATAATGTGGCACTTTAATAAGGACTTCAAAGAAGTCGGTGTAAAAATTGAACAATAGACCCGGCGTCGCCCACCTTTAGATGAAATCATATATCTCAAGAACTACTTGACAAATTTCAATTAACTTTGATACATAGTATTATCATCCAATTTGAACGTTACAGGTTGAAAATGGGCGAAATCGGAATTCAACCGCGCCCACTTCCTTTAAATCACAATTTGAAATTTCATATGATTCTTTCACTATACAGTATATAAATCAATTATCAATAAAGATTTCGGAGTAAAACTTTGCAGAAAAAATACCTTCAGGGTACATCATATTACGTCTAAATTTTTTTTTTTTTATCAGATAATAACATCGCAAACCTCCAGATACCGAATATGTGGATCCAGTGCCTATAGCTGACTTTTTACCGAAAATGTCCGTCACTCTGTGAGATGTATTATTGCAATTCAGAGCAAATCTTTGTCTGATAATATTGTGCCCTTGTGTCAAAAATAGGTAAAATCAGGAAAATACTTGCCCTAGCCCCACATACTCAATGTAAAGATTTTCGAACTTCCGATTGACTTTACACCGTATATATTGGTCAATATGTGAGTTATCTCAATCAAATTCAGAGAGTATTTGTTTTTGATAACATTGTGTCCATGTGCTTAAAATGGATAAAATCAGGGCAGCACTAAACCTAACTACCGAATATAAGAATTTCAAACTTCCGGTTGGCTTTCTACCGTATATATCGACCAATATCTAAGATATCCTAGCAAAATTAAGTGAGCGTATAATATATCATATGCTATAGCTTAATGCCGAAAATATGTGAAATCGGTCAACGAATTACACCAGCTCCCATATAGAAAATATTATAATTTTCACTATTATAGCAGACTTTATGCCGAAATTGTCGATCAATGTGTGAGTTATCTTCATAATATTGCGAGGAAACATATTCTCGAATATACTTGTATAATGCCAAAAGTTGCTGCACTCATTCCACATTTTCCCCTAACCTCAATATACCTGATATAGGATTTCCGACTTTATAGCTGACGTTAAGCCCGGTGCAGTGATTTCCGACTTTCCACCTTACTTTAAACCTTTTATGTTGGATGATTTGTGTGATATTTTAATGAAATTAAGTGAGAATGCTTTCTTAAACATAATGTGGTTTAGCGCTGAATATGAATGAAATCGTTCTAGACTTTGGTTTAAATCCAATATCCCTAATATAATAATTTCCGATTCTCTGATTGGCCTTTTCCTAATACGTAGAGTGTGATCATCATGAATTCTTGCCTCAAGATCAAACGGTCAATAAGGAATACTACCTACAACTTCAACGCCGTTTGCGTGAAGCAATACGAAAATAACGCACGGATTTGTCGAGAAACAAATCATGACTTTTGCTCAATTCTGATCACACTTCGTTCCTCGCTCGTAAATTCTTGGCCAAAGACAATACTGTAACGATGCACCAGCCTCCATATTCGCCAGACATGGCTCCGTCGTTTTACAAGTATAGATGAAATTAAAAGCGCATCGCTGAAAGAGCTAAAGGCTATCCCAAAAACCGAGTTTGAGAAGTGTTTCGACGATTGGAAAAAGCACTGGCATAAGTGCATAATATCGAATGTGGACTATTTTGAAGGCGGTAACATTAATGTAGACGAATGAATAAACATGTTTTTCATAAAACCAAAATTCCCGTTATTTTTTGAACATACCTCGTATACCCAATGTATTAAGTTTAGTCCGTTTGGTTGAGTTTACATCACACATATCATTTGAGGGTTGGATTTAAAATAAGAATTTCGGATACGAGCCAATTTGTAGTAATGAAACTAAGTAAGTTTATTACCTATAATACTTGTATGTTAGTAAGAATCCAAATATGATTATAATCCAATCACCCTTCCGTCGAATAATGAATGTTGAATTCTTACGCAAAATTTTGCTTAATATAAAGTTGTGTCAACACCTGAAAATATGCCCCCCCCCCTTTGATATTTGAAAATTGTGAGAGCATAAAATGTTAAAACTTAGTCCTCCGTTACTTGTTTTCGTTAATGGCATACTAGGAAAAAGAAATCTGAAAAAGTAAAGAAGCCACTCAACCATTTCAACTTTGCAGAACCGTTGACTGGCTATTCCTAGTTACTTCTCTCAGACATGTCTCTCTTCCTTTCTCTCTGCATATAATTTTATAAAAGATAAATTATTTGTATTACCTAAACATTCACTCTTAAATATACCTATATGTTCTTTTCTCCTCAGTCCAATAACTTGAACAATTCCACAATTTCGTCATCAGATGTTTCAATAACCGCCATCAAAGCGACTAAGGAGGGACCACGCCGTATTCTCATTGTAGCCTCTAAGTCTAAAGAAATACAAATTCGTGACGCATCCTCTGGACTGCTGATGCGCACGTTCAACCTACCCGACGCAATGAAAGCGTATAGTTTATTATTGGATGATGGTTGCATCTATTGTGGCACTCAGCGACGCGATATACTAAAACTTGATTTCACTGTAAGTAATCATAAGGGAACATTTTTCCTATAAAGCAAGTGAAAACTATAATATGACAACTTTATTTTCCCACAGACTGGTCAACATTTATCTCCATTAAATTGCGGCAGTGGTGCGGTTTCGATGCGGCTTTATCAAAATAAGTTTCTGCTCGTCGGTTCATATGATGGTTTTGTCTATGTAATTGATAAGACAAAGGAACGACATTGCGGCCGTTACGCGGGTTGCGCAGGCAACATATTGACTCTGGCGGTGATCAGCAATAAGGTCGTTATTCCTATTGTACATTGTATGCAAAAATATTAATGTAATTTCTTTCCTTTTCCAGATAATAGTAACGGCTAAAGATAAAACATTAAAAGTTATTGAACTACCGCAAAATCTCGGAACGAAGCGGAAATAAATATTGTTTTTTTTTATTATTTTTAACGTCTACAGAATTTTTTCATTTGTTATATTTTTGCTTAATTAATAAAATACATTCTTAGAGGAGAGTATCCTTTTAGATTTTAAGTTATGATATATGGATTTAAATAACCTTATTGAAGTTAGTCTTTCTTTTCTGGATATTAAATATCTTTTATTTTATTAAAATTTTATTCATCTGTAATTAATGTATAATCATCTTACCTAATGTTAATAAAATAAATAAATAAATAAATTAATAATAAATTTGTTTTACAGTGAAATATAAAGCAAAATGCAATTATAAAATTTTTTAATTTATTCTCCATAAGACGCATAAAAAATATAAGTAGGCGTGGAAATTGCGTCATTCTTATTTGAGTATTTGGTCATAGAGATATAGAAAGAATTGTGATAACGAACTGTCTAGCTAAAGAAGTCTCTAGGTCAATATGCTCAAGGCTAAGGATAACCGTTGGAGAAAAAGAAAAACAGCACCAAGTAAAAACTTTGAAGCCTCACACCATTCCAAATCGAGAGATCCTCGCGTAACGAATCTAACACTGTAAATTCGGCAGCTGGTTAATCACCAAAGACATCCAAATGGGCAGAGCAGCCCATTGCATCTTGCAGCTTCCAGAAGCTCCAGAAGGAAAAAGCTCTTGCCAATGTCCTTATCAAACACATCGAAGCGTATAGTTTGTTGAAACTCGTTTCCACGACAGTTGAGTCTACGTAACCTGAATGGAACCGGAGATATATTCAGCCAAGCTCTGTCAACAATTTATTTATGATTTCGCTATAAAAACAACAACAATACTGTCGAGAACGATTCACACTGCCACTTTATTGGATAAGATCAAATACCAGTTAGTCATATGATGCTAAAAAATCTTTACCTTGCAACTTCTTTTTTCTTCTTTAAACTAATACGACTTACTTTTTTTCGCTCTCTCGACAGCTAATAACACTGCAACTGAAAGGCAAACAAATAAACATGCTTCGTGTAAAAAAACTTTTTCATTATAGCTTTATTTAAACAAATGAAAATCAGTCCAAGTTTGCCCAATATATACAATGTTTCATATTCTAGATTACATTAATAATGAAGATTAAAACAAGTTGCACATATATATTTTTCATATAACCATAATTTGGAAAATACAAGATTTTAGATAATGCATAATAAATATTTTCTCCATATAACATTATTTAAACATTAAAGACTAATAACCAATAAGACGGGCATATTATTGTTAGTATACAGATAGTAACATGTAGTAATACAGATAGCAGCGATTTAGATTTAACTCAATTATATTCTCACTTGATATAGTAAAAGTAAAAACTATTAAATTTAACTTTTTCTTTCGTTTCGTATTTAGATTAACCTTTTTCTGCTTTAAGCTGTCAAATTCACGGTGCGCGCATTCAACTGCATTTGGTGCAATTTTTGATTTAGTTTCTGATTATGGTCCTTTAGGTATGCAATGAGATCGGCCTGTAATAGTTGTATGTTCAAAATAAATAATTCTCTTCAGTCAAAAATTTATATCAGTAAATCTAACTACCTGTTTCTCTAACAACTCAGTGGTATTACCACCAGGTTGCATTAGACCCAACGAACCTGATGCATTGCTACCCCCTCGGAGCGCATCGGGTGGTGGTGCGGATTTATTAAATTTCCTTACTTTCGCTATTTTATTGAAAAGTAGATATTGAATTAGTTAGAACATATATGTATATATTTTTTACTAAGAATACAGCATCCTTACTTATATAACAACCATGAGTTGCGCTCAGTACCATTGTCTCTAAAATGTTAAAACCTGCAATATAAGAGACCGGAGAGAGAAACCCTTCTGCACAATGTTGCCAAAAATTGACACCATAATAATGATGAATACCCGCTTGTACAGCCAATAACATTGAGTTCCAAAGCGATACTATATTCAGCGGTATACTCTTTTGCATGGCCGTAGCACGATGGAATTCATGGTAGCCATTCATGCGTAAATCTTCGTGGTGCTTTTTAATCAAATGATCGAACAACTGCCAATAATCAAGTGGTGAATATATTTAGATATAAAATTATTATTAGGAATAGTTGTATTTACACTTACAAATGTTATCACCCAAAATGTCGCACGTAAGTATAGCATAATAAAATACGCTTCACAGCGTTTGTCCTCTGCCCATGCAAAAGCAAGCACAATGCCAATGAAAGAGATTACAGTTGAAATCATCAAATGAATACTATAAACAAAGAAAGAAGACCATATTATATTACGGAATATACACGTTTTTTAATTATTTTCAGAGGGTTAGGTCAGGGTAAGGCTTTACAAATATTTTAGTACAAAATTGTATATGTACACATATGTAGATAAAAAATTTATGCGATTTGACACTCAAGATTATTATATTTTTGGATTACTAAATGTCACATTACCTTTTTCTACCGAATGAAATCAACACCATATTGCAAACATTTACTCTTATCAATATAATTAATACTCACCTAAAAGCCGGTACTGTTTTGAGTGATTTAAAGCTTCCATCCGCATTTGAATCCAATACTGGATCGAGTAGCTCTTGAGTGTCACTAACAAAACTAGCAACACCCACACTAACTCCAGTGCTGCTTGGCGTAACAGATGAACGATTATCACCCATGTTCATGTATTGAGCACTCTTTAGAAGTTATTACAAAAAGTACAATAGCGGACCAATAAATTTCCTACTAATGTGTAACTATTTTTACACTATTTGCATTGAAAATTTGTCCCAAACTAACCATATAAATGACTGTGATTCAGTAACAGTGCTTAGTAAGCTTAAATGCGCATCAGCTTATCGCTACGAAAAATAATTAAAATGATTACAATTATTTATTTTTAATTGTTCTTCCTTTATGCAATTTTTCGCTCTACGTTGATTGGCTAAACATTCACAAAGAAAGGGATTACACTATTATTTGTGTTCGAATTTCTATTTTTCTTTTGTTTACTGATTTGTAGTTTTATGTATTTGTTTTTGAAAGTAATTCGCATTTGGTGGCGTCAGAAAAAATATGTTTGATGACATCAAAAAAGTGTTGTTAAACACCAAACATTCCGTTTGCTAATAATTGCAATTATTTTATTTGTTTTGTGTAATGTGTTGTGTTTTGTATAAAATATTTATATAAAGTAAAAAGAGGCTAAATATATTAATTCCAAATGCCGATTTTTACTTTTAATCAGATACTGGTAACAAAATGCTGTCGAAGAATTTTCAATAGCTCTCAAACTATATCAGGTTTTCCGCTAGATGTCGCAGTTTCCCTTGCCTAGTTAGTATTATCAACTGTCATTCCTTTAATTTTAATTTTGTTTCCTTAAATTGTGTTATTTTAATTGGATTTTTATTTATTGTGGATTTTAATATTGTACGACAGTTTAATGTCTTTTCACTATCCACGTAGAGTAAAAGATTTACCAGTTTTAGAACCGGACTCTGACGATGAAGATGTTAATCAGGAGTATTGAGAATATTTGAATTATTTGAATAGATAAGTTATAAAATATTTTCTTATTAGGCAGAAAAATACAGATGAACATCAACAAAACTTATCGAAGAATCATTTAGCTGTGATAAAAGCGACGCCGAAAGTATTTGGGGCTTTTAGCAATATGCGAATGTTGTGAGTGAGAAGAAACATTTCCTTTGTAATATTTTAATCTATTATATTTAGCCCCAAGCGTTGCTCAGAATTACCCGCACTCGATTCAGATGAGTCCGAAGAAGAAGAAAATCTTAAAACTGACAATCTTAATTATGCTATACTAAATGATTCATTTATCATGAGTCCTATGGAAAGCTCTGTACTGAAAACACCTGGTCCTTCATCAAGTGTTAAGAAAAAACGCGCTGCTACCAATCTCTCATTTCTTACAGACTTTAATAAATTGGCCTTAAACACTGAAAACAAGGAAAATGTTAATAAAAGTGAAGATCTGCTATCAGCAAAGGTTGAAAATATGCAACTAGATGCTGATAGTGCTGCAAGAAAGCCACATATAAGCAGGCTGGTCACTTCATATCCCCTACAAAGTATACAGGAAGACAAAGTGGAAAACGAGAACAATACCGGTGATATTGACCGTAAAATTAAAGAAAACTGTGCAGGAGGTATTTTGCAACATTTTAATTCTGACCCTACACCACAGAAAAATGCAAAGCATTCTGATTTGGAGACGCCACTTCAGCAAAACAATAACACAGCAATAATGCCTGTAATAGCTCATACAAGTGATCACATTGTTGATTCGCAATTTGCCACACCACAAATTAAATCGTTTACAGTACAACGAAGGCCACGAGGTTTGTGTTCGACGCAGTCTCAAAAAGAGCGTACGGCAATTGCGAACGAGTTCCGCTCACAAAAGGTGCTTTTTCAAACGCCAATGGCTATAATGCGCGCACCCGTCGTATGTTTACCCAACGATAGCATTACATTATCACTTTGTGATTCCATAAATGGTGCTGAAACCACACCAAAACCTAGAGAAAATATTCAACAGAATGCTGCGAAAAGTGATGAAATTAAGCAGCAGGTAAAGGTTAAATCAAAGAAATCGCTAGAGAACTCTTTCTCAAACTTCGATAAACTAGAAGAGCCAAATGAAAAGAAACCTCTTAACTCGAAGAATTCAGCACCGAATGAAAAAGATGGTATTTTGCACATTAATAATTCCGATTATACCATCATAAAAAAAATCGGTTGTGGAGGCTCCAGCTCCGTTTATTTGGCTAAACGAAATTCGGATGGGAATGAATGTGCATTAAAGGTAATTTACGAATTCGAAAATAATACACAGTTATGTTTTAATATGCTTTTAGGTTGTTGATTTACGGGGTGATCCAGTTGTTGTTGAAGGCTATTTAAATGAAACAAAACTATTGGCAAAACTACAAGGAAACATCTGTGTAGTTGCACTCTATGAATAGTGAGTATAAAAAGAAATAGTAAACTTGCTTATTCATGGACAACTTTGCGCTTTTTGCCACAGTCAACTTTTGCGTAATGAGTCACGGCTTTTTCTCGTTATGGAAAAGGGAGACTCGGATCTACATAAAATTTTACAGACATACACCACGAATCTACCACTATATGTACTTATGAATTTTTTATATCAAATGCTGCAAGCGGTTAATTACATACACCAAAATGGTAATATGACATGTTTTATATAAATTAAAATATTTTTCATATGTTTATTTTTGTACAGGCGTCATACATTCTGACTTGAAGCCGGCGAATTTTCTGATGATAAATGGTCGTTTGAAGTTAATAGACTTTGGTATTGCCAGCAACATTGCACTGGACTCAACGAGTATAATAAAATTTTCTCAAGCTGGAACATTTAATTATATTAGTCCGGAAGCACTTACCGATACATCAACGGGATCTAGTCCGATGCGCAGCAATCAACCAAAAATAAAGGTTGTTAGCAATATAAACCATATATATATATATATATATATATATATATTATTATGTAATTATATAAGATATTATTATATATATTATTATGTAATTATATAAGATATTATTATATATTAATATTATATATTATTATATATTAATATTATATATTATTATATATTAATATTATATATTACTATATATTAAATATTATATTAATATATATTATATAGAAGGGACATATCTTGTTATTTAAACATCTTTCCTATTTTCAGATATCAACCAAATCTGATGTTTGGTCGCTTGGATGCATACTATACTTACTGCTTTATAAGCGCACGCCATTCTCTCATATTAAAAATATCTATGCTAAAATCAATGCCATTACAAGTCCTACCACAAACATAGAGTATCCAACAATTCCTTTATATTATCCAGCAATGCTTGTGCACGTAATTATTTTTGACCTATTTTTAATTAACTTGACCAATTGCCTGCAATTTAAAGGTCCCTATGTATCCGTAAAACATTAGTCTACGATTAACCAAAACTTGGAGAGGGTATAAATCAAGACGCATAATAAAAAATGGATAGAATGAGAAGAGATTAAAGTAATTAAATGAATTTAAATTAACCGAACTTTTTTTTGTTGAGGTTACATGTACATTTTTTTTACAAGGGAACAGGAAAGTTGCGGATCGAAGTCGGTTATTATTTAAAGCAGTATCGAAAGAACTTTATTAATAGCTTAATTACTACGAATTAATAAAGTTATTATCATCATATTGAATTTATTCTTCAATAATATTTTTATATTTTTTTCTAATTAAGGCCTTTATCTCTTTCAGATGGCAAAAAATTGCTTACAACACAATCCAAAGAAGCGTCCGTCTTGCGCTGAACTACTACAATATCCATTTAATATGGTTATACCGATACAAAATTTAGCGGTACCATTTACAATTAGAGAGAAAAATTAAAACTCTGTATAGATATATAAAGTAATTAGTAATTAACTTAGTAATTAAAATCATGTTTTAGTTCATATTTAATCATTCAATTATGTAGGCCATACACCTGTAAACTACAAATATTGTTTTTACCATATACATATATACCATTTATGAATATAAGTACAGAGATATAATAAATATTTTTAAAAATATACGTATTTTGTTCGTTAACAAAAAAACTGAAATTGTAATCTGAAATCTCGTAGAGCAAATATGTTATAAGACGATTAGAAGAACAAAGTGCTTAGTTTTGATTCGTAAAAACTACTCTCCATTCGTAGAACAAGCAGGTATAAATCACAAAACTGGCATGATCAAACAGAGAGATCAATCAGTTATACCACTACAATAAGATCCCCAAGAACTTTCTTGTATTAATATGTATGTATATGTATTATATGTATTAATATTTCTTAAGCATGTATTTTTTTTCGAGAGAAATGCCGAATTTAAGGCGCATAATAGAATGTTGAAATAGGCGCATAATAGAAAAATGGAGAACTATAAGAAACTACATAAGATTCCTGACGTATTGTAAAATCTAAACGTGACGGCATTGGTATCATAATTCCAAATTTTATTCGGATTTTCGAACAATATGCGTTGTATATATTATTTCTATTATTTAAACCAATAATAATCACTTTCAGATTTTTTTTAGCAAAAAATTGATATTATTAATGGTTTTGCCAAAAATAGACGTAACCTTTGAAAGATGTTTTGAAGCCAGCTGAAGCTTTGGACGCACCATACAGAGACTGGGCAAAGGTTAAAAGTATATATGCAGATACACATTTGTAATATCAAATTCAGGTTAGGGTCGAAACTGGGGGACCGACATTAAGGTAGCAGTAGATGTATTGCTCCGAAGTGCAGCTTCCTTCAGAGTGGTATGCATTCACTCCAATGGCAGAGCGGCGAGACTGGCCTTGAGATCGCTGACATTACGCTCAAACCAGTCGAGGAGTGTCTGCTCTCGTTATCAACAGCATCAAGCTATTTTGTTATCCGACTTGTTTATGTGCCTAGTCACAACAAAATCGCCGAAAATTGGAAAGCCAATGAGCTTGCTATTGATGGCACCTTTACCCCAATTTCATCACAGTGGGTACGAGTCAGTACTCCGATGTCCTCTAGCGCTGGATTTATGGACCTCACGTGACCTCGTCAAGCGTTTGTCAACCACAAAAGCTTGTGCGACTGCGAGATCGTTCTAGTTCAGAGTGGATCTTAAGAGGTTCATCTCGCCGGGTTCTTAGATGTTCTAACTGGACACTATGCAATAGGCTTACATGCGATGAGGCTAAATATCTTATCGGATGATAACTGCCAAAGCTATTTGGAGGAAGGCAGGGTGGAATCATCTAGACACTTTTTGAATTACCCGGGTCAGAAATTTTCACTTCAAGTCTTCAAGGTATAATAATCTTCGGTGAACCGAAGGGGCAGTAGAAGAAAATACCCAAAATCCTGCTACTAATGCTAACTCTAACTAAACAGCAGTCAACATCGAACATTGTGACGCGTCTTCCTCGAATATACAAAGAACATACACGAAATGTGCTGACGTGGAATATGGTTTTCAGAAATTGTAGTCATTCACACACAAATGGACTCAATGGAACCATGATATACACATGTTACTACACTGTGAAAAAGATCTAATAAGATCGACTTCGTAAAAAAAATCTCATAGAATAGGAATAATTGCAAATAGATTAAGGTTAAGGCTCTTAGAAAGCTGTATTAGCATCTATTAGACTTATTAGACTACACCAATGTGTGTCTAAAATAAACCAATGTGTAAAATAAAAGTCGATTTTTTTTATAATTTAAATATGTTTATTTTCGTTTATCATATATCATTCCTTCATATACTTCTCAAACTGTTATCCTACCATCTTTTAATTAGTTAATCCGCCATCAAGAAAATTTTAACCATTACTATTTGTTTACATATAATCCAAAACTGATACATCCATTCCCGTGTAAAAACATGCTTATTTATTAACGCTGGTAATACTGTCTAAAAAGCTTGCATTTCTCATTTATTTATTTCACTGAATCCATACAAAGGAAGCAGCAGTACAATACTTAAACCACTTCCCGTTTCTCAAGTCAAAATTATATCGGCTGATTTAATTTCAGTTTTAAAGATTTGCTGTTTACGTACATTCTATTTGTTTACATATTTCTCTTTTATTTATTTAGTATCGATATTTTTTAATTTTTATTTTATTTTAATGGTGAACGCTTTTAATTGCATTTCATTTGTAATATTTTGTTTTTAATTGCCAATTATTTTGTAATGCAAGACGGGACTTTAATCAAATTGGTATGCAATGCATAGTTGGTGGTGCTTTTAATATAAAATTAACAATTTGTTTTTTTACTTTGTCTGTTTTGTGTTTGTTTATGAAGAAAAAAAAACGGAATGAGCTTTGCAGCTATTTGAAACGTGCGTGTATGTAAAATTTGTTTCCTGTTTTACAAATTGCTGGGCATATAGATATTTAATTTATTGGAAAAACATTTAACAGAATGTTAAGAGAGTGAAATATTTACCTAATTTTAGGAGACAAACATCGTCTGCCGGGCTCGTTTATACGTACCTGCATAATAATAATGAACTCGATTCATTCAAATTATTAAACTTAAAATATCAATTTAATAATATCAATTTAAAAATATCAAAAGGATATTTCTTTTTAGCAGTTACTCATTTGAAGTTCAAGTCAGCATTAGTCTTATCAACTTGTAACCACAGATGCAGGCTTTTCTTAGCACAATTTCCTTCAATTTCCATTTACACACATTTATTGCGTGAAATGATTTCTTGTTTTTATTATTATTGCTTAGAAAGAAAGAATTAGAAAAAGTACCCCACATACAGTTTTCTTTTAGCTTTTATTTGTAATACTTGCATGCTCGGCTTAAATTTATCTGCTTTCTTTAAGTATTTTATATAAAAATAGATTCATTTTATATATGTATGTATGTATGCTTAAGTAAATGTTGCTGTTGCTGTTGCTAAGGATACGCTTGTACAAGTCTATTATGCACATTTGTTGTTCATTTGTTCATTTATCTGCCAGTTGTCGATTCTGTAATATCTCTGAAAATCTAGTTTATTGTGTTTTCGTATTTAGTGGTCAATACAAAGAATCTTTTTAGTTCGGCAAGATAAAATGGTCAATTAAAAATAAATATATATTTAAAATATTTGTGTATTAAATATTCAATGTTTGCTATGCAGTATTAAATCTTCGTATAATTTGGCGAATAGAAATATAAAAGTTATTCAATATTTTTAATATCAATTTACTTGTCAAATAAAATAAAGTTTCATTAAGTATATTTAAAATATGTAAATGAAACAATTTCATTTACGTAAAAATTACCTAACCAACGCATTTCCTTATTATTAGTACATCCAGAAGCAGTTTTATAATTCATATTTACGCAAATAAAAATTGAAAATCATTCAAAGATTGCACATTTAAAAAAATAGAATAAATACGAAATAATAATAATAATAAAAACAAATATTTATAAAACATAGAATTTAAAATGTCTACGTACATTTTCAAATTGTAGCGAAAAAAAGTAATTCGAAATAAAAAATGTTGTATTATATATTAAGAGAAAAGACACTACTTAAATCTTTATATTAGCTACAACGAAGAACAATATTACTTTAGTTATTTTATTGGTTTTAACTCATCAACAGAAACTATGGTTAAGCCAACAACAGCTTTATTTCCTCGTTCTTCGAAAACGACATTTAAAAACTCATTTATCAGACTCATTTTACTCGTTTCATTGTATTCGATACTTCAATATCCATTTGAGTTATACAATTAAGTAGTTTGGAGCAAGTCAAGTTTGGTATCGGTTTAGAAATTAAAGTTTCACAAATGGAATATAAAAATTTTCTTTTTTTTTAATTTTATGTAAGAATTCATATGCTCATTAACTCATACTCATATCTATATATTTTCGCCACAATTTATAGCATTAAAATTATGCATAAAAGAAAAACGGATTTTTTTTAACGAAAAATATTATTTTTCACATACAATATCTTGCCACATGAGCATTAAAAATTTAGACAATTTTAAATCTTTTAAACTATTTCCTAATACTTTTAAACAATATCAAAGTTATAGAAGAAATTTATGTTCTAACACTGTTTTAACTAAGCATGTGTGTTGTTAAGCAATTTCTCGGTTGTGTAGTGTTCTTGCTGCTTATAAACTCAAATCTGCATTTACAAATTCTATTAAAATTTTCGCATTTGGTTGCAATAAACACTTTTCAAATGTCTACAGTTCATTATATCTTTATTCACGATCATTTGTGGTATATAAAATAACATTAATTGGTTATGTATATGTATAAATGCAAGGACGTTTGGTTTGGTGGAACACAAACAACATAATGCTATTCAGCTATACAGCGCATTACATATACTTTTGCTTTCATACCCTACATCCATCCCATCGTTTTGAATCATCTAATCAGTATAGCTTGTTATTGTTTATATAATGCTTGTTTGCAATCCAATGTAATTTGCTGTTTTAATTTGCGCTTAATCCTTATATATTCTACTTTTGTTGCTTTCGCTTTGCTATCAATCATCAAACATTGCACATTTTTAGGCTTATACTAAAATCTATATTTTTTTTTTTGCTATTTTTTGTTTTACATTTATTCACGCATAATTGGGTTTGATTTTTTAATTTAACTTTATATTTTTAATATCTTTTAGTTTTTATCTCCTACTGCACTATAACATAATTTTAGAATGCTTCATGTTGCTGCTGTTTGTTATTAGCTAATTTTTTTATCGCTCCATTTATCGTTTAATGCAAGTTATTGTGCAAATTCATGTTTACGAACATTCTTGTTTGCTGATAATCTGCAAGTATTTCCTTATAGTTTTACTTTTGTAAGCTCTTCTAAGAAATATGTTTGCAATTGGCATATTTTGTTATGCTACGCATTATGCTCCACTTTTCCGTTTAGCTGTTCCCTTTTCTATGTAAGTAGTTGGCTGTTTTTGTTGTATCATATGTTGTTTACGCTTTGTTGTATTTTGGAAGGCATTACATCTTAATTGCATTTTTCTAACGCTAAACAAACTTCATTAATGCGACATTAAATGTCCTGTAAATAATTAAATTTAATAGTTTTAACATTCGGTCATATTTATATACATATATGTGGTATGTTATCTGACTAATTATACAGCTCACCTGCGCTCTATTTGAGTGCTGCAATCTGGAAATTTCTTCATCCTTTGCTAATAAAATGCTTTGCCATTTCTCGTGTTCTTGTAATGCATGGCCTTCAAGAGCTGACAATGTGTTGCTCTATAGTTAAATTTAAAAAAAAAAGTTATGACTTTCAAAATTATAAAAAAAAATGTTTACTATATTTTATACTGTTAATTTTATATTTTATATTTTATATTATATTTTTTATTATATATATTATATATATATACATTTTATGTTTATATTTTATATTTTTTTGTTTATACAATATATTAAAAGAATATTTTCGATCAAGTTAAAATCTTTTAGAACTACTTTAAGATTGGCCACATTGCCCACAGGCAAAATCTACTTTATATATAAAGCCATTTTTAATCCCATTTATTTGATTTTATAATAGATGATTCTAGCATCAATCTTAATAATACTTAACGAATAAGGGTCCTAAAGTTTTCCTAACTGTCATATACCGAATGTAATAAATACTTCCGTCCATCCGGTCAATTTTATTCCATACATAACAAGATCAATAAAAAATTAGCGACACCTTAGCGAAAACATGTGAAAATGTAACGTTTGCCGTTTTCTAAGTTGGTATTAAAAATGTATTTCATATTGTTCACTTCATATTGTTCAGTAGTCCACGTATAACCAGTAAACAGTTTGGTTTGCCTATCTTACTTTCAAGATAAATAATTTTTTTACTTACAGTCTTCTTAACAAGCTTAGTTAACTCGTCCACCTTAGCGCGCAGTTGATTATTTTGCAGACGCAGTTGAACTGCATCCACATCGTTGCCATTACCACTGGTTTCACCATCACGACTACTGCTGCTACTAATACAATTATTCCTATGTGAATTGTTATTTGTGTGGCTTGAAGAGGTGCGTTCACTGCTACTACTGTTGGTATTGGATTGTGTTGATTTGTTACTACTGCTGATAGTCGCTTTATTGACTGCAGCTAATTTCAATTGTGTGGCTAAAACCTGTTCCACCCACTGCTCAAAGGATACACTAAGCGCGGTGCTAGCACAAACTTTAACTGCCTCTGGATACAGACGCTGGAATATTTCACGCACATGTGTCTCGTCATTAGCGGAAACTGCTGCGGTATTGGCTGTGGCGGAGGATTGCTTTTGTGAAGCTGCGAAAAGTTGCTGCTGTTGCTGAAAATGAAAATGAAACAGTTAACGATTTATACAATAATTGCTTGTATTAAGCTTCTTTTGTTAAACAAAATTTCATTAAAATATTTTTTATAACAGTTATGGATTGAAACATGCACTTACAACTAAGTTTGCATTTGCGCTTATAGGCGCGTTACTTTGTCTAGCTTTTGTTTCACAACTTTGTAAAGCTTCAATCAACTTCCAGTTTTTCTTACGCAAATCCTAAAGCGAAATATGAAAACAGATTAGTACAATAATAAAATAAACAAAAGTGGAAAACCGAAATTATTTATGAAACTGTGTGGTATGCAATTAAAACTATGTGAATAGTTAAATTAAAACTGGAAGTTACATTCAAGTCTTTTTGGAAAGTGGCAAGAATGATTTGAATAAATCTTGCTGAATTACTATGAACGCTTAGATCCATATTTTTTTTTTTTTTTTATATATTGCATCATTCACTTTTATTCAATTTTAAAATTTGCAAACTAAACTAGAATTTGCTATTTAAATTTAAAAGAATTTTATTGAATTGCCATGTTTTTAATTTCATTTAAAATGTGGGTATCAAACTCAGGTGATGTGTTTATAGTATAATAAGCTTTTTTGCGATCCTACTTAACAAGATGCAAGGCTTCGCATGTGGTACAAAGTCAATAGTAATATTTCCTTTATATCTATTCGTTTTAGGCTAAACACAAAATTAAACGGGAGAAATAAAAAACTGGATAATGTAAATATCTTTCGAGTGTATAAGCTTAGCGAATTATGAAGACGTGCACTTACGCATTTATAAAGTATATGGACTTATCATAATTAATATAATAGAAAAACAATGTATGTTCCAACTCACATCGTTCTTTTCCTTTTGTTCCTGGAGTTGTTGCAATAACTCCTTTTCGCGTAAGTTCAGTTTGTCCACAATCAGTTCGACGTGCTGTAATTGCTGGTGCTTACTGCCGATATCTTGTTGCAGTGACTGAACCAACTTTTCCAAATCATTATGAGTTTGTGCATTAAGTTGTGTTTGGGCTTCTAAACCACTCAATTGTTGTAATACTGAAGCATACTTAGCATTAAAGTGGGCCAATTGTTCCTCTTTCTCAGCCAATTGTAACTTGAGTACATCGTATGTTGCCTGCAAACCAGATTGTTCCTTAGATTGTTCCATTGCTTGATTATTTATGCCGGCCAATTGTTGTAGCAACTCGTAATTTTTAGCTTGTAAAGCTGCTAGCTGATTCTGCGTCTCTACCAAATCGGTGTTTCGCGCATCTAGATCTTGGCGTGTTTGCGTCAAATCGGCTTTGATTGATTCGTGCGCATTTTGTAAGTTATGTAATTCCAACTTAAGTTCAGTGTTTTCGATTGCAAGTGTTTTCGAATTTTCTAGTTCCACAATTCGATTATTCGAAATTTGTTCGAGCTCTTCACGCTGTTGTTCGAGGAGACTTATTTGTTGTTTTAGCTCTTCATTCGCCTGATTACAGGCGTTAACCAAACAGGTTAAATCGTTGATACACTTATCCTTATGCGTCGATTCGCATTGTAAACGTTGCAATTGTGCGAACAAATCTTGGGAACCGTTCTGTTTCTCAAGTAAAAGTTTGGCTTGGAATTGCTTACGCTCCTGTGCGAACTTTTCGTTGAGTGCTTGTATATCTTGATTGAGTAAAACAATCTGTTGTTCTTTGGAATTAATCGTTTCGATATAATTTTTTACAGTGGAATTCAATTGGGCACGTTCTGCATTGATTTCTGCGCGTAAATCACGCAATTTAGCTAGAATACCTATGGAAGTTTCTTGTTCTTCGATTAAAGCCTTCTCCTTCTCTTCCAATTGGCGTTTTAATTTCTGGCATATATCATCCGACCATTCCGAGTGTGTTGCAGGCGTGTCCTGTTGCTTGTTCAATAGATAATCAATAAGTATTTGTATTTCGGAACGATTGAGCTCAGCGCGACGGAAAAGATTCATGAGTAACGAAACGCCAATAGTATCCGAATCAGAAAATTTATCGAGTGCAAGTACAAGCTCCTTGGTGGCAGCTGTCTCTTTGTTCTGCTTCTTATTTTGTTGTTTTGTTTTATTGCTTCCGGTGGCATTATTAGCGGCATGTGCCTTTGGTGAGCCATGACGTACTTTCTCATCCTGCTGTTTAAGCTCCTTTGCAACTTGCGGTTGTACAATAGGTTCAACTACTGGTGGTTGCTGCTGTTCAGTGGCTGGCGTAATTGGCTTTTCGACTACTACATTTTTGTCTTTTTTACCATTCTTTTCTTTTCTGTTATTATCCTTCTTATCATGTTTCTTTAACTCAACTGTATCCTTTGGCTGCTTGGTTTCGAAAGAATTTGCTGATTCTTCAATAACCAAATTCTCACGCACCACAACTGGTTCATGTTTGTTCACCAAAATGCCAGAAATCTTGCTCTTCTTTTCCTTCTTCGATTTCTGTTTTGAATTGCCGCCAGTTAAATTATCTTTTTCACGCTCAACGATGCTGGCGCGTCGCACGGCCTCTGGAGTGGCGCCAACAATCACTTCTGGATCTGGATCGAATTCAACATGAGATTTAGACAAACCCTGCGGCTCATCATCCACAGATGTTGGTTCAGATTGTGCGTCGGAGTCCTCCTGCTCGGTATTGTCTTTCTGTTGTTCACGTTGTAATTTTTTCTTCTCACGTTTCAGATCCTTCTTTGTTGTTTGTTGTTTTTTCGGTTTCTTTGCAGCCAATTTGCTCTGGGCGTAGATTTTGTCAGTTAACGCCTTCTTTTCGGCAACGACATCTTCAAATGTTTTACGACGGAAAATGCTATTAATGAAGAGAAGCGAACAGAGAGAGGCGAGAAAGATGCAGGTAATTACAACCAATAAGTGGAAGTCCATCATTGCATAATTTTACCAAAGGAACCTGCACAGAAATAGTAGGCGAAATCAGAAATTACCAAACTGTTCGTTTAAATAATTATTGCATATTATTGCATTTATTATAGTATATTACATTATAAACAAGAAATAAAGATAAAAAACATAAAAGCGAAGAAAAATTAGATTATTCAGAAAAACTCTGTGCGATTAAGATAAAGGTAAGTTTGCTATAAGTAAGCAAGAACATAAAATATTAAATTTACATTCACATAGAACCTTTCACGCTGAACTCCGGAACCCTTGAACCTTTTAATATATATTTTATATATCTATATGTGAGTTCTATTCAATTGTTAGATATTTAAAAGACGTTAAGATTGCTTCACATAGTATACTAGCAATACAATTCCGTGCTAATATGTTACTTTTTACACCATAGTGTCCTCTTTCGATTTCTAGATACATACTACTAAGACTTTTATTTTTTGAACTTCGCTTATTCTTATCTAGCCATACATTTAATAATACATACATTTAAATATGAATATTTGTACAAATGTATATTGGGGAAATTTAATTTAATTTTACTCAGAAATAACTTTTAATTGAAGTAGCTATGTAAATATATTCGATTAATATACAAATACAATTCCCAGAAAAGCTTATCACTTAATACAAATTCAGAAATAAATGGAAATCTTATCAATGAAATGTCATTTATACGCTCAATAAAGCATTAACACAGCCATCAATTGCGCCTGCAACAATGAATTTGTATGTGAAAAAAATATTTGGGTATGTCTGACATACATCTGTATGTATGTACAAAGAATTCATTGCGAGAAATCTATGATAATTAGTTGCGGACATAGCCGTTTGAATATAATGACCTTTACTTTTGAAATTAAAAGTAAAAATACAATTATTTGCAATGTCGAAAGTTGGCAAGCAAAGTTGTATGCAGTACATACAAAAACAAAATAATTTCGATTTACTGTACAAATTGGTAATCTCGGTAAAATTTGTGTACTTTTTTTAAATATGTATACACATGTATACACTTTTACAAAAAAAACGGCGGCTTTGGTTTTTAAGATTAATATTGACCTTCTGGTTTTTGACAAATATAAAGGTGGGCGATCTAACAAACTATTGTAGAATCGATGCTGCAAACATAACTCATTAATATAAGTACATCAAATTTTTCCAATTCCAGCACTTTTTTTTTTTGTATTCACATTAATTGCTTGACTACATTAATTCGAAATTTGCTTTTCAAGAGCATTCACATTTACTGAAAAATCTTACAATTTGAAAATGAAAAATGCTTGTCTTTATAGGTAGTTATAAAAACATCGAATTGGCTAACATGGTTCATTTTTCTCTACTTGATATAAATTACTTAAAATATACTTTAAGGTTTAAAGAATTACTTAATATTTTTAATAAAATTATTTTACAAAAAGTTGTATCGCAAAAATTTTTTATTTATTTGTAAAACATCCGTTAGGTCATTTATTGGTCTCAGACAAATTTTAATTAATTTAATTAATTGAAAACTTTACGTCGGCTATTTGCTCCTTCGCCTTACACGGTACAAGTATTTAAATTACAGTAACATGTAAATGTATGTTTTTAAATTACAGAAAAAAAACGACTTTAAAGTGTCTTTCAAACATTAACTATCGATTTCGAATAATTTTAATAAACAATTAATATACCAGAACTTTTACAAAATTTTACAAACATTTACAGATTAAGTATGACTAACAATGTTAAAAGTCATTAGATACTAAAAACTTTTTGTACTCTCACAACATGTTGCTACACAGTATATTAGTTTTGTTCACCTAACGGTTGTTTATAACACCTAGAACTAATCGAGTTAGCTATAGACATATATATATATATATATATATATATATAAATGATGAGGATGAAAAGATGAGTTGAAATCCGAGTGTCTGCCCGTCCGTCCGCCCACGCAAGCGATAACTTGACTAAAAATTAAGATATTTTGATGAAACTTGGCATACGTGTTCTTTCTCACTGTAAAACTGTTGGTATTGCAGATGGGCGTAATTGGACATCTGCCACGCCCAAAAAATGCCATTAATCGAAAACAGATATAGTGCTATAACTAAGCAGTAAATTAAGATATAAACGTGTTATTTGGTATAGAGGATTCTAGTAGGGTGGGGCATCTATGGGCAAAATTTTTCCTAAAAGTGGGCATGGCCCCACCCCCCAATGAGTTTAATATAAATATCTCCGAAACCGTTGAGGCTATATCAATCAAACTTGCTCCGACTAATTTTTTCCAGCATCTCCTCATATACTGAGCAAATGAGTGAAATCGGATAATAACAACGCCCACCTCCCATACAAAAGTTAGGTTGAAATTTACTAAAAGTGTGTTAACTCGCTGAAGGAACATTGAACGATGTGTTTTACGTGGGTACCTGCCGTTTGTACAGCCTAACTCCACGCTGCTCTAAAACACAACGAATCAATATAATGCGTTGATCAGGAATGCCTCTTTAAGTCTTATCCCCCGACCCGCAGGGCAACTGGGAAGGGTTGCATAGGAATCCGTGTAAAGGTTTGGTTATGGGCGTGGCACCGCCCATATCTCAAGAATGCCTTAACCGATTTCAACAAAATTTGGTATGTGATATTATATTTTATGTCACAATTTGAAAATGGACGAAATCGGATAAAAAGCACACCTACTTCTCATAAAGCACAATTTCAACTTTCATCTGATACTTTCACTTTAAGGTAGATAAATCGAGCATCAATTAAGATATTGGAACAAAGCTTTGCACGAATAGTACGTTCAAGCTATGCCATCTTATGGGTGAAAACAGTTGAAATCGGATTCTAACTTTTCAAGCCCCCCGATACCCAATAAATGGACCTCAGTACCTCTCTGAGTTGTTACCTTTTGAGTTTTCTACTTTTACTTGAGTTAATAAGTGAAATTGGAGGAATATCTTTCCATGATAAGCACCGGGTAAGCACTTCCCCTAGCCCCCATGTACCTAATATACGGATTTTCAACCTCTGGATACATTTTATATCATATATTTCGGTTAATATGTAAGATATTTTAGCAAAATTAAGTGAACGTGTAATATCGGATACTACATAGTTTACTGCCGAAAATGTGTGAAATCGGTCTACGAATTATCCCACCTCTCATATACTAGATATAATGATTTTCGCTATTCTAGCAGACTTTATGCCGAAAATATCGGTCACTATATGAGTTACCTTCACAAAATTGCGTGAATTCATGATCCCTAATACACTTGAATAATAATGAGTTAATGTGATGATAATACACTTTCATAAATAATGAGTTAATGTGATCAGTGCAGATCTTTCTCATTCCCAAAAATGGCCGACATAAGAATTCCCGACTTTCCACCTGACTAAATCGTTTATGTTGGTCAATATGTGTGATATTTTAATGAAATTAAGTGGATATGTTTTCTTAAATACATTGTGATTTCGCGCTAAATATCAAATAAAGAAACCGGTCTAGACCATGGCCTCATCCGCTTATTCCTAATATAATGATTTCCTTTTCTCTGGTTGACTTTTTCCTCATGTATCTAATATATTCATTAAACCACCTTGGTTGAGTTTATATTGCATATATCTCATTTGAGTTAATTTGTTAGATTTTAATACATCTCTAACACGAAGCAAATTATAGCAATGAAAGTACATGAGTCTTTGGCCTGTAATATAAGTTGATAAGATACCAAATATTTTTGCAATCCATTGACAATTTCGTCGGATAATAAATGTTGAGTTCTTCCGCAACATTTTTTAATATAAAGTTGTGCCAGCACCTGAGAGCATTTCCCCACCTCTGATCCTTGCACATTGCCAGAGTATAAAAAGTTCGGTTATACCCGAACTTAGCCCTTTCTTACTTGTTTATTGATAAATTTAGGTACATTTCATCAAAAATATATATTCCACTGAACAACGTAGATCAAGCATACATGCATACTTGAATATAAACTATTAGCAATATCTTATATTCTACATTCTTCTACAACTAGTTTTGTATGATATATGCATACCTATGTACACCTAAATACTCAAGTTTTACCAAATCACATTTGTATGCATTCAAATGGAAGGCAAGTCTATGAATACTGCTAATGGAAAACAAATCAAATTCAGTACCATCAGTATTTATTTACATATGTACACCAATTATATGTGCGGAAATAAAATATATACAAATGGACACATCTATGAAAATATTCCTTCTCGCACTACAACCGATGGATAAGTGTTAATATACATATGTACTAGTATGTTAGCAAACATGTATTGTACATACATATGTACAAATTTGAATTTTGGAGATTGCGTTCATATGTGCGCTGTTTCATCAATAAATTGGCGGTTTCATCAGAAATTTAATGTAAAATTTATTTCGTCCGGTGTGTCAGTTTTCATACAACATTCAAATGAATGAAATTTGAAATTAAATGTCTCAGCTTTAGTGAAGCCCGCCGCTATTAGCATTTTGCTTCATCTTTCTTTCTGTGAAATTAATTCGAGTCATTCTCACACAAAAACAAATAGAAGCATGATTGAGCTCATCCCAAATATAATTTTTGCCCTGTTGTTGCTTTTCACGAATGGGTATTTCTTATTTAGTCAAACCTAAAATCCATAAAAAAATTTTTTTTTCAAAAATAGCAGTAACATATTTAACAAAAATTTTTACTAACCTTTTATATGTAGGAATAAATGCATATATTATTAATAAAAATATAAAATAAAAAGTTCTAAACAAAGCAAGCTACCAATCCAATAAAGTTGTTCAACCAGTTAAATTTTTCGTTAGCAATTTCAAGCTTATTTTCGCTACAACGAACTATATTGAAAATTCGAGATACGTTCAATTAGTAAAGAGACTTGAGTGGTTATCAAAAGTAACATGTTTATCAAAGTTAACACTTTAATTCTAAAACTACTGAAAATTGGAAAATTATACAGCATATAAGTGTCGCCGTGGCTGATTTTAACTTTTATATATCACCTGGCAATAATAAAAGTAAAGTTAAAATACCCAAATGTTGGAATTTTACTACCCAAATGTTTGAAAAACTAAAGCAATATTATAAACCTAATATCTTATCTCATATACATATGTATATATTATAGTTAATGCAAATACACTCATATACTATGATAACGTAAGTATATTTCTATAATTATGAGAATTTTTAATGATCCAGCATTAAAAATTACAACAATTAATGCCTACGTTTCAAACGTCATTTCTACATACATAAATACAGATAATTTATATCTAAATATGTACGTATTTACAGTAAGCGTGCTTATATTAATAGGCCGGATGGGCGACTCGGTCTAATAACTTGGATTTCTGTTAGACAGAAAAGAGGGCGATGGAGGAAAGTGCGATCACTCTCGACGTTCAACCGCTTGCCGGCCGGTAGATTATGAGAACATATGTATGTATATGTATTAATGTACATTTATGTTACTGTTGTTGAGAGATATAAAGTAAAATAAAAAAAGGCTAAAGCGAAATGAAATATCAACGAGAACAACAAATGTGTATATGTACACGTACACACCATGTAGCATTGTATAAAAGCCTATAGAGGTCATTAACCGAAAGAGTTTGAGTGTGAAACGCTGACTTGAACACGGCTCGATACATTAATACTTAATTACTGAAAATGCCCAAAAAAAATAAAATATTTATGGAACAAAAAAGCGAAATTTTAGATTTATTCAAATGAGGATTGAAGACCCAACAAATTCTATAAATGAAAACAGCTAAACACTTGCACACATTTTGCAAGACAATTTCTAGGCAGATTTGTAAAATAAAAATTCAAATAAAATAGACAGACAGGTAAAATATCATCACGATTACTCACAGTTTAATTTTATAACCGCTACTAAATGATGTCAATAAAGTGGACGTACAACAAATATTCTCCAATTTAAGAACTTTATAATTTTACGTTTTTCCAATATAAACTGACATTCAAAACACATTCATTAAAATTCTCTTTTACTTTTTTTTATTTCTACTTGCGGCTTTTTAAACACTTAATTAACATATTTCATGACGCACCCGACCAGTTCACTTAACACAATTATGAAAACCAGTAAAATATATAACAAAAAAAAAAATAAAAATATAGTTGAAGAAGAGATAAAATAAATGCTGTCTTAGAAAATTACAAGATTATCTGTTTCATATAATAATCAAAATTTGGTTGACACGTATATGCTTTTTAAAATACACATTTCATTTATTTATTTTTTAATTCGTAGCGATAAGAGCTACAGACAGTTTTAAAATACAATTTTCTAAGGGGCATTTTTAATAACGGACTTTACTTTCTACCCAATTTTCACAGCTGTAAGTGTGTAACCGTCTCTCGGTACTTCGTTTGTTTAAAAACCGCCTCAACCAACAAGTCAACAAGTTTTTTTAATGTTGTAAGTAATAACACATAAAATGCACAAAAAAATGATTCTGCATTATTTATTTAGTTATAAATATTACGCACATCCTTCAAAATTAAATCATATAAGGATTATCATTTGAAAAACATCTTATTAGAAAATACTAGGTAAATTTTTATATAGCCATAGGAATTCGAATATAAAAGAGAATGTGAATATTTACGCAAGAATTATACATAATGCTATTTGTAATATCCGCATGTAATAAGGTTGATAAAAAAAAGTAAACGAATAGATGGATAGATGGGCACACAATTTTGGCAGAGAAATACATAGAATTATGTTTTCCTTTTATTTTTACAAACAAGTGAATTATGTTAATAATCTACTAATTAATAAACCCGAGAATAAAAAATGTCTATCAAATTTACATCCTACTAAAAACAGTGTTCATATTTTGAAGTTTTCATTCCATTTAAAACATTTTTTCTATCACTTCTTCTTAAAAATTAATAAATGCATTTAACATCCGAAATTGGACGCAAGTCATGCTTTTTTAATGATGAACGCAAAACTAAGAGTGAGAAGGTTTTCAGTACCACCAACTGACCTGCTCATAACATATATGTACGTAAATGCAGTCAATTATAGATGGCATATACAAATGTATATATATTTGAATTATTGAATGATTAAAAGATCCCTATTATTGCAGGGTTTTAACACTTTTAGCTGTCTGTGGAACACGCCCTTCTAAATTCAGCAGATTTTTATCAATTTTTCTGATCACTTCCCTATATAAAATATGTAGTACCTTTGGTATATGATACATTGCACTTCTTATTTGAAGAAACCATATTTTTTACTAAACATTTCTTCAAGGTAATGACTAAAAATATCTTCCATATTTTTTTACCTTTTGCTACAAACTTTCAATGAAAATGTCATTATGAAATTCTTGAGAATTGGAATTTTAGAATTTACCAATTAGTATTACAATTTTTCACTATATACTCTGACAAAAGCAAAAAACGAGCAAATATAATGTAATATAAATCATATAACTACATCAAAATCACCGCTTTTTAACGCAATTCAAATACAGTATCAGTAATGAGTAATGTATACCTCACCCTCAACAAATTTTAATAATTTTACATTTAGAACCTAAAACATTTAATTCTATTGCTGCCTGAAACCAAAAATGCAACGTAGGCAGCAAATTTCTTTTTCTTGTTTCTTTATTTTTCCTTTTAGCACTTTCCACGCCAGCACCGCCATTGCTGCAGTCACAGAAAAAATTGGACAAGGCGAATAAGAAAATTAAATTTGCCGACTTGAGAAAAACCCAATTCGTCTTCTTTGGGTGTATAGTCCTTTTAACCATATACTATTAATTCAATAGAGTTATATTTAAAATTAAACTTACACTCTATATTATGCTTTCAAAACTCTGCAATAAATTAAACACTTAACTTTTTATTTAAAGTGCACAAGTATTGAAATTCTGAAATCTTTCTGCTCCACTTGTTCGTCGTCTTCGTTTCAATCAAAAAATGCAAGAGTTCTGCTGTCACATCAGACACAGTTGCCAGAGTCAAAATATATTACAAAGAAAACGAATATGGGGTAAATGAGATGCTTTGATATGCAATCATTTTTATTAAATGTA
This sequence comes from Bactrocera minax, assembly GCA_021498325.1. Taxonomy (NCBI): domain Eukaryota; kingdom Metazoa; phylum Arthropoda; class Insecta; order Diptera; family Tephritidae; genus Bactrocera; species Bactrocera minax. Next base: position 359,349 of record JAKEEE010000121.1, on the reverse strand, counting down.
AATTAAATCATAGTTGTTATATTTATATGTTGTACTGAAGAAGGACTAAACTATGGAACAGAAAAAATTGTTCGACATTCACTTTATTAAAATATTACCAGAATATTTTTAGTTCCTTAACCAGCAAGTCAACAATTCCAATTAGAAAGACCTCTTTATTAAAGCATCTAATATAGAGGAGATATATAAGACATATAACCAACGTTAATGTACTGGAAATGATTATAATTTATGCACACAATTATTTCCTCTAATTCCACAATTTTTAAATGGGATTTAACCTTAAATTATGAAATCTGCAAATAGTGATCTCAGCTGCAACCGTATTTGACAGTCAGCTGTAAAGTCATTTCTGCTTATTTATGTTATGGAAACTAAAAAATATTAAATAGATGAATAAACAGCAAAACTAAAAAATATGATTGAGGTAAAAGCAAAATTTGTACGGGCAGATTCTGCAATATATGCTTCAGGAGAGCGAGTAGAATGTCTGATACAATTCGCTCTTCACGGCAACGACAGCAGGTATTTATAACGTGTTGGCTGAAAATTTTCGAAATGTTCATACCTGGAACAATATTTATAGAGAGGAGAATTTGGCATGGGCCTCCGCGCAACTGCATTGCTATAGAAAAACCAACTATAACATCACTTCAAGTGACAAAGTTAATGAGTTAACAGAGCTAGTTGGTAAAACAGCGTTAGATGTAGGAGCACAAGCCAATGGTGACATTTTAATAGCAACTAAACCGAAGATATTATTTTGCGATTTAAAATTATTGCCAAGTGAAATGAAAACCTGTGAGTTATTACATTAACATATACAAATGTAATGAAAAGAGAATTGCATTTAATTAATTTTTTTTATTCAGATTTTTTCAATGAAATGTTACCTCGTAATGGTCCTCCTACATATCGGGGTCATGACATTAAATACTTTTACAGGATTACAATAGCCACTCAGAGAGTTAAATCTAAAGTGTTAATGCTTAGTGTGCCTATAAGGGTATTACCTATACCAATCATTGTACGGCCTGATGAGATGCAATGCACTGAAGAAACAAATGACGAGCTGGCGCCTACTAATCCCTTTTTGGAAAAAAGAGAAATTTCAGAGTTGGAAATATCATGGCATCACCTTAAGGTATTACAAAATACTGCTATTTTTTGAATAACTGTATAAAAGTTTGTTATTTATTTAGAATGCCACTGCTCGTCGGGCGCCTAAATATTATCGTATATCTAACAAGCGTGGATTCGTTGGTCGATTTTGCTTGTTTAAGCCATCTTATAAAATTGGAGAAGACATTGTGGGTAGCCTTGACTTTAGCAATTGCAAAGTACGTTGCGTCCAATTTTCTGTAAAATTACAATCACAAGAAATATCTTTGCAAAGTAATATCGATCATTTAACTAATGAGTTCAATGATGCGTCTTCGGTGAATTCCCTGGATTTGGCAAGTATTGCTAGCGGAACTGCAATAGATAATTTACACAAATCAAAGACATCTGGGAGTGCACGGAATATTGACGACGAGGAGCCTGTAGGAAAGATTAGCACATTGGCAACCATTCACCAAGTGTGCTATTCTATGTTGAAGACTTCTGTGATTATACCTATACCTTTGCATATAACACCTTCATTCCGCACTGATTTGATCGAACTACGATGGCGTTTACATTTTGAATTTGTCACAAGCACATTGATGGATTTCGGTAAACCTAATCCAACAGAGGGCGAGCTCAAAGCTCCCGCCGAAATACCTGTCGAAACAATGGTGTGGAATCTTCCAATTGCTGCAATATACGCTGCAAATCCCCTTCAAATATATTCACCTAGCCAGACGCATAGTCTATTGATTAAGTAAAAGATACACATTTTTTGTGATCAGAGCATATTGTGCAAACGAATACGTTAAGATATATGTAACACATTCATTAAAATATTTTAATTGCAATAATTTAGAAAGTAATATAGATATTGAGAAGTTTACAATATTAAAAATAAACTCAGTTTTGAGATTTTTGAAGTTAATAAATATTTTCTAGCTCAGATTTCATCTCTATAGAAGCATATTAAATATTTATCGCCCTACTTTTCCGAGCTTAGTATCTGTTTTGGGATTCGCAGTCAAATCTTGGACAGCAACAATTGTTTCATTGATTTTTGTTTGTAACTGTCGTAAACTTTGTATTTGCAATAGTCGCAAAATGCGTACGGGATAATCTAGGGCAGGATCATCGGACACTACATCATTGCCCTTTTCAAATGGGAAAGGTGTTCCAGTTATAGGCTGTCGATTCTTAGCGGTAGGCGAAAGTCTTTCATGTACTACACGTGCGATTGCCTCTAATTGAATAAGATGGTTTGGGTGCTGCGCTATTTTCAGTTTACTGCCCAATGCTCGCACACCCCCAATAAAATCTTTATGATTAACTACAAATTGAATAAAATCACACATTTTATCAAATAAATACTATGTATAATCGCAAAAACTTACAGTCCATGTCGTCAAAGAAATTCTCAGCTTTTATAGTCGGAGCTATTGACTTGTTTTGCTGCTTACTCACTTCAATGGAGTTGATAGCCTTGTAACTTTCAGGAGCATCCAAGAATTCCAAACGAATGGCGTAACCCAAGAGCCAAGTAATCTCTTCTAGTGGTGTAACTAAATGTGGCATACTAAGGTCATATTTGTAATTTTCGTACGCTTGCTCCCATATATCAAGTTGGTCGACCCTGCGAAGGTCTTCGCGATCTTCGATTTTATATTGACGTATTTTTTGGTCTTCCAACCAGAGTACAGTGCTAGCAAACACCTTTCGATCTATAAAATAAAATCCTGAATGCATGTATACTGTAAAGGTAAATTAGACTCACTATTAACATCCACACTATCAGGTGCTGGATGTTCCAGCGATTGTAATTTCAGCTTTAACATATTTTGGTAAAATTTTTATGATTTACAAAAACACACAGCTTTAAAACGATTCAGAAATGATTTAGAAGTTATTTTGTGCAAAAGAAAATTGTCAAACTGTCGATAGCTTTTAACCTTTCCTAAAAACCGATTATTTTGTACGTATATTTGATTATTTAATCAAGCGTTTTTGATCAGATATATAATTATACGCTAAACCAAAATTTGTAAAAAAAAAAATATGCCTTCAGCGTATAAGAAAAATTTAAAAGATACTAACAATAATTGCAGAATTAATATTTTATCTTGTTCAGTGGAAAAAAGACTAACGATAAAATATCGATGCGAGGAATAATATCGATATAAGTAGAAATGTGACTAGCTGTCATGTTGAAATTGTTACAAATTTGACAGTTGTAAATAAACTAAGAAACGTGCAGGATTCGATAGAGCAGAAAACATTTCAGCATATTGTGATGGCTTTATCCAACATAAGGAAACGAAATATTTCGAATTGTAAGATTAAACTTTATATGAATATGTATTAATGTTAATAAAAATTTTCCGTATGATTAGCTCTACCAATAGAACAAGTGCCAGATAATTCCGAAGTTGAAGATTCCAGCCAAGAAGAACCCGGGGATGATACAGAAGGCAATACCGGATGGGCTGATTGTATAGCAAAAGTACTTAGCACATCCAAGCCGAAAACGAAGAAAACATTGGTACTATCTCGAGCAAAAAAGATAAAACCATGTGATCAATTGAAATCACAAACTTTGGGTTATGGTTTCGAAGTTGAAGGTGAAAAGAAAACAGATGTAAAACTCATAAAAGAAGAAATCAGTGAGCAAATAAAACATCGTAGGAATGTACCTCTGGAATTGCGTGTAAAGCCTTCCTGGAAAGATATAGAACGTGAACGCATATTGAGAAAGGTAGCAACTCGAGGTGTTGTCCAATTGTTTAATGCAGTTCGCACACAACAAAAAGACCTCCAACAGAAATTGAATGAAGCAGGCCCATTAGATAGCCGAAAAGATGCAATTTTGAAAAATATAAATAAAAGGAAATTTATAGATGTTCTTATGAGTGGCAATCGAGCGAAGTCGGAAAGTGTTGACAATCCCGTAAAAAGTGAAAATATGAAGGAGGCAGATAGCAGTGATGAAGATGATCATACTACGTCCATTATACAAAAAACACGAAAGTCGGAGTGGAGTGTACTTCGAGCAGATTTTATGACAAATAAAAAAATTAAGCACTGGGATGAAGATGATGACGACAATGGTGCTGCACCAGATAATTGTGATGAAGATAGTGGCGATGAGTAATATAATTGTATTTTTAAATTCAAGACTCGTGACAATGCTTTTTTTATATTTTACTTTTTTTTTTGTTATAAAGAGTAGAAATATAGGTAACATTGTTAAAAGTATTTGTTAGTAGAGATCCTTTGCAAGTTATGAAAAAGGTAGATACAAATCAACATGAGAACATGTGGAACTTTTTATATTAGGTTTATCTTATATAAATGATTAGGCTATCCACAATTGTCTTGTAAATAAATTCCAGTAACTTAGAACTCGATTCAAACTGTCTGTTATCACAACTAGACGTCGGTATTACTTGATTTCAAAAAGTTTGCATTTGATAGTCGAGCCAAACCTAGGAAAACAACACCTGCAACATTGGAGTAAATATTTCGATATTAAGATTAAACTTTTATATGGAAAAAGTACATTAACTTACTTCCCGAAATCAAACGCATAGTATTCATTTCAATTTTTTTACGATTTTTAGATTGAGAGAAAATATATGCTCCCATTGCAATTAGTCCGAAGCCACTAATTAAACGGCAAGCCAAACAATCTTTAGTATTATCACTTGACGTCATTGAATAATATGATTAACTCCGTATACTCCACACGTTATTTATAATTTTTTTAATTCAGGATATTTCAATTCCTCGTTTTGCTTTAATATTCTACGTCTTACATATATCAGCTGTTGTAACAACGTCGCCATTATTAACAAAAAATACCGCCGTTATTGAATAAGGCCGCGTTCATACATGAAGACTTTTGTTGCCCAGACTCGAGGTTTCGGCTAGTGTCGACGAGGAAAGACGAAGGTCACCCGGTTGTTCGTTGCATTCGGTTCAATTGCACTCGGTTTGAAATTAATGAATCAATTATTTTTTCTACGTTATATGCAAATATGCTTCAGCGCATTTACTAGATTAATCGCTTACTGAGCTCGATCACTGGATTGTTAAATGAAAATCCCAATTTAATGGTTATTCATTTTTATTTCTTTCTGCTTTTAATACCTACGAGTTTCGCTGTCTGGCAGATTCTGACAGGACGTCATCGATTCTGGCATTTTTGTTCCCCATAGCATATAGAAATGTGCATATTTTAGAAAGTGGGTAATAAGGATAGAAATTAGTTAATGAAAAATACTTTTGTATACCACTTAAATGAAGAGTAAAAGGATTTAGGTATGAGATATAAGAGCAAATGCGATAGGCAACACCGAAAGAGAATTTCCCGATAATGAACAACAAATGTCTTCGTGTATGAACGCCGCCTAATGACAGAAATTTTTCCTTACCTTGTACACTATACGTAAATATAACGAGAGAAGCATATAAGTTCTGAACGATATCATCTGAAACACCTTGAAATGAATTCCGAGGAACATGTTATATCAGGAAATGGTATTGAAGTAGAGGTGTGTTGTAGAGTTTGTCTTCAGCTTGAAGAGTTAATGGTTCATATATATGACGGTGGTGTTATTGAAGACTTTCAATCGGACCTAATCACATTACTGGAACGCTGTGGTGGGATCAAAGTATTGTGAATTTGTCAGTAAAATAATTTGCGTTAGATATACACATATTTCTATTCAGGTAGAAAAATCGGACAATCTTCCAAAATTTCTATGCAAGGAATGTACGACTGAATTACTGGTGGCTGCGAAATTTCGCGAGAAATGCGAACGAACGCAACAATTACTAGCATTTGCTCCCTGGAAGAACACCTCAGTTATTGGGGAAGGTTTACCAATAAAATTAGTAGAGGTAGAAAATGAAGAACTTTCCACTAAGATTGAGGCCACATGTGATTCGCACTTATTAAACGAACGGAAAAATATCATAGAAGTTCATCCAGATAGTTTTGTAAAAACAAATTTAAATGAGGAATATACTGAAGAAAAATCCTCGGCAAATAAACAGTTTGAGAGTGCAATTATTCCTGAAGGCGAGAATGTCTTTAATATTAATTTAAATGGCGTTGATATAATAGAAGAAACCAGTGAAGAGTGTCAGGTAATGGAATATTTTGAAAGTAATACCTGCGAAGAAGAACAAGAGCAAGAAAATTTTTCGCCCAATAAGAAGCTAACGGATGATATCGAGTGCACTGGAAATACTGCTATACAAATACATGTAAGCATTGCACAATAGTCCATAGAATAATTTTAAAAGTTCTCTTTTTCAGCCGGAAAAAAAATTCACATGCGATTCCTGTGGTGCAGTTTTCCTACAGGCAGCTAATCTTCAAAAGCATTTGGAAAAAGTGCACTTTCTATTACAACCATTTCGCTGTCCCAATTGTAGTCACACTTTTTCTTCAGAGCAAATATATATAAATCATAGCATTAGTTGTATAAAATCTAATGATCATAGTACTCCAGAAGATTTCAATTCTGCTAATAATACACTAGTTAAAATTGTGCCAACCTCATCTCAGCGAGATTGTGTATACTGTGGCAAACAAATGCAGTCAAACTTCGCTCTCAACATGCACCTACGTACACATACCGGAGAACGGCCATACAAATGTGACCATTGTCCGAAAGCTTTCAAAACTCAATCAGCTTACACAATGCACTTGAAACGTCATGCTCGAAAGCCTGATTATTCATGTTCATTATGCCATAAGACTTTCTATGAGACCAGCAATTTGACGGCGCATATGCGGACGCACACTGGAGAAAAACCGCATTCTTGCACCTTTTGTCAGAAACGGTTTTCACGTGTATTCCTCTTACAATTGCATATGCGGACACACACTGGTGAAAAACCATATCAATGCACGACATGTAACCGCAGTTTTGCGCAATTATGTGATCTAAAGAATCACGAGCGTATACATACTGGTGAAAGGAATTATAAATGCACTATTTGTGGAAAGACATTTATAAAAAGGTATTCATTGAGGGCGCATATGGATCGGCATACTATTCCACAGCCTGAAGAGGCAACTGTAGCCGATGAAAATAATTTGGAAATAGTAGATGCCAAAACTACACAAGTGGAAGATGAATCCGTCAAGTATATGCTTGAGAATAGCATGTTAGAAGGTGATAGTTACTTTCTATCCAAAGTTCCTGAAGGCAGTTTTTGTAACCTGTCATATGAAGACGTGCCCCAACTGAGTGAACACAACTCAGACCTTGTTTGGAGTAATTTTATAGTTGAAGATATATAAAACTTGTAGGGATAGACGCCTTTGCCTATGTACATACATCCCATTAAGAGATGTACATCTATAATATATATATGTTAACTTAACCGATGATACACAAGAAACTACAACAAAACTCTCACAACTCCCACAACACTGAAACAGATTCAGATTTATATCCGACCAAAAAATATCGGCAACATTATCCAAAATTATATTGGAAATGTTTTCTGCCGCTACAACAAATCCAACATAAAACTGAAAGTTTGTCAATTAAATATAAATAATGTATGCAATTTCTTTAAAGAGAACCAGCAACATAAATTTATTGTTGAATATTTTCGTTAAATTTGTTTATATATAACATATGCCGTTTTATACAGTGGATTATTTAATACATACAATTAATCTTAATACGCAGTTAAATGTTTGTACATTAACAATAAATAATTTACAAAAAGGAAACACACACTTGCTTTTATGAATTTTATGATATCGTATGGTTCGTGCCTCAAGTGGATTCAAATCGAATTCCAAAGTAATAGTAAGTAAATTGAAACACATACACTGTCATTAATGTATGTATATGTATAGATGTTATTTGATGCCGATATTTATGTATTAACATAAAACCATTGGAATTCGTTTGAATCGAACTTGAACAGCCAAACTTACCTTAGCTTAATTAAATTAGCAAATATTAAACTTAAGACAACAACACTATATAGAACTGTAACTACGTCTAAGACGTTGCATGGTTGGATGACACCAAAGTCGATTATGTTTATAGCAGAATTTTTGGTTTGTCCCCAATGAGAGAATCGATAGAAAGATTGTTAGTCGTAATTTCATTATTTTTTGTTTTCGTATATTGTTGAATTTATTTTTGCTGTTGAGCAGTACATTCAATTCATTTCCCAGGCCTATTGGCACATATTTAAATTATGAAAATTAAATACTTTGCTCATCAAATATTTGTCTAATGTGGAATGAGTTGGGTAATTTATAGATTATTTCGAATTGCAGTGATCCATTGTGCTCTTTAATGTAGATAAACTTTAATTTTACTAGTCAAAATATGTACATCTACGATAATACGATTTGATAATAATAAGAACAAAGAATGAGTGAAAGACTTCATCATTGTCTTTGACTGGAATTTTTGATTGCTGTTAGGAGCAGTTGACTAATTTAGACATGGTATGTTGATGGTACTTTTTTTTGAGCTGTGCTGTGTCTTTTAATTACTCGTACCAACCATCTGCATGGCATCTTTTAGTTTAGTCTTTCTTATCACCCATTTTAACTTTAGATGTCATGTATATGCCCACAATTAGACCGAAAAGACCAATGGCTGAACCGAAAATTTCCACAATCAAAATTTTCACAAATAACGCTGAATTAGCTGCATCAGCAAGCGCAGCCCCGGAGCCAACAACACCAACAGCAATACCACAGAATAGGTTCACCAAACCGACTGCCAACCCGGCACCGAACATTACGTATCCTCCAAACCAATTATTATTCATTACAGTTTGACTGTCTAATGCTGCCGACATTGTGAACGATTCCAACAATCCGGATAAAACGATGGCAGTGATCAGCCCGTAAATAGCTACAGCCTCACAAAAGATAACAGAAATTAAATTCTTTGTCTTTATTCGCGGAGCTTTTACACCACCGCCCACAATGCTGGTGCCTGTCGTATGAATGCCCAGAGCAGCTCCCACTACAGATAATGCAACTGACAAGCCAATTCCAAGACACGCCCACATATAAGGTGATGTGGATGCAAGAAACCAACCAACACTTACACGTTCACCTTTGCCAGTAAGAACGAATTGGAAGATGAGCACTATGCTAGTGGCCAAAAAGAGCCACCAGAATGTGTGAAGAACAACGCTGCGTATCTGAGCCATCCTGCTAGTTTCTCACGGTTTATCTGCAATAAGTTATTTTTGTATAAAAATTTTTACTTAACTACGCAGAAAGCTAATGAAAATGTGTAAAAAAAAATAATGGAAGAAAAACTCACAAAATACCAAGACTATATTAGTGACAGGTGACCGAGAAAAACTTTACTCATCACATGACAGACGTACAATGCTGCCCTCTACTGGTTGAAAAGTGTATTTTTTTGATTAGTGTGGCCTTGCAACTCTATGCGGGGTTGCATTACGGTATGACAAATTTTGTAAAAACTATACAATTTCTTATGCACAATAACTTCTGTATTTTTTATATTTATATTATGGTAACTAGCTAACTTTTGTTATCATTTAAACATTCATATATTTTATATATGATTACAAGTTATAGGAAAAATATTAGAAAAACAAGTTCAGCATAAAAATTGGTTGTGCATTCATTGATAATATAATAAGTGATGCCAAACTGTTTGAGAAGTTTGAAAGTCAGTGTAGCATTTTAAGTAATTCTCTTTCTTTTACTATATATACTTTAATACTATACCTATACCGATGTTAACTGAGTATTCCAATGTAGATTTTGAGCAATGTTTTATTTCGGCAAATATGAGAAACATTAAAAACGAAAGTACGACTTGAGGGTAGTTTTAGTATACAGCATTTAATCTAGGAACCGTGAACGATGTAAAGAGTGGTACAGAATCCTAATGAAAGATTATAATATTTATGTTTCCCACTATTTTAGTGCTACTTGGACTTGCTCACTTGGACTTGATCTCAATTTATATTTTGAGTACTATTAACATCCTTCTCTCGAAACCAATGTGGACCAATTTTCAAATAGACATTTTAATGTTAGCCTTCTTTCCAATATTGTTCGAAAACTTTCATGATAAATTCTTAATTTATTTTAAAAAATTTCACTACTTTAAAGTAATTTTTCCTCAAAATATGGTAATTAGGGAAAAGTAACTCATAATCCATCGCATGTTGAGCATTTACTACAACTAGAGGGTAAACTTTCGAATGCCATCTCCCGAATTCGGGGTAAAATGGGCATGGCCGGATAGACGAGGACCTGCAGATCACGAATATATATATATATATTGCCCCGCAAACTTATAGTTCTTAAGTTACTTGCATTTTAAGTTGAAAATTTAACAATTTGAAATGTGCAATTTTTCGAATTATAATAAATTTTGCACTTATACCGTGAACCTTTCATAAACTAAAACTTCTCTAAATTATTTCTACATATTTCTTTTTTATTAATTATTGCAAAAATACCTTTACAATTTTTTTTTTTTAAATAGGTTTTTACAAACTTACAATTCTTATTTCTCAAAATGCAACCCTTTTATTTTCTCTGAAAAAATCAAACTGAATAAAAATTAAAATTTTGAAGGTATTTGTGCAATAATTAATAAAAAAAAAAACATGTAGAAACAATTTAGTGACGTTTTAGTTTATGAAAGGTTCACGGTATAAGTGTAAAATTTATTATAATTCGAAAAATTACACATTTAAACTTAAATTTTCAACTTAAAATGCAAATATTTTAAAAACGAAGTTTGCGGTGGCAATATTTATACATATTCGTGATCTGGAGAACCTCCTCTATCCGCCGATACCCATTTTAATGCCGGATCCGGGGGATGGTATTCTAAAGCCCACCCCAACTAGACAACAGTGCATTACATTGGGAATTCTTGGTTTCCTGGTTTCCTTGGGCTTTTTACAAATTTACAACATTTAAATAATACATTGATGAATTCAAGCAGATTTCCTACGAAATTGCGGTGAACTTGTATTGTATTGCATCAGTAAAATTGTTTATACCCAGTTAGTCGGAGCTTTATCCATGATTCCATTGCCATCACATTTCTAATTAAAAATAATCACAAACTTTTACTTATAAAAGGAAACGAATTAGTTTATTCTGCCATCAGAACTTTTAAATACATTTTGTATTACTATTTTGTATTTACAAAGGTAGAATATTTACGCATCATCACCCTTTGTTGCACGTGTATAGATCACCTGGGAGTGGTGCTGCACGACCTGTTTAATTAAACCTACAAGAGATAAAGATTAACAGAAACAATTTACGTCGAAGACATGAAATCTTTGCTTGCCTTTGTCACGTAATTCCACCAGTGCTCTTTTGGCGAGTGAACCACGAATTTTCAAACGTTCAGATACCACCGAAGGTGTGATAAGTTTGTACTGCGGTACCTCCTTGTATAGTTTTTCATAGGTAGCTTTGTCGAAAAGAATTTGATTGTTCAACTTATCCCTTACTTTGCCTTTGGACCACTTCTTTTTCTTGGCTTTACCACCACCACTTCCCTCCTTCTTTTTTTGCGTCTTTTGAGGCTGTTTAGCCGATGATTTCGCGTCCTTCTTTGGTGGCTGTAAATTATAAACTCACGTCAGTGTTTATTTCATTTGAGATTATTTCATAGCAAATAAGTTCTGTTTTTTCTACTACAAATCTCCATTATGCTTAACATAACCATGTGCCGACCAAAACGTGCATGTTTTATTGGAAATATTACAAAATCAGTATATTTCAACTACCGCAAAATTATCATGACTTCTTTTCGTTAACTTATTGTCAATTTTCACATAGCTGAAGATTTTGGTACAGAAACAAAACTTTTTCGGCGGAAAATACCAGACAGGCACTCACCATCCTGAGAAACCCAAAGCAAAAAGATGGAGGTCGGAAATTGTCAGTGGTACCAAAACACCATTCTCATTTAGTCATTATTCATTCACAGTAGAACTCTTGATAAATTAACACAGAGTTGCTAAACATCCTAATATCGTATTTATTTGCCGCGAAATTGGTTTATTTAGATTCTAAAGATTTAAATTAGATAAGTTTATCTTTGTAGAAAATAATTATTCTTTTTGTAAATATTTACTAGTTTTATACAGATTGTTATTGTTTAAATAGTATTTTAATTGCTTTTTATTCCCTCTTAAAGTGATAAATTGCTCATTCGTTTACTTCGCATTTCGTTTAACCAGGTCGCGAATATTCATACTGGAATTACATGTATACCAACCGGTTAGGCAACGAAGACTTTTGTTATCGAAATTCGTAGCTTTTAGACGAGGGGTGACAAAGAAAGACAAAGGGCATCGAGTTGCTAATTCTCGGGCAACACCGATAATTATAAAGTCTGGATTTATTTTAGCGATGCGATATGACAATAATATTTGCCAGATAGCAATACTCTACTGACTATTAAACGAAATACATGAGAACTTTTCTTAATATTGCAAACCTATATAAGGGTTAAAAATATTAAATACAATTTTTTTTCCGCTATAAGTTTTTTGTGAACTTTTTGCAAAGAAGAATATGAGCGAATTATCAAATATAAACGTCATCACATAAAACAAAACGTCACCTCAAAACGAAAGCTCCGATAAATTTATTTTGATAACTCAACTAAGTAAAATAAATTAATACCTAAATTTCATCTGTATTAGTCTATATTGAAATAAAAATAGTATTAAATAAATAGTAGACTAAATGTCAAGTCATCAAGTGTTAAATAGGAAATAGGAAGGATCATTAAATAAGTCGATCTTCCTACAGAGAAGCTTTAGAGAGTGTTAAAAGAGAAAGATCAACTGAGCCGCTGAAAGCAACAAATATAATCACAAAAGTTTAAACAACACCAAAGCAGTTCTACCCGTTCACAAGCATCAATAAAAACACGTATACAAAAAGGAATTTTATTTAAATAGTAGAATAAGTTTTATAACATATTCTTTTCGTTATAATTGCATCACAGCATAAGCATTAGATAAACACATATATCAGCTGAGATTACAATGATACCGTTAACACACAAGGATCGTAGCAATTTTAGCTATCGTATCAAGGAAAAGTTGAACAGTTGGAAACGTCTCATATTTTCGGATCGCAATTCGAGAAATCTTTTTCTCTTTCTGTTACTTAATTTAAGTTTTGCGTTCGTGGAACTATTTTATGGCATATGGACGAATAGTTTAGGTAAGCTGTATACCATCGTAATATCTGTGTTTATCAGCAATTTACCAAGTTGCTTTACTTACTGCTACAGATTAGTAAATCTAAAAAGATTACTGAGGAGTAATCTTATCAGCGTTCACTTGCTTTAATGTTATCACATCGATAAAACGTTACTTGGTTCTTTGCATTCACGTGTTCATCTTTTCATAACATATATACATTAATCTTAGTTTTAGCGTTCATTCAATGTTATTGTGTGTGCATTCATTTTAAATATTTATTAATTTAATCTTAAATAATATTACAATACCATAATAATGTTAAAAATAAATATATACTGCATCTGCATTCCAAAATATTCTCTAATATTTTTAATATTCAATAAAACTAAATATTTTATATGTCTGTCCTATTGACTGGCTTAGTATCCGTAGCTATAAACCAGTTTATAATTTCATAATTACAGGTCTTATATCGGACTCCTTTCATATGTTTTTTGACTGTACCGGTCTATTGGCTGGATTAGCTGCTTCGGTGATTACTAAGTGGAAAGCAAATGATAAATTCTCTTACGGTTATGTGCGCGCAGAAGTGTTAGCAGGCTTCGTTAACAGTCTATTTTTACTGTTCATTGCTTTCTTCATTCTGTCAGAGGGTGTCGAACGATTAATTGAGCCACCAGAGGTGAAACACGAACGGCTGTTTGTAGTATCAGTGCTGGGACTGTTAGTGAATCTCGTTGGTATATATGCGTTTCAACACGGTCATGGCCATTCTCATGGTGGGGGCGGTGGACATGGCCACTCTCATGGTGGGGGCGGTGGACATGGGCATTCTCATGGTATAAACAACCACCTTGATTTAAATAATCACAATCAACAAGCGATAACTTTGGATGTTGGTAAGTATATATATGAAGTATAATTTAGCAATATTTTGCATTAAAATTAATTTTTATAGGACACGATCATAGTCATGGCGGTGGACATGGACATTCACATGCCAATGCTGATGACATCTCTGGGAGCAATTCTCAAATTATGCGTGGAGTTTTTCTACATATTTTAGCCGATACACTTGGCTCTGTAGGTGTTATCGTTTCAGCGGTGCTAATGCAAATGTTCGGCTGGATGATTGCAGATCCCATATGCTCTATATTCATAGCTTTGCTCATCGCTATGAGTGTGCTAGGTCTTATAAAAGAATCAATATTTATATTAATGCAGCGACAACCGTCAGCTCTGGATCGTGCGCTGCCGCAGTGCTATCAAAAGGTAACTGGGTTGGCAGGAGTTTACGCTGTGCAAGATCCTCACTTTTGGACACTTTGTTCGGACGTGAATGTGGGTGCAATTAAATTAGAGGTTTCTAAAAATGTGGATCCCAAATATGTGGTGACGCATGCGCGTATGATCTTTGAGTCTATTGGTGTTAAACAGATATATATACAGTTAGATTACGTATGATAATGACCGAATATAATTGAATGTATCTAACCGGTATAATAATCTATGTTTATATCCTGAACTAATTAAATTGGGATAAAGCATATGAGAACGAAAATTGTTTATTTTTTAAATATTTAAAGTTAACTCGATGCATTTCTCTGAATTAAATTATTAGTTTCATTACTAATTTGTCTTCTATAGGATATTTATAGATTATTTAAACAAAATTTCCAAACATATTTATCGTTAAAATTATGTTTTCTACTAATTTATTTTTTAATATGAGTTTTAACATCTTTGTTATGTGTAGTAATATTTATTTTAATATGATTGTGTGAATGTACGAAAAAATGAAATTAAGTAATTACGAAAATCTTGAATAGTCCTCTATTGAGGATCTTATTGAATGAATTATTATTATTATTAAAACATTCCAACTCAAGAATTAGTCGAAAGTCGAACAATAATATTTTAACTGCAGCGAGGGATCAAATGATTGAATAAAGTTTAAGCACTGTAATTTTTACGCTGTATTTGTAAAAATACACGTATTTAACTGTCTTTGTTTAAGAACAAAGTCATCATTTAATTTTCATGAAGCTTAGCAATTAGTTAATTACAGGAGTGTATGTTAAACGATATAATGTACGTATTAAAAATATATACAAGATATAAATAAAAATTTATACTAAGAAACCTTCCAAATACAGTAAATTGCAAATCGAACAGAAGAGGAGAAAACTATGAAGTAGGTAATAAAAGAATAGAAGAAACGTGTGAGCTGATACCGTTTGAGGGGCCTATACATCCCAATCTATTCTAATTATAAAAATGTGTATCAGTGGACCACAAATAAATAATCTTTACATACATCCCTTTGAACTGCTTAAGTGCATACTGAAAACGTACTTGTGCATATATAAAACGCTTTTCCTACATGGCAATAATCACAGTCTGAATACATTTAGATATATACACATGTACGCAACAGATGGGTGTATTGATTCGATTGTGCATATTTTTGTCATATTTAGCGACGAATACTAACGCAAATAAAAAATAAATACAAGTACACGCTCCGCATTGTTGGTGCGCCATTCTTTCTTCTACACCAATGACCTTTCTTTGTTGTTGTACTGAAAAATTAGCACTGGCAGAGGTTTCTTACAATTAAAAGTTGTTGCTTATCACTTGAATAGATTCCGTTTATCTGGGAAGCGAAGATATTTCGTGTTAGCACTAACGCCATTTTGTCTGCATTGATGTTGGCTGCAACGGTGACGCGAATCGTCGACGCCAGGAACTTGCCAACGACCTAATTACCTTGTTGAGGTTATGTGCAGACACACATTTGTCGAGAATGAAAAGCCGTTTTCGTTTTTGATTGTTTATGATTTTCTTTAATTTGTCCATAACGTTATTTTGCGTATTTTTAATATATATTTTCAAAATAGCAGTTTCGTTTTTTTTTACAATAAGCAGTTTGTTGCATCTTCTTACTTAAACAAATTAATAAAGAACCAAAATTTGTATAAAAATTACTCGAGTATACGCTGCAAAATATGTCCTCATAACTAACCTACCACCGGCGTACTTAGCAGATCATGTAATAAAGCAGCACATGAAGTGTTATATATGTTTCGTAAAAAGATTAAAATACATAATTGTTTTAGTTACAATCAAGAGCATTACGAATTTACAGTTTATAATATTCAAAATTTGACCAAAAATATAAGTGTTACATCTTAAATTCGTGTTTGATCTGAACAATATGTCGAAGGAAATCTTTATAATTTCAACTAAACGGTATTTACTAAACAAAAAATAATTATTTTATATATAAGTGTTATTATTCCTTTGTTAGGTGTTTGCCTTTTAGCACTTCTCCTCTTCGAGTCCATGCTTGAAGAACATGAGAACGGGTGTACTCACACCGTCGAGTTCACGGTATTCACACATCGCTACCATACCATCACAATCCATTGATTCGCCAGTGTAGAACTGCAAGTCTTTGAATCGGCCAAGAATTTCCTTCATTACCTTGTTCATGTTGGTTTTGAAAACATCAACTTGGTCTGGAGAGTTTTGCTCCAATTTGGCCAAAACCTTCTTCATGTAGTCCTTGAGGTAGAGTGTGAACGACTTTTTGTCCCCGAATGCGAAGCACTCTTGTAAACGGTGATTCAACACAACGTCGACGCCGCACTCGACGGCGGAATCGGTGCCCTCATCAGCTTCCTCAGCCGATGGGTTGAAGCCATCGATATTAATTTCGCCTTGGGAACGGCTTACCAATTTCCCGTAAACTTCGTAAATAACTTCATCTACTAGCTTCATTTTATATGTATCAGCGAACATTTCATCGCCGGTGATGATGTCCTTGTAGATTTTCATTTTTACGGTGTTTTTTTAGGTCTGAAAAAGTAAGAAAATTCGAGACTCCCGATTTTTAGACGAAATTAGTCACACCGAGCCACGCGCTCACGTCCACAGCAAACAACAAAAAGAAAGTTTGACATGCAGTGCTGCCACGCTAATCTGTCAAGGTAATAGAATTTAAGGATGAGAATAAAGCGGAATTTCAGAAACGCCCCCAGAGTTGTATTTACGAATCTTAGCAAAATATCCAACACAATTAATTCACAATAGGCACCCCCTGACGACTATTTCGTTACGTCTTTTTTGAGGATTTGAAAAAGCATACGATTCTTTTTGTAGGAGAAGAAGATTCAAACATATTGAAATTAAAATCTGTTATTATTGCAGTATATGTCTCTCTAAATATATGTACACCATGAAATATTTGTGGATACCATATAAAATTTATTACAATAATGGTTAATTGATGGAAGACGGTCCAAACTATAAAATATACTACAATAAATGTAATATAATACTACAATAAGAAATACTACAAAAAATAAATTTTGTTAATCCTAAATAAAACAGTTCCACGTTTGCCCCAAAATTGATTAACGATTTACAAAAAAACAAAAAATTATTAATTTTTTATTTTTCATTTTTGAAACGACGTTGTTGTCATCTAGCAGATCTAGGGAACGTACAGACACGGCTTGGTAAAGTTTGTTCATATATTTTTATCAACACTAGTCGAACAAATTTTCTAAAATCATAGACTGTTATAGGATATCTATCATATAATTAAAAGTCGTTTCACATTTGAACAAACGAATTTCCTATTGTAAGTATGAAACCGTTTCATAATTATTTTATTAAAATGTATTTACTTATTAATTTTTCATTCTTAGAAATATGTTGGCCCGTAGTTTTACACATTTTAATTTTTGCAAGACATACGTTCGAACTCTACGGATAGCACCATGCCAGCAAATAAAACTAAAAATTATTCAACCTAGAGAAAAAGAAACTCATGGTACAAAAAACCGTCGCCTAGGAAGATTTTTCTCTCCAAATATAAGTATTTATAAACCGCAATTAACTTCGATTATGTCTATATCAAATCGCGCAAGTTCGTTTTTGCTGAGCCTTTATACATGGGGTCTAGGCATAGGCGCTTTAATATCTTCGCATGATAATGCACATTTTGTTACTATGCTTGATGGATTACAATTGAATTCAACTTGCTTATTTATTCTTAAATTCATGATCGCTTTTCCGTTTTCTTACCATTTATGCGCTAGTATTCGTGTGTTGATATGGGAAACCGGAAGCTTCCTGTCATTGCAAGGAATTTATGGTACAGGCTATGTTGCACTCGTGACTACTCTCTTAGCAACTATTGGCTTAGCATCTTTATAAACACTTTTATATATCCTAATATAAAATATAATTATATTCGTTATACGAAGCTAGTTTCTTTCGAATCGTATTAATTGTTAATTTTAATTTTCCAGACAGACAAATTACAGCTATTTGTATGCAGGTGTGTTGTTAAAGTGTTAGTTGCTGTCTGTGTATGAATACTGCCAGCTTGGCTGTTTGTTTTGGTTATGTAGATTAGAACCTTGGTCGAAAACTACTTGAACTTGCTTTTTTACGGATGCTTTCACTTTAAAAGTTCTTTCCTTTAATTTAAATGAAGATCATTATGTTACATATCACAACTAGCTTTTTATTCATATTCGTGGTATGACTGCCCGTTTTATTATTAGATATGTATATCATTTAATTCTGTATTTCATCAGTTATTTAAATCAGTATAAAATCAGTTCTTTAACCATTGTAAATGGTGTTATTATTTCGATAAGAACAAGCACTTTTGACAGCAAAACCAAAGTGGACAAACGTACGCATACAAATATACACTACGCGAAGTTGGAACAAAGTAGCAAAAAATGTAAGTGCTGCTGGTAAAATATGATATTAATAATATATGTATTTAAACATATAGGTATGCCATAACACGTTCACTTATTCGATCATCTGCCCTACGTCAGGGTATCCAAAGGATGCAAGTCGCTGCACCGGCTCGTCAAGTGACTCTAAAAGTCGTACCAGCAGAAGAGGCAATTCAGACGGAAACATTTGATGAGAAAAATCAACGTCTCGGACGTGAATTGTCCCCACATTTGACTATCTATAAGCCGCAGTTAACATCGATGTTATCAATCACCCATCGAAGCACAGGTTTTGCATTGACTGGGTACGCTTGGGCTTTAGGTTTGGGTGCATTGATGTCTTCGCATGACATTTCACACTACGTTACCATTATTGAGGGCTTGCACTTGGGCTCTGCAACTTTAGTTGCTCTTAAGTTTGCTTTAGCATTTCCACTAGCCTTTCATTCTTGCTGCGGGGTCCGCCATTTATTATGGGATACAGGTCGTTTTCTGAAAATTACTGAAGTCTATTTAACTGGTTACGTAACACTTGGCATTAGCTTCGTATTGTCAGCTATTTTAGCTTGTTTGTAAACATGCTATAGAAGAAAAATGTGTGCAAAAGAAATGGTTATCTTGGTTTTTCATTACAGTGCTGCGAAAAAAATGTAAGTGATAATTTACGCGAAATAAATTACATACATACGAGTCATATATAAAAATGTTCTTGATATCAAAAGTTGGCATGCATTAGTTACGTAATATATGTTTCGATTGTTTAGTCGGCTAAAAGGTATACACATAGAATAAAAAAAATCTGAAGTTAGTAAAATAATGCAATTAAAAATGCTCTTCTGAATTTAAATTTAAATCAATTATAATATAGTGCATATATAATAGAGAGTAAAAAAGAAACGTTGTTGGCAACTTGCACGGCAATCGGCCAGCCGGCCATAAATTATGTCGCACCGATATGGTCGCCTGGATGCAGATGGGGAGGATTCAAATTTTCTAGAACACCGCACTCCGGACAATTACAGTATGTCTCATGATGTCTCCATTGAACATTTGCAAGAACGAAGCATGTATGCTTCCTACCAAGGAGCACAACGAACTCCTCTCGAGGCAGTTTCTGCTGTGATGTTTTCCCAGAAATCTTTATAGCAGTCACCTTCTTATAGCGGAACCGCCTCCCAAGAGCATCAAAAGAACATTCCTGCAATTCGTCGACGTCATATAACACCTTACCGACTAGTCTTCGGACGCGACTAATATCAGACAAGCACTGAACGCCATTCACAACGCAGAACAAAAGCTCGAGCTGCCTCGTGAACTAGAGTGATCATCGCGCAACTTCGTTCTGGATTCTGCCAAGCTAAACTTTTACTTATTCAGAGTCGACCCCAACTCTAACCATCTCTTTGCATGTCCCGTGAAACCAAACACTGAACACCCCTTTCCTTATGGTCCGACATCATTGGAGCAGCACCTCTTTGGGTTCTTCCATTAGGTGGCTTCAATGGCAATTAATTTGCGCTTTTCTCCAAACAAGGTTTATATATCCGCTACAACAACAACAACGAATGGATACGTGCTCCCTTTGCGGATACGTAATTCCGATCACTTCGTCCCTTCTTTTTAAACGCTGGGTATTCAAAAAGTACATACACCACCGCTAAGTGGAAAATCGGTCAGATTCTCAGTCTACAATAGACAATTGGTCTCCGTTTGTTACTTCTATAAAATTCATATGTAGACGTATCTGTTACCTTTTTGTTACAAGAATCAATCAAACCAATCCATTTTAAATAAAATTCAATATTTTTTCAATTTAAATTGTTTTATTTATATAATGAAAAGTCTTTATTTAAAGTAAATATTAAAACAACTACGGACGGGCTAAGTTCGGGTGTAACCCAACATTTTATACTCCCGCAATTTGCAAGGATCAAATCGGGGAAGTACTTTCAGGTGTTGGCAAAATTTTATATTAGACAATGTTTCGTAAGAATTCAACATTTATTATTGGGCGGAATTTGAATGGATTTTTCAAATTAATTAACTAATTAATTAAATACAACAGCCATAATTTTTATTACCGAATGACATAGTATTATTCGAAATATTCTTATTTATTTCTGTTGAGAACTCTTCTATTGGCATACATAAGTATATCGGACATAAACTCAACGAAAGGGAAAAAGTTTAATATATTGAATATATGAAGAAAAAGTCAACTAGGGGTATTTAAATAACTGCTAACTTGGGAGTATGGGCTTCGGACTGATTTCATTCATATTCAGCGCTAAATAATATTATGGTAAGAATACATTTAATTCATTTAAAATATCAGACATTGGCTTATACAAACGGTTTAAAGTTAGCTGGAAAGTCGTAAATCACTACATTGGGTATATCGGTGATAGAGGAAGGTCTGAGCAGATAACATTTACTTTTGGCTTCAAACTGAAGTATGATCGAGAAAATATTTCATTGACATATTCGGCGTAAAGTCTACTAGAATAACGATAAACATTATATAAAGTATATGGGAGCTGGGGTAATTCGTAGATCGATTGCAGTGAAATTTCTGAAAAGTAGGCATGGCCCACCATCCAGTACATTGAATGTACATATCTTACAAACCGTTCAAGCTATATCAACCAAGCTTGCTGGAAACAAATTTCTCCAGCACCTCCTTAGAAGAAGTGAATGTGGGTGAAATCGGATTAAAACCACGCCCACTTCCCATATAACGATTGTATTGAAAACTACTGAAAGTGTGTTAACTCGTTTAAGAAGCATGCCATAAGATTGAGTTTCACAGTCAGGATAGAAATTTAGGTCTTCTTCGGTGTAAAAATTCTATATCTCAGAAACTACTTAACCAACTTCAACTAAATTTGGCATGTGTGTATATGTATTATGTATGTATTCTTATTTTACAGTGTGAAAACGGGCGAAATCGTAATCCAACCACGCCTACTTCCCACATATCACAATTTTAAATTTTATATGATTCTTTTTCTTCTGATTTTTAATATATAAATCAAGCACCAATAAAGATATCGGAGTGAAATTTTGCATAAAGAATGCCTTTAGGGTATGCCATCTCACACATAAAAACTGTCAAACTCGTATTGTAACTTTTTAAGTCCACACATAGCAAATATGTGAACCCAGTGCCTATGGCAGACTTTTTACCGGTTAATTAAATATCGGTCAATCTGTGCGATATATTATCGAAATTCAGAACGAATCTTTGCCAGAAATATTATGCCCTAATATCAAAAATGGGTAAAATCGGGTAAATACATCCCCTAGCTCTAATATACATAAAATAAGGATTTTCAAACATCCGGTTGAATTTATACTGCATATATCGGTCAATCTGGCAAATATCACAATGAAATTCAGGCAACGTTTTTCCCGGTAATAGTTTGTCCTGATGCCAAAAATTTATGAAAGCGGGCCAAAACTTCCCTTAGCCCCCATATAGCTAATACGATGGTTTTAAAAATTCCGGTTGACTTGAATGCATGGTATAGCATATCGGTTCATATGTAATATATCTTAATTAAATTCAGACGACGTCTTTTGATGGTAATAATGTGTTCTGATGCCTAAAATAGACAAGAAGGGGCCAATCTTCCCCTAACCCCTTTAAACCTAATATGAGAATTTTGGAATTCCGTGCATAGCTGTGAATCTATAAGCCATCTTAGATAAATAAAATTAGTTATCATATAATCTTCAATATACTATAGTTTGGTGGCAAAAATGAGAGAAATCGATATACGAATTACCCCAGCTCCCATATATTACAAGTAATGATTAGCGTTATTCTAGTGGACTCTATGTTGAATATTTGTGTCTAATTTTGAGTTAATCAATATTGACCCGAAAAGTATTCTCGAGTATACTTTAGTTTAATGACAAAAGTAAACTTGAACCTCGCTAAAGGTAAACAAAAGGGTCATTGACCTCGAGAAGGGTTGTGGAGTTGGTTAAAGGTAAACAAACAAAAAGGTAAATAAAGATGGTGCAACTCGCAAAGGTAAAGAAAGGGGTCATTGACTTCCGGAGGGTGATGGACCTAAAAGGTCCTAAAAGGCTCTAAGGAGCTTAATGTTAACAAAAAGGTAAACAAGCGAAAAGGTAAACAAAGAGGAAGGGTGGCGGGCCTGGCTCACTAAAAGTAATCAGAAAAGTTTACCTGATAAAGGTTTTGTACCACTTTAAAGGTAAAGCGTTATTGACATCGGGAAGAGTTGTCTGTATATTGTATTTTATCGATGAAAGCTCGGACTAAAACTTGGACCGGAAACTGTTAAGAATAAACGTAAATTTTGTGTTTTTTTATTTAAAATTATTTTGAATTTAATTAATTTATATTTATTTATTTTAAATTATATTGCGCCCATAACCATATTCATGTGATCTTTTTTTGTTTTTATTTGAATGTTTATTTAAGAAAAACATGTACAATAATACTATTTAAGGTATTACCCATTTGAACTGGTAACATTTTCCTATCTTTCTGATAATTTGTGGAATCCATCCCAAAATAACTGCGCCGGCTTGGTGACCAAGAATAAATCAGGCCAATTTTTGATACTCTTGATCTGATGTGAACCGTATTCCCGTGAGGAAATTCTGCATTAACCGGAACAAATGGTAGTCAGAAGGAGCAAGGTCTGGGCTATAAGGTGGGCGAGCCAAAACTTCTCAGCTGTTGTTTTCCAAATAGTTTTCAACCGGTCTTGCAGCAAGTGGTCGAGCGTTGCCATGATGGAAAATTATTGCACGTGTCTAGTCATAAATTCCCAGCGTTTTTCGACAATCGTTTCCCATTAATGGTTTCATCCGGTTTAAGAAGCTCACAATACAACACGCCCTTCTGATCCATCCAATTCAGAGAATTACCTTGGCGTAATGGATATCCGGTTTTGCCGTTGATTTGGCTGGTTTCCCGACCATGTTTCACAAATGATTTTTTGCGTTTAGAGTTGTCGTAATGGATCTATTTTTCATGATTAGTCACAATCCGGTGCAAAAACGACTTCTTTTTGTAGCGTTCAAGCAGCATTTCTCATATAGAAACTATTTTCTTAACGTCTTTTGGTTTCAATTCATATGAAACCCAATTTACTTGCTTTTGAATGTATCCTGCTTCCTTTAAACGTTTTGAAATAGCTGCTTGAGTGACCCCGAAAGATTCTGCGAGTTATTCTTGCGTTTGACAACAATTTCCTTCGAGTAATGCTTCCAGTTTCTCATCTTCAAACTTTTTTGGCCGCCCTGGACGTTCTTCGTCTTCTAAGCTAAAATCACCACTTTTAAATCAAGTAAATCACTTTTGGCACGTTCGCTCAGTTAGGGCATGTATACCATAAACTTCCACCAAAATGGTGAAATACGATGACTTTCGGCTTTTTTCGGAGGTTCGGAGGAACTCACCGAAAAATTCTTTTTCAGGCACAAATTTCAACTGATTTGAGTAAAGAAAAATACATAGATGTATAATGTATAAAAATATAAATTATTAATTTTAAGTTTCATCTGATACTTTCACTTAAAAGCAGATAAATCGAGCATCGATTTAGATATTTGTATAAAACTTTTTCACGAATAGTACGTTCAAGATATGCTATCCCATGCGTAAAAATAGTCGAAATCGGATTATAACTTTTCAAGCCACCAGATACCCAATATATGGGCCTCAGCGCATCCACCTGACTTCTTACCAAAAATATCGGTAAATCTGTAAGATATTGAAAAGCAATTGGAGGATTATCTCTCTATGAAATTAATGTGATCTGGTATCAAAAATTTAAAAAATCGGGTAAATCTTTCCCCTGGCCCCCATATACCTAATATAAGGATTTTCAAACTTCCTGTAGACTTTATACCATATATAACGGTCAATATATGCTTTAAGGCATATAAGTCAGTTTCCCGCCTCTGATCCTTGCACATTGCGAGAGTATAAAATGTTTGCTTTCACCCGAACTTAGCCCTTCCTTACTTTTTTTTTAAACAGAATTTAGTTTTGTTGCATTTTATAAATGCAATACGTATTTATATACGTTATTGTACTGGTTTTTACTGATCATTACTATTTCATATATATACATTATCATAGACGTATTTGACAATATACATTTTTATAAATTACAATATTACTTTAGTTTTGTAAGTCGACCTCTCCACCACTCAATGAGAAAACTAAAACTAATGAAAAAACTAGTTCGACTATATAAACATATGTAAATGCAGATATGTAAGTATTTGTGAAGAAGAAAATATATGGGTACATATATATACATTCATATAAGTGTATATATATACGTTTCAGTTGGCTATTTTATATACAATTTAGCGTTTCGAATATTTCCTCAATATTTTATGTAAATTTCCAAACAATGAAGAAAGATGCAAAATATATATTTGTATATATAATATAAGAAAAACGATAGAATTTTTTCGAATGACAGCACCGACTTGCCTTTAGGCGATGCACGTAAGTAAGTAATGGCGTGTATAGTGAATTTTAAAATCGTAGGAGGAGAAGTAACTATATTCACCGCCAAATTATTGAAAAGAAGTTAGGAGGGCTTGAACAATTTAAGTGTAGATGGTTGATTGCGACATTAGATGTCAACGAAAAACGGTTGCTGATGCTGCAAATACACTTCAATACACTACTAAATACATACATAAATATGTCTATAAGTAAGGCCTTCGTACGTACACGTATGTACCTATAACCTAGGTTTTGCAAAATATAACACTATTTCAGGCATATGTTATAGCCGAGTGGAGTGGTGAGTAAAGCGATGTGTGGGATGTGGTCGACAAAAATTGCAAAGTAACATTTATGCATACATACATAAATATACATATATGCAAGTACATGTATTTTATATGCATGCATGTATAGAAATATATAATAAAAATTTGACATGAAGTGCACATGTGCTTGCATCCGCTACTTGCTTTGCCCCTTCCACCAATTCTGACGGTGTCGTTGGTTTTGCTGCCATTCCGCTAGCTTGTCAGTTAGTTCGCGCTGAGTGGCTGTCTGTTAGTCGCTGATTGTATATATGCTTGTGTGTAACTTGTTTTCGTTGATGGCATCGTCACTTTTGGCAGTAGTAGATGGGTCGATGGTGTCTGGACATGACCTCAATTGAAGTTGTTCATGTCGTTCAACGTGTTTGTTGTTTTTTTCCACTTTGTACGAAAATATCATTCTATGTATTGTAAGTTTTCGCAGCTGGGCCTCTCTAAGCACGTGTCTGTGTTGTGTGTGTGTGTGTGTGTGTGTGTGTGTATGTGTGCATCTTTTGTATGTAAGCACCATATGCATGTCCTACTAAATGTTGGCGCTAACTCTATGTGTGAGTGGGCGCATATTTGTATGCCAGTTTGGATGTGCATATGTATGCATTCACCAACACACTTGTGCGGAAGCTCATACATTTTTAAGTTAGAGCATCCAGCTCCTGTCACTATTATCGACATGTTACTAATATAAATTATAAAATCAAATGCTGAAAAGAGTTTTTCATAATATTCGTACAGCCTTCTGTGTTATGTAGGCGTAAAAAAATAAACTATTAAAACTTATCAAAAATTAAAACACGTTTTTGCTTGTTATGCGGGAAGAAGTGAATTTTCCGTTATAGTTTTGAAAAACCAACGACGGATAGTATAATAACAGGAAAAATTTAAATAAAAAGCACTGAAATTCAATACCTGCTAATGAAAGAGGTGATTTTCGAATATATTGATATGAACAGGGGAATGGGGTACTGTCAATGCAACCAGACTATTGTTATATATATGAACGAAAGCGGCCCGATAAGTACTTAGCCTGCAAAAAAAACGAAAATTTTGGAAAAATGCAGCAAATAGATGCAAATAAATGCAAATAGAGCTAGCGGCTGTTTTGTGCTTCTTCAGGTTGTCGATATAGGTCATAGGCTTGTCATTCCCAAAAAACGATGGTCATCAGCTTTAAAGACGATAGGACAGGTTTGCCGGCTAAACAATTGTCGTAACTGTTTCTTGGTCTCTGATGTGTACCAGCGGATCCATGATTCGTCGACGGTCACAAAATGATGTAGAAACTGAAGTGAAGTGAAGCGGTATCACGGCAAATATCGCACAGAAAGCTTTCTCATGCACAGCATTTCATGCAGGATATGGGTCACGCGTTCTTTTGAAATCTTTACTGTTTCCGCGATCTCGGGCACTTTGCGCTGATACGCCTCTTTTCACAGGCGGCCAAAGCATAATTAAGAGTCTACGACTAAGAGTATGAAATTTTGACAGTAGCCTTCTATGAGAATGTCCTATACGAATTTCCAAACAAAGGCCATGAAATTGATGTTTTATTACCCGACCGTGAAAAACTTTTAACAACAATAGAAAACAAAAAATGAACAAAAATAAAAACGATAAAAAAGAAAAATAGAGAGCTTTCATTATGGTTAGATCAGCTGATTGAAGCTTAAGTCTAAGAACTGTGATCACACAGTGCACATATCCACGGATTTAGTTCAGGTATTAAGGTGTTCAAGAATCGATTTGAAGATCCATCATAATAATGATGCCAGCTCAAAGAAAAGTTGCTTTTATACCTCTACACCTTAAGTTGTTTTCATCATAAAACGTATACTTCTTTGTAAAGTGACATTTGGACAAGATGTCGGCTTCATTATAATTGGGAAGAACATTTCCGAATCGTTTGTTACTAAACCTAATTTCAAACTGTTATATATACTATTATTATATGTTAAAGCAAATAGTGAGAGAAGCAGATCTAAATAGCTGGTTGACTTTTGGTTTTAATTCTGGCAGTGTTAATTGAGAGCATTCAATGCGATACTAGCTGGTGATGAATAGAGACATCTTTTCAGCGCTTAAGACCAATATTTGCAGCGCCAAATAAGTTGTACTAGCAATAGCGCTTATAAAATATATTTCAATTACGTTTAACAAGATGCAACGACGACATACACACTCACTGGCGACAGCAATTTCAACATTGCTTTATATGCTTCCAAGCAAAAATGTATACTATGTTGGATTTAAAAGCTAATGAATTTTTACATAACTGCCATCTAGTGCAGCTGTTTGCCTCGGCAATCGTTGATGTAGGTAATTTTTAGAGCAACGAAAGTATGACAATTTTCTTCTTTCTGCTATTTTTTTCTTGTAAGGTAAGAGATATACATACAAGCACATGTATGTAAGTATATCAATATAACAATGATATTTTGTTATAGTCTTTTACTTCAGTGATTTATTTACTTCATATTCAAGGTAACATTTTTGATTGTTGTCAATTTCGACAAGAATCATGTGAACGCGTCAGACGTCGTAATGATGTGTCTCATTGCTTTTACGTAATGGCACATTGTATTTACTTTTAGATTTTTCGATGTCTGTTTATAATAATATCATGCGAAATTATGCAAATATATTTGTTTATATATATTTTTACCACCGGTAAAATAGTTGGTAAAGCAATTACGACGTGCATTTCTAGTTTTAAGACTTCAGTTCGACCTTTGTGTTGACGTAGCATTCTTTGTGAGTGTTCCGTAGATGCAATGTAATAATGCAATCAACCAAATTAGCCAAACTAGTTGTTGGAGATTAAGACTCCTTCATTTAATATGCGCATATACCGTTTTAAAATGACTTTTCGTTGTAAATTTGAGGTAAAAAGATAAACGCCTCTTTTTCGAACATTCAAAATACTTTTTTTAAGAAAAAGGAACTGGAAACTGGAACTGGAGGAAACTGGAACAAAAATCTCTTGCGTTTGGTTCTTAGCAGCGTACGCACTATGTGTTCGAGGGGTTTAGATAATCTCAGATTAGATCAGATGCATCTTAATTCAGAACAAATCTTATATCATTGCGGAGTGTAGCAGATTAGTATTTCGCGGAAATCTTCTATTCAATATCTATTATCTGAAATTTGAACAACAGTCAACGGTTTTGTTACTTGAGCATGAAAGGTGTAACTGGATTTTCTATTTTTACATATATGTTGTGAACTTGAAATGTGAAATTTAATTACCATAAAGTTCAATAACATAATTTTTAATTTAACAAGCTTTTTTTCTCACAATAAGTGAAGTTAGGTTTACAACAATTAACTCTGATAAGTGGCAACTTTGTTTCAAAAGTGTATGAAATCGGTTTCCATATGCCGATAATAATAAATTCTGACTTTACTTCATTCGTAAATATCTGTTTATATATGGATATTTTTATACATTTAGGTGAGTTTATTTTGCGAACCATAATGGAACTCACAGCTCCTTACTTCCATATATTGAATATAATAATCTTCGTCTATATTACATAATAATCTAATTTTCGTTTACTTTGTAACGTATATAATGGTCAACGTGTGGGATAATCATTCCTAGTATCGTTAAATTTGGTCAGCCCCCATATTCTGAATTTAATGTTTTCCGCTCTTCTTGTGAATTTTAATTCATGTATGCATATTGCTCAACATGCGAAAATGTCAAGTATCAAGAACTTCCATCAACTGTAGCCTTCATATGACGACTTAACTGCTTGTTTGGGTCCAGTTGATTTTAAAGTCGATATTACAGAAGGAAAGTGCACTTGAAATACCAAATCAGGATTTACATTACTTAAAAAAAAATTTGTTCTTCGTCCAGAGGCACGGGAAATTAGCTCATCGAAGCAATTTTCGTGAATACCAACGAATTAATATATCGATAAGTAAAGAAATCAAAATCGCAGGTGCCATTTACGCTATTAAACTGAGAGTTATAAATATGCCACCCATATACCACGCCATGTTTATGCAAGTAAAATAGAAAGGTTATGTAAATACATATTAATAAAGTTATAAAGCTAATATGAAGATCAGAAAATATTAAAGAAAGAAAATATGCCTTTTTAAGTGACTGCATTTTTTTTTAAAGCGAGTATAAATATGTTTTATTTTATAAGTATCGGATCTGCTGGTCTGCGCTGCACTCAAATGGAGAGGTAGATGCTTTACAATGTTTATACTTATGTAACATCTTAGGCTGGTATTAAAGCCATACACTGCTACCTCTATGTGCGCTTATGCTCTTCTGTTTAGCAATGAAGCATCGTAAAAATTTCAATTATCCTAAATGATTAACTTCATTTATTACCAGTACTTGGCATTGTCTGCTGGTTGCTGCTGCTAGCTGCTGATGCTCCTATCCTTCTTGACAGTTTATGACTTGATTCTATTATTTATTGCCAAGCGCACATACACGTTCATGTAGACATACCACCGTGCGTATATATGTGTGGGTATATGATTATGTTTACGTCCGCCTACGCTTTCACTTGAGCTACTGCTGCTTATGGCAGCAGCCCAAATTTTCTACAACGGCAATTTCAATTATAATTATGTGCAAATCATAAAATTGTTAGATAAAAGTTATTTTACAAGCGCCTCATAAGCCACTACATACCGTTATCCGCATACTTGCTGTTGTGTAAGCCAAAGTAATAGAGGCATTTTTGGTGGTATATTTGGGAAGCAAGAGTATTAATATATTAGTCGGTATGCGTGTATGGCCATAGGCCTCTGAAAAAGGCAGTAAGCTAGCGTCATGTGTGTGTAGGTGTTCAAGTTGGGAAATGATTAATAAATGAAGTGGAAAATTTTTTTTTCAAGTCTGCACCAACAACTCCCTATGTGGGCAAGCGCTCCATCAGATGCCTTTATACGTATGAATCTTCGCGAATATGTATTAACGTCAGTAATTCTGTGGTTTGTTTGTGTGAATAACCATGAATGCGTTCACATGTTTTCTGTTCAATATTTGACGCTTTGGGTTTTCCACTTTTTAAAGATGAAATATTTTTTTGTTAATGGCTTTTTAATTTTATGTAGTTCGTCTAATTTAGTCTGGTCGCAATTATTTTATTAAAATTGATATGTTTAAGTACATGTTTCAGTACAAATGTTTAAGTACATGTAAAGAGTAAATAATGAAAATTAAAAGTTTTAAGAGGAAGGGTCCTATTGGCAGGAAGTGAGAAAAATATACTAAGCTTATGCAAACAGATAAGGACTAACTGACTGAGAAATTCAAAACAACACACCATGGACTCAAAACTTTCTTGGGGTACTGAGGTTACTGCCGACTTTTGGCACTTTTAGAGTTCGGTTTTTGAGCTGATTTTCTATCAAAAAATTAAACTTTGTCTCATCCCAGAAAATGAGCCTATCAAATTTATTTATTTGATAGCCTATTATGACTATTTTGATAGCCTACTTGAGCCTATTATGAAGCCTATCAAATGGCTTTCAAAAGCGGCTCAAAACCAGTAGAACTCTATATTCGACGTTTAATTGCACGTTTATAGCCAAAAATGGTTTGACTCTTTCACAATATACAAAACTCTAAAAAGCGTCAATATCATCTGTTACAAGCTTTATAAATTCAGTTCTCAATCTTTATAAAATAGTTATAATTTTGAAGATGAAGAAGCTGTAACATAAAGGGTCGTCTGGTTTCTTTCAGTATAATACGTATAAATTATTTTAGACATTATATTTGCATAGTTGTTTGGGAGGGATTACTTTTTTTATTTTATGCATTCGTCACACACTTAGTGGCTGCAACGTCATGAAATATGCAACAATGGCCGAGTGTAGATATTGTGCAAGAATTTGTTTGTTTTTAGTGATTCTTTGGTTTCATTTTCCCGCCAAAAACGTGCTTTTTATATAAATTTTGTTGTTATTTGCTTTTGTTTTTTTATTGCTTTGTAATGGTTTTTTATATCCTCATACCCAAAATCATACAGCACATACTTTGCGACTAGCTGTGATCATGTCTCGTACATGCCATCACCCCACGGAAGCCATAAATTACCGATAAACAATTGCCCATAGAATTTAGCATCATGGAAAGTACTAAAAGATATAACCTTGTGTATGTGGTAACAAACATTAAAATTAAATATTAAACTTAATAACACCGAAATATGTTTGGATAAGGATTTTGTCGATTTTTTCGCAGTTTTGCTTTGTTTACATCAAATGATAGCTACCGTATGCACATCACGGAAATATTTTCGCATAAATATTCGATTAGCGTACACATAGTCCTGTAGAAAAAAAAAAATGGTAGTACAGAATATTGGTTCGATGTTCTTTATTATTTCTGTATTAAATTTTTTTTAAATAAAATATTTTTTCAGACTTTAACACAATCTGGCAACACTGATTGTTAGTTCAATCCAATTCAAATATCTCGGATTACATAAATGTGCTGCTGTCTTCTATTTCACCCCATTTCATTGTTTATAAAGGTAGAGTCACAGCTTAAAAGTAATTTTCGGTTATTACGATGTTTGAAGAAGGAGTGAAATTTGTAAAACCTAACAAATCCCTGTAAGAATAAGAAAGAAGACTGATAAACTGACTGAAGATTGCACTCTGAGAAATCAATGGAGTGCATTGCTAAAATACGGCATTCCATCGAAGGTGATGGTAGGTGTTGTAAGTAGGACTTGAGCATGTATTGAAAAAGACCGTAGAGAAACGAATTGACTTCTATGATCTGCCATAAAAATCAAATGATAACGTTATTATTTTGAATAATTAGGGAGAGTAGGGTGTAATGGCATTTTATTTGGAACTTGAGTGAAAAGACTAAACACTCCAGAAGAAAATCCTAGGCAACGGAAAAATATATTGAGATATCTACAACTGATTATAATTTATTAACATCCTGCATAATCTTTATATTTATTTGCGTATCGTTTACATTCGTAATAGACCATCGATGTGGGACAATAAATTTTAGTGTGTGACTTGAGAGCCAGAATGGAATGTCTTAACTTTGTTCTAAGCCCGATAATACTTCCTTGGCCTGAAGATTGAAGATATTCTTATTTCACCTTTGTTTCCAAAAATTAAACTCTATTATTAAGCTTACATTTTTTTTTACTGCATAACCAATATATTAAATCATCTGCATACGTTTTCACATCTTTAATTCATCAAAATTACCCAAAAATTATGGTTAAGAAGCGTTCGAGTTGTTCGCTATGCGCAACGATATGTAATTTTTTCGCTTTGCAATTTTTCATTGCAATTTGTCACCTTGGCAACGTCTGTGAACACAAGCAATTATCATATAGCGACTTCACACAGAAACCTCGACGTCTGACGGCCGACAGCCAGCAAAAATGCAACTTAACTATGCTTTTAATCAAAATTTTACGCTTCTTTGGGTACTGTTATCGACACATTAACCACCTGACTGGCTGGCAGGTCTACTGTCTGTTGTGCGCTGTGCAGCGGTGCATAAGATTAACTACGAGTATTATGTGCGCGTATGTTTGTAAGTATAAAAAATAAATGCAATAAATATTAAAGATATGTATGTTCAATTTATGCGATCAACCGAATTAATTATGGAATATTGAATGTAATGTTATATTTAATGGGACAAAACATTCACTTTCAATATAGCTATTTAGGCGATTAATTGCCGTTTTAACAGGTAACAAGTACCGTTAATCATATTGCTACTGTAATCGATAATTGAATACTGCTAACGTGTGTTGTAGATTTTCAACTTAAGGGCTCACTATGGACTTGCAAGCGAGCCTGAATAGTCTATCCAGCATTGTTCGCAACACAAATATGACAATTTTGATTATTTGCATAACGGTTAAGCATGAAATGTAACTAATCGCTGATATATGCAAGGTACTCTGTAAGTTAGCCTCAAAAATATCGAGTTACAAGATACTTTCGCGATTTCTAAACGCTGTTCCGGTGTAAGTCTTTACATGGTGATTTGTAAAAGTTTACTAAATATAACTATTAAACACAAAAGTTTACTTTGTCAGTTATACGTCTAAGAAATTCTGTACCTTTAAAAAAACACATATGTATTTATGTAGATGGTTTGATTCGTGTTTGATTCGTGTTTGGTGCCATTTGTTGTCTTTATTCTTGAAATCAAGGTTAAGTGAAATCAAGCCAGTGAAGCCAATTTCTCTACTCTGCTTCCGCTAGACGATGTCGTCTCATTACCAGGGCGCCAAGCTTAGTGAGATTTTCGAGGAACCTTTACGCAAATACTTGCGCTTCCCAATCAGTTTGTCCTATGCTGTAAAGTAGAGTGATATGATAAGTCAGTTTCAGAATGATAGTAATAATAATAACAAAATAATGGAATATAAAATGTAGATATGGTCCCAGTAAATATATTTTTCTTCCCAGTTTGGGAGAAGTTGTGATCACAAAAGGAAACTTAAATTTGAATACAATCGGTATTCTTTTTGGGAATAATTAATTTCTTTGAGAATATCTTGAACTTCTAAATTTTGTAATAAAATACGAAGTGTTAATCAATAGTATAAGAATTAAAAAACTAATTTCCTCCTTTAGCTTTAGTTATTCAACTCGTTCATTTTGATTTCCACTATTTTCTCATACGCAGCATAATGTGTGTCTGTTTGTCAATTAAGCTGATTGTCCCTCCAAATTCTATTCATCTACAATTATGCATGAATTAGTCGGCCAATTTAGTTAGGTTTAAGTGAAGTCAACATACATACAAACTCGTTTGTAGGAGTGTGCATATGGAATTCGTTATCTTTGTCTAAGCTTGTTGCATAAATTAAGGCGTACGCACCCCGCAACTCCGCTGGGCTTTGTACTTAAGCACACTCGTACTTCGCACACACATTCATACATATCTTGGCACATGTGCCTTTGTGAATAACGAGCGGTAATTAGTATTCCATAATTGTATCTGTTAAGGTCCGGTATTAGCCTTGTGTGTGAATAGTTTGACATTAGTGCAATTGGTTTGCGTGCATTAGTGCATTTCTGCATTTGTATGTATGTGGGTTGTTGTTACCATATCAACAAACGACATTTCACGGGTCAATTGTCAATGTTGCTCAAATGATGCATATGCGTTGTGTATGTGTTTAGTTCACGCGTTGATTTAATAAATAATTTTTCGCCATCGAGAAATAACGAAAAATTTATAAATCACTTGGTGCTGTTCGAACGTCTTCGCCTTTTCCAAAAGTTTTACTGTTGTCTCCATTCAGCAGAGTAGAAAAGTTTAATCTCCATAAGCTAAGTATGCTATGAACGTCTTCCTTATCAATTTTATAGAAATTCACAGTCCAGAATTTTCAGCAAGACAGAACTTTCTATCCTGTTTACCAATCAGCTCTTTTCAATATTTAGTTTTGGTCTCGTTGTGGTTTGGCAAATACGCTTTATAGCTCAGTTGCTTTTGATCGTAGTATGGCCTTACATATAGGCAATGTCTTTACTTCCCTTGAAAATTGAAATCCAATACTTTTGGCGGTGTAGCGATAGAATGAGAAATGTTATTCCACTGTTTGTATCTGACGAGTAGTTGGGTAATATCCAAAGAGAGCAGGAGCCCAACCGCTCGGGCTAAATGATAATGAACCGAGTCGATGCTTAGAAATAACACTAAACGAATAACATCAATATATACAAAGTGATCGATTTGAATCTGAAGATAGCCATAGTTTGTATTATCTCCTTTTGTCTGAACTTGGTGCTGTAAACAACCTAGTTTGGACCAGTGAGCTTATTTTGCGTAAACGGAACCAATACTTGAAGTTATATCCGGCCATTTTAGTGCAAAAATTACATTTAATGCCGCTACAACAACAATAATATTCGACGTCCACAAATTCGACCTTTTTGCTTGGCAAATACATCGCATTTATTGGGTGGTGGTGTGTAGAGAACTCACCAGACATTCGAGATACACACTCACAAATCATATTTCGGAAAACTTTGGTCACCATTGGTTGGTCACCATTAAAAAATTTCTTATGAGAGGTTTGTTGAACCTTGGCTTCTTCGCGTAGCTTAATATATTATTGAACAGCCCGCACAGGTAGAAACACCCTGCCCACTGACAATGAAGATCTTCCCAGCCCGCTTAATCTGTCGTATCGGGCTCCCCTACAGCTTCTCTTTTTTCTATGAAGGCCAAAGGTGCACACGGATCAGTTAAAAATTAGCTTACCTAAGAATAGCTCATTCTGCCTAAATGTGGAAACTGGGTGCTAAAGTCGGGGCTGAGTGTAACCTTGCTACTGAATCGAACAATGGCTCATTACATCACTGAGCTAACAGAGTAAATATATCTATATGATGCTTATTAATAAGTAATATTAAAATACATTCAATAATAATGATTTATAATATTTTTAATCTATTGCCTGCAAACATTTGCATATACTATGCATAAAGTATCTACATATATAAAATATATTTTACTGATATGTGCGCATGCATTTGCTGCAAATAATCTGACGCTGGCCAATCAAATATCTACTTCAGCTTATTTATGTGCATTGTGATACACGTGGCTTAAATTGCCGCACATACAAGCTGGCGCACGCATACATTTTGTTGAAGTTTGAAAATCTATAGCAGTTATCTTGAGCTGCTAGCCTGGATCCGTGTTGGACTGTCCTCCTTGTAAGCTTACCGTTTGGTGCGTTTACCGCACAGTAAATGTACACAGCGTTCTCCTCCACCAACTCATTGCTACTTGTCATCGACTTAATTAAACGGAAACTGATTTAATTGCATATTTGATGAGTTGCCTTCGGTGTGTTTGTGTTGCTTAATTTTGTGTGCCATTATGTGTTGATATTTGCCATTGTTGCTGGTGGCTTTTAGCTGTTCCTTCAATGTACAAGCTGCGTTTCTCCTTTGTTCCTTTGTTCCTCTGTTCTCCTATCCTTATTGCCTAATTTGTTGTTTATTATTATAGCTGTTGTCGTTGTAGTTGTTTCGGTTGCCGTGTATTGCATTTATGTTAGTTGTTACAATATTTATGAGGTGAAAGCGGCGGCAAGTGTAAACGTGCACACCCATTCTCCCTCATACACACACACACACTCATACAAAACATCACATGGGTCTCAACAGCGTACAAAACCTCGGATAAGGTTTCGTGGAGGTGTTGTGAATGTTGTGCTAATGTTAAATACTTGCAGAATTGTTGTCATAAACTTAACTTCAGCTTAACATAAATTGCGATGAATACTAAAATGGCATGTTATTCGGCTTGCAATGCTTTATTGTTGTTTTTGTAGTATTATACATTGTTGTAGCTGTAATTGTGATGCTATTGTGCGTTAATTTCGTTGATATTTCATTTATTTGCCGCTCACTCATTTTGCTTATAGCTTTTTGGTATTCACTCTTCAAGGTCGTACAGTTTAGGAGGGGGAGGGAGCGATTTCAGGTAAACCGAAAACGCGGTTTTAAGTATATAGCGAATATTTTTCCGCTGACTGTCTTCTAAAAAAAAAACAGAAAACCATTAAAGATGGTAACTATAAAATCTATTTGAGCAGAATTAATCAGAGTAGCTCTACCAAAGCAAGTGGTAACAAAGGTATGGAGAAAAGGATAGGAGGCTTGGTTTCCTTTGTGTTTTTAAATTTACGTCAATTTGTTGAACAAAGACAGTAAGAAGGCCAAAGCGGTGTGGCGAACTCAGCCAGAAAAGAATCACCTGCTGAGTGTTAAAGTAGCCAGAAAAGTGGAGGTTTATTGATTGGTTTATAAGACTCAGATCTGTACAGTCTCAGTCCAGAGTACAGATTCAGTCTGTACAAAACAGAGTTGTTTTTTTTTGGGACTTAGAAAAATCATATGATACACACTTCACCCCCTTCATTGGAAGCCACTGCTACTTTTAGCTTTTGTACATTTATATGTTTTCTATATGTTCACACATTACCTTCGCTTTTATTTAAATTTTCGCTTCTGTTTGTTATGCTTGTTTCGACAGTATTTGACTATTTTAATGTGTATTTTGTGTTTATTATGTTTTTTTTGTAGCTTTTGTTTATTTATTCCCCTTGCAAAGCGTTCTCCTCCGCAGTCTTTAGATAAAATGGTGCTTTTATTTACAAATACTAGCATTTAAAGTCACACAGATTTTATTTTCGATACTCGCAAATATAGCGAATTTTACGATTGTGTTAATTTGTAATGCAATAAAGTAGGTTTTGATTTGGAAATTAATGACAATCCACATTAAGTAGTAACGAGTACTTTAAATCCTGGACTTGGTTGGGGGAGCGCATGGCAGTAAAGGGTGGTATTTTTTAATGTATAAATATTTGACTTTAAGATATGAAAGAGAGAAAGACTGCAAGAGAGTTTCGCTTTCAAATGAAATTAAATGAAATAATCCTATTATAATTTAAATTATAAAATAACAAGCTTTATCTAAACAATTATCTCAGATAATGATTGCGATTTTTATAACTTCTTTAAACAAAATAGGTGTCGTCTTCCAAGTTCAATTATATGGTAAAATTGTATGCTACCGACTTAACAACCCGGATAATTCTGAAAACATTTGCTAACAACTTCTCACTCACTTTTTAGGAAAAATCTTTAATAGAATTAAAAAGGAAAGTACATTGTCAATAACAAAAATAATATTACAATTTGAGTTGCATGCTTCTATCACAATCAATGGAATGAGCCGACCACAGAAACAAATGTATTTATACCCGTAATAAAGTGCTCAGAATTATGTATTTTTTACTGTCTGGAAATGGAAGAATGCAATGTACTAAAATACTCTCACGTGACAAAGTAATCACTCTTACAGGCATATTTATTGGTGTAATATTATTCCTTGTGGCCCAAAAAAAAATTCAAAGTTCTAGTTCAAAAATTTCCTTTTTGTTTTCAAAAACCATGATTTTTGAATCGATTTCGAAAACGGCTACAAATACGGTAACAAATTCTACTTACATTTTTATGCTGAAGCGTGGATCTATATATTAACATTTTTGGGTCGAGCGATACCTTATATTAT
Organism: Bactrocera minax; assembly: GCA_021498325.1. Lineage (NCBI taxonomy): Eukaryota > Metazoa > Arthropoda > Insecta > Diptera > Tephritidae > Bactrocera > Bactrocera minax. The sequence continues at coordinate 320,337 of JAKEEE010000121.1, read as the reverse complement.
TACCGATTGTCAGGCTTCTTGTAAAATTTCGTTATATTTTGTACTATATTTCAGATAAAATTTAGTGTCGTTTAGTGTGACACTAACACCATCCTGCGCAACTAGTAAGTAAAATTTTGTACTTAAACCGAAATGTATCGTTCCAGTCTTTGTGCGACGACTTACAATTTACAATTTTATATGCCCGTAAACTTAAAACAAAGCTTTTGATGATAAAACCTCATAATACGCTAGATTTTGTGACCGAGTCGTTTCCAAGTCAATCGTCGTGTCTACGCAGTGGGCATTATCTACAATGCTATTCCGACTACAACAATAACAGTAATAAGTATTTATGATAAGTCTTTCAGAATTTAAGCGAACACGTATGTGCTGAGTTTCGTGACGATTGCTTACCACTGTTATAATTGTACTTTACATTGATTAGCATTGGACATACTAAAAGGTAGAGGCATTTGAAAACGTTTCCATTAACCTAATGCAGAGCGTGATGCCTATGAGCCTGAAACAAATAACGCAACATTATCTGATGTTTTCAAAATGCATTAAAAGTTCCAAGAAATAACGAGAAATGTTGCATCAATATTCATTATTCCACTGTAAGCTCTCCCATTACATTTGAAAGGCAAATAAAGTTTTCTTAGTAATGCTCTTATGTTTATGCTGAGTTTATAGTTTCATTCCATTAGTTACACATTAGTTCATAAAAACATCGTCTGAACTGACCTGTTATTCATTCAATGAAAAAAATAATAATCTTCATAAGTAGTAGCATAACAAATATCCCCATAATACTGTTTTTCTTTTAGTTACCTTTTTTTAATTTCTTCATAATTTCACACGTTTTGTTTAACAACAAACAAGTTGTTTACCGTATCATTTATCTTAAGCCACTAAATTGCTCTTAAAGCACATTCGAATGCAAAAGTGTATAAAGGCTGAGAAGATTGCGAAAAGAAATTGCAAAGCGCAAAGAAAATAAAATCAAAATATTTTTCATCTAAACGAGCAGCAAATTGCATTTCCACATTACCGCGTTGCTAATATTCTTGTCGTTTTGAGTGCCACGTACATGACAATCATCAGTTTCTTTTGTCTATAGAATTTATTAAGTACACGAGTACTTTACCTCCATAATTTCCATAGTCAAGCCTAGCCAATGTAGCCTTTTGTTTAACTTTGCTTCCCAACTCATCTTTATGCCGATACACAGGCAGCTTACTTATGCGGAAGAAATGGAAAAGAAAAGCCGCTAAAAAACAGGAAAAGTGCTGAAGATGTGCAAACTTTAACCACTGTGATGTGTGCCGGCAAAGGCAGCAAAATTAAAAAATAGTTTTTATGAAGGCTTAAATTCCAATCATTACTTCGTGTTCGTTGCCCCTTTGATGGCATTCTGGCATCATCACATTTCAGTCTACATAGTTTCTGTATCACTTTTTTTAATGCTGAGTAGCAGCGCTTCATTGCATTTATTTTGAACCATCTACAAATAAACCATAATGTACGTTAGTGCAGTGTAGGTACTACATAGCGTATACGTAACCTGAAAGCCGTGGCCCGTTAGTGCAAGTGCTGACCAATCGGTCAACTGTATGTATATATGTGCAGGTTTCATGTTCTTAGTGTCACTTAATAGTTTTTTTTTTTCTTTAGCATTACAATTATTTTTCATATTCACACACATACAGACTCACAACTGCGCTGGCTCATGCACTTACATGCATTACATTGTTGGTAGCATAAAATCCATTGAAGCGAGCCGCCAGCACGCTGTGAATGAACTTTTGAAATATTTTCTTTTAATTGCTTTTGATGGTTGCCATCGCTGTCATTTGCGCGCAAGTGTCTATCTAGTTTCATACTTTTTATGGTTACACGGGGCGTTGTTTCTTACAAAAACAAAACAAACAAAAAATTGCATAAAAAATAGGGTAATAAAGTATAATATGAAAAGTGATGTTAATGTAATGCGACTGACGCAACCGACAGGTGTTTAAACATTTTAATTGAAAATATTGATGAAAAGCTTAAGAAAAAGAGTGAGCGTGGGTACGGTTTTTGAATTCGATAAAAAATACATAATATGAGTGATATTGATTAGCGTGGAAAAGAACATTAATTTATTCTGGCTAACTTTATACTAAGCTTTAGGTTTCCTTAAAATACTACGTAAAGACATATTTTATTTTCTTCTTCCTCTTCATTGATAGTAATCTCATTTACCAGTTCCCATAAATGAAGGGTTCTACAAATTCTAAGCCACTAGAAACCATTAGCAAGATTGGAAGTCTCTCTCAAAAAAACTGGCCATCTGAGTTGCCTCTTTCCTTTATCTGGTCTGGCTTACTGAAAGTTAATAATATTTTCACAACGAAAAAAAAAAACAATTATTTTACGGTACATCCCAACAAAGTCTAAAGACATAAAATCGTGGCTCTGGCTTAACGAATTGTTATCGCCGATATGACTGATGACGTCATTAACGAGCTTTCTTTACAAAAGATCGATAGCATGGGTTATATCCCATTGCAGAAGTCAAAGCTCGCTCTAGTCTATGACTTCAATAATCGGTAAAAAAAACTGGAAAATTGTTTATCATGTCTCTGAAATAATAGAACAGCTATGCCAAACTATTGCTTTCTGCTTAGAAATTACTGATTTTTTTTCAGTAAACACAGAGCTACAGATGTAAGTTTTCAATAACGTCCAATGTTTTTGAGATGTGAATCGATTAACTCCCGCGGAGATATGATATATTTAGATCGAATTTAAGGTTTTGTGTTTATAAGCAAACCATTGTTATCTGGCTCAACGGCGTATTTAGGTGTTTCGTTCTTTATGACTACTTATTGCTTATACATTCAATTAAATAAAAATTCTACAATCTTTAGTTTTATCTTTACCGCTAAGTTGTGGATTAATAAATTGCATTCTATTTAATTATCACTTTGTGCTGAAAAAATTCCTCAATTATAGTACGACGATCAATAGCGCATAGCACAATAATAATCGTATAAGACCATCCATTAAAAGATTTTCCCTTCTTTTCTTTAACCATTATTTGCGCAAATTTTCATATTCTACGTTGGATAAAGCCAGTCAAGCGTAAATGGCAATCATCAAGGCATCAACATCCAGCATGTAGCACACAGCAATGTGTAGCAACAACGGCCGTGGTCAATTCATTATTATTGGTGATTTTGCTGCCGCAATTGCCAGCTTTGCTTGATTGCTGAGCTCAAATGCCGATTGCAGTATTCATTGGAATTTTTCTTTTTTTTTTGCTGTGTTAATAAATGACTGCTTGCATGGTTGATTCGTATAAGGCACGAATGAAGACGAAGTATGAATGAGGCGTGTATGAGAGAATGAAGGGATGGTGGGAGAGGCGTACGGCTGATTACCAGCTGACGGCCTGGTCATTGAAATTTCTAATTATGCGGAAATAAAGGGGGCAACTAGCATACTTACAAGAGGGAGGGAGTAGCGGAATACATACATAAATAGCTACGTGCTTGCATACATAGGTATTGGGAAATGCTCCTGATGGCCATACTACAATGTGTGTAATGCAGTATAAGATTATATAATGTTAGAAATAGCATTATCTTGAAATTTTCGAATTTTAATTACAAAACTTTTAATTTGCTTGGATAGAAGGGAGCGCATCGCCAGAAAAGCAGCAGCATTGGCAATTGCAGCTGCAGGCTGCAAAAACAAAAGCAATTATCGTCATCACAACCAACATAGACCGAACTAAATATCTCTTCATACCTATGCGCATACATATATACATACGTATTTGTACATACACGCAATCGCTATTTCCGAACACCAACCGAGTTTGCAGCTAACAAACGATCATAATAAAATTGTCAGGCCCTCTTTGCTATTTCGGTCGCTTGGCACGCCATCAACTAATGTTCGGTGCTGTGGCGAAGACACTTTGTCTATCTGTAGTCTAGCACTGACCACACAGCGTAAGTGAGTATGTGTGCGCGTGGTTGGCGTTGGTTGGCCGCGTTGTTCCTTGCAATTAAAACCATAATTATGATTACAATAAAAGAAAAATGTGTCCAATGTTATTAAGTTTTTAATTGCCAACAGTCGACAGTATGTGTCCATAATAATTTAATTGCGTATGTACTTTGAGGGTGTGTACACATTAGTGCGGCCATACGAAAATATTTCAAATTTAAATTAAGTATAGCAAAATGGTTTTCTAGTATTGGTATAACCCCTTTTGACCTTCGTGTGAAATTTCCACGAAATATACTATATAACAGTTATGTATGTAAGTAGAATGGAAAAAGGGGATGAGGCGATTTTTATTCTGCTATAAAGTTGTTGGATTGAAGTTTTACGGAATTATTTCCTCGGCATGATTGAAAATGTAACATAAGTGTTTAAGGGAATCTAGTTTGTTGTACTCAAACATTCAAATTGGATATATCCTTTAATGAAGTTCACGAAATCAATGAAAAGAGTTTTAAGCCATTAACGAGTCTCCCTAGTGTTTACTGCAAATAAGTGCATATCAGCTTTCGAGGCTTTGTGCAATTATATCGTTTAATAACATACCAGGAAAACTCAGTGGAGAAATATGTGTGAAATCTTATAAATTTAGTTTCTTAAGTTCATCTTGAAAGCTAGTGACTACCGGCAAGTCGGATCGGATCGGATCGAGAAACATTTCTGGCAACGTAATAGACAGTAATTTTTTGCGTCTCCTGTTTTGCAAGAGAAATGAAACATTTTTTTTTTACTGCGAAATTTGAAAGGAGTACGGGCTTATCAAACTAAACCTGCATATTTTTAGGATCAGCAGTTTTAGTTTGATAATTAAATATTTTTCGAATATAATATTAAATTTCAAAATCGTACATTTTCAGTATTTACTGCTTGTGGGTATTAGTTCTCTCTTTTCGGACTTACTAAATTCCTATGAGATGATGAATTTCCTCATCTATCCTATTTCCGTTCTATTCCTCTTTACCTTTCTTTTCTTTAACCTTATTTTGTGGCCGCCAACAATTTTATTGCTTTGTGTTCGGATTCTTTTTCATTCATTTGTGAGTTTTCAAAGAAATTTTCTTGGTTGTAAACTTGGTTCGGTTCTAAATTTTTCTATTTCCTTATTGGACTTTCATTGTAGTAAAGCCAGACCTTTGTGGTTATTTGATACAAGCTTAGATTACAGTGTGTAATTTCGAACGTAAATCGATATTGCAATTTTTTCATTTTAATAGTATTAGAATTGGTTGTCAAGGTATTTTCCGTAAATACAGATACATTTCTCTCTTTTCTCTTTACTTTTTTTTTTTTTGTAGATAGTTAGAAATATTGAGAGTTCTTCGCATATTTGGATTTTATGAAAAGCTTGTTCTTGGCGGAAACATGCCTATGCTTGTGAAGAGGCTAAACCTATAGAAAAAAATAACATCTTAGTTAGAAGCTGTGATTGCTATATATAATCTCCAAACTATGGTGGCCGTCGAGTTGTATGGTAAAAATTCACTTTCAGTAGCCAGATTGAAAGGGTATGAAGATTTCTTTTATATATGAACTTCATTTCATGCCTAGATCTCAAGCCTCTCCCTATAAACAGTATTTGTCGAGGTTCTCCTACTTTTGTTTTATGCACCTGGTGAGCCTGGGTTCCATTACAATGAATGTTGTAAGGTTCTAATCGAAATTCATAAGCAAATGAAGGAAAATGTAAAGGTAGTTTCCTCGAAAACACGCCACAGTGATGCTTTGCACTTGACTGCTCAATGATTTACACACAGCTTTGTGTTATTCATTTTAATAGATCGAATGCTGTACTTGCCACATCTTTGCGTGAGTGTTTTCACATTGCTTGACCGTGCTTATGCTTACCTTTGCAGCATTTTGAGCTGCGGAAAGAAAAATATCTACTGCAAATGTAATTTAAAAAAAAAGAAAAACTTTTATTTTATTTAATTTTTTTGTTTTGTTTTAACGTGCTTTCATTGATGGACTTCCTTTAGTTATTCTTGATATTTATTTTGGTTCCAATTGCCTCGGACGCCGGTCAAGTTTGACACGCTGCACACTTCCGCTCATCAAGTTACTTATCCACTATGTACGTACGTATGTAGTATGTGTGTATATATCCACTTCAGGTCAATTGCTTCTCCTTCGCTCAGGATTTCTTATTTGCTTTAGCATGTGCACTTGACTGGCTTGCTTACTTGTGCGCTGGCTGGAACTTTGTATTTTTCCTTGCTGTAGTAGCACTTAGCGTTTCCCTGCACTCCAAATTGATGCTTGCCCTGTGTTTTTTTTACAGTTTTCGGCCACACTCATGCTTCATGCTTCGGCATCGGCTCCGGCTTCGTGGTGCTCGTATCAATGAAATTTTGAGGTTTTTATTACTTTACAAATACTTTTTCGCCAATAATAATGGCTTTTATGCCTGACTGCCCACGGGCTGCAGACAGGTAGATGGGTGTAGTACATCTGCAGGCGCATTGCGGATACACTGAGAAATGGTACTATATATATATATATATATGTGTGTGCGTGTGTATCTTTTGTGATATGCACTTCTTGGCATTCTATCTGTGTGTCTTTGCCAAAGTATTTATTTGACTCTCGTAATTGTTATCCCCAAATTATTCAATGGTGGAGCTTGCCTTCCTCCTGAATGGGGATTCCTTTGTACACATTGGCAATGTTTCATATTAAACTTTCGGTTATAAATTTGGGGATTGGCAGATAAGTTTAATGGAAAAGGAAATATTTAAAGTTTTAAATATACGAGTATTTTCGAAAGTTCTTACCAGTTTGCTGCTGTTAATTGAACTTTTATTTTGAATTTGAAAGAGTTTTATTACATTTGTTTTTATTTTCAAATTAAATAAATTTTTTTTTTTATTTATTTACGAACGATTTGCGAAAAGTCTCTTTCATTTTTAGATGATGACTAAAATCTCAGACAGCAAAGATAAAAATTTTTATTTATAAGAATAAGTTGCAAGAACATAACATTTATAAGCGACCCTTAGATGACAGGAATGAAAAAAATTGTTATTAAATGCTACTATTTTTATTTACTCATATCTGAATAAAATTCAATGTTCATCAACTTAGTATTTATACACATAAAAGCTCATCTGACCTTTAAAAGTGTGCTTTTTGATAATTTAAATAGATTTGTCTAAAAATTAATAATACATTTTTTCTATATATCAACAAGCAGGAAAGTCATGCTCGCATTTTATTATTTTCCGAAATTTCAATTTAGATCACGGCAATATTAAATTATGGTTTTTGGCAAAGCATTGCTTAGTAAATATTACACATGTAGGGATAAATAGATGATGACAGTCTGACGAAGCACATTACATCAAATCAAAAGATATTATTCAGCATGATTTGCATATCAGCTTTTTATCAAAAGCAAACGAATAAAATGAAAGAGAAAGGTATTGTACGCAAACATTTTCATTAACCTTTCCAGAGCCATATGCCATAAGCAATCACATCACATTTGTCGGTTCCAATTTCATGAATCTATAAATGTGTGTGGATTTGGAATTTCTGCGCCGCTACATTTTGCATGTCATCTTTGCTATAGCTTGTTGAATTTTACATATGCATAGAGACTTAACCTATTCCCAATTATGGGAAACAGTCAGAGTTGACTGACTACTGGTAGTAACCAGTGCAACTCGTTGGAATGCATACATAAGAGCAAATAGGTATTTGGATGAGGGATATGACATCTTTAAGGTTAATACAAGTACAACATGTAATAATAAGGAACAGTATCGTAAGAAAAATAAAGACTTTCCCAGATGACTTTCCGAAAAATAAATAATATATCATCATAGTGATCATAGTACTTAGCATTTACACAAATGATTAAGTTGTCTTTCGAAATTGAAATTGTTTTGGGATTTGGAAGCGATTGAGGGAGAGACAGAAAGAAAGAAATTAAGGAATAGAGAGAGAACTAGATATAATAAGGGTGAAAAAGAGAGACTCAAACAAAAGTTTTTCTACAACTCCTTTTCCAGAAGTCATTGGAACTTAAGAAATAGCGTATTGCCAAATAACTTTTGTTTGGCAATACACTACTCTTTCCGATTCCGATTATGTTTTGGTTGCTATTCTACTACATATTGGTTTTAAAAGTTTGGTGATCTTTTTTAATTGAATAAGAAATTGATATCGACAATATCTTTTGGGTGCTGGATAGCTAACGTACACATTTTTCGTTGTAGTTGCATAAAATATGGCCCTCTTTCGCGAATCACCTGTAAATTTTTGTACATCTACAAGCATGTTTTTATGTTTTGAACTCAGCACTTTCCACCTTTCACAAATAAAAATGAGATTTCTGCTGTATTTAACTTAATATTACTTAAAACTACTGTTATTAACTTATATTACAAGTCATAGACACACGTACTTTTATTGATATATTTTACTTCGTGTCAGAGATATTTATATTAAATATACCAAATCAACTCAAAAATGTGATATATGCGATATAAACTCAACCAAAGTGGCTTAATAAATACATTAGGAAAAAATAAACCAGAGAAAAGGACATCATTATATTAGGAATATGGGGCTTAGACCATGGTCCAGACCGTTTTCATTCATATTTACCGCTAAATCATATTGTGTTTAAGAAAAAATATCCACTTAATTTCATTAAAATATCACACATATTGACCAACATAAACAATTTAAAGTCAGGTGGAAAGTCGGGAATTGTTATGTCGGCCATTTTTGGGAGTGAGAAAGATCACATGAGCACTGATCACATTAACTCTTTTCATTATTCAAGTATATTAGGGATCATGAATTCACGCAATTTCGTGAAGGTAACTCATAAAGTGACCGAGATTTTCGGCATAAAGTCTGCTCGAATAGCGAAAATCATTATATGTAGCATATGGGAACTGGGATAATTCGTAAACCGATTTCACATATTTTTGGCATTAAACTATGGTAAATCCAATATTACACATTCACTTAATTTTGCTAAGATATCTTACATATTGACCGAAATATATGGTATAAAGTCTACCCAAAAGTTGAAAATCTTTATATTGTGTACATGGTGGCTAGGGGAAGTGCTTACCTGATTTTATCAATTTAAGCATATGAACACATTGCTATCAGAAAGACGCTCTCTGAATCTCAAAGAGATAAATTATATATTTACCGTTATATATGGTATAAAGTCTACAGCAAGGTTGAAAATCCTTATGTTAGGTATATGGGGGCTAGGGGAAGTATTTATCCGATTTTTACCGTTTTTGACAACAGGTCACATTATCATCAAGGAAAATAATCTTCCAATTTCATTACGATATCTTACAGATTTACCATTATATATGGTACAAAGACTACTAGAACTAGAATGTCTATGCCTATTGATAAAGATACAAACAGATACAACAATAAGGCTGCACATACTCGCTTGTATTTATATACATACGTAGGGTACGTCTTATAGGGTTGTTAACGTACGAAGAATTTTAATAATACGGTTTCGATTTGTCGCTCTTTACTGCAGTGAGCGCTGTGATTAAATCATAAAAATGAAAATTTGAAATAAAGTCATAAAATGTTTATGAATTATTTATATAAAAACGTGTGCATACATTATCTTGAATATTGTACATATATTATTGCGTTTGGAAGAGGAGTCTATTGTACTGTAACTTTATATGCTGGCGAGTTTTGCAATATTTAGATTTTGCGAAAAAACATAAAATTGCTTACACATACCTAACTTTGTATAAGTATTTATGTGAAATAATATATTGAAGTAGCACATCTAAATAAAAATATATGTATGTATGTATGTATAAGAAAATTATGAACTTTCAATTACTCACGCCTGAGTAAATTACTGAATATTAGGATTCAAAATTCAATATACATAATTTTATTCGGGATAGTTTATGGCTTATATATTTTTGGTCAAACTTTTTCTCACAAATTGTTGTGTGCATCTGATATCATCTTCTATATGAAGTGTCCTAAAAACTTCAGATATTTTTCTAACGGTTGATGAATGTTATCCGAAACTTTTCTATGACAGAAATTCGCTAAAAGTTTTCTTATTGCAATTTTTTGTTATTTTTTTGTTGTTGGTCGAATGTTAGGATTGAATACAGCTTACAAGTCTTTAAATCAGTGGTCGGCATTTCATAGCGCAATTGTGCAAGCTGATTTCTACACGTACACTTACGCTCTATCATTTAGTCGTTGTTGAAACAGCGACGAAACAACTTTGCGTGTGACCGTGACGCTGAAGCAAATGTGCCCTGCACGAAATTACTTATGGTTATGAATGTTTTTTGGTGATATGAATTACATTTTGTGTTTTATGTAATTTAAAGCCAATAAAATTAAGTTGGTTTAGAGTCTAATATATTTCTTTTAATCGTAAAATGTATAAAGATGTACGAAAATGCTTGTTTCATGGGAGAATGAAAAAAATTCTCAAAATGTAAGGTTACATAATTCTCACTGGCTGTTTTTACTTTTGTGCTCATTCACACAATCGTAGTTCCTCCCATGATGATCGCTGCTTCAAATATATTTTAAATAATGTACATATATATTAAGGAATCAAAAAATAATTCTCTTCATGTTCTCTCCCTTAAACGACATTTGAAAGATTGCATACGTTTGCAATCCTCTCACTGATCACTGACTCATATCACGTACCGCATTTTATTTAAAAAGTTCAGTTGAAAGTTGCAATGTGATCATTTCCAAAACTATTAAAAATATATATGGGTAATCTTTATCTTTTATCGAAGGGTCTTTTATCGAAGCTCCTAAAGTTTTTTATATGGAATTTCTGGAAACTTTTGAGGCTTATCACTGAAAAAAGTACCTTAATCAGGTACGGACGTTACAGATTCTGTTCGCTGAAGGGATAACCTTATAATAGAGTTTAATCAATATGCCTTCTCCATTCGAAACCTTTGCACTTTGAACTACATTCACGAGGGTGGTTGTAGCTCTTTTGTTTAAAGTGTAAGGTCTACAGTTCGAATTATCTAGGAAAACCGGTACGATTTATAAATGTGTAAATTATAATTTGGTGATGCTCTTTTAACTCCCTACTCAAAACTTGTGTTAAGCTGTCGTAGTCAACTCCCAATTAACTGAATGTAGAGTAAGTGGTCTTCCCCTATAAGCTTTAAACTACAGGTAAAAGAGCTGAAAAATAATAAATAAAAATCCACGCTTAAATATTTTCTTAAGAAGTTAAATTTTCCGACTACATCACATTTCACTTTGTTGGCTCGTTCAGTGGACCAAATAACAAACTTCTTTCATATTCAGCAACACGAAATTTTAGTGCTTTTCTTGCTTGCTTTTGCAATTTTAGTGATCTCTTACCATAAAAATGCAAACGTCCAACGGTGCTTGCTTGCTTGTATATATGGTAACAAGAGCGCTGGTGTGATTTTTATTGCGTTATGCTGGTAGTGAATGTGAAATGGCTGTGCTGCGTTCCATCTCCACACTCGCACTTTATATAGTGGTATATGCATGCCACGTGGACCACTTGTTCCTACGTTGCGCTCAGTTGCTCTGCTGCTTTGGTAACTTGTGACAAATTGTTGCGATGATGTTTTTTATTGCCTAACCTATCTGACAAAATGCCGCTGATATATATATATAGCAACACACAAAGGTATACGCGCTCATTGTATATGCAAACGTGAGCAGATGTGTTGAGTGTGCGCGCTATAATCACACGGTCGCTCCTTATATAGCGAATATTTGTTGCAAGAACATTTCTTGATGTAGCACATCTCGCTTTCATTTTCAGCAACAGCTATTCGTTTGGTGCGATGATTCCCAAAGTGTGTGTTGCGGACAATTTTCCATTTGCGTTAACTGCTACCGTTTGCTCTATTTGGTTTTTGTTTTATTGACATTGTTATTCGTCTGGTGCACAAGTTGGCAGCTCATAAAAATTTTTCATATATCCTAAATGAATTTCCTTTTCAGCCATATAAATATACAGAGTTGCATTTGTATAGGGTATTCGATAGGAATTTCGATTTAATTTAACGAATTTCTATATATTGAATGTGAATGAAGAGATGAATATCTCCATGAACAGAAAGTAATCTAATTGATTTAAAAGTTATCATTCGGCAGCAAAGTAAGTTACAATATCTACGATGTTTGCAGGTAATCACCATGCATCAAATTTATGGCAATAATTTCTAGTTTCCTTGATAAACGCTCCCTGATAATCAGAAACACTACTAAGGGCACTCTGTAGTAGTTGAATCTGATTTCTCTCACAGTAAGTTAAAAACAATCATAAAAATCAAAGTTAACAGTTAACATCACTCCCGAAATCGAAGTCATAAGTATTTCGTTTTGGGGGCGCCTATAAAATCTGGCATCGGTTCTAGCCTTAGTAATTTAGGAGAACGCTTTCGATGATTGCTTTTCCTGCGACTACGAAATAATTTTATCTCACAAGGCTGATCGCGTAGTTCCATCGCTTATTTACGCTGAAGGATCTTCCAAGACAGGGCGTCGAAATTCACGCTGCACCAATAATATCGTCAAATAGGGTCAAGGTATTTTCGTCATATAAATTTTATGAACCTGTATATATAAAAAAAATATAAAAAAATAAATTTATATAAATATATATATATATATTTTGGGTCCAACATATGTGAAAAGGGGTTGACAGCGCCATTTAAAGTTATAATATATCTGTAAGAAGTCCAACAACTTTTGAGCACCTCCGAATGAAAAATAAATTTCTACAAATGAACCTAAACACCTTAAAATTCACATACAACAAACATCGTTGTTGCGACCGGATTAATTCCTGTTTGAATGAACCTTAATAGAAAATTCCTGCACTGGCCGCAACAGCAGCTGTTCGGTATTAAGACATTATGGACATCGTTTCCTATGTTACAAAGTTACTGGGAGCGCAGTAAAAACTCATAGACCACTTCCTCTTCCTCTATTCATATGAAATGAATTATTACACCCCTGTATGCATCTTCACCATTCTGTGATTTTTTGTCGTTTCGTTCTTGTCACATTTGCTGCTTTCATCAGCGAATTGCTGGAACGTGCTTTAGTTAAGTACGCCATATACACCTACATAGCAATATACGTGTATAAGTGTATATTATATATACAATTCTAAATATTAGCGAAAAATTACATTCTTTTTCGTTAGCATAAAGAAATTTTGAACTTAGCTCGACATTTCACATCTGTCTCCCAATAAATATTTTCCACTGTTATTTACAAAACGCGATACATGATTGGTGTATGTACTTATATCCATATCTATATATGTATGATTTATGCAAAGCAAAGCACTAAAGTTAATAATTTGTTTATTTCAGCTGACTCAGGTTTTTAAATGTCGAATATTTGCTAACGAGCTTTGTGTGATGGTGTATTTTTGTGCATCCATATATTTACAGGTGAATATATATCTACTTGCTGGAGACCTCTATATTATTCTGCGATAAAATTATACAAGAACTTGTTCTAAATTTAAATTGAAAATGTTATGCATTTATATTTAAAACTTGTTGTACTGCTTTACCTTATAAAAGCTTGGCAGCTCTATAATGAGAATTGGTACAAAATTACCAGTAGTAGTCGTAGACGTTGAGTCGAATAAATACCCCAAAAAGTTTTATTAGAGGCTAATCTTTTACCAAGCTCCCAATCCCGAAAATTGAATTTCTAATGAGTCTATGAGTTGCAAACCGTGTCTTTTGAATTAAAATATTTCTGTCGAGCTTGTCGAGGAATTTATGAGACTCTGATTGATATGAGCATCGAAAATGAGTCCAATTGGGTAGCTTAGATTTCTTTAATGGAATATAAATGTGCCCCATATCAGTCTTCTGCTTGTCTTAAAGTCTTTAAGTAAATATTTATGTGTGTGCAGAAATGGAATGTATTTATATAAATGGCGGAGAGCAAACACTGTAGACGGTAGCTTGAATATAAGCAAAAGAACTCAAATGGGCTAGAAGTCGAATATTTAATATTAGGTTTGGCCTTAAGTTACGTTTTCGTTATTTATTCAAGTATGCGAGAGCAGTTATGCCACATTGAGTTGAAATATAAAATTTATAGTTCTAAGTTGATAGACGGGCAGTCAAAATACCAAAACTGTGGAAACATTAAAACCAATAATTCCTAAATATACCATATAATTAGGAAATATCAATCTTATTAGGGAGTTTAACGAAAGTTTACAATGTAAACAGTTGTTTTTGACAGTTGAAATGTTTATTCAGCCACAGGCAATATACAACTTCTTTCATTGATTACTCCAGTCGTGCTGCTTTAAAATAGAATAGGTCTTTGCTTTCTCTACCACTTCCATACATTTCCATTTGCTTATATAAACTGCTATATTTTAAATTGGCGACTGTTGCTATAAAATATTAAGGGCACATGGACGGGTCGTGACCCACTTGTGGCAATCTACTACACCTCACGCCACTTTACTGCAGAACATCGTGTCACCACTTGTGTTTGACAACAACACGCCATGGAAACACATAAATAATCCTGTTGCTTTCAGCCGTTGAAATGTTAAATAAAATGTAATGTTAAATAAGAACGATTGCTGTATTTGTTTTTTCGCTTGCGCCCTTTTTTCTCACTTTGTACATTTCCTACGACAAAGGCATATATATTTCCATGGCAAGTTAAGTGTGGCCATTGGAGACAAGTTTTGCTGAGTTATTATTCAAGTACGATTTTGAGAAAAAAAAAGCTTGAAGTTGTGTTAATACGCCGCTCGCGGCTATTGCGTGCAGGGAGAGTGGGGTGTTTGGTCCGAATTTGTACTTTAAATTTCGACCCACACCCACATCTGTTCGTATTTGCATTTTATTTATTCACGCATTTTGTTGGTTTTGTTGCCGTTAATAGTTGTACTTAGTTTAGTCTGCTAAAATTTCTCCACGTTCTTTGCACTCCGAGGTGCTGTTAAAATTTACAATGTGCTTATATGTTTTTATTTCGAATATAATTTGTGTTGCTAGACTTTGTGTTAATGCTGACATTCAAATGCCATTTCGCTTTCTAATGCTTCCACACGTATAAAATGCGCAGTTATTTGCCTGTAAGCTTTCCTATCTCTCAATAAGCTTCAGTACAGCTTGTAAGTACGCATTTATACTTGTGTATGTACGCGTCCATACTGTCCGTAAATGAAATCTCGGTAATCGATTTTAAATTGTATACCCAGTGATATTATCGCTGCTCTCGACTCACCTGAATCATTAGGCGAGTTGATTTCGATATTGTTATTAGATCTGCAGTCATTTAAAATGTTTAAAGCGAAAGCAAATCAATTTTAAAAATAGACGCATAAAGTTTAAGTAGTTTATAAGAAAAAGGGGATCAACATGATCTAAATGGAAGGGTGTTCAAACCCAAAAGGTTATTATTCCATGAAGATAATTCATCTTCTTAGAATTGAGTTTTGTATGGGCTGTGATTCTTGAAATTATGCACGTATTGGATCGACTCAGCTTGAGGCAATGACTACCATTTCATTATAAAGTTATTATGGATCTATTTTTTCTTCAGTTGAATCTTGCTTTATACTACAAAGAATGGGCCACATATTTTTATCTTTGAGTAACAGAAGGAAGTTAATGTTGTGTCACGTAGATAATTCATTTTCATATAGTATCCATGGTATCCCTCAAAACTACTGTTTTTGGGGAGCAGAATATCGGTATGTTATCCTGCGATATCCTACAGAAGTTTTTTTACAAATTACAAATTGAGTATGTATATTGAAGGAATACAAATTTCTTTGAAAATGCTATTTGAAATTTCAGAGGCATCCCTTCAAACGATTTAATAAGTGAAAAATCGTAGGGTTCACAGGTATTACACTCCGCGTCACACATACCTTCCCACAGTGGATGTTTTGAGCGTCGATTTCATGTTATAAGCCTGTTTAGTGTTCTAATATACCAAATCGGTGCTGCACCTTTAAATTGTTAGTTTTTTTATGTGGAATGCGCTAAAGAATGATTCATTAACAATTTTGAATTCTTAACAACGAATATCGGTCGAGTTATTTATGGGAACAACCAGAATTCTTCATCAAGGTTTTGAAGAAAGAAAAACATAAAGTTTGGTGTAAAGCTCGACAATTGTTTTGACAATAATTATTATACTACTCAGTCTACGTACACATATAAAACACATATTTTTTTCAGATCCTCTGCACTCTTATATTCATCGTTATTTTGGCTTTCCTTTGGTGTTTGTTTAAGTTAGCTTTTCTTATTTAAAAAGGAAAAATTTTTTTTCTCCGTCGCTCTTCATTTCGCACCTTTATAGCACTAGTTATAGCTGGCTTGCGGTTCCATTTAAAGTCAATAAAAATATATAAAGCTAGTGCTGCAATGGCTGAGGATATCAAAAAGATCACCTTAAAAGCAATATTCAAAAGTCTGGTACTGGACTTAACAAATCTCAATTCTAGAGAGGATCAACTAGAAACACTAAATCTAAGAATCCTGCATAGTTCCCATGTCATTATCGTCGCTTTCTAGCTTGGGGTTCCAGACCAGTATTCGGTGTTATATGTATTGAATTATAGTGGAATACATCTTTACAATAGCTATATATATAAAAGCATAAGCTGTATCAAAAAGTATTTCCTATATATGATTTTGAATAATTCTTTATTTTATATTGCTGCTCTTACTATGTGTTCAACCCCTCTCAAATAATTTCGCTCCGTTTTTGCTCAAACTTACCACACTATGCTTCGTTAATTTTCATATTCAAGTATCAGTACTTAAACAGTTGCATTGCTTGCTCTCTCTAATTCCTCCATCTTGGCATTTTCAGCGTTTGATGTGGATACTCTGCGCTATTACACTTAACGTCCACCCGGTCGACTACCTCCTAAAAAGGGAGCACTATTTGAAAAAATTTATTGCGGCTTTTATACTGTCGGGTATTTCCGGTTTATTATGATTATGCTTTCTTTTACATTTCTCAAACAAGAGAATTACATATTTTTGAAGACGGTATTTCAGAAAATTCCATCTTTTACTTACGAGCGAGCGTATTCACTGCAAAACTGCTATCCCGTGTATTTTGTTGCCTAATAAATCTGTTCGCCTTTTTGCGTAGTTGTCGGGTTCTTTTTCTTAAAAAAAAAACGTAGAAGCGCGTCGTCTAACTCGAAAAGTATGGAAGCTAAATTATGAAATGCTGAATAAGATAAGAAATTAGTTAAGTAAAGATTTATATTAAGTTATGTTATTCTTAAAAGTACATTTTTGGGATTGTAAGTTATGTATTGTTCATTGAAGTAGCTTACAAATGTGTGTTTTTGTATATTGTAATTCTGAGAAATTGTAAGACAGTGCCACTTTAGAGTGC
This sequence comes from Bactrocera minax, assembly GCA_021498325.1. NCBI lineage: Eukaryota > Metazoa > Arthropoda > Insecta > Diptera > Tephritidae > Bactrocera > Bactrocera minax. Next base: position 302,886 of record JAKEEE010000121.1, on the reverse strand, counting down.
AAAATATTTTGATATTATGGAATTTTGATTTGAGTGTGCCTTTGGTTATCCATGGACCACTATTGTGATCTAAATTTGAGGCCATTATAGGGTCTGGGATAGTCGGTATTAATTTGAGTTTCATCCACGGTACCAAACTCTCAGAATTTTTGAACGAATTCTCCCTGCTTTGGAATATGAACAGGTTAAGAAATGAGCTAATATCCAGTATAACTTCAAGATGTTTAGCCATACTAAATTTGGAAATTTAACTGTAGGTTCTTTCTCGTAAAGAAACAGTATACGTATTAAATGCTAGTACATGCCATGTGTTCTGCTGCCCTCTGAGGACTTCCTGGCATGTTGAAAGAAAGATCGTCCATGAAACATACCATTGCGATAACCTTCAACTAACTATCCAAACGAGTTTGTCAAAAATATATTATATAGTCTCCTTGTCATTAACATATTGACAACATTCGTTCAACCTATCCATAATGAAATGGTCAAGTTTGCTTTAGATTTAGTAACCGCCTTCAACTGGTATCAGGTAACGGGTTTATTTTATCAACATGGTCATAAAAATCGCGCTCAGCAGCACTCTGAACTAGACTAAATGTACAAATGTAGTTAATTAGTCTGGGATATAGAGTGAGTTTGCTTCTTCAAAATACTTATTTCTTCGCAAAATTTGGAGATTTCGTTCCGAAAAGTTTAGGAGTTTAGGAGCTCCTTCCATGTTGGTTACAACTAAGCTTTGTTAAAGAACATAATTAAGGTATAAACTTTTTTGCATTATGCAGAATTCCACAAATCCGCATTTTTGTTAGACAAATTTTTAAAAGCCAATAAGCAAATCTTAGCATAGAAATACCGTTAAGCACACTTAACTCCAGCAAACTGTCAAACGAGTGGCTGGAGCGACAAGCTACAGGTATGTGTATAGAAATTGCAACAAACAAAAACAAAATAAAATAAAAACTGCTATTGAGTATGTGTATGGAAGTGTAAGTGCAGGAAGAACACAGCCAAATTAGGAGCATTTTAGTATTATGTCTACACAAAAATTTAATACGTTTAATATGTACTTTTCATGATGTTTATAAGAGTGGAATATACGACACGGCGCAAGCAAGCAGATATGATAAATAATTCATAATAAAATGTCAAATGAAATATGAAGTTGAATAAATGGAAATGAGTGAAATGTAAATAACACGAAACATAAATGGCAATAAAGAAAAGAAAAGAAAAATAAACATAATATTATTGTGAAAAGAACCGAGCCACGATAAAAGCATGCATACTTTTCTAGATAAAACATAAAAATTGCGCCCGTCAGTAAACCCTTGAAGAGTCAACCATAGGTTTACTGTGAATTTCGCCACAAACGCTCAACGCACGCAGTGTTCCATGCAACGCAACATTTGTTGATGACTTTGGACTATGCAATATACTTGCATACATGCTATACATGCAAGCATACTGGTTTGTTGATGATGCTAAGTTTATATCAGAAATAATTCACGCGCTTACATTTCCGCTTTTGATTTAAAATGATTTTTCTACTGCGTCTTTGTGGGGTAGTAAAAGTATTGGTGGTTTGTATGTATGCGTGTGTGTGTGTGTGTGAATATATTGTATAATATGAATGCCTGTGCAAGCTATAAAAATACTGTTGCCAATTTCGTCGCATTTTTATTACACATATTTTTATTAGATTTTATTAGATGAGATGCCATAGCAAATGCCAAAAGCCAAAGCATACACGAGTTTGTATGTCTGGACATAAAATATGAATTTACGTTTGAGTGCGTGTGTGCTAAAAGGAAGTTATGTGTTTGCCACACCTCCCGTCAGCGACAGCAGCTATGCGCAGGAAAAGCAGTGAATAAGCGATATGTGATGAGCTAATATGAGATTATCTAATTTGAATGATGCTTAGAATGGTCTTAGCTATTTCAGCAGCCGTAATATTTTCAAGTTCTTGAGAGATGATGGTTCGGAACTGGGAGACAGATTGATATTGGTTATTGAGAAAAACTTGAATGCACACTTGTTTCAGTCTACAGTTAAATAGAAAGCTATCAGTGAAACGACAGATTTTATTACGACAAAGCAGAGAGTCTTTCACTTGGTTTCGCACCAGTCAGTGCACACCATTGATGTTCAGGTTTCGTCTCTCGATTGGTGATTGTGGATCCGAGCTCAGTTCTGTTCTAGTCGTTCAGTTCTTTTGCACACGATCGAATAAGTATACTTGGGGTTCCATGGGTAAAATTAAACGGTAATTAAAAAAAGAAATTATGGCATTAAATCTCTTTTAATGACAGATTGTCGAATATAATAATATCGGTCATAAAAAAAACTGAATATGCCTACGCGTGTATAGGACTACTTCGTCAGAGTCTCGCTTAGGCCGTACGCACCAGTTAATTGAAAGCAAACAGCTGCCATTTTTACGATGCTTCCATAGTAAAATTCCCAGCAATGTCTAAAAATGTCAGTCATATAAAAAATAAATTCTACTTTGACGAATATAAAAATGATGTAACACAGATTCAATGACGCACGCAATAGCCACTTTGGAGCTGTCTAAACATGTATTTATATTGTCTAATCGCAGTCTTTTCGTAACGGAGGCAATTTACCAAGCGTTCATTTTAATGCTTCGTCTCCTTTTTTTTCATGTGCGCAAATAAAGCTTTCGGATCGTTAAATAACCTGTCGATGGCAATATGTACACACGCCCACGCACAAGCAAAGGCGTATGTTATTTGCGGACCAACTAATTAAAAGCTTAACGAATCTTTGCTATTTCATATCCCAAAACGTTGGGCAATAGGAATTCTGCATGAAAGTAAACAATAAAAGTAAACAAAATCTCACATGTGGCCACAAAACTTTGTGGTCCTCCTGGCTGCGAGGACGAAAATTAATCACGCTCGAAATTTTATGCAACGGCACATGTTTGAAAGCAAAGGCTAAAAATTTGGGTTCTAAATTAGTTGTTCGCTTTTGGGAATTTTACGCAGCGTGGCAAGAGGGCTAAACTTATTGGCAAAAGCTAAAGAAGGTGGAGGCCAAACGACCCAGTTGTGGTCACGATTGCTTGCAACGAAGTCGTAAAATAAAAACCAATAAAGTTCAGGGAAATTTGCGAAGAAATTATTTATCAGCACTCTCAAAATCTTATTATAACTAACGGGATAGCCAATAAAATTTGGGGAATGTGCTTCATTGACTATCAGAGAAATTTCTAATTTAATTTGTTATTTTTGTTAGTTTAATTGTTTTCGTACAAGACCGGGCAAGACGAGACAAGACCGTTTGTGACCGGGCTGATGTATATATATATATTAGGTTACATACCTATCCTGAAGTATTATAAGCTAGTTATACTATAAACTATTTGAGCACAATGGGCTTAATTATGGCTTAAGTGCAGCTGTTTGCGAATAAGACATTCTTTAGAATTTGAAACCAAAAGGAGCAAGAAGCCAAAGTAGTCAGCCGACTGGCTTTTTTCCATGCTAGCAACTGATATTTTTCAGACTGTCTGATATAACGGAATATAGTTCCTTTACCAATAAAGGTATTTTACCTACGCCCAAGCGCAGTGTCACAGTTGCAAGCTCTACTTTTTCAAGATGTATAAAATTTTGGCACGTGGCTGAAAAGGAGGGAATTTCAGTAGAGCTAATCCGGATTTAGTTCACGTCCAACTGGCAGCATCCACTAAGAGGTGCAGATTCGATATCAGTGTGACAGTCTTTTTAATTGAAATTAATTTTAGAACCACTCTACACAATAACATAGTAGTCAAAGCAAGTCTAACTAACGAATAGGAATAAATGTTTGTAATTCTCTCAATGTGCACATATGATGACGATATCCGGTGAAGTTTTCGGGATGTTTGAGCGGAAGATTATGCGACAAATTTAGCGAACTGATTCAACTGCCTTGTAGATTTAGGGAATGTAAAACCGAAAATCAAATCGAGGAAAGTCAAAGAAATATATGAGCTTATATTGTTAGATCTAAGAACGTAAGTATATCATAGATGGAAGCTTACTTTCTGCAAATTTGAAAACTTTTTTAACTTTTGCGGTGATTGCTCATACTCAACCAAAACAGTGTTCAAAGGACACGGAAAATGCTTTTAAATAATATTGAAACAAAAAAAATTAAAATATTGTTTGTTTTTGGTTTCCAACTTCGCAATGTCAATTGACTACGACTTAAAGCCGCAATTTTTTTTTCGAAGAAAGACACGTGAGTTTGATGTTACACAAATATTATATTAACTATTCCGAACCTATGGAAGTATATTGGATTATTATATTATATTAATGACATTCTTAAGGTAAGAGGTTTCTTCGAAACTCAAATGATAGAATTTGTCAAATATAATGAGAAAATTTTTTTTTTCGAATTTTTAATTAAAAATGTATTAAAATTTTATATATATTCATTTTCTTTTTAATTTGTGAACCAAAGACGGAGTATGGGTATGCCTGTATTTGAAAAGAAGTTATCATCGCAAGAACAGTGTTTAATAATTAATTTTGAGTTAATAGCCATATACTTTAATTTAGTAATTAAAATTCGATAAGAAATACTTTGACAATGAAATAATTTAATCCTGAAGGTATTTTTCTCAAATTTAATAACGAAGGCAATTAATTACTAATAACTACTTGGCGTTCCTCAAGTTTTTTAAGCCATTTTTAGCGGGCAAAGTATATTACAAAGCTATGAAGAAATTAAATCGAAATGCAGCTGATCAAAGTGCAAGTCGAATCACCTCAACTAAGAACAAGAAATAGATCAAAGAATTTAGAAAAACTGAAGCTGCAGAAGACTGAATTATTGCCTTTGTGTGCGGCTTTTATAAAATTACTTCTTCCTTGACTGACATTGCATTATGGGCTTCTCTTCAATATGAAAATTTGTAGTTAATTGTTTGCTCTAATTGGGTTTAATCTCTAGGGTCTTGGGTCTTGGTCTTGGGTCTAATACCGTGAATAGGAAAGGACAGTACGTTTTTCTTTGCTAAATCGTACCGCTTTTTCTACAATTCTGCCTCAAAACGGCCCAATAATTAGGCATAGTAGAACTCTTGTGATCGTTTTGCCATTCTCTAGGTAGTCGAGATCAGATCACCTCTTGTAAAACGTTTCGCTTTCACTGTTTCGACTGTTTCGACTGTTTCTTGGTCTCTGTTGTGTATTGGTTTTTCCAGCTTTGACTTTAAGTACCGCAAGTAGCCGTGATAAAAATAATTGAGAATTTGAATACTCGCACTGGCTTTGAAACTCAATTATAATTATATTTATATTTATTATTATATGCACAAGTATATAAAGATATGTAATACATAAATACAAATATAAGATAGATTATCAGATTTGTTTCACTCATAGAGCGCAGTATCAGCAAACACAAGCAAATGTATATATTCGAGTATATAGTTCAACATGTGTAAATATATGTGTACATGTACTTGAAGAATGCATCGGAGATGTAATGAAGAGCGTAACTGCTCTCTTCCGCCAACGAATACTTTATAGACATGCTGTCATACATCTGATAGAACTAAATGACAGAGCTGATAGTGTGGTGTGAGAAATAGTGCGGACAGTGTGATAGATATAATATAGACAGATTTTGGCCGGAAAGTACTCATGTATGTTTAACATTTATGTTATTATGTGTTTGAGACATGTAAGTTTCAAAGAGATTCTCACAACTATACTGGAAATGAAATGAAAGTGCTCGATTTTTTTAGATGATTAGGGCTTTATACAGCTAATGTATCAAATCTATGTATCAAAATGTCTTATGGTGGAGGATTTGGCTTATAAGACGGTTGGGATAGAACTTACTATGTCGTACCATAAGCGCGACATGCTGTCATCAATAATAAAGATGTTCACAATATGTTCTTCGTTGAGAGTTCCGACTTTGAGTTTTGATTTTTGTTTCGATACTTCGGACATTTTGGGCTTAGCATGTGTCTCGTGTTATAGTGTCTGTCGGTTAGAGTTCTTGAAGTACGTATTTTTCACTGATTGCTCTGAAGAAGGCAACTGAAGTCCCGTTTAACATTGTTTAATAGTCTTCATTATTCTTGGAAAGAGCTGTGTCCAAACAATTCTTCCTACATTGGGGCTCTGATTATATAGTAAGTGTTCTTCCACATATACGAAGTAAAAACACAAGGGGAAGGTTCTAGGGAAGTTCGAGCAAGAAATTGTTTTGTGAAATTTATCAACCGGTTATGAAATATAAATCCAATTCTCACAGACTTTCTTCAAAATAATGCAGTACTTTCTGGCGCTAACAGAGCAACAATGAGATGACCTCAAATTTTGTGATTATTAAAATGCGGTGTTATATTATTAACCGGGTTTCACGCCCACATAAATTTTTAATTTAGTTTAATTCCATGGAAATTGTCGCGGTATTGTTTCGAACATATTGTCAACCGCATTTTAGTCACGTACTAATTGCACGCGGTTACATCGAGATAGTTTGAGATATTGCTCGTTGTAAAAACCGCTCTCTCCTCCAAAACGCATAAAAGAAAAGCTTTCCTGAGAGTGTAACTTCAATTGCTTATAAACTAGTGTTGCTGTCGTTTAGTCATTTGGATTCGATTCGGAAAGATATCACAGATTACATACGTAACATTGATATTGGCGGCTATTGCTTTCAGACTAAGATTTACGGAATCTGCAAAAGTTCTCGCAGTATTTCCTTTCACGGGACCCTCTCAGTATATAAGTGTGCAACCGTATTTGAAAACATTGGTGGCGCGCGGTCATGAAATCACCTCAGTTTCGGCGTTTCCACAAAAAAATCATATAAAAAATTTCCGTGATATAACATTAAGTAATCAATACATGGATCATGATGGTTAGTGTGTCGCTCTTTAAATATATTTATTTAAATCCTGATTTAAAATAATTTAACCTATAAATACTATTTATAGATTTCATAATCAGCGCAATTGAAATGTCTGAAAATAAATTAAGACAATTACGCACATTGGAGGAGTACGCACTTACTAGTTCCTTGTCACTGCTGAAGAACGAAGAATTTCAACAACTATTGCACTCTGATGAGCAGTTTGATCTAATCATTATCGAAGTGTTTTGCCAAGACTCGCTGTATGCGTTGGGTCATCATTTCCGAGCACCTATGATTGGAGTATCCACATTTGGCACAGATGTTGTGATCGACCAGTTGGTGGATAATATTTCACCGGTAGCATATGTACCGACGCCTAGCGGCAGACATTTGGATCGTATGAATTTCTGGCAACGCTTAGATAATTTATATGCATACACTATGGAGTTTCTGCATAATCATTTTGTTATAATACCCGAACAGCAGCGGTATTATGAAAAGTATTTTCCTAATGCGACATTGCGCTTAACAGAAGTGCGTAGAGATTTTTCTCTTTTGCTGCTCAATCAACATTACTCGTTAAGCTGGCCGCGTCCATTAGTGCCGAGTGCAATCGAAGTAGCTGGTATGCATATTGATCACAAACCGAGTAAAATACCAGCAGATATGGAAACTTTTATTAATGCTTCATCCAGAGGTGCTATTTACTTCTCACTAGGGTCGAATATAAAAAGTGCAAGTTTACCAAAACATACATTGCAAAACATTATAAATGCATTTGCTTCATTACCAGTGAATGTGTTGTGGAAGTTCGAGAAGGCAGACTTAGCTGGTAAACCAAAAAATGTCTTCATCAACAAATGGTTTCCACAATCGGACATACTTGCTCATCCAAAAGTGAAACTTTTCATTACCCATGGTGGTATGCACAGTCTGATAGAGGCGGTGCATCATGGCAAACCGATTGTCGGTACTCCCGTCTTCTACGATCAAAATTTGAATGTTGAAAAAGCAGTAAATAAAGGTTTCGGTGTTGCTATAAACTTCCGAAATTTCACCAGCAACGAGTTGCGTGATGCCATTCTAGAGGTATTGAGCAATCCGAAGTATACCGAAAGAGCGCAAGAGATCTCTGCGAGTTTCCATGATCGCCCAATGAAACCTCTTGATGCAGCAATCTATTGGACTGAATATGTACTGAGACACAAGGGTGCGCCACAAATGCGTGTGGCCGCACGACATTTGAATTTCTTACAGCGCCATAGTGTGGATACAATTGCTGTGTTATTCGGTATTCCATTGTTGTTATTAATATTTATAACTCGTGTTGTTTATAAGGTGTTGTTGCTTATGTTTAGAAGTAAAGGTCATGCTAACAAGAAACACAAGAATGAGTAAGCTGTGGAATTCCATAAATTTGTGTATCGTATCATTTTAGTATACCCGACATAGACTTTAATTCGGTTTCTTCGCATTGAAGTCCTTAAATCGGCAGGTTTTTTTGTCGACATGTTTCTAGAAAGTAAGCTTAATTTTCTAAGTGGTAAATTTCGCTCAGCTCTGAGATAGCAAATGAGAGCATGTGACACTGAAGTGTAAAGTATATGTATGTTTTGAACAACATTTTAGATTTTGTTACACATCGCAATCACTACAATGATCTTAAAAGGCTTTCGTAATTTTTTTACAGATAACGAGTCGACGGCTGAAGCTTTATACTTTGCTTACTTTTGTTTAAATAACAGATAACTACTAATTAATATGAGTTACTAGTAGCATTCATAGCGTCAATCTAGTTGATAGATAAGGTGTAAGGCTATATACTATAAATTTCCAAATACAATTATAACATGTAAATTTAGACTTAGTTTACTGCGCATGCTATAAATACTATAAATATTCATATTGATTAATATATTATATCTACGAAAACTTAGTGGTTAAATAAATTTAATTAAATATGTAAAGCGCAGTTGTTTTGCTTATTTATACATTCTTTATTACGTCTAGATCGGCAGTTAGTAGGCATGAGTTATTTGTGTTCTGATGTGCGATTTTCAAAAGAGTATTCACTCACTCGTTTCACTCATTCAATTCGTTTTTCTAATTGACACTTAATCGGCGGTTTGAATGTGCTTATTCGAGAAATTAACTGTCAGCTGTTAAATTAACTGGTGCCGTCGATGCCGTCATATAACCCATAGATATTTTAAGACTAGTATAATTTTTTTTCGCTGTTTTTCGAGACAGGAATTTACTTATTTATTACCACTTCAGACCAAAATAGCGCTCCCACAGAAAGTTTCTACATTCAATTTTAAGGCATATGCTATTCTCCCTCTTGGATCCAAGATATACAAAATTAACGACAACTTCAAAGCTATGATTGTCAATAGTGTATGTAGGTAAGGAAATATTCCTACTTATCCTCATACGCTATTAGATTTATTACCTTGCCTCTCTATCCAATTTAGGTATAGACGAACTAATGACGCAGCTGTCAGTTATTGGTATGAGAAGGGCAATGCCGTGTTGGAGAGCATGTATGTTAAGCAACCCAATGAGAATTTTGTGAATTAATCTTAAGGGTTTTTTTTCTTCTTCTTTCTTTGTTAAAAATGTTGGCTAATATTTTCTTAGTTGGCAACCTAAATTCTTTCTATCCCAGTTAGGCTGTATGGAGACTGAAAGTAAAGCAATTCGGTAGGAACTCTGTAAACTTAGCTTTGTTTTATTCATTCGTTAAACAGGTATTTGAATGGTTTTTCTGAGCCTGATATATATCCGCACATAGATGTTAAGTCGAGCTTCTGTTCATATGTGATGTCTGTATCGTTGTCGTAATTTGAATTTAATTTTAACACACCATTTATCAGCTTAAATTCTAACATACACATGCACATATTCTAAAGCCCGAAACATACGGCTTTACATCGCGACCAATTACATTCAATTATATATTCAATGTTAGTAAATACTTTTGAAATCCGTTCTAGAGTGGCGACGCTAATAGTTAACCTATTTATAATATTTCATTTGTCCTACAGCAATTTCGACGCTGTTTCTCTCGGATAATGGAACGACTCAATTACGAATGCTTCGGTCATTTGCGATTAATGCCAGTTTTTGTTCACAAATGAATTTTAAAAATCTTAAACTTACTATAAGCTGAGTGTTGATAATATATAAATCATATTGTATAAAAGGAATATAGATAATGTCATTAACAGATAAGATATAATGTTCGTATAATCATACTAAGTTGTGCAAAATGTTCTTAATAGTGTAAGTTTTTATATATAAAATTCATACAATGTGCTTCAAGTTAACACTATTTATTAGATGTATCAGATAGTCTTTCAAAATCAGCATCAAATCCGTATGATAATTCTGTCCTAGTAGAATAAATAGGGGTTTTCGTTATATAGTGAGCCTAAATATTATTGCTGACATATTCCTATTGCCGAGAGGTTAGTTGCTTCTACTTATCTATGTTATCTTGAAGGTAAAGATGCATACTTAGTTTATCATGGATTAACCCAGTGACAAATTTACCTTTGAAATATTTAATTGATATCGGTAAACATGTTTTCGACTCAAAAAATATACAAAGAATTTTTTTTAACTTGTATAGTTTCGGTACGATTTTGATACCAGGAATCTTCTAGTCCGTCAATATGGATATGATTACCAAGTAGCATTTTTTCATTGTGAACAAACCTGCTATCAAACCTCGGGTAGATTTTTATGGTTCGGTTAAAGAAACTGATTTGTGGTAATTTTATAAGGCGGATTGTGTCTTATTCCAGAATGAAATCCCCACTTCTGTCACGAACACCTTTCTTGATAGCTCCCCGTAGTGTTCGTCTTAGCATTTCCAATAAATTTTCAATATTAAAGGATCAGGTTTCAGTTTGCATAACGTCATTCACATATAAGCAGAATACTCTTGGAACCCTCCCTTGAATACTGAAAAATAAATTTATACAATCTATTGTAATTTGTTTTTTATAATCATTTTGGTTAAAACTACCCTGGAGTAGTACCATTAAGAAGCTCATACCACATCTTAGTTTTGTATTAAAATTTTAATGGCACAAGGTGGATTGTGACTGGTTTACATACAACTTTCTTCAACAGTTCATGCTTTGACATCGAAACGAAGCGAACATATGGTATGTCACAATGAATGCTTTGACTTTTCGTATTTCTCTCTGATATTTAATATTTCGTGTTATTATTAAAAGAAGTAAAAAAGAAATAAAAGAAATAAGATTTAAAAATGGCGATAGATGCTTTTCAAAGCATAAAAAGAGTAGAGTTGCCAAAAATTTAGCTTCGCCTCGAAAGCTGTGACTGTGAAAGTGCTCATACAAAAGCATACAACGCACTTATCTCTCAAAAGTCGAAGTTCAAGTCAAAAGTCTCTGAAGCAAAGAGAAGCCAGAGATATATGTTAACCAGTCATTATCGTTTGCCCACTATTAAGATACTAATATTTTATTATGGCTAATATATTTGTTCAGTGTACTATGCTCTCTGGTCTCTAAATTTGTATAAAAAGCGAGTTCCTTATAGCATATTAGTTTAGTTGAATATAAAGCGTGGTGTTGCATATTAGTGCAATATAATAGTTTTCAAAATGTGTGTGTTGAAATGCATAGCGATTGCACTGTGGATCTTGGCGTGTGCCACAAATTCATTGGAATCCTCAAAAATACTCGCCGTATTTCCTTTTGCGGGTCCCTCTCAGTATATATGTGTGCAGTCATATTTGAAGACATTGGCGGCGCGCGGTCATGAAATCACTTCAGTTTCGGCGTTTCCACAAAAAACGCCTTTAAAAAATTTTCGCGATATAACACTACAAATAGAGCAATCGCATCATGATGGTTAGTACGAATTTTGGCGATAAGTGTAGATAAAGAAGCGAAGTCATTTTAATTAAAATAATTTTAGAGTCAGTAATCAACGTGATTGAGGAAATCCCTGGTGGTAAATTGGATCAGTTGCGATTTGTCAAGGACTATATATCACTGTCTTCCTTGTTGGTATTAAATAATGAGGAATTTCAACAACTATTACGCTCAGACGAACATTTTGATCTCGTCATTATTGAAGTGTTCTTTCAAGATTCTCTGTATGCGTTGGGTCATCATTTCCGAGCTCCAATGATTGGTGTATCTACATTTGGCACAGATGTTGTGATCGACCAGTTGGTGGATAATATTTCGCCAGTAGCATATGTACCGACGCCTAGCGGCAGTCATTTGGATCGTATGAATTTCTGGCAACGCTTAGATAATTTATATTCTTATACGATAGAGCTTTTGTATAATCATTTAGTTATAATACCCGAACAGCAGCGGTATTATGAAAAGTATTTTCCTAATGCGACATTGCGCTTAACAGAAGTGCGTAGAGATTTTTCTCTTTTGCTGCTCAATCAACATTACTCGTTAAGCTGGCCGCGTCCATTAGTGCCGAGTGCAATCGAAGTAGCTGGTATGCATATTGATCACAAACCGAGTAAAATACCAGCAGATATGGAAACTTTTATTAATGCTTCATCCAGAGGTGCTATTTACTTCTCATTAGGGTCGAACATAAAGAGCGCATTATTGCCTGAACATAAATTGCAAAACATTATAAATGCATTTGCGTCGTTACCAGTGAATGTGTTGTGGAAGTTCGAGAAGGCAGACTTAGCTGGTAAACCAAAGAATGTCTTCATCAACAAATGGTTTCCACAATCGGACATACTTGCTCATCCAAAAGTGAAACTTTTCATTACCCATGGTGGTATGCACAGTCTGATAGAGGCGGTGCATCATGGCAAACCGATTGTCGGTACTCCCGTCTTCTACGATCAAAATTTGAATGTTGAAAAAGCAGTAAATAAAGGTTTCGGTGTTGCTATAAACTTCCGAAATTTCACCAGCAACGAGTTGCGTGATGCCATTCTAGAGGTATTGAGCAATCCGAAGTATACCGAAAGAGCGCAAGAGATCTCTGCGAGTTTCCATGATCGCCCAATGAAACCTCTTGATGCAGCAATCTATTGGACTGAATATGTACTGAGACACAAGGGTGCGCCACAAATGCGTGTGGCCGCACGACATTTGAATTTCTTACAGCGCCATAGTGTGGATACAATTGCTGTGTTATTTGGTATTCCATTGTTATTATTAATATTTATAACTCGTGTTGTTTATAAGGTGTTGGCGGCAATATTTAGAAGCAATGGTCATACGAATAAGAAGCGAAAGCAAGATTAATAATTTGTTGAACAAAATTATCTAAATAATTAGGTTAAGTGTTCTTTCCAAGGCTATTTTTAAGTGGAAAGCATGACTGCATAATCGATATTGAAGAGTAGCTTTCCTTCTGAAATGTTATATTATACAAGCAACACTAACGGTAAATTTGCTTTTAAAAAGCTTTCGACATCAATCGGAACCTTTGCGATCGGAGTTCTATAATAGATTTCAGACAAAATAACTTATATAAGTGTTACCAAATTATTAATAAACCTAAAGGATATATTAATTAATAAAATCGTGTAGCTACTTGCGACATGACCTTGACTATGTCATAAGCATTAATTCCAATTAAAAGAGAGTTAAGTACCACATTAAAGATGTTTCACAATTAGATTGTACTAAGTAGGTTTAATATACTATTTTAATTTTTATATACGGGTTGATACTGTCGGATCATTACATGGTTTCAAACTATGCTAAAAAATTCAATATTTATCGAGACAGGGTGATACTTAAGACGATTGAACATCATGGTTCCAACAAGTTTCAGAAGTACTTCTTTTATTGGGACAAAAGAAGTTCGGATTCAGGATCAATGATTACATTTTTACATTCTACCTTGGGACATAATTGCGGAATGTTTTTTACTATTGTATATTCTAGCAACATGTTGCCATACCCCGCGCAGTTTTGTTCACCTAACGGTTGTTTGTAATACCCGAAACTAATCCAGATAGAGTCATATATAATATATTAAAATGATCAGTATGGTCAGGATGATAAGACGAGTTGAATTCCGGATTTCTGTTCGCCCGTCTGTTCGCACGTCTATGCAAGCGATAACTTGATAAAGAATTGAGTTATGGTGATGTGAAACTTGGTCACGGATTCTTTGGCTCTCAGAAGAGGTTGGTAGTGCAAATGGGCGGCAAATCGAATTATTGCCACGCCAGCAAAATGTTGTTAGTCTTATAAAAACCTAAAACCAAGCCATAAATTAAGGCACAAAACTGTTACATGGTAGAATATATTTAAGTAGGGAGGGGCATCTGTCGTTTAAAAGCTCTTTCAATGTGGGTGGGACCCCGCTATCCAATATACTTAATGTACATATCTAACAAACCACTAAAGCTAAATCAAGCAAACTTGTTAAGAAAAAGCATTTCTAACACCTCATTTAGTGCGAAAATCTGCGAAATCGCATAATAACTGCCCCGCCCTCCGTATAACGGTTATGTTGAAAACTCTTTTAGAGCGATAACGCACTAAATAAATACAACAGAAGCATTAAATTTTATTGTAAAGATAGTGCGGAGGGGATATACAGATATATACGCCAGTGTAAAAATTGGACAATGGCTGTAGTACCCTTTTAGATGAAATTTCTTATCTCGTGACTACTTTACCAATTTAAATCAAGTTTTATGCATAAAATACCCATATGTCTTTACATTACGATGTGAAAAAGGGCGAAATCAGGCTGTGACAATGCGTACGTCCCATATCAAACAAATTTAAATTAATACCAATAAAGATATCGGAACAAAAGTCTCATATCTAAAAATTTTCGAAATCGGACTTATAACTTTCAAATACCAATACCTAATATAAGAATTTTAAATTTCCATTTGGCTTTCGACTGTATATATCGGTTAATATGTATGATATCTTACCAAAATTAAGTGAACTTGAATATGTTACACCTTAACGTATAAAATGTATGAAATCTGTGTATGTTTTCGTTTCGGTATTGTAGAAGACTTTATTACGAATATATTGGAAAAAATTTGAGTAATTTTCATGGAATTGTATGGAAATATATTCTCGAGTAGTAGTAGTAGTAGTAGTAGTGATTTCCGACTTTCCAGATGACTTCAAATCATTTATGTTGGTCAATATGTGTGACATTTTATTGAAATTAAGTGAACATGCTTTCTAAAATATAAATATTTCTTTGAGCGTCACAAATTGCGAGAGTATAAAATGTTCGATTACATCCCAATTTAGCCCTTCCTTACTTTATTTTGAATATAAATGCTCTCAGCTGGACGAGATATTTGTTATCAAATTTGCTCGCCGTTCATTAGTGTGATAAACGTTTGAGCGCTGAACAGACGAGCATAATGTGCGTTCACACAAAGAACTTATTAACTACAGTTCTGATAAGGTGTATTCATTTGTTTTTCTCTTAACCCTCTATCGTCAAATATATTTAATCATTGAAAAATAGTTTGTCCTCAAATTAAAGTGTGTATGATTTGAACAATTAAATTGTCAGCATTTTTAACTTACATAACAGCGGTTAAATATGAATTGTTGTAATCTTTACTTAATGCATTTTATTATATTTTTGTTGTCCACACACTACTTGCTCGCTCATTTTGAGTAGTTGTGTGCGAAGTACTTAGGGATATTGTTTGTAGACCGTACAATAGCGTCGAAATTTGCTAAACCCAGTGCGGCTGAACCGAAAAAATACTCTAATGTCATTAATGCCATTAAAAATGCAAATTATTCACATTTGATCTGAGCAGAAACCAGTTGTGCGAGTCAATGCATAGGGTACAGAGAAAATTCAATATTTAAACATGTTTTGAAACGTTAAAATTTAGTCGCTTCGTATTAAAACAGACGGCATGTTTGTTTTACTTTATATAACTTATTAAAAATTTTCAAAAGTGAAGGAAAATGAAATGTTTATCGTCGCTAAAAATAGTACTTTTATTATGCCTAATTGTGTGCTACTTTGAAAGTTCAAATGGTTTTTTAAAATTTTAGCTATATTCCCTTTTAATGGGCCTTCACAATAGATTTGTGTGGAAAATTATTTAAAAGCATTGACTGCAAGAATTCATGAAGTGACTGTGATTTCAGCATTTCCACAGAAGAAACCGGTGCCGAATTTCCGCAATGTCCCACTTATATACGGAAAATCATATTTTGAAGGTGAGTAAATATTCTACACATACATATATATTTTCAAGAGAGTAATATTTAATAAAATTTATTTATTAAAAGAAAAGTTCAAAAAAATAAAACCTGTTTTAATGAAAGTTTGAACCTTGGCAGAATCTTTCAAAGAGTAATAAAAACACAATTAATTGTTGTAATGTTTCACTTAAAAAAAATTTAACTCCAGAAATCCAAATACCATGACGAAAGAAATGTTTAAATCTGCCACTTTATTTGTGCAAAAGTTCGGTTCGAACGAGCGCGGGATAAATCCCAGGGGAATTCCTAATTTAGGTTGTCACAAATCTATTAAGACGGCTAATTACAGTTCCAGCTAGCTGTTCGCGCAGATGATTGCAGGTATGACATTGAAGATATTTCAATCTCTAGTCTATCGAAAGCTAAAAAGTCGATGAGAAACTGCCAATATTTTTCTATTTCGACTTCTTCTCGATAACTCTGGTTGGTGTCTTGGTGTGGCTTGGTGGCTGGTGTGGAGACTGAATACTTAAATTTAAAGGTACGAGTTCGTTCTCAATTGTACCCTACAGAGAGTAAACCGGACTCAACTCCATTTAAATACTATTCGCTAAAATAATATCTGACAGAAAAAACATAGCCTTGCTGAATACTTGCCTGCCACTCTTTGGCTGGGGAATTTAAATCATGTCCAAATAAAATTCTGAAAGCGTGTGTATTTTCAAGTCACTTAATTTAGTCTAATATAAAAAATATTCTTAATAAAGCGAGGTTGTGCACCGAACTTGCGGCATGCTACGTAAAATGGATAGCATCCATTTTTAATGAGGCGGCTGGTTGATACACTTTTAAGCACTGGCTCCCGAGAAATGTGCTTTACATAAAATGTTCAGCAAAGGTGCCATTGTGGAATAGGAATAGATTTTAGTTGGTGAAGTTGCCGACATACAACATCTGTAAAAACATGTATGGGTTTTTTAACAAGTTTTCTTTTCTTTATGAATCGTTAATAATTTGCACATAACCATACTAATGATTCTGTTATTATTTAATTTTATAGACTTCCCTTTGGACGGTTATATGCCTACAGTCAGCAAATAGGAAGAGTTAAATTGGGGCACAGAATTCTTAACTATACCTACCCGTAAAGTATTAGAACATCCAGAAGTGCAAAAATGGCTGGCCAGTGGCGTCACTTTTGATCTACTCATTGTTGAAGTGCTGCAACAGGAAGCGCTGTACACGCTGTCACATCATTTCAATGCTTCGCTCGTTGGCGTATCGAGTTATGGTACTGATATACGCATCGACGAATTAGTTGGTAATACTTCACCACTCTCCTACGTACCGTCAATTTTAAGTACCTACAGCGATCATATAAGCTTTTACCAACGCCTTGAGATCCTATACACACATCTTGTCGAGTGGAAACATAATCGTTTAGTTATGATACCTTTACAGTATAAAATATATAAAGAGTATGTGAGTAAACCCACTGCCGCTCTTATGAAAGTGCGAAAGAATTTCTCACTTCTGCTATTTTATCAACATTTCTCAATTTCGAAGTGGGTGGCTGGCATATAGACCACAAACCAAGTGCTTTATCAACCGATATGGAAGCTTTCATTAAAGCCAATCCAAATGGTGCAATCTAGTTTTCTTTGGGATCGACTTTACATAGTAAAATTTTGACTAAAGGAAAACTTGCTATTATTTTGAAAATTTTCGGCTCACTACCATATAATATATTCTGGAAATTTGAAGTACCCGAATTACTGGGTAAACCGCAAAATGTCTACATTGGCAAATGGTTTCCACAAGCCGATATTTTGGCGCATCCCGATATAAAACTCTTTATAACACATGGTGGACTATTGAGCATGATCGAGGCTATCAATTACGCTAAGCCGATAGTGGGTATGCCGATATGTTACGATCAACATTTAAATGTAGCGCGTGCGCAAGCGAAAGGTTTTGGCTTAAGTGTGAATTTCAAGGGTTTAAATGTTGAACAATTTAAGAGCGCCATATGGATGTCCTGACAATCCCAGTTACGTGCAGCGCGCTCAACAACTCTCACGCCGTTATCATGACAACCGCTGAAGCCGCTGGCGGGCTATCTATTGGACGGAATATGTGCTGCGTCATAAGGGTGCATCGCATATGCGAGTGGCTGCCCAATTGCACAGTGGTCACAATTGTTTGCTATTTAAATTTTTGGATCAATTCCTAATAAATTGTGTTATCGTTAATATCAAATATAATATATATCTTTTAAGCAGCCCTACGGAACTTTCACCGGCCAAAGACTGCGTCAGCTTTTATTTTGTGTTTTTGAGATTTTGCAGAACGGATAAATCTATATGTATTTAGTTTCGATAGATTCGGATCGATTGAGTAGAAAATGTGTATAGATCGGAGATAGGTTTTATGATGAGTCAAACAATTTGCGGATTATTTCGAAATTTACGGGATTCCAAAATCGTAAAGCGTGAAGACAACCTGAACGCGGACAACCTGAACTCTCCATTCGAAAACACTCCAAAGTTTTTAATATGTCATATTAGTCTAATATCTTAGCATAATTCATAGTCGCTTAAAATTGAATTCCTGCTGGAAAGCTTAAAAATCATGTTTGTAGGGTCTATTTTGTTAATATAATACTATAGATATCTATCACTATATGCTATTGTATTATTAATTTTAAGTAGGCAACTGAGGACTAAAATCGTTTAATGTTACCTGTTATAAGTTTGTCATTAAGCCTATTTTGGTTAATGGTGGAATGTCGATGATAACAAATAATATCGCACGTGGTGACTTTTGGGGTATTTCAGAGAAAAATTATATGAAAGGCGTATTGATTTTTTAGCGTGTTAGTAACAGCCAAGTACTGAAAGTCTTGGTTTCAGAACCGACAGGCGAAAGGTTATCAGGGATTCAGCTAATCTCGAAAATAATTTAATTCAGTTAATTGCGAATTAAGAGAAGATTCCATTCATATCACAAGGAGTTTTCAAAACTATTAAGTGTGAATATCACCATCCACTTTTTGGTAAATATCGCAGTAAAAAGTTTCATAAATTTCAGCTAAGCATAAAGTGATGCCATATTTATAGACTTATTTGTCGAATATTAAGCTACAAACTTGGAATCAAGCACTTTAAGATACATATCATACATACAGAATTCCATTAGTGAAAATTCGCACATTCATGTGAATATGTATTTTGTATGCACGTCACAAAATGGAAAATTAATTAAGTTTTAATTAAGTTTGTGTTGTTGCTGAACACCAGTTTTTTCTGTGAGTTTTATACACACTACACTTGCGGAATGATGAGCGTTAGTCGTTCAATATAATAAATTTTATGCTACATAGGCAAATTGTATTTTGTATGTCAACAAAAGCTGGTCGTCAATAAAAATCCACACAATTTCCAGCGACAAATCACGAGAGTTGCCATGCGGCAACAATAAATTAAACAAAAATTTGAAGATAAAATAAGAGCAAAAACTAAGTGCAAAAAGTATGGTTGCTTTGTTTCGGCTGCAACCCATAATAACGAAAAATGCAATTATTTCGACTTACATCAGACTTTCATTGTATCCCCAGAAAAACAACCGCGAATGTCCTGAAACCAAAACTCCAATGTAGTTCATTAAGTAGGGAGTTGGCTGATAACATGATTACCGATCTGGACGAGTAATATATCTATAGGTATTGATTCTCTTAAATTTCGACTTAAAGCAAAACATTTACTAATTCTCTGTGGTGCCCATGATTGACTGATATGACGCCTTCACTAGCATTTTGCACAAAACCAAAAAAAAAAAAAGAACTGTGCCAATGATCATATGCGGGAAAGGAAATATGGGAAGGTTTTGCTTGTTTTTTATAATTTATGTTAACACTATGAGATTTTCCTTTTGCTATTTTGGCACTGGGTATAAAAACGATTGCTAATATCGGCAAGAATTTATTCAAGTTAATAGTCCCAAAATAATACTACTATCTATATGGGTATCTACGATATATATATATGTACATATGCCAGCTTATGTATTTAGTTGCTTGTGTGTAGAGCAGTGTTTCAACGCGCTTTATGTTGCACACATTTATCATTTGACTTCTAATTCAGTTTTATTACAAAGCTTTTGATTAGCAGTGGATTTTAGCCATCAATTACCAGCAGCTATGATTGTATTTGATGTCCAAATATACAAACACAAATTATATTAATTAAAGCGCACTGCAAATACTAAAACATTAAATGAGATTATTTAGCTTAAATGCATTTACTTGATGAAAGGAATACAAGTGCATGGATATATGAGTGATAACTAGCAGATATACAATATAGGCAAATTACGTCCCATGAAACAGATTTATATACAATAAGTGTGATGCTCTCCCGATATATAGACTAGTTATGTATCAGTTCGAGAAAAACTATCGAAATTCTTGTTACACGACTGGTGAAATCGAAGAACTCGAATAAATTGGCATCCCATTGGTTTAACATTCATTGGTATAATTCATATTCAACCAAGTCATTGGTATAATATAGTTTAGATAGAATATAGAAGTAAAGATAGTTTAATATCACCTGTGTTGCCGTTACAAGAGTTTTAAGTCCCCACTGACCTTTTTTTTTGGTACCAAGTTAGCTAGGCCATTAAATTAACTGGTTTCATTACGTTATCGAACTTACTATCCCAAATATTTATCGATTTCATATATTTTTCACAACAATTAAACTCAAGGAAATTTATCAACTAAATTACATATTGTCCAATGTTTACGTCATAGGGTACAAGTAAACTCCTCATATTCAGTATAATATTAAGGTGTGACTCGATTTATTTCATTTTTGAACCAGAATTGCCATATGCCAGGAAATATTGTTTTTAATAAGGTTCGATGAGAAAGGATATCTCATCCTCGATGGCACAGCGCTTTCAGTATGTTTGAGTAGCATCGTCTAATGGACGACGCAATGATCCGGTGAATTTTAACCTTGTGCAAAGTTTCATCAAGATGTCTCGATAACTCGGTACTTAAGTTCTCTTTTGCAGGGATATGAGTGGAAAGCAACTAAACGACCTGAGCATATCGATAAATGGCATCGATAAATGGATTTTATTCATTTTAGGCACACGTACACACAGGTATCAGAAAGAGACGCTCTCTGAACATCATAGGGATAAGTCATATATTGACCGAAATGTATGGTATAAAGTTTAACAGGAGGTTGAAAATCCTTATATTGGGTATATGGGGCTAGAAGAACTATTTTTTTTTTTATATATTCTATCTTCTTATAGTGACAAAGAACACCTGTACCAAGTTTCATCAAGATAGCTTAATTTTTACTCAAGTTATCGCTTGCATGGACAGACGGATGGACGGACGGACAGACAGTTAACCGGATTTCGACTCATCCCGTCGGCATCTATTTCTATTTATCTCGTTCATTTCGATTAGTTTTAGGTGCTAAAAATAACCGTTAGGTGAAAATTAATATGCTCTGTTGCAACATGTTGCGAGAGTGCAAAAATATGGACTTTTATGCAGTGAAAAACTTTACTACTTATAATGTAATCGCCAGTTAGTGCTTGGATCTACTTACATATATATATTGTTGTATATTCGTATTCACATTAATGTAATATAGGTATGCATATGTTATATTTAATTTTTAAGTTTATTTTACCGTTGTGCATATCAATTCCAATATCTTACAAGTTCCTAAATTGTCTCGAATCTCATTTATTTACATACATATCTTTCCAACTGTACAGTTTTTTATACTTGCTTGTGGGATTTACATGTTTGTTATTTTTCCTTCGCATAAACCAGTAGGCACAAACCACAATTGGTTAACTCGGCATATCTATGTACTTGTTGTTTTTAAATTGCAGTGTTTTATCCTCTGTTTCTGTTATTGCTAAAATATACTAAGTAAAATATAAGTAAGTTTGGTATTACTTTTTTAACCTATAACCACAAGCAAAAGAAAAATAAATCGGCTTGAGCTAGTATTGAGTTAAACAACGTTAGTTCCAATAATATTCCACTTAAAGCTTATTTAGTCATCTTTTCCATTCATATATAATTAATTACCTCTTCTTGACAAAATTTATCATCAAAAAACAACTAAGTGGGTATAAAGGTTAAAATAAAGATAAGCGTCATTTGTCATTGTTTTTTGAACGTTGCTCAAACATATATATTCCTTCTGTTATCTCTGGTAAGATGTCTTTTATATATATCATGTGAAAATTATTCAACAAGAACAACGACGCTCTCATCGCACTTAACGGGACTTACAAAGTGAGCAACACTTAAAGTTTGGCGAGTAGAATGATATATTAGACTGACATGTGGGCCATTTAAAAAATTTGTTACGGGCTTGGCACCATCCAGTTTTATTGTATACACTTCGATTCTTCGAGTTCAAGCACTTAACCCACTTGGTTGTATTCGAACATGGTTCGTCCCTACACTGAAGGCATATGTTTAAACAAAAAAGATTTAAATCCAAGCAAGAAGAAAAGAATTACACACAATTTATGTACAGATAAGTGAAACTCAGAAACAAATTAAATAAACGTAAGTGATAACATATGATTAGAATAGTTTTATACAAAATAGCCAAAAATGACTCGCAAAATAATTCACTGATATATAAGTATGAAAAAATAGTAGTACAGAAAGCAAAACAAGCAAGCGTGTGGACAAAAAAAAAAACAAGATTACAGAAATGAGACCGAATTAGATTGGACTTTCCAATGAAATAATTTTTTCGACTCAGTGCCAAGTGAATTTCGAACGCAAGTGGTGGAACTGAAAATAATGCGTACATCTAGCGCTATTGTGGCTTTGGCCTTTGCTTTCGCATATAGCCTCTTCAGCCGTGGAGAAAGTGCAAGAATTTTAGCTATATTTCCATTTCCTGGACGTTCTCAATTCATATGTGTCGAACCATTTCTGAAGGCGTTATCACTGCGTGGCCATGAGCTTACCGTTATCTCAATGTATCCGCAGACGAAGCCGATTGCAAACTGGCGAGATATTGAAGTGACTGAAATGCGCAAGTATTATGATGGTGAGTATGTGATGATAGTGAGTATTCACCCAATTTACCAAGATTGTGGTTTGTACAATAGCTCTATTTTGCGAATAGCGATATTCTTCTTAAGTACCCGAAACGTTAATGGATTCACGACGGCACATTGAAAGTCTAATATAGCCACGAGACAGCTCCGAGTTGACCAATTGACGTTGAAACGATTCCTGAACTCGAACCATAAAAGATTGAGTATGACTTTGGTTGCTTGGGTATGGTGCATCATCATGCTGAAGCTAACGAATATACTTTCAATATTTCGTTACTATAAAAGGTTTATGAAGGTGACTCACCTTCGAAAGAAATGCCTTTTCAGCGTTAAAAAAAGGAAAAAAAAGGAAAGATGTCATCGCTCAGAAACCCACCATAAAGAGTCAGGCTCAAAGTATGCATTGTAGGTCCCATACTGGTTTTGAAATCTTCAAATATGACTGTTTCCCCATAAACCACTCTTTATATATGTATATTCGAGCGAAGTAAAGTGAAGTATTATTTTATTGGTCAGAGTTTTAGGAACACGAAATTAAAAATTATAAAAACAATTCTTTTGACATTTTGTGTTTTTAATAAATAATATTTCGTATTTTTCCAGCGGTAATGGCGGATATTTATAAGGAACATTACACCTATTGGGGCGCATTGAACATGTTTAAACAGTTTCTCAGCATAGCCTTCAAACAAGTGCTCGACAATCCAGCCGTCCAAGAGCTTCTACAATCTGACGAGCAATTTGATTTACTTATAATCGAACCATTGCGAAATGAACCCCTTTTTGGTATTGCAGAACACTTCAAAATTCCAATAATAGGTATAGGCACATACGGCATGGATCCACATATGGACGAATATATGGGTAATATTTCACCAGTATCATTTACGCCGTTGTTCACCGTACCACTAACAGATCACATGAACTTTTGGCAACGTCTTCTGAATCTCTGGTGGACCACATTAGAGCGGATGCATTTGCATACCGTTATGTTACCTTATTACGAAGAAGTTTATAAACAATATTTTCCAAATAGCACTACCGATTTGACGGATCTACGTAAAAATATGTCACTTCTGCTGCTCAATCAACATTTCTCATTGAGTTATCCGCGACCTTATGTGCCGAATGTCATTGAAGTCGGCGGTATGTTCTTGCCAGAGAAACCAAGTCGACTTCCTGCCGATGTAGAGTACTTCATTTCTTCTTCATCCTTGGATGTAATCTATTTCTCGCTTGGAACAAATGTTAGAAGCAGCAATTTGCCGAAAGAAAAGCTTGAAGCACTCTTAAATGTTTTCGGTTCCTTGGATGTAAATGTGTTGTGGAAATTCGAAGATACCGAGCTGCCTGGCAAGCCAAAGAATGTGTATATCAGTAAATGGTTTCCACAATTCGATTTGTTGGCACACCCAAAAGTCAAGTTGTTCATTACGCATGGGGGTTTATTGAGCACAATTGAGGCGATTCATAATGCCAAACCAATTATTGGCATGCCAGTCTTTTTCGATCAGTTTTTGAATGTGGCACAAGCCGTGCAGTCGGGCTTTGGCCTGCATGTCGATATCAAAACTTTTACAGCGGATAATTTAAAGCATGCTATACTTGAAGTACTTAACAATCCTAAATATTCGGAGAAAGCTAAGGAGTTATCGAAATATTTTCACGATCAGCCCATGAAACCACTAGATACAGCTATATACTGGACGGAGTATGTTCTACGTCATAAAGGCGCACCACAAATGCGTGCTGCTTCGAAAGATCTAAATTTTGTACAATTGAATAGCCTAGATACCGGTCTTGTGTTGTTTGGTGGCCTAGTGGGAGCTTTGGGATTGGCACTATATATTTGGTTTAAATTGTGTGCCTGGCTATATGCTAAATTGGGGGCTTCTATTACGAAAAAGCAAAAGGCGAATTGAAATTACATGTTCAAGTAGAGATTTGTGATTTTATAAATAAACATTTTTGAAGTATTTTTAAATGTTCTTTCAAAATTTGAAAGTGTAGATTTATTTAAAAAAATAATGTAATTTTAGTTTTAATGTTTAAATTGTAAGTAATAAAGAAATTTAAGCAATAAATATTAGTGCAGAGGTAAGTAATACTTATAACATAATAGTTTCAATTAAAAAACAAGTAAGGAAGGGATAAGTTCGGATTTAACCAAATATTTTATACTCCCACAATGTGCAAGGATCAAAGGCGGGGAATGCTTTCAGATGATGACAAAACTTTATACTTTATATTAAAAACTGTTGCGTAAGAATTCAACATTCATTATTGGACAAAACAGTAAATGGATTACAACCATTGCAACCAAACATCCATTACAATGGGTTAGCATAGACTCACGTACTTTCATTACTATATTTTGCTTCGTGTCTGAGGTATATGTATTAAAATCTACCAAATTAACTCAAATGAGATATATGCAAAATAAACTCAAAAAAGGTGGTTTAATTAAATATATTGGGTATGTAAGGAAAAAGTCAACTAGAGAAACTGAAATTACTATATTAGAAATAAGTGGGTTAAATCATGGCCTAGACCGATTTCAGTCATATTCAGCCCGAAATTACATGATGTTTTAGAAAACATATCCACTTAATTTCATTTCAATGTCACTCATATTGACCAACGGTCATAGGGTTTAAAGTCAGTTGGAAAGTAGTAGTAAATCACTATGTCGGGTATATTTAGGTTAGGGGAAGGTTTGGACTGATTGCATTAACTTTTGACATTACTGAGCTACACTAGAGAACATGTTTCCAGGCAATTTAATGAAGATAATATAATTGTAATAAAGTCTGATCGATTAACGAAATTTGTTAGATGTAGTGGGAGCAGGGGTAATTCGTTCACGGATTTCACATATTTTCGTCATTAAAATATGATTAATATTATTCGTTCATTTAATTTTGCTGTGATATATTATTTATTGACCGATATGTAACGTATAAAGCCAACTGGATGTTTGAAATTCTTATGTTAGGTCTATGGGGGCTAGGGGTGGTACTTATCAGATTTTATTCATTTAACTCACACAAACGCACAGTTATCCGAAAGAGATGCTCACTGAGTTTCACAGCGATAACTCATATATTAATATAATATTTGGAAATATATGGTATAAAGTCTAAAGGGAGGTTGATAATCCTTATATTAGGTATATGGGAGCTAGGGGAGTATTTACCCGAGTTTCCTCATTTTTGATTCAAGTTTATATTATTATCATGTAAATATAATTCTCGAATTTCATTACGATTTTTTACAGATTTACCGATATTTTTGGCATACAGTCAGCCATAGGCATCATGGTTCTTATATTGAGTATATGGGGACTTGAAAAGTTATAAGTCGATTGCGACTATTTTTACGCATGACATGGCATATCGTGAAGGCACCGTTTCTACAAAGTCCAATAACTTAATTGAGACTTAATTTATCTCACTTTAAAGTGAGAGAATCAGATTATATTTAAAATTGTGTTATATGCGAAGTAGGCGTGGTTGTTATCCGATTTCACGTATTTTCACAGAATATGAGTACACCTTACAAAACTTGTTCTGAGCAAGTCTGATTTATATTGCTGTAACGGTTTGTGAGAGTTTGTGAGAATTTGTTCCTTGTTTATAGAACTTTATATATTTTCGATTAACAATAACAATATACAATAACAATCTTCTTACGGTAACAGAGAATACGTGTACCTAGTTTCTTCAAGATATCTCAATTTTTACACGTTCTCCTTTACTATAACTAAAGACCTGTAGTTTTTGGCTGTTTGTTAATGTTAAAATATTAAAAAAAATTTTATTTGAATATCTTCCAATTATATGACATAATTAACAGAATAGTTTGTGTAGTTTGTTTTTAATACTGTTTTGCTGTTTTAAATTATCTCACACGCTACCACACCGACTCACATATTTTGTTAGATTACACGCAAAGGCGATTATAAAATTTGAAACGCAAGGCGGACTTAATACTGAGCCAATGTGATTAGTAGTATTTAATACTAAACATGCAATCGCGTTACCGTATACGCATATTGAAGTGAAAATCTCAAAAATTTAACCCATTGGAGTACATATGAAGCACAAATGAATTTTTCAAAAGCAGGCTTGCAGTTTTCAATGGTGGCAACTCTTCTCGAAAAGTGTTCAATTCATGTTTTCTTAAAACTGTAAAAATAAGGAAATATTTTAAATTCCTTGTCCAAGATTTTTCAACGAGGTTGCAACTTTAACTCTCTTCCCGCGCAGTTTACCAACAAATATCGTTTAACAATATTAGTGATTATTATAAACCGGAACATTTTATAAGTAATTCATAAATTCATATGTGATAATATCTAAAAAATGCATATATGGTAAATATTAAAATATTGATCTATAACCACATTGGTGCGATGCGGTTTGCCATAAGATGGTGTAACTTGAATATTCTTCCATTGTTTCAATATTACGAACATGCGTTGGAAGGCTACTGTCCTTGTGCGACTTTTCAAGTAATTGTCATTCGTTCGAATCGTAGGCGACAATAATTTTTTTTCACTCAACTATGTCGAACTTTATGCATGTAAAAGTATTTTTGCGGGGACTTCTTCTTCATTATTTCAATATGAAGAAAGCCGCCGAAAAAAGCCGAAAGTCTTTGTGTTTCATCATTTTGGTGGAAGTTTATGGTAAACATGTTCTAGTTGAGCGAATGTGTCAAAAGTCAGAAATGTCAAAAATGCTACTTAAACGCTACAAAAAGAAATGGTTTTTGTACCGGAATTTGACTGATGATGAAAAATGTATCCATTACGACAACCCTAAACGCAAAAAATCAGTTTGTGGCCAACTAAACAAATACACAGCAAAGCCGAATATTCATGACGACCAGATAATGCTCTGTATTTGGTGGGATCAGTGGAATCTGAAGGGCGTGCTGTATTATGAGCTTCTAAAAGCGGGTGAAACCATATTTTTTTCTTTTATGTATTATTTCAATAATAAATATATATATTAAATCTTGATTCTAAGCAACCACCCTACTAAGTTCTGATGGGCAATACTTTGTATAATACTATGTATACATGTTTTTCTCAAATAAACAAAAAAAAAAACGCACGAATTTAGTTATAGACCCAACATTGCTATATTAACCTTAGGGTTAAAAATTATATTAGCCTTGGGCTTAACTACAAAAAAAAAAGTGTTACATATGTCTGTCAGAGGATAAGTATTAAGCGCTTATGATGATTTACATTTCCTCGGTACCATTGCATGTTAGAAATTGCTCAGCTTAAAATTACAATAAATAGGTAAATACTACTGATTCTCAAATTAATTTCTGGTTTTTCAACAAAAATATTGTTATATATATAACCACAGCTGGTTAATTTCGGTTAGTTTCCTTAATGCGGTCGGATTATTTGTAACGGATTTTTAAGTTAAGTAAAATCAAAAAAAATTATCTATTAAGAGTTACAAAGTAGACAAAGTAAGGCAATGCATTATTTTTAACGGAGCTGAGACTGTTTGTATAACAGTTAAATTTATGAAATTAAACCATTTAAGAGTGCAGTTTGGAAGGTTTTATACTTGTTACTTAAGGGGTTAGGCCAATCTAGGATTCTCAGAAATATAAGTACATAAATCCATTCCAAATAACATTAATTTGCAAATATTAATGTTGAAATCTTGGCTTCATTTTATTTAGCTGTTATGATAACCTTTCTAAGCATATTCTCTACTCCAGTTTTGAAAGTATTATTGTAATATTTAATATATCAAGTTAAGTGATTCAACAAGTTTTTACAAGTCGCAACCTTATCAGAAAAATTTAAACTGTAACTCTTATTGAACTTCTTTAATACGATATCCATATTATAATTTGTAAAAGGGGCCCAATCTTTCAACTATTTTTATTGACAGTCATTCGATTTTTCCGTTTTAATATATTCCGCTTTATACTGCGAAAAATTTCGTTTAACAAATCTGTAATTGCTGAGAGACGACGTACGATGTACGATATAACATGGTGGTTGAAATAATAGATAGATCTCGCCCAAAACCTAAGTGCCCACTTTAAAGCACTACTTCTGTGTAGTTTAATAAGTGTGAATTCAAGCGATTCCTCTTAATATGAATGGCGCGAAGATATAAATAAAGCACTGGAGAAAGTTATGCTAACGTTTAATAATTAACCATCCGTAGGGCAAACTACCAGTAGAAACTTCGCTTGGAATTGTTCAATTGTTTTTATGTTGACCCATAAGAAGTAAAAGTCTAGGAACATAACATGACAAAATTCGGGGGTGTACTACAGATTTACACTCCTTAAAATCGTAGGTACTTGTAGGATATTTGTTGAACATGAAGGGGTCTAAAACTAATGACTAAAACTAATATCTGGAATCGCTAATTTTCAACAATTATGAAGAATTTGAAAAATCGGTATACAAAGTGTTTGAGTTCGAAGCTGAATCATTCTAGGAAAAACTATGAGTAAAAGTTCCAAAGCTACCAAATTGCACTCGTAAATAAATATAAAAAGATCACAACAAAAATTAAACCTAAAATATCAAATTATATACCAGTTTTTTATGCCAATAGTCATTGTTGAAATATGCTAACACGACTTATCGTCAGTTTGCTACTTTGGGCTTACTTCAACTTAAGCGATTTACAGCAGACGAACGCTGCCAATATTTTGGCGATATTTCCTTTTCCGGGACCTTCACAGTACATTTGTGTGCAAGCTTATTTGAAAGCCTTAGCGGCGCGCGGACATGAAGTCACCGTAATCTCAGCTTTTCCACAGAAAAAACCGCTACGCAATTTTCGCGATATATCCATAGAGGAAGTACTGAATGGCTACGAAGGTACGTATGCAATTCTGAGTTATAAAATATTTTTAAATTTACTAAATTAATTTTATATAAAACGCTTACAGAGACCATCGTGAATGTAATTACAGAGGAGCGCAATAAATGGCAAGAGTTAAATCTTTATTATGACTTCTTTACCGGTGGCACTTTATCGGTACTGGATAGTCCAAAGGTTCAAGAGTTATTGCATTCTAATGAGCATTTCGATCTCATAATTGTGGAAGCATTACAAATGGATGCGATCTATGCATTTGCTCATCATTACAATGCCTCACTTATTGGTGTGTCTACTTACGGTACAGATCCGACAATCGATGAATTAGTGGGTAATACTTCACCCATATCGTATGTGCCGTTGCCGCTCTCACAACTGAGCGATCGCATGAATTTCTGGCAGCGTTTACAAAACGTTTGGCATCATTTGTTGCATCAACTGCACATGCATTTCTTTTACCTGCCGAACCAAGCTGCTATATACAAGCACTACTTTCCCAATTCTACAGCTGATATATATGCGGTACGCAAGAATTTCTCTTTAGTGCTCTTGAATCAACATTTTTCGATAAGTTTTCCGCGCCCATATGTACCGAATGCCATCGAAGTTGCCGGTATGCATATAAGTCAACGAGCCAATAAACTACCTACAGTTATAGAAGACTTCATCAATGGCGCTAAGCAGGGCGCCATCTATTTCTCCTTGGGCTCGAATGTGAAGAGCAAAAATCTATCGAAGGAGAAACTTGACATACTTATGAGCGTATTTGCTTCGCTACCGTACAATATACTTTGGAAATTTGAAGCCACCGAGTTACTGGAAAAACCGCCAAATATCTATATTAACAAATGGTTTCCACAGTCTGATATATTGGCGCACCCCAAGGTGAAATTATTCATTTCTCATGCTGGTTTGCTCAGCACAACTGAGGCGATTCATCATGCCAAGCCATTGGTTGGCATGCCTGTATTCTTTGATCAATTTCTCAACGTGGAACGTATTAAACGTGCCGGTATCGGCGTTTCTGTAAATTATAAACATTTTACTTACAATGAGTTGCGAAGTGCCATCGTTGATGTTCTGGACAATCCAAGATATACAGAAAAGATCCAACAAATGTCGCGGCGTTATCATGATCAGCCAATGAAGCCGTTGGATAAAGCAATCTTTTGGACCGAGTATGTGCTGCGTCATGGTGGCGCGCCGCATATGCATGTTGCCGCCCAAGAACTGAACTTTATACAATATCATAGTTTGGATACATTATTTGTATTGTTTGTTGGCACTATGTTGATTTTGATATTTCCAGTGCGGTTTCTATACAGAAATGTTAAGCGACTGCTTGAGGCAGACCGTGGAAAGATAAAATTAAAGCAAAACTAAAATTAAAATGTAAATGAAAATACAAATAACACTTAAAATTATAAACTATAATAAACCACAACTGCAAATATAAACTTACAATTCTTGAAATCATTAAATTATCATTTAAAAAGTTTAACTTTATAGTAAAAGTTTTGGTCAAGCCATGGTCGAATTCATGAGCGATTATATTGATCTCTTTCGTTTCTCATGAACGCTATTGACAGAAAAGTCCAACTTCTATCATACCGTCTTTTGTGTTGGTAATAATGGCAGATATAGGTGCAAAGGCAACATTTTACAATAGGATAACTTGAAATGGGTTTGGGAAGAGCTAAATTGGTGGTAGATAGAAGAAATGCCCGATATAATTAACCAAGGAAAGAAGTTTTTAAAGCGGTTTACTAACCGGCCACAATAATGGAATGAGGCAATGGTGACCACCGTAGAATGGAAAGACGTACGGATCTCTTGGTGGTTATGGCACATAGTTGAATTTTCATTTCAGCCAAACTGCCTAGATTTCTAAGTGACTATATTGTAGAGCTGTCTGAGCTGATCAGCTTTTGGGTAGTTTTATCGGAAAAGAAATGCATTAAAATCGAATGTCAATAAAAAATCTCAAAATTGACCACTGAGCCCAATCAAAGTATTTTATTACTCATTGGAGTGGTCCTTTTGACGATGATGTTATTTATTGTATTCAGGAAAGGTATGAAAAAATTTTGTTAAATTCTGTTACTATCACCATTACCTTAATTATTGTATTTCCGACGCTTTATCAAAGGCATATCAGATTTTTTTGAGCAGTAATGCTTTACAAACTTGGAAAGATAATCATTTAAAAGGGTATGCATTTCAGTACAAAAATTCTTCATACCCCGGTTACTATTAATGGTATCTATGTATGCTGGAACTTTTGTTATGTTTAGGTTTTTTGTGTTATACTGTGAAGCAACAAAGTCGCCTGTTCAATGTTGAATTCTGTTCTAAGTTTTTTTTATCTTATGCATTGCATATGCATTAAGGAAATCCTTAAACATTTTTTTTATGTTCTTACTACCTTAATTGGTAATTCATGTTGGTTCGTTAAACGTTATTGAATGGTGCACTGAGGTAAAAAAAGCGAACTCTGCAAACACAGCCAATTTCACTCTTCTCCCACTTAGCTCAGTGAGAGCTAATAAATTGTTTCATTCAAAATACCACTTGGTGTCTTTTAAGGCATGTTATACAGAGCTCACTTGTATATATATGCTCCTACATATCATATCTATAGTGCCGTTATCAGCATGTTTCGTTATCTGTGGTTATTGTAACATTGTATTAACTGTTATCTAAAATTAACAAAGGAGTCATGATAAGACTTCAAGAGAATGACATTTACAGTTATACGAGTTGAAAATTGTGTTTGAAGGTCATATTGTATGAATCGGGTACGAATTTATCAAGGTCGTCTATCTTGCTAAGTCGAAGATATGAATGTAAAATTTAGTCATATTGCCATGGGCTACGAACCGAATACGAAGCTAAAAACAATTAAGATGCTACCTATTAGAGATGCCATTTGAAAAATATGAAAAGTCCATACTTTGATACTCGTTGATGAATAAAAAACTACTATCTTTCTTAGATTTCATTGTTAGATTCTCGCAAGATGATGCATAGTGTAAATAACTCCTCTTCTCTTATGCTTGGTGGAGCTTGCTGACAAAGTCCTCTAGCAATTACTTAACTCTGCAATATTACAATGGATAAAATCCGGTAAACACCCTGCCGACTTTTACTACAGTATGTCTTCAAAATTAAGGGTGGAGGATATTATATTCGACTCACCAATGGATCAAGTCAAAATTGGGTTTATTAAGGGCGCCCCTTTAGTATCACACATACCACTCAACGAATTTTGGAACCTTCGGAACTTTTATTCCAAAATGGGTTATTTAGAATGTAATTATTAATAAGCCTTATGCCGACTAATTATATATAGTATATCGGGCCATGCATAAGTCATTCCAATAGAATTACAGAAAGTGTCTGAAATGGTAGAAAAGGATATATACCTTTCCCTAGCTGAGGATTTCCCTTCTGAGGAAGTTTTACCCAGTATAATGATATTTTGTACCAAAGAGTATAATATCCGTTCTTTATAATAATGTCTCGGATAATAGAAGAGGTTTTAATAAAACTTAGTCAGCCCGATAGTCTTACCATCTACAAGTTCTGTCCCCAAAATAAATGAACACCGTCCCAAGCTTTCTGGTCTCTCATATAATGACCGTAAAGAATTAAAACTGTTCGTTTAACTTTACAAATGATATCCTAGGAAATAATGGAGGTATATTAATGAAACCATTAGGTACGAGGAGTTTTGGGGTCTTTAATAGTCTGCGATACAAGTTTCCCGCGAATAATTACCACTTGTTAACAGAAGGATTGTGCACCACTAAAACTTGTGTGCCTCGACTTCCAAGTCTAACTACTGCTTTAAATAATATTTTTAACATAAACCAGTGTTAGAAACTTTGAACTTTGTTGGAGATATTGATGGAGATGTGATAATGCTCAGATGTGAACTCTTTAAATGAGAGCTGATTATTAAAATGTATAAAAAATATATGCACTATCACCTATCTTCATGAAAAATAATAAAATATTGCTAGAACAACTAACAATTTAGTTAATGGCCTCAACAATAATAGCACCAAACAGACTCGTCAATGATTTCAGTTCAATTTGAAGCGCATAGGCAGAATGGCAGAGCAAACAGCGAATGTAGACCAGATGGAACAATACAAACGTATACGTTTTTATCGACGTCTCACTTTTGTAACTATAGAAATTGCATTAATATCGGTATTTTTGAGTTATAGACATATCACAAATTTAGAACAAATAAATTGGTTTTATAAAGAAAAACTAAATGTATTGCCAGAAAATACCACACAAAATAATACCGACTTAGCAGATCAGCTGGCTAAAGAAGTACGTATCCTTTGCTGGGTTATGACCACGCCGAAAAATCACAAAACTAGGGCAATACATATACGACGTACATGGGGAAAACATTGCAATCGGCTTTTGTTCGTCACCTCGAAAGAGGACGAAGCGTTGGGTGAGACTATAGTAGTGAACGAAGTGGAAGATAAATACGAGGTCTTATGGCCTAAAATGAGGATCGGATTCGAGCGAATATACGAAAAGTATGCTAATGAAACGGATTGGTTCTTTAAGGCTGATGATGATGCGTGAGTAATAATCATTTATTTTTATTGCAATGAACGTACCGGGCCGTAATGTGGTGGGATATAATTTGTGTTAAGTCTCCTTTTTCCGGGTTTAATATTAAATCACTTTAGTTTAAAATCGCCTAATTTGAGTGGAAAAAAATATTCCGATGGGAAATGTTATCATTTCGGAGTGACATATTGATATATCTTAATTGGTAAACTTTATAGGCTTTGTAAGACATTTATTCCAGAAGAATTACTTGTTCACATAAGATACTTGATTTAGAATTTCAATATTTTAAAGAAATATACTTAAAATTATCTCTTTTTCTTTTTCTTTCTTGTTCCCATTTCAAGTTATGCCTACATTGAAAATATGCGCTATTTTCTTTATGCATACAGTCCGGAAATGCCGATTTACTTTGGATACAACTTATTATATGGCGGACGAAAAAAGGAGGTAAGTGGTAAGAGAGAGGAGACTGAGTAAAAACTAAAAGAATCGTAATAGAACTAACTTTTGTTTTATAATTTCCATTGCTAATTTTATATGAGTTTTATTATAACTTTTAAGGTGTTTTTAGAAACACTTTCTGGAAAGGAAGTTAGGGCTTATTACGAGCGAATACCTCCAAATACTGCTCGAAACCATTTACTCGTTATTGTTTCTGCTCTTGTGTAAGCTCGCGCGGCACCCACTCTGCAAGGAGCTTTCTGGGTCTTCCAAAATCAGTTTGGGGATTTTTTTTTAAGCTTTCGTCTATAATAGCCTTCTTTGGTTGTCCGCAGGTTTTGTTGTTCTCGGTAATAAAACGGTATTAACTTTCATTGCGCCTGGCTAACGACATATCGAACTATTATATGTGGTTTTGTAATGATAGTAAGTAAGATATGGAATAGTTCGAGGTAACCTATTATTTGTGAGCATATACTCATATTGTCGAATAGTTCTTATTATTTTGTTTCTTACGGTTTAGATCAAATTACTCTCTAACTAATAAGTCTTATCACACATGTAGAATTCGTGATTAACTTACGTCATATAATAACTGAATATTTTTTTCATATAATTTGAGGTTTATATGTCTGGTGGTAGCGGTTTTGTTTCAAGTCGGGAAGCAGTTCGACTTTTCGTCAAATCAGCGATTGTTAATAAAAGTGGCTGTGATATTAATAATCATTACATACCTGATGATGTGGCTATAGGTGAATGTTTTCGTGCGGTGGATGTGATTGCTGGCGATTCGCGCGATGTACATGGCGAAGCGCGTGTTTATCTATTCGCGCCATACATGATGCTTATGCCCGAGGCGATAAGAGAACCATTTTGGTATTTCAATTTCAGTTTCTATAATCCACGTTCGGTAAAGAAATTTTCCTTGACCTCATTGTGTGTGTGTTTAAAATGCTTTTCGTTTTTTATTTTTTGTTGTTTTTTAGTGCAGAGATTGTCTTGCGAAATATCCTATTGCTTTTCATTATATTTCTCCAAAGGATATGTATCTTAGTGAATTTTTTAGCTACGAATTTTGGACGATAGATTTGCCGAATGAGTCGGAGGAGATTTTACCTACGAAGCTAAGAATGGACGAAATAGTCGTACTAGAAAGCGATAATATTTGGAATACTCAATAATATATACTTAAAATACAAATTGAATTCTTCTAACAGTAGCGCACAAAAGCAACGAAAACGTGTAATGATAAATAATAGTAACAATAAAAAAAAAAATAGAAAACAATGTGTAAACCATGGGTGAGCATTTTTCGTCTCTAGAAAAAAAAACAGTTCGGAAATACCACAGACTTGTAATAATATATTATAGTAAAGGTATCAGACACATTTGATCCTATACTGCAGATGGCGCTGATTTTTTTCGATTTCTACGGGTACTAATTTCTACTATTTTGCTTTATACTGCTGATGCTATTAAGATTTAAACTCACTATTTTCTAAGGTTCCTTAGGAGTACGCATTAAAAAGTTATTGTTTTCTAAGACGAGAAATCTGACTAGGAAATCAAAATAATGATCTCTAAATGAAAAAAATATTATCGCTGAAGTGAAAGGAAAACCTTTCCAATCAAAATATTGTCTAGTTAGATATACATTTTAGCTGAATTATTAAATACAATTCTTAAAAAAAACAGCAATATTCGAACTTGCCAGAAGTTATAGGAAGTATATACCGTACCACGTAATGGAAATACTGTTATTTGTTAAAATGTGCGCTAGCAACTCATCGGTTTCATGAGAGATACTCCGCTGGGAAATTACATATATTTCCAGTGCAATATGATGATATCTTGCCACAGTTCGTGTTAGTCTAAAGGATGTTTAACTTCGAAAATATGAAGTAAACACTCTAACATATGCTACCCGAGAACTGCGTGTAAAATTTTCACTTCTTAGCATCACTTGAAATTTATGCAAAAATCGAACACGAATTAGTAAAGGTGCGAAACCGAAACGGTTCGTTTCTTAGTGTAGGAGGTACTATAAAATAAGCGACGGGTTCTATCAAGTATCCCAAATGGGGTGTGGGTTCACAGAGAAGTAACAACTCTTATCTCGTATGTCACTGGACATGTTATCTAGAAAACTTAGCCAGAAATAACGGCAATTACAATTTAGGGATATTGGTACATAGAAAATACCTAGACAAATTAACGAGCAATATCCGAATGCTTTTAATTAAGTGAGTTCAACTCTCTGAGCAAAATATCATATTTTGTTAGAGTAAGTTTGTTTAAGTTCAGTTAGTAAAGCGCTATGTTAGCGCTATTTCAACTCATAATACAACATTTTTGTTACGTAGGGACTACACATAACGGTGCCTATGATTTCATGCCAAACTCTAGCATGCAGCAGTGTAATAAGTACGATGCTTGTTCGTTATTGCTTTTCAGTCTTGAATCCCCTAAAAGCATGCTAAATTTTTGGTGATGTATCCCTTGAAATTCGCCTTACATATTGCTTTTCATAAATGCATTTATAATTTCTCTTTCTTACTACTATTTTTATTTGCATTTTATAATCTTTCGCATTTCTTCTTGCATACTTTCAAGTATATTTAAAACCGGTTCACGATGTGCTTACAACTTTGTGCTGGCATAGGTACTTGCAGTGTATACTGCTGCCTTCTTGCAACTTCTTACTTCCATGAATATTTACATTATTCGTGCACCATTACGAAACTGCATGCTGCTTGCACTTTTACAAGTAACCCTAAAATGGGTAGTGAATATTTTATGATTTAAAATAACTGAAACAAAAGTATTTTTTATACGCAGCTTTGGCGCATGTGGCAAATAAACGGTAGAAAAAAGTTTCAAAATTTTGCTGTAAACTTTTCATCGCTGCCGGTCATGTTGTTTACGCGCGCAGAGCAGATTTTTTACTTTACAACGAGTGCTGTTTAACTATAAAAATAATCACAAAAACGAAAAAACAAAAACAAAAACAAAAACAAAGAAGTTCCATATTAAAAACAATATAACAATTTAGTAAAATGCTTCTACGCGCGATGCTTGCGCTGGCGCTTTCTACAATTTACTTTCGGCAAGTTCAGCTCATTACTTGAGGTGCTCAAATCGTGCTGGCATTCTATATATCTCTTCGCGCTTGTCCGGAACTCTATCGCAAACGGTATTTTGCTTACTTTGCTGCCCGTAATTGTGTTGCGAGAGTTACACGCTGCTCGTTAACTCTCGTTACTTTTGAGATATACTTACGTATCTTCATTTTATTTTGTTTTTCTTCCGTTGGGCAGGGAATTAGTAAAACTTTTTTTTATTTATGAATTTGAAATGAATTATTTTCTTCTTCTTACTTTGGCTTTTTTACTTTTTGGCATTTTACTTGGCCGAATTTCGTACTCATCACTCACTCTACCCGTGAGCTAAATAGTTTTTTGAAGTATTTTCTAACTCAATTTCTAATATATATTCGTTTGCAGCAATGTCAATAAAGTTTGCGAATCTTTTCAAAAACTACTGTTGAAAAGTTAAAACTTTTTGCTTTGCAAAATTCTTCTATTTAAAAATTTGACAATTTGACGAAAAAAGTTGTATCGATCCTTATAAGGAGCGCAGCTTCGCATAAAATGTTAAATATATGGATTGGAATGTATATACGAGTGAAACTATTTACCCTTGGATAGTTTAAAGTTTAGTGACAGTAGAAATATAACAGTAACTCATATATATTCACAGTTAGTACTTTTCGCCTTTTTTGGGAGTATAGTTCTTTAAACCCATGAATGCACTGAATGCTATCGTTTCCGCTAAGATACGTTTCGTTTCTAGCACAAAATCATGATAGCTCAGAAGTTTCGCTTCTGATCGAGCGCAGATAAGAGACTTTTGGGCTCTTCAGACTTCATAAAAACATGTAACGAATCAGTTCGATTTGCCCATATATAGCATGATATGCAATAGAAATGTAGGCACAATAATTACTTTTGGGATAAAAATCTTTCATATAATTGAGGTCTTGAGTCTTGAGTCTTTCTATTTCTTTTTCGATATTTTCGACAATTGACTTTTCAAATTACGGGAAAAAGAATCGACGAAACCAAAAACGCCCGTGATTGGCTGTTAATATCAGGGCAACAAAGGATTTTCAGCGCCTGCCTTGTGTTTTCGTCTTTTTCGAAGAAAAACTGCAAAATTTGGCATATTTTCGCATTGCTGGCGTCCATTTTTGAAATGAATATATACTCTTCAATGCTTGTGTTATTTTATACGTAAACAGCTAAATTTATAAATATACGATGTCAGTAAGTACTAACGCGTTGGGTTGGCTTGAAACGGTGGAAAACTAATGTGCTGCATTTTTCCAAATTCTAATAACTTTATTACAAAGGACTAGCTTGGTTTGCATTATAATTAACCAGTGTCGCATAAAAACCAGACACTAAGTAAAAGCAACTAAAAGAGCCAAAATATTTCATTCTTACTCGTAGCTGGAATTTTTGAAATGTTTTTACGCTCATAAAGCTAACTTGAGCTGAGTATGCCAAAAATTATTTGCTACTTTTAATTAGTGCCAAAAGTCAGTTACTAAGGCATTTAAAGTGCATAGGTAATGGAAGTGCTTTCATCTTTTTGAGGTTAAATATGTACTTGACTTTGCATAACTCACACACAGGCATACAGGCACACATATACTTGAACAATGCTTTTTCGGGCTTCGTTTGCGAGTGGGTAAGTGTGTGTTTTTTGCAACAGGATGATTTGTTGGAGTGCGCCTAAATGTATGTATGTACACAGTTACTCTCTAAGTACTTAGATATATACACATACAGTTGCGGTAGATGGTCCACTGCAGTGTTACCGTATAAGCATGTGGGTGTGAGTGTATGGTTGGTTCAATGGAAAAAAGTGTGTGTAGCATACTTTTTGGCAGCATTCCATATTGCCATTTTAATGCAAATTTAGACAAGTATGCTGGATGGTTAGAGAAAAAAAAAAACATAACGGAACATTCTTGTCTTTATATGTATGCACACAGGAAGTAATAAAATTACATTTGAAATTTAAAAGGCAAATCTGTGTTGGCATCTCTATTTGTGTGCTTAAGTCTACACACATATAACTACATATTACAGGCAGTTTGCATACATAGTGTATATGTATGTACGCATGCCAATGTGATTAGCAAGTAACTGTAATGTCGTCGTATACTTGCCAAAAAATGTGAAATTTACAACAAAAAATATGGTAATAGTAGCAAACTAGGATTTGGGCTGGTCCAAAGAAATTTTTCAATTATTTATGTCCGATAACGAACTTCCGTAAGCCTGTCGCCCACACGCTGTGTGCCACAAATGCATCTCAAAGTATGCTATATACAGTCAACCATGACCGAAAGCCATGGCAGCTTCGTATGTCACACGATAAAAGTAAGTATAATGCTGAAATAATTTTAACTGAAATTTCTTGTGCGCTTGTATATAATTGTTGACAATTTGGTTAGGGACATGATTAAGGCGGTACAGGAAATTGGCTTGTAAGCTCGTCTGGTATTTTCTGCACCCATATACGTGCAACTCAAATACATATGCACATAGTTATGGGTTAATAATCATTTGCTTTGTCCACAATGATTGCATGAAAGTATATGCATATGCATATAAAGTTCTTCTTCAATTTGTGATGCTATCATCTCGTTGGACTTGCCGTATACACACACGCATTTTGGGGTTATAATCAGCCACACACACACACATGCGCTTGTGAGCAGCTTAAGTGTACCGCTAATTAATGTGTACTAGCGGAATAAATTGAAGGCTCGCATGCAGACAAATGCATTTTAAATACAAAATGCCTTAGAAACAAATGCATATTGACTGTTGAGTGTGGAGAAACAGAAAGTTTTTACTTTCGCCTCCCTGTGTTGGTATTCATTTCCGCTCCTGGCACTCGTATTTTGTTAATAGGTGCTTTTCTCCTTGCATACGACTTTTGGTAATTTCATTAAAATTTCCTGTGATTTTCCTTTGCTACAGAAATATCTGCAATGATGTTTTATTGTATTGTTCTAAAAGATTTTTGTGATGATGCAGTATTTGTGTCAGAGCATACTCTTTCTCAACCGTGTAATTAGAAAATACTAGTATGTAGCTTAAGTGGTTTGTTCTAAAACCAGATAAAAAAATGAAATAAAATTAAAAATTAATGGCTTGAGGCGGGCTTTGTGTGTGTTCAGAAAATAATGGGAATGTTCTTCGACTTTAATGTCATAGTGCACCATGAATTCTTGCCTCAAGGTCAAACGGTCAATAAGGAGTATTACCTACAAGTTCAGCGCCTTTTTCGTGAAAAATTAAGAAAAAAAAAACGCTTGGATTTGTGGGAAAACAATTCTTGGATTTCGCTCACTTTTGCTCAATTCCGCTCACACTTCATTGCTTGTTCGTGAATTCCTGTCCAAAAACAATATTGTAACGATGAACCAAGCCTCCATTTTGGCCAGACATGGAGCTGTGTGACTTTTTCCTATTTCCAAAAATAAAAAGAACCTTAAAGAGCGGTAGTTTTCCATGTATAGATGTAGAGACCAAAAATTTTGTTTGAGAAGTGTTTCGACGATTGGAAGAAGCGCTGGTATGAGTGACCACTATACTAAAAATACTCACCACTATCGCAAGAGATTTTATTAGGAATTATTAGGAATTTTTTTCTTGATCCGATTTATGTTATCAGCATACGAAAGTTGAAATCTTTTCCTCGCCTGTCCAATCCACCGTATTTTTACAGATTGGTGGACAAATAAAATATGTCTTTGAATTTTGGTTTGAACTGTGTCAGTGTCAGTGGATTTTTATAGAATACATAAAGTGATTGGAATATTAAGTGGGCAGAAAAGTTCCGTGAAAATGCTTTGGGTGGCCTAAAGGTCGAGCAACTCATTAATTGGAATTTCAGTGACCTTAATGGCTCTATTGCTCTATTTTGCTAATTCACTTGCTAGGTATCTCTCTAAATGTCTGAAAAATATAATACGCATAACATCACGGTACCTCACGAAAGGAATCGCAGTATAACGATATCAAGTCGGAGTTTCGATATTTACTTCATCAGTAAAACTGTTAGACACTGTATTTAGTGTGCTAGTAATAAATTTTGTGGTCTGTGTGCTATATATTAAAATTTTTACTGAACCAAAGACAGCCAAAGTCTATATCTTCTATTTCTAATAACAAAAGTCATTTAACATACTGTCGCATCACTGTTTCGACAAAATGGGCTGATCACCAGCACGGCTTCAATACCGACACCAAGAGGAGGTCGAAAAAAGACCCCACCGCAAGCGCCCACATATAGGCCATTAGGTTTTCATGTGAGTTCTAACCATGTACCATTCATAAACTTATTAGATTTGATAACGTTTCCAAGTTTTTTCCCACCTACCTGTACAATTCCTTTAGATTGGGAAATTAGGAGGCGTGGAGGATATTCCATCTCAATCAGTTGAAGGCTGGGTATTAGCATCAGATCCCGCTCATGTTCTGAATTCTTAGGTAAAGTTGTTTGTGATGATCCCTTCCATAGTATTGAATTCCCTCTTTCATCAAGGTAGAAACCCTTTTATTTTGTTCACGAATTACATCAGCTCTGTTATGTTATTGGTTGCATGTACTACACTATAAATGCATGAAAATTGTCGGTTCTTCTGTCCATGTATACTAAAATCGGGCGAAGGTCTGATGCTGAGGTTAAATATTACCCTTTTCATTCAGTTTAATGCATATATTTTTGTCCACTCTACCAGACTTCTCTATATTGAAACCTGCTAAATTCTTGTTGTACAGTGAACTTGGATCTTTTGGATCCTGTGGGACTTTTCTCGTTGGTATCTCCCTATAATTCTCTCGCATACGAAATTAAAATTTCACCAAAACATTTAAACTGGACACCATGTGCAAGATTAAGAAGAACTACACCCCACAAATATTAAATGAAATCATTACTTTTAAATCGATATTTAAGCGGACATACCTACAAATCACATGGATTTGGATGCTAGTCAGGTTCAAAGTTGCCACAACGAAAACTTGAATAAGGAAAATCGCTTTAAGTAAAAACTCGTGAAGAGAAACTTCGTAATCTGATTGTAGTGGATGGCACAAACTTCACAATTCAATGCAGCAGTAATCCGAAATTACAACAAAACGGCGCACATATGTACAACAAAAACACACAGACTAGCGCACTAACCGTATCCACATATCTATGACGGATGGTGCGGTGCATTTGTATTGGCGGATGTGTTGAAGATGCCTCAGCAAGCAAGAAACTTCTTTCTCCGCTACTTACATTTAGTTGAACGAATAACTCGCTCAACACTGATTGCAGTTTATTATTGTGGTATTGTTTGGCAACAGACACATACACACGCATGGTGGCTAAAGTCATTCAATGCCTCCTCTTGCGCTGGTCAACTCAAATGTTTTGTGCTGTCATTGCATTGAGTGTTGCAATCAGATGTGAATGTAAACTCACTCCGGCAAAGACACTCCATATACATAGCGCAACCATTTATAAGTATATAGATTTTCATCTTGCGTAGAAAAAAGAAATTGCTAAAGTAAACTATTGTGAATAGTCCGACAGCGGCGTTAAGGGAAAAGTTTGTGGTTTTAACATCCAAGCAGTGGAAAAAGTAAATATTATTGAAGTATCACATTCGCCGCAGCTTCTAACTTTCCTCCATATATATAGAGATATATATATATATATATATGCACATGAGTAGATTGTAACGAATACAGAAATATCTTAGAGGGGGTTTCTTTATAAATTCCAGTATAAATTAAGCTTATGTCGCTCTTTTCTGAT
The DNA here is from genome assembly GCA_021498325.1 of Bactrocera minax. NCBI lineage: Eukaryota > Metazoa > Arthropoda > Insecta > Diptera > Tephritidae > Bactrocera > Bactrocera minax. The sequence continues at coordinate 258,863 of JAKEEE010000121.1, read as the reverse complement.
TGAAAGTTAATCACTTGATTGTACGGATCTTTTGACTAACCCAAATATTACAAATCAGTAATTCTCATTACGTTATTGAGCTACATACTGGACGTAACTATAGTTTGGACCTAGCCGAGCTATTCAATCCTTTCACCACATTCAGTTTGTTCATATTTAAGAATTCCGGATTAAGACCTCCAGAGTCTGGTGGGCAAGATCGAAGACACTTTAGAGGTATTACTCTATGCTATTTCTTGAACAGTCAGTTCATTAAACGCATCAACATTAAGACATTAAGCGCTATCTACATTGTGGTATTTTCACCCGTTCGGTGGTTCATATTTTGTAAGTTCTGAGGCAGACCCAATCTATGATGTTCTATCTTTTTATATGTATGAGGAACTTTTACAGCACTGCAAGAAAGGTAATGAGTAGTGATAAGATAAATATAAGTATATTATAAAGGTCTTAGTCTAAATTTAATATTTTCACTTGAAAATTTAAAACGCATCTCGGCAGGTTATCCTGGGAGGGAGAGTTCTCCACTATACGGGACATATCTAATGTTTAGCTATTACATTTGAAACTTCGCCTATCTTACACGTTAAGATCTGATTAATGATGAGAGCTGTAATCGAAGTTCGACTAACTGGCTATTCAAATTACATTTTCTTAAAATTATAATTTTACTTCTGTCTTATGGTTATTAAGACTTAAAAAAAATTACAAGAGCTGTGAAAATGTTCAAAGACCGCCCGAATCCTCTTGAATTAGACACCGTTTCACATTACCTTTCAAGAAGTAGTAGCGTTAGAAACACAGAGGTTCATTTTTAACTTTCTGCTAATACATACTCCTCAGTTTTATAACTTTGAGCTATGAATTATAAAGAATATCGATTCTCTAATTGTATGGTAGAGATTATTCAGTTCAGAGATATCTCCCCAATTGCTAAGTATTGGCCTTTCTCACATATATTCCAGATTTGATATGAATTCTGCCGAATCTTGGAAGGAGACGCAGATAATTCTGGGTACACAAGTTCATCACAGTCATCATTTCGGATATTCAGTCGGCTATTAGGGCACTTCATGGAAGCTCTTTTTGTCGCAAGCTTGTCAAATAATAGTTTGAGACCTTCCAGCTCTTATTTAGAGCACCAGTATAACAAGTCTGGATGTCACTCTACTATCTAAATGAGGAAATGAGACCACAGATAAATTATAGATAGATTAGATATTCCAAAAAATATTGAAAAAACTAAGCCATGAGTGGCCTCTAACCTCCAAACCGTTGAAATCCCTCCGAAAAATTTTCGCCAGTGTATATTTGTATAAGTTTGTATGGTTGTTTACTTAGCAACGATTTTGTTGTGCACAACTGTTTGCTAAATGTTAAGCGCATAAAGCGAATTAAATCGATTATATCAATATATACACCCTTCGATATGGTATTTGAAATGTACAAACACTAATATAACATCGGTATGTGTGCATGTATTATAGATATGTGAAACTGCATAGAGATTTAAATTCTATGTATTTGTGTAAAAATAATATCATTGAACTGCAAGGCAACAACAACAGTTAGTGTTTTATGAAATTAAAATAAAAGCAGACATTGGTTGCAAAGTAAGCTGGGAGCCTAGGATATATGGCTGGGATATAGGTGAACAAAGTGAATGGTGAGGAGAAGTTATGTAAATATGCAATAAAGAGCAGAGATGGACTAGCGGAAGAACCGATCTGCTTTAGTTGCCATTTTAATGCAATGAGAGACAAAAATATATATTTATTTGTATTGGGTTGTTCGGAAAGTCATTTCGTTTTTTCCCGCCAGAGGACTTAATTACGTTTTTTCGAAACTAACTTCACACTTAAGCCCCATAACCATTATATGTCATGAGAGCTGATATTGCAAGGCTTGTGTGTGAAAAAGTTCTATTAATTCTACCCAGTAGTTTTTGGTTGGTGCCTTTTTAAATATGGAGAGCAAAAAGCAGCATTTTCGTCATATTTTACTTTTTAACTTCAGAAAAGGTAAAAATGCTGTCCAAGCGAGAAAAAAATTGACGGATGTGTATGGAGAAGGCGTGTTAACAGTGCGCCAGTGCCAGAACTGGTTTGCAAAATTTCGATCCGGCAATTTTGATGTCGAAGATGCACCACGGTCTGGAAGGCCGGTCGAAGCTGACAAAGATGCGATAAAGGCATTAGTTGATGCAAATCGGCGAATCACCACACGAGAGATCGGTGAGAGGTTAAATTTGTCGAATTCAACTGTTTATGGCCATTTGAATGGCCATTATACGAAAACTGTCTTTCATGTTCCCAAAAAAAAACGAAATGACTTTCCGAACAACCCAATAGTTCAGTTAACTACCAACATTTAACTATATAATTTAATTAAACAGTTTAAGAGCAATTGGAAAAAGATAACAGGATATTTTTCCTGTGCTAATAAACCCTTTGACGTATAATTCTCAATTTTTAAAAAGCCTTTAAGCTGAATAGAAATCTGCAAGCTCTAACACTATACTCATTCCCGACTGTTGCGTTCAAGTTTGTGACCTTAAGCAACGAGACCAGTTTGTCCACAAAACCTTCAAGTGCCTTTCTTGCAGCTATATATGTAAGTCTTTTCAATGTAAGACCGAGCATTGGTGATGCGGGCCCGTGTGTAGATTTTGGGATCCACAATGCAAACTATAACTCCAACGATAAAGAATTTAATTCAAGGTCTTGTTCACTTATTTTGATGACGGCTTCTGTAAATGAGTTAAGGAATATGTTTTAAGTGCTTTTATCTAAAATAAGTGACTCCTTAAAAGCTTGAGACGTCTACTGCAACGTTTTGTAAAGCAGAGTTCAAGAAGAAGAAACTTTATCAACGGACTAAGGCTGGCCAACTTTGGACGGACTGAAAATACACCAAGCCATATGATGGTGTCCCGATAGGAAAACGCAGAACCACATCTATTACGATAGAAAAGCTACAATGCATACTTTCGGTCTCTTAAATTTGTGTGCATCTCGACGCAGACGATGTATGCTTCTGCCCATTTTTCCAAAATCGCTACCTAACTTTCACTCTTGCTCTCTGAGAGTTATTTAATGTAAGAGAGCAGGGGCAGTAACATTTCTTACTAACTGCATACCACTGTAGAAGTTATAATCGAATTTCAACATTTAGAGTAATATTTTTTTAACGGAAAACGCTGTGTGACGGAAGATTAGTAAACAACGTTCTCCTCGGTATGAGTTATTGAAAGAGAAGCATATCTGCGGAGAAAAAAGAGACAAGCAGAAATTCATAAATGCCAAAAGTACCGAAAGCAGTTACCTGAACCCAAATTGTCTTGTCCTCCTTCTTTTATGGACCACCCTACTATACATGGCATTAACTATTTTGTATATATAACTTTACTTGCGAATACTTTTGCTATTATTAGTATATACTCGTACATACAAACATAACAGCAAATCCCTTTGCGAAAAATCACCAGAATTTTTATGGGAAAATATACATCAACAACAGAGGGAGCATGTGTTTCAAGCTTACGAAGAAATCCACCCTGTTTCCTTGTTTCACTTGTTCATCTACATCCTCTAATTTCTCTCATATATTAGTACTCAAGCAATCATTTCGCACTAGTCTAGCAGAAACGCTTTTCTGTGAATTTTTTCATTTTCACATTTTTTTTGTATGTAAGCCAATCTTTTCGCACATTAGCAGCAGTAAGTGGCTTTCGTAAAACTAGCACAGACAGAAGAAATTGTGGTCAAAATGCATTTAGCGTCAACATTTACAGTTTGCCTCGACTACGGGTGTAACCCATCAAGTGCAGCCGCGTCGTGATACGTGCCAAAGCGGCGACGGCTGTAACTAATGTCGCTGGTAAAAACTCTTGTTCAACAGCTGTAAGCGATTTCTTACATTTTCTAATATTTGCGAAAGTAGTGCAAGACAATTGCAAACAATTTTACTGCTAAGACTCATTTTTATTAGTCGCGGCAATAAAAAAAAATCTCATATAAACATAAAAAAATGGTAGTGGTAGAAAAGCAAGCTTCATAGGGATTGTTTTTATCCATATGCCTGCTTTAATAAGCCATTGTGATACTTAAATATGTATGAGGGTGTGCATATGTGGGGAAAGTGATGTCACTATGGATTTTTTTTTGTTAAGGTATCTTGAAAATCTTGTACTTAACTAAACTTTCGCAATTTGTTTAAAGAAGTTGAGCCTCTTTTATCTTCATTGAATATAAAAAATTGTGTTGCCCGTTATACTTTGCTGTATCAATAAGCTTATCTGTATTGCTTCAGCATAGGACCTGAACAGATGCGAGAGCAAACATTATTTAATGATAGTTTATATGCAAACTAAAGGCTTGACCAAACTCAGCCAACCTTTAGAGCAAGTGTATGCTCTTCGGAACGGTTACCATATCCACACGATAACTGCGAAGGCTAGAAGTATTTCCGAATATGTGCCGAACTTTTCAGACTTCAGAACCGACATTCCAACTTTGAAGCACCCAACCTGACAGTACGCCATGCTATATTAGAAATTCAAAAAGCCTTCAAAACTGCTTAAGTAGTGCGTTTTTGTGATGAAGTACAGATGCTATATGAATCTGAAGCGAGGATAACAACTTTCACAAAGAAACCAGTGCAGTAGGAATCGTGCATAATTTTGCACTAACTTATATTTTCCTTCAACTAAGTGAACAACTCCGTACAAGGCTTTACTGGCTCCTTGGCTTTCAAGTCTTTACTCTGTTATTACTCTCTTAAGCTGTATACATAAGTACTGAAATGCAAAAAGGCCTCTATTTTTGAATCTCAGAGAACAGTGAATGCCCCGTCTTCTAGTTTATGAGGACACCTCTCAAAGGGCATCTCATTCAATTCGTAACTCTTTCCTTTCAACATTTTTTTTCAACTCACTGTAAACCATCAATTTTCATATATCAATTGGAATTTTGTATGTCTAACATTTATATGAAGTAACTTTCCACTTTTTATACCTTTTTATGCATAATATTTCGACCGCTAAGCCTTCAATAAATACGAATAAGTTATATAGTATATTTTCCATATTGTCAACTACAGACTCCTGACTTTTGCTTACTGACAACATCATTGGCCGTGTTGCAACTTCATCGTCAGCATCATGTTCGTGTAATGCATTTGAAATGAACTGTCACATGCTGGACGATAAGATAATAGGACATACACTGCAAAAAAAGTCTTGTTTCCTATATAAATGTGGTATTTCCTTAACACTATCAGAGAGAGCGTGATCGATATAAGCAAAGAGTGTAATAAATATCTGAGGTGAAGATCACTCTCTCACCTCTCATTTTCCAATCATTAGAATGTTCCACCGATTTTTATGATGTATTGATATCGAATACCATAACAAAATCATCAATACTTAAATGAACTTAAAAAAAAGTACTTGTATACATAGTTCAAGATGTTTGGATGGACTTACCTCCTTAAACTTTACTGCATATTTATATTTTCACATTTTCAATGTTTTTGAGTATTATTTGGTGTTTTCAAAAATACTTGATCATAAGACTGAAAAACTGCATTGCTGACATATTTCAAAATATATATACATGTGTATGTCTATGTGTGGTACCACAGCTTTTAAAATACTATTTTCGAAATAAGGAGAAAAACCAATATGAGTATCAAACAGAAACTTTTCAGTTAATCTGTTAATTTAGCATTGTCTTGGAATTGAGTTATCGCCTGCTGACAAAGTTTAGCTTGGAAATATTGTAATAAACCGTTCTTTGCGTCTGGAGTGTGTTCAGAATATCTTTATTTATGACGAAATTTATAACCGGAACCAGCTATTGAAAAAAGTGGAGCTCAAAATATGATAAAATAATAAAAACTTTACAAGATCCTTTGAAAATTATTCGACAAATTTTAAAACTACACACGCGTTGCAACAGGGTTGACACATTTTGAAAAAGGGAAATTAAAAGCATTATCAAACGCAGACGATAAAAAAAGAACCATCCGGGAAAGTTCAGGAAGTTTTAAATTTATGCTTACTTTGGAATGGTATTGTCACATATGGGAAAAAGCTAATTTAAACGAAATAGTAAGAAATATTTGCCAAAAGTTGAGTGGGTAAGAGATCCCACCGGAAGTCTTCAATTTATTTGGAACATAATTTGTCTTCATATTTTCCAAAGGCTTATAATTTCTTTTCTTCAGTGCATATATAGTTTAAAAATCGGAAAAGTGCAATGCTGCATCTTTCAAGAGTATACGCAGCTGATGAGAAGTTATGTATGCATGTTTTTGTTGTTAGGGTTACCATTGCTGATCAACAACGGTGACAATGTTGGCAACGGTGTGGCAAATGAAAATGGATGGGCAACATCATTTCACTTTAATGCCGACGTGCCATCAATACAAACAGACATACTTGCCATTTTCACACACAAGAGAACACGTACACAATCCATGCACACGCTTAGTAAGCAACAAAATGCTGTGAGAGCTTGTCAGGTGACCCTTGGACATGCTTTGCTCACCTTTATGTGCGTGTGTCCGAGTATGTCAACACATATGTGTCGGTGCATTTGTAGTTGCGCAAAGATGACCAAGGTGTGTGAGCTCGTGCATGAAATGCAACTTCGAATGCACTTTTAAACTGAGCGATGAGCAAAGCTAGATTAAATCGGTATAATCTTGTGTAAGTCTACGAGAATTGCCTTCAAACGTTTATGATTGCATGCGTCGCATTTATGTTTGGCATACGGAACTAATTTTTATACTATCGCAACATGTTGCAACAGAGTATATTGGTTTTGTTCACCTAACGGTTATTTCTAACACCTAGAACTAATCCCGTTGTATATAGATATATATATATATATAAATGATCAGGATGAAAAGACGAGTTGAAATCCGAGTGACCGTCTGCCCGTCTGTCCGTGCAGGCGATAGCATGAATAAAAATTAAGATATTTTGATGAAATTTGGTACACGTGTTCTTTGTCACCGTAAGACAGTTAGTATTGCAGATAGGCGTAATTGGATATCTGCCACACCCACAAAACGCCATTAATCGAAAACCGATAAAGTGCTATAACTAGTAGGGCGGGGTATCTGTGGCCAAAAGCTTTTGTAAAAGTGGGTATGTCCCCGCCTCCAGTAGGTTTAACATATATATCTCAGAAACCGTTAAAGCGAAATATATATCAGACTTGCTACGAGTAAGTTGTACTAGCATCACCTCATACACTGAGAAAATGGGGTGAAATCGGATAATAACCACACCTACTTCTCATATAACACAATTTTAAGTTTCATTTAATCCTTTCACTTTAAAGTAGATAAATCGAGCAGCAATTAAGATATTGGAATAAAGCTTTTCACGAGTAGTACGTTCAAGATATGCCATCTCATGCGTAAAAATAGTCGAAAGCGGATTATAACTTTTCAGGCCACTAGATATCCAATATATGGACCTCAGTGTCTCTAACACACTTTTTATCGAAAATATCGGTAAATCTATAAAAGTTATAATGAAATTGAAATATTATTTTTCCGTGATAATAATGTGATCTAGTGTCAAAAATATGAAAAATCGGGTAAATAATCCTCTAGCCCCCATATACCTAATATAAGGATTTTCAAACCTTCTGTAAACTTTATGCCATATATTTCGGTCGATATGAAAGATATCTTAGCACAATTAAGTGAACGTGTAATATCGGATATACCATAGTTTACTGCAGAAAATTTGTGAAATCGGTCTACGAATTATCCCACCTCGCATATACTACATATATTGATTTTCGCTAATCTAGCAGACTTTATGCCGAATATGTCGGTCACTGTGTGAGTAACCTTCACAAAATTGCGTGGAAACATGTTCCCTAATATACTTGAATAATGGAAAGAGTTAATGTGATCAGTGCTCTATCATAAAATTGCCCGATATAAAAATTTCGACTGTCCAACTGACTTTAAATCGTTTATGTTGGTCAATATGTGTGATATTTTAGTGAAATTAAGTGGATATGTTTTCTTAAACATAATGTGGTTTCGCTCCAAATATGAAAGAGTTTGGTCTAGACCATGCTATAAGCCGCTTATTCCTAGTATAATGATTTCCTTTCTTCTGATTGACTTTTTCCTCATATATCTAATATATTTATTAAACCACTTTGGTTGAGTTGATATCGCATATATCAATTTTTAGTTAATTTGGTAGATTTTAATATAAATATCTCTGACATGAAGCAAAATATAGTAATGAAAGTACATGAGTCTTTGGCCTGTAATATAAGTCAATAAGATACCAAATATGATTGCAATCCTGTTGCAATTGACAATTTCTTCGGATAATGAATGTTGAATTCTTCCGCAACATTTTTGAATATAAAGTTATGCCAGCACCTGAAATCATTTCCCCACCTTTGATCTTTGCACATTGCGAGAGTACAAAATGTTCGGTTACACACGAACTTAGCCTTTCTTTACTTGTTTTGATTAAATTTAACCTAGACTAGCGCATTCTTAATGCAAGTTGAATTGATAAAATTATTTCCTGCATTTGTACGATCTTTCTTTAATACTGGCGTGAACTTTGATCGCATAAAATATTCAGCGTGAATTGCGAGAACAATGCGAGTGGTCCTTCACCATTCCTCTCTTAACCTGAGGTAAGGTTTAAAAACCCCTTTTGAATCGACTCAACATATTTTCAGTGATATTTTTGGTTTGAAGTACATTGTTGTAAGAAGAGAGGTTCCAAATGAAATTACCATCTTATTTGTCAGATCAAGATCCCTATGGATTATTCTTGTTCCCATAATTGAAATATCTGCTACGGAGAACATACCATTGTCGACCGAAGCTTTCAAAAGAAATTTATATGTATATATTTATATTTATATATATGATTATAGCAGAAAAACATTGTATGCTATAAGGATTATTAAGAAAGCTAGCAAAATATTTTTGAGGAATGTGTAAACGACAAATATTTATTTGACCTTCCATTATTGATATCTTTGTCTGAGTGTAAAGCAAGGACGTTGCCTTTTCCACCTTTAAATAATATTAAATTAATCAAAGTTTATATCTCAATTTTAATATTTCCTTTATTGGATTCTAAGCCGCAGGTGTCCAAAAAAATTCATAGTTGGAACTAAATAAATATATTGTCGATTGCAAACGTCGTCTTTAATAATTACGAAAAGGATGTCTTCGCAGTCGTGAATACTAAAGAGCCACACAGATTCTAAGAAAATTTCCACAAAACACAACACATGTACATATGCATGCAATAACTGCACATATAAACAGTTAGCCTGTCAAAGTCAGAGCGAAAATTCTAGCAATATTTACTTAAATGAAATCATCAATGAGATTTCTATGGAATACTTGTATGAGCATGCATTGATATAAATTTATGTAGTCATGACTTCTGTCGTGTCAAGAAAACTTTGAATATAATGAAATGTGAATAAATAAAGTTTTAATTAAAATTTTCCTGCAAATTTAATAAATGCTCAATAAATGTCAAGCGATAAGAAATTGATTGATTGTCAATTAAAAGTTTTGCCTCCATTGCTGTCAAATTATATAGAATGTATTGTATTGATATTGAAAAGCAACTTTGTTAAAATTTCGTTTAAATTTAATAGCCCTATTGCATAAAATATTTAAATACTAATTTAAATAAATTTCTCCATTTTTTGGGGAAACTTCAGGGAATTCAAAGAAAGTCTCGCTTAAGAGAATAGGATAATTATACACAACATAAGTTATTGTTTTGGTTCATACTTATGAAGAGACCTACTCCGTTCATTGTTGAACTCCGAATTTACGGTGTGGGCCTTAGTTAACATACATAATATCTATAAAATAACAGAAACACAGCAAGATCCCTCATCTGCTATTCCAATAATCATGAATCCCTCAGTTACTTGACAAGAATGGTGAGAGCTTGGATTTATTATTGGGCGAGATGAAATTGATCTGCGCCTTGCTGAGTCTACGCACGGTTGATGGATTTTAATTAAAATTTGGAAAGTTTTAAATTACCTAGGACTTGTTTTGTGGAGGCCAAAAATAGATGAAATAACAATGAAGTTCCCGGTTGCCTTACATTACTGCAGAGAAGCTATTAGTAAGAGAAGGTCAAAAATGGTCTTGTCAAAAGTGTTGCTTTGATTATATGAAGCAATAGTTAAGACAATAATTTTCTATGGAGTATTTGCACAGTACACGACGTTGGAAATTTTTAGACTCGCTAAGGACCTTGAGATTGTTAACGAACGTTTCTCATTACCATTCGTGATGCGCTACGGCAAACACAACCTATGACAATTAATGCTAGGAATTTCCTGGCTTCACAGATGGCTTGTTTTCAGCAGTTCAAGTATGAAAGCCATTGCGAGAATTAGCTATAAAACCCAACCTAACCTAAAACGAAATCATCACCAAGCCCTTAAATAACTGGGCTAACAGTAAGATCTACTGGGATTCCAGATGGGAAAGTCATATGTATGGAAGGAGATTATGTAAAAATTAGAATGTTTTCTCTAAAATAAGACCAAAATATATCGAAAAGATAAGTTTTTGATATGACTAGAAATAAGTAATGAGATGGACTACCGTTCCACCATTTATGTGGAATGAAATTAATTTAACAAGAGCATTAAACCCTTCTCGTAATGCCATAGATCACATATTAAAAATGAAAAGACATGATGGCGGATCACTCAATGTATTCTCAAATTATATTGGGTTGTTCGGAAAGTCATTTCGTTTTTTCCCGCCAGAGGACTTAATTACGTTTTTTAGAAACTAACTTTACACTTAAGCCCCATAACCATTATATGTCATGAGAGCTGATATTGCAAGGCTTGTGTGTGAAAAAGTTCTATTAATTCTACCTAGTAGTTTTTGGTTGGTGCCTTTTTAAATATGGAGAGCAATATGCAGCATTTTCGTCATATTTTACTTTTTAACTTCAGAAAAGGTAAAAATGCTGTCCAAGCGAGAAAAAAATTGACGGATGTGTATGGAGAAGGCGTGTTAACAGTACGCCAGTGCCAGAACTGGTTTGCAAAATTTCGATCCGGCAATTTTGATGTCGAAGATGCACCACGGTCTGGAAGGCCGGTCGAAGCTGACAAAGATGCGATAAAGGCATTAGTTGATGCAAATCGGCGAATCACCACACGAGAGATCGGTGAGAGGTTAAATTTGTCGAATTCAACTGTTTATGGCCATTTGAAAGGCATGGACTTAACCTCGAAGCTCGATGTGTGGGTGCCCCATGTCCTTACCGAGCGAAATTTGTGTCGTCGTGTTGACGCGTGTGATTCGCTCCTCAAACGTCTAGAAAATGATCCATTTTTGAAGCGGATTATTACTGGGGACGAAAAATGGGTTGTATACAACAATGTTAAACGCAAGAGGTCATGGAGCAGAAAAGATGAACCGGCTCAAAGCGTGTCAAAAGCCAACATTCACCAAAAAAAGGTGATGCTCTCCGTTTGGTGGGATGTCAAAGGAATCGTTTTTTTGAGCTTTTGCCGGACAATACAACGATTAATTCAGAAGTCTATTGTCATCAGCTGGACAAATTGAATGATTCACTTAAAGAGAAGAGGCCCGAATTAATCAACAGGAAGGGTGTAGTGTTCCACCAGGATAATGCGAGACCTCACACAAGTTTGGTCACTCGCCAAAAACTTTTACAGCTTGAATGGGACGTACTGCAACATCCACCATATTCTCCAGATCTGGCGCCTTCCGACTACTATTTGTTCCGGTCCCTGCAAAATTTTTTGGATGGCAAAACCTTTACCTCAAATGAAGATGTCAAAAACCACCTGGACGAGTTTTTTGCCAGCAAGGACCAAAACTTTTATGAGAGGGGAATTATGTTACTGCCAGAAAGATGGCAAAAGGTGTTGGACCAGAATGGCCAATATATAATTTAATAAAATATTTATTCATTATACGAAAACTGTCTTTCATGTTCCCCAAAAAAACGAAATGACTTTCCGAACAACCCAATAGTTAATGCGCTTTATTGAAGAGCAGCTGACATTTGTTGATTAAATGGCTGGTGGCAGACCAGAGATGACTTTGAAGTGAGAGCATATGCAGACATACATAAACATGCTAATACATAAGTATTTAGCATAGAATCTGTAGCTTTGCAATGTGAAAAGCTTTTATCTTTGCTCTCGCATTAGTGGCTGATTGTACGAGTAAGCAGTCAATGTTAGCATTTTGTTAAACGTATTTACCGATGTGCATCTGTTTGTTGGCTGACACTTGTGTGCCGTTTGCAGAGCAAGAAAATTCCCATTATTTTAACAGGCATTATTGTTTTCCATTTACGATTGTTTTTTTCTTTTTTTTTTGTTTTTTTTTATTTATTGTTTCTCATTTTTGTTCATTCCGCACAGCTGCTGCTGTTGACAATTATAATCGTTCTTAATGGCCGCACAAAATCGGCCATAAAAACACTTAAGACAACGGAGAATGAGAATCACCACCGACATTCAGCCAGGCGGTAAAGTTGTCGGTTGTGACTGAACATTCGAAGCGGTTGAGAGATATAAAGGCCAAAATAACATAACGGTCATTGGTGTGCTGGAAGATAAAAGGGGTATGGTTGAATATAATATTTATTTTTATTTTAATATAATTGATACGCATACATTGTAATAGAAAATTGTTGTCAAACATAGTTGTTTGACCTTTTTTTATCGCCAAACATATGTTAATAGTTCTGAGCACACTTACCGCGACTGATATTCTGATAAAATGAGAACATATCACTCTAATGCACTTGTCTATAGTAATCAGTACAATGTTAACGAGACCTGCTAGTGGTAAGACCTTATAAACCCATGTAATAAGGAAACACTAAATTCAGGAGGAACGAAGGAGGACGATTCATATATACACTTTTTCAAGGCATATTATCAATGTGGGACGACAGTAGACGATGATATGACATTTCTTCACCAACTTGGGGGATACTTACTCTTTACAACTTACCGATCCAAGCATATCCGCGAAATAACATTCCTTGGCAGACTGAAATCCATGTCGTTCTTGAAATTATATGCAATTTGCCCAAAAGCATTCATTATTTTGTGATTTTGAGTAGTGTTTGCAGCTGTTTAATTTTCGACGCGCATGAAGTAATTCTTATTAACTATCTCGAGAAGAGAAAAATCACCAATAGCGAGGATTACAGCGCATTGAAGGACGAAATCAGGAAAAAACGTGTTTAGGTGAACAATAAATGGAAAATACAATGATGACTTCTCCGGGAATCTGAATGTTTTATAAATTGGACAAAGTTCGATAACAAGCAAGATCAGCACAAGCATCACCAATGTAAAGGTATTTTTTAAAACTGCTAAAATGTGAAAACTCTCAGATAGATTGCTGGAAACGAAAAATTAGTTAGGAATAAGGAGCCTTGCGTACAGGTAGCTGTTATTCTTTCGATGACCTTATGGAAAAGTCTTTAAAATATAAGCATAATAGAGAAGCTTAGCGGCATATTTATACTATCGCCTCATGGCCTAGACCATGGTCTAAGCCGCTTATTCCTAATATAATGATTTCCTCTTCTCTGGTTTACTTTTTGCTCATGTATCTAATATATTTATTAAACCACTTTGGTTGATTTGATATCGCATATGTCACTTTTGAGTTAATTTGGTAGATTTTAATATGACACGAAGCAAAATATAACAACGAAAGTACATGGCCTGTAATATAAGTTAATAAGACACCGAATATGATTGCAATCCATTGACAATGTCTTCGAATAATGGATGTTGAATTCTTCCGCACCATTTTTTAATATAAAGTTGTCCCAGCACCTGAAAGCCTTTCCTCGCCTTTGATCCTTGCACATTGCTAGGGTATAAAGTGTTCGGATACACCTGAACTTAAAATTAAATTACTTAATTTTGTTACGAATATTTTGGATAATATGTGAAATCAACTCGACTACTGCAAAATATTTAAATTATTTAGACATCTATTAAACTGTTTGTTGTTCCTTCTTATTAATTTTTTTCCAAGAATATTAAACCTATTTCTTCAAATTTTCTTTTCCTTTTATAGGTTTTTAAATAATTGAACGCAATACGCATTTATGATATATTAACCCAAATCATTTTGTCTCATTAAACAAAATTAAAATGTTGAATTACCCAACACAATGTGTAATGAAATGAATTTCATCACGTTTGTTGGTAAGTACCCAGTGCAACAGCTGAGTTTTTTTTTTTGTAAGAAAAGCTAGATATTTGAGTGAAAAGTCAGTAGACTACCAATATGGCAGTAATGCTCATTGTCATGCCATGTACATATGTATGTGTGGGTGACCGTTCAATCGGGTAAATGAAGCAGAGGCAGACAATATTGCATGGGCAAATCTCAGCATAGCATAGGACAGCGCCGCAAAATATGCAAAACAAATAACAATAAACGGTAATGATCCAAAATTATAATGCCTGCCCGCTGTTCGGGAGCTTTTGTCTTACTTACATCACATCTACTTAATATATACAGTATATTTGTATGTTTATATGTAATTTCATTAAATTTAATATTTTCTCATTATTATTATTTTTTTTTTGCGCATTCTTTGCAATTCGCCGCTAATATAACCATAATATAATGGAAAGATACTTTCCATTTTCCATTTCAAATGCGAACAATTACACATACAACTGTATGCATGTTTGAGCTGTGTGTAGTTATTATGAATGCTTAAGGCTTAACTAAAAAATATAATACATAATTGAAAAGTGTAATTCCTGCTGTGTGTTGCAATCAAAATAAAACATCACATGTAATTACATAGAAGAAAATAAAAATAAAATACATTTGAATTAATAATAATGCATATATATATATATATATATGAATGTATATATATATATATATATGTATAAACATGTACTATATGTATCTACAGAGAAAAGTATCTAAGTATCTAAGTATCTACAGAGATGACAGTGAAACGCACAAAACGCAAAATCTGGCAACATCACTAATGGCCAATGAGCAGTAAAAATTGTGCGAACAACATAAAGCCAGCTATATGCATGCACCTTCTGACTAAGTCCTAGCGCCAAGTGAGAGGCCGTGGCTACAGCGACGCTAAGCATTATTTTTTGGCGCATATTGCTGTGAATGGTTTTTGTGTGCACACACAGACATATTTATGCATTTTATATGTGCACTCAACTGTAAATACGAGTACACGGGAGTTTTTTCTTTTTTTCAAATTTTTCCAAATTTTTATTTTCTGCCAGATTCTGATTGTGGGCTTTCTGCCAAAATTTTGTAAGCGGTCAGACTGTTCTGTACTCATTCGAAAGTCGTTTCATTAATTTCTATCCTTAGATATTTGCCGTGGTGCTTGTTGACGATTTCATTTACAAAGCTTTCTATTTAAAATGATAATTGTTATGCAGATTCCACTGAAACTGTATCTCCTCCTTCGAAAGTGCCTAACATAGAAGAAAATAAAAGCAAGTTTTTTTTTTAATGAATATGCTTTTAATGTTGTACTGTGCAATTTTAATATTTATTTCTAAGAGTATGTACTTAAGATATGTAAAATTATATTTCGGTAATTTTTTTATTAAGTTTAATGAATTAAAATTTTTCTTCGGTTTTAGTTATCTTTAATGTTTTAGGAGAGCGCAATAATCTCCAAAATCAATCGAGCAACATTTCATAAAGCATAGAACTTAATAGTAATTATGAAGATTATCGCTTGAGAAATAGAGTTATGTAAATGTTTAATGGAAATAAATGGAAATGTTTTTAAACATTTAAGTTTTTAAGTTTCTGTGTTAACCCTAATGAAATAACCGAC
This sequence comes from Bactrocera minax, assembly GCA_021498325.1. Lineage (NCBI taxonomy): Eukaryota > Metazoa > Arthropoda > Insecta > Diptera > Tephritidae > Bactrocera > Bactrocera minax. The sequence continues at coordinate 242,950 of JAKEEE010000121.1, read as the reverse complement.
TTATTATTCCGAGAGGGTCACATCGAGAGTTCTCCATCAACCCTAGCAAGTATACCGGTGAAGTATCTTCCACGGAGTAAGAAAACTACTAAAAGGTGCAGCCTCCTTCAGAATGGTGAGCATTAACTCCGATAATAATGCGACAATACTGGCCGTGAGCTCGCTGACTGTGATTTTATGTGCTTGATCTCATTATCGGTGCTCAAAGTCAATGCTCTTGTTGTCTATTATGTTTGATGACTGAATCTCGCTCAAGTTCGTGTGCCCTAATTCATCTTCCCTATAGTGGAATGAAAGAGGTTCACTGAAACAAGCGTTATAAAGATTTTAACCGGATATTGTCCTATAATTGTACATGAGGTGAGACTAAAAAATTTTGCCGCGCCGATTCTCAAAGTTGCTTGGAAGAAGCGCAACCTTAAACATAGCGACACTCTCTCCCCGATTGTGAAATGTGAAATGTGGAATCATAGATTTTAAGTTTTATGTTGTGGGAATTGTTACATAAATGAGAGCGCTGAGCTGTTGCCTAGCTTAACCATTGAAGATATTGACTAAATATATAATAAATAAATTTATTCGCCTATTTCGTGTACACTTTTTTTTATGAATTTGGTTTTATGCTTCCGTTTAGAATGGAATTTTCGTTTTATAGGAAGTTACATACCATTCTTTTCATAGACTATGGTCTCCCTGACAATTTAGTTGACAATTTCACGTTTTAAAGTTTTTTTTGTTTAACCTCAGCCACACCTTTTGTGGAGATTGACTTTTGGGGATTACTTCAACTTCTCTAAATACCTTAAGTTTATTTACATATCAGAAATAATTGATATTTTGATACACACTTTTGGGTGGTCTGATTTTACTTTAAATGGGGTTAACTTTTCACACTATCGCATATACATATACTTGCATAAAAACCTGCCAACTTTTGATGCGATTGAAAATAAAGTAGGACTTTTAAAATTAAGTGGAGTGAATTCGTTTCATAACTTCCCTTGCGACGCCCACAAATGCATTTTAAAACCGCGGTAACATTAAGTTTAACGGCTTTTTACGAGAGTGTTGGCTGCATACGATACGCACTTTATAGCCCCCCATCGTTTAACAAGTTTAAATAAATTTACGTATGATTAATTTTCACTTTATTACAGTGGGTTAAAGTAGATGCAATGAAACAAATTAACTCCACTAACATTAGGGTGGTAAATAAATTTCGAATTTGTAAACAAAACAATTAGGAAATAAAATTATTTAATATGTATTGGCTTGTAGTTTAGTAAAAATGAGGGAAATATTGAAAACTTAATATTTTTTTAACGATTTTTGTTTGTTTGAGAGCGAAATATTAAGAAAGAATGAGAATGGACGGATGTTGGACGTAGTGTACTTATATCATGCTCAACGAGTTCAATTAGTTGAAGCAACGAGGGCTTGAAATTACTCTTCGTGTAAATATCAAATTTTGCGGTTAATACAATCGTGCTCAGATTGCCATCTGACATTTAACAGCGTTATAGAAAAATCTTTCAGTTTTCTGTCATACCTATCATACCATAACGTTACTAATTATGCGTTTTCCTCTCCTTTTTGGCAAACTCCACCAGGGTTGCATAGAGCTTTTCATGCAAATTTATTGCCAATTAAATACTAGTTGAATATTTTGTAAATTATTTCATCGTTTGGTCAATTGAGAACAATTAAAGATTAGATCGCGGAAATTTCCAATTCAATTCCAATGTTAATTAAGTTCAATTACAGGAATGCTTGGCTATAATATTACCTAATTTGCTTTTAATAATGCATATTAAAGAGTATCCCTAATGTAAAAATGTAAAATTCCTGATTGAAAAGTATTTCGAATTTCGATTTCAAAGACTGTTGTTGGCGGATCCTCTTCCTCTGTAAACACATTTCACTATGAATACAAATCCCGGTAAACTTTTCAGCAGATTGCATACATACATGTACTTTATATATATTATATATATATATTTATAGTTGAATCCAAACACAGGGCAGCCACAAAATTCCAATATACATACATATGTATGCGCATACGAATAAAATAACACCAACAAAAACACTGCGGTGAAAGTAATCAGCACACATGAACCAACACGACAAAAATTTGCTATCGTTGCAATCGTCGAATGACATCCAAGCTACCTTTCCACAATTTGTTGTATTGTAATGCAATTCCAAATTAAAGCCATAGCTTACAGTTTCTGAAAACCATGGTTGCCATACACGAATATGATATGCAAAAATGAATACAATCGAAGAATTACAAGTTGATTCAATGAAATAAATTTTCTTCCTCTCTTCTCTCTTCTGGTGAATAAAAGTAATTCTTGACGGAGATAATTTTGTAGGCTTCAAATTTTCGTGGTCATACTCCAGATCTACAAACCTTAAGCCAACTCATCTTTGTCATTTGTAATTATTTGCATTTTTACGTTGTGCTTTCGAATTATGGTCTGAAATTATGCTGCAGACAATACATAAGGATCAGTATTGTCTGCAGCAAAGACGAATTTCTTAGAAAGAGAAACACATAAAGTCCTTGGGTTTCGTATAGCTCTTCAGAACTGCACAAATACGCCAAATTAATGCTTTTGTTAGATCTCGCAAATAGTTTGTGAAAAAATTTCCGACAAACTAACTGATTTTTAATTACGCTAATGACATGTAGTCATAACTCTCCCGTTATTCCACCAAATCGAAGTTTCCACAGTTGATTATATTAGAGAATTGTGACCGGACTGCCGAGTTAATTGCAAGGCTTGCGAGATTACTTTGCCAAGGAAAGACCACATGGCACTCAAAAAGATCTGAACCGTTTTGTATAGAACAAATCACATTGGATTTCGTTGTACTATGTTCTGCCTAAATATGAACAATAAGCTGCGAACAAGCACGAATAAGGCTAAATCACAATGAATATATGTATGTACCCTGGCCAGGTTCTCAAGTTCCAGATTTTTCAATCAAACTTCTGAATTACTTAGAACTTTCTTAGTAAAGTAGAAACGAGCTAAGACCTGATGGCAGCCGTCCTTTCAATTTCTATCAGTTACAGTTCACCTTTGCCTTTTCTGATTCTTTTGCCACCCCAGCTTTTTTGAAAATTCTTTATTCTTTTGTAACTGCGTGGTTTTTTAATACAATAGGTCAATTTATAATGCTATTAGCTTCTTAATGCTAAATAGATAAGATTAGTAAGATAAAAATTTCTGCCAATATGGTAACCATGCTTGGAACAGAACTGCCGACACGAAAGCATTCCGATGCAAAGGGATAGCCGTAATGCGTAGAGTAACTGTACTATAAAGCTATCCGATGATGTGCTTTAACGTCAATGCAAATAATTTGCAATCAACATTTCATGAGCGAAATAATTTCGTATGCGTGAGTATGTGGAAAAGAGCCACAGTTTGATTCCCGATAAACGGATAGAAAGGTATTGCACGAAAGTTGAGGTGAGTGCGGCGGTCGAATACAAAAACAAACAGACGGTCGTTGAATTTTTAAACACCTACTTTAGGTTTACATACACACATGAATACATGTATATGTATGTAGGGCAGCTTGTGTACATATGCAAATTAAAACCCACTTGCGCGTTGTTATCAGTGTTTTTGTTTGTGTGTGTGTGTGTGTGTGTGTGTGTGTGCGTGTGTGTGCACTTTTGGCAATGGCAACAAAACTGGTAATTAAAAATAGCAATGCTGTGGCTGTTTAAATGGACTTTACAACGGCGAAACAAGCGCAAGAGCCTCCGCTCGCCAAGCGTTTGCTGAGGTGAAGCAGAAGCACTATTTATTGAAGCAGCTCTGCGACAGTTGCGCAGTGTTGTCATACACGTTGTCCGCCAACTGCTTGCCGCATGTTGTATGACGTCTGTCGTCTACCCGCCGTCAGTCATCATTGTTGTTGTTGGCATAGTCGCAAGTGTGCGCATTCCACTTCAGGCTGTGAAATTGAATGCGTTCATAAAATTGATTGGCATGCGATTTTCGATAAATTTCTTGGAACCAATATCAATGGTGTTAATGTTGCAGCTTCGTTTTTACACAAGAGCCATTGTTGCGGTTGGCTTTTCGCACTCGTTTGCGTTGTTAATGCAAGTTAATACGCATGCATATACACACATGTATATGTATGTATATATGTGCATACTAGCGACTCACTTGTTATGGTTCAACATTTGCAGCTGTCGCTGCAATCGCTGTCACATCGCTGTCATATTCGCAACAGTTATATCAGTCATATATTGTTGTTGTTGAATGTCAATAGTGTAAACGCGTTGAACAGAATGGTACACCAATTAGTCTATAATTGAAAATAGAGTCAGTGGTCCTTTAATTGATATTGCTAAGCTTAAGCTTACCATAGAGTAGGGTAGTAGGTGAATTGGGGTGGATTTGAACGGTTTAGGCAACTCAACTCACACAGAATCCAGATAATACCCATCAAGTCACTTTTTGAGGAAATTTATGCAGGTATTTTTAAAGTTAGGTCTAACTATAAAATATATGAACGAAATTTTAGCAACGCCTTCTTATAGAAACGAAACTTGTCTAGCACCCTCGTCTTGGCCTCGTGAGCGAGATACTATTAGGGCCATTAAAGGCGACTTTTCGGGCGGCGGTTAGCAGCTCTGAAAGGACACTCATATCCAGATCTCTCTCAACTGAAAGGGTACTGAAAGGGCCGGTTGGACATCTATTTCGGGGATATCGTGGTCCGAACCATCGGCGAAGGGAGTCGGAGGAAGTCAGTGGGAATCGGCTCTTCCAGAAAAGAACCTCTAAAGTTGAACTGATGCTTAAAAACCAAAATTTTAGAGCTGTACAGTGACAAAGAGGCTGAAGACGTATATGATAAGCTTGCCAGCCCGCTGATATCCGGATGCCAAGCAACGGGATGACGGTAAATTGAAAGGACAGAGTTACATGATTGCACCACAGAAGACTTTCTCGAAAAGGTAATGAATGGAATTTTCCGATTGGAGCCTAGATTCAAGGTCTTAGAAATATGGGATGTATAACTAAGACTTCGGACTCGTGTCTACTTCCCAGCGAAATACTCCACCATTGGAAAGATTTTGAAGATTATAAGGTATTGTAATACCTTGTTATCCACGCACCATTGGAGGGCAAAGAGGGAGACTGTGAAGCGATCATGGAGATAGATTCAGTCCTATCGGAAGGAGACAATATTGAAGAAGGTCCCTCAATCGACGAATTGGTCTTCAGTTTTGAACTGCTTTTCGAAGAGGGCGGGTCGAACAAGAGGAGGGAGAGAACTCTCTCTGATGTTCTAGTGTTGGAGAACGCAAGGATAACATTGATTATCTTAGGTACATTGTAGTACTTAATTTACGGTAGCTGGTTCTGCGGTCAGTTCGGCGAGCATTATCTACCTTAATCTTTGCTCTGGAATTAAGGACGTAATGAAATTCCGTACTCCTTAATTTAAAGGGGTCTATCGATGTATTCGATGCCCTTCATTGATAATCGCAAAGACAGACAGATTATCTAAACAAATAATTACTTGATTGTTTGAGAGAGTTATAGACAAATATTTACCGACCGTTTGAGTTATCTGACTGGCATTCCAAGTGATAGGCACATTATTTATGCTCTCATATAAATACATATATATGTGTATGCAGTAATGAAAACACCTTTCTTGTTTCCGATTTCGCGAACAGTTTTATAAAAAAAAAAATGAAAAAATTATAGTGACAAGCCATTATATCGCGAGAGTATAGCATTGCTGCCGCATTGTCAATGTCGGATATAACAGATATGCGAAAACATCAATAACTACTTGACATTCTCGATAGTGACTGCAATATGTAGTAATAACAATAACAATGACAACCGCATTACAAACAATACATACACCAACATACAAACCCATAAAAACTGTTCATAAATTCCTAAAGTGATACCGCAATTTACACGTATATGCAGCGCCACTAAGTGCCAGGAAAATTGAAAACTGAACTCTGTATGTACGTTATGTTGCTATATTTGTTTCTTTTTTGTTATTGCTGTCCTTATGCGAACATTACACATCTACACATATAGTGTACAATTGAAGGACAACACTGCAGTGATTGTGTCAAGGGCATACAGACTTGTCACACACTTGCACAACGAACCACTGCAAAGTGTTATTATGCGCATTCTTTATTTCAATCAGAGTACCCGTCGGCCATAAGATGCAAAAATTGAAAACATAAAATTTTTGCACTTCCCATTCGCATTTCGTTTCTCGCGAAATATTCTTTTCGTGAGCTTTTGTTTTTTGTTCATGACGACGGCGAGTCCCTGTGACAACGTGGCGAACGTACTCGTATGAACGTATGAACGTATGAATTTCCGGTGAAAGTGCTACTTCGCCATTTTCACTGTATTGCATATGTGATTTCGCAGTTGTTTAAATGACAGGAACATTTTTATAACTTCATATATTTGTATGAGTACTGTCTCAAACGTCAAAAAAATCAAAAACCAGTTGAAAATTTTTTTTTGTGAATTATTTATTATGCATATGTAGGTGTAGGTGGATGATTTTCGACAAAAAGATGAAAGATTCCATTCGAAGCGAGAAATGCACTCGAAGTTTTGATATCATCTGTCCAGGGACGTTCTGCAGTAGAAAAAAATGGTATCCTTAATTTTCGATTTCACTATCAACCGCGGGGTATAGAAAGCTATTTCTTTGAAAATATATTTAAGTACACCTTAAAAAATGACTTTTCGGAACGAAAGGTTTTATAAACCTATCTGAAGATCTTTGCGAATAAGTATTTGTAAAAGTGAATAATTAATTGTTCATTAGGGATTATCATCTTATTAATATTGATCATTTGACGTATAACTAGTCTGTACATAATACCTAAGTATTTCTCCTGATCCGATACCTTATACACTTTCTTCGTCACTTAATTAATATTTGATTACTATCACTATTAATATTGATCATTTGACGTATAACTAGTCTGTACATAATACCTAAGTATTTCTCCTGATCCGATACTTTATACGCTTTCTTCGTCACTGTAAGGGTTTATCGTACCCGCTTAGCTCTTAGTCAAATAAATCGTTAGACTCTTACTCCAATGACCCCCCCCCCCCAAAAAAAAAAACTCTTATTACTACTTGCTCTTCAAGGTACCGCACAAAAGCAAATCTGTTGGCGTTCAATTTAAGATATGGAGTAGCCTAAAGACATTGCCCAACGGGCTGGTAATTCGATCACTGAGCCGATCAGTGCGTAAAACATCGATTCTAGTATAAGTTGTGTCAAAGATTATGTTGCAAAGATTTAAGCTTTAAGGTTTGTCATCAACTTCCAGCCATGAAAACAAGCTCATTATGCTTTTCTAGCCCTCGCTATTGACCAAATAATGCTTCTAGCATAGCTTTCAAATGTAAGTTACCCTGTCTGAGAGTGCATTGGAGTTTAAACTTTCTCGTTAGATTTTATCAAAACCTTACTGCTGGAGGTTTGATTCTTAATGTAGCGGCCGAGATGAGAATATGCTTCGTTAGAGGAATTTTTCATTATTCTGTATTTCACTATTGTCGAAATTCTCCATTAAGTCAGTTTTGTGTGCATATTTTTCGAAATAGATAAATAAGTTGAAATAACTATTTGTTGGGTATATACATATGTACATAAAGTTTCAAATATACATATGTTAACGCCGTTAGAATTTTTATTGGCATCATCCGGCAATAATTTTATATACATATAAACTTGGCAATAATTTAGCTTCTTATTATGCTAATTAGATTTGTAGCGCTTATGGCTCGAGGTCAAATTGGGATTTTTCATCCTTTTTTTTACTAAAAAGTCCTTCTGAATATTTTTTTTAAAGGTTTTGACATTTGCATATTACTGCAGGATATATATATATATATATAGGCAAGTATATGTGAATATATTTAAATTGATACAGTCTGTATCTGCTACATGACTAAGTGAATTGCTTTTGGATGTGACTTCAATATTTTATATTATTTTATTAATACCTTCAATATACAAAATCGTGATGTTACGGTTTGTTTTTTAAGTGGAAGATAAAGTCATTATAAGTACATGTATTGCTTTTACCGCATTTTAGGAGTTCAGTTGAGAATATTTACTGAGTGTTCTGATTTTTTCCCACCACCAATTAAGTGGAGGGAAACCAGAATATTTGTGAAATTTTTCATTGAATAATTTCTAATAGTTTTCAGTGGAGATTAATTAACTCCAAAGTAATGGATAATAAAGGAGCATCTCCGAACTTGGAATACTTTGATGACAGTAACCTAGAAAAAGTAAAACACAAAAATCTTACGGACCGAGTTCACACCTTTTATTCAACGTAGGATTTCAGGGTAGATAAAAGTCATTGTTTAACCTCTGTATTTGGATACCTCGAGACCTTTTCGTTATAAACCTCTTCTAGAAAATCGACGAAATGTCTTGCTTTGACAACTAGCATCCATCAAGATTTTTAGTCTCACCACATGTATGCTTATTGGGCGGTGTTCAGTTAGAACATTCAAAAACAATCCACAAGCAACCTTACTAAGAGAAAATAGTTTAGAGGACCTCCTACGTTTTTTTCTGGGCCAGAAGGATCTCGCAGCTGTACAAGTTGTGACTGTTGACTAGCATTTGCCTATTTCACAGGAGGCCCATAGGTCCAACGTTAGAGCGCAAGAGGACAACGGAGTACCGACTCGTTCCCAATCTGATGAAATTTGAGTAAGGTTGCTTTGCCTAGCAATCTTATCGGCTTTGAAGCGATTCCGCTGTAACCAGGCCCCTAAACCAGTTGGAAAACAAAGTAGCTTGATAGTATTGAAAAAGAGGTCAGACACTCCTTGACTAGTCCTGAACGTACTGTCAGCGAGCTTAAGGCCAGTATTGTCGCTGTACTAATGGAGTGAATGCACGCCTCTCTGAAGGAAGCTACACTTAGGAGCAGTAGATCCTTACTACATAGGGCCATATCTGCTTAAAAGGCATTGGGATAGTAGCCTGAAGCTAAATGGTACTTAAAGTAGAGAGTCCGACAGTCCGGGAGTCTTCTCCCTTCTCCTCTTCCCTCTAAGCTTCGATCCATCCGCCGAAGGCTAAATGCACTTCTTCTTTAGCGGCTTCGCCCCGTCCACATATCCTTCACAGATATCTGCGCTGAGAAGAAATCACCAGGAAAGGTTCCGCAAAGAAGTAGTTCAGGTTATCAGGGATTCAGTCGAAGTAGCGGAGGATTTTAGAATATCCTTGCTTGGGACCGCTCATATACCCAGCTTCGCTGAATCTAATCGCAACCTGCGCCACCACAGATGCCAAAGAGGGCCGCTCTTTGAAGGCGTTCTAGACAATGACTGCATAAAATAATATGGGCTTAACTACGGTTTCAAGAGCCGGAACACCGGTTTTTATTGGACGCCCGACCTTTTCTTAATTGATCCTCTACAGCATGTAAGACAACTGATGACGTTCTGACTCTCTCCTCCAATATTTTTTCCACGAAAGCTTCCTGTCTAGTCTAAGCGCCAAGTACTTCACCCTGTTCACGGGTTGAAGATAGCATAGCACCAATAGGCCATAGCAAAAGGGGAAAAACATTTGGAATTTTGTACCTCCTACTTTGTTCGTTTCCTTTTCGTTTGCAAAATTAATTTTACAGATCAACAAATGCAGCAATTTCTTCATAAATCCTTACATTATTATTTTCATTTATTTCCTACGGCATCCACATGTGTATAGTTGCACGTAATACCACAAAAGAATATGAATTGAATATTTCACCACAATGGACAGTCAATTGAACGCATAGAAAAAATCTCAACACAATGCAATATGCAACAAATGAATTCATCGAGGACTATCTGTCGATGTAAGCTTCTATATGGACATGCTATACATATCTACATATATATATGCTTAAGTAAATTCACATCGGCATTGGCCACCATCGGTAGGGCTTCTACACCTACAGCAGAGTCCACGCGCGGCATACTAACGAGGCACATACGCTTGCAACACCAAATTCATATATCCATAATAGGCCAGGTAAGGCTTTGGTTCACATTGAAGGGACTTGGTTGTTGATGGCGTGAATGGCGCTGCTGGTGATGCAGGCCTTGCGGCATATGCTGAGCTTAAAAATAAATACCACTAGGCTAAATTTAGACACATAATAGAAGAATAATAGTTTATCTATTGCAATGCAGCATATGCCAACAAATACACACACAGCCACAGCAGGTTATGGGTAAACAAAGCACGCAGACTAAATACGGCAGTTGCAGAGAGGACCTTATGCCAACTTACATTGGCATCTGGGAATTTGCAGTGGACAAAAAACATACTGAAAAAGTGAATTGTAAAAGTTCACGCTCTTGAATGTACTGTAGTGTTCCGCTGCCATATACGAGGGCGCTCCAGTAAATATTTTGCTTACAAAAATAAAAGAAAAAAACGGAAAATTTTAGAAAAATGTGATCTATTTACCAACTAAGTCTCCTTTAGTCTAACTTAAGTCTAACTAAGTCTAGTGTCCTTTTAGCTCGATACACTTCAATCACCGATGCTCCAACTTCTTTAACTCGCCTGGAAAATACGTTTTATGTAGGTCCTTTCTTGTTAACTCCATAAAACGGTGGACTTTTCCGGCCGAGGGGACAGTTTTCGCCTCCTTCGGAGCAGATCCGTCGGATGAAGTCGATTATTTCGACTATTCCTTCGTCTCTGGTGTGTAGCAATGAATCCATGCTTCGTCGACAGTCACAAAACTCGCTCGGATTGCGTTTATATAGTGGCAAACACTGCTGTGAAGTGGTCTACCGGCTACTTTTTTTTACTTTTTTCTAAAATTCGCGGCTACGCCCGCTTTCACACGCGGTTAAAGCAAAATAACGTGTCGATTCGACTGAATTTTTGTCAATAATTGTTTAAGAGAGTGTAACATACGATGGTCAAATTTTCTAGTGTCAGTGGCACCGCCTGGCGATTAGGATAAATAATTATTGGACCACCCTAGTATACGAGTGTATGTGTGTGTACGTACGGGCGGTATTAAGTTCAAGCAATTCCAACGAATAGTTGGTATAAATGCAATTCGCCGTAAAACAGCATATAAAAGGGACTTAAAAGGCAGTTTGAAAGGATTTTTGCGGCTTCGTTTAGTCCAACGCAAATGCTTGCATCAAAGGATAACCATGTACTGTAAGGTATGTCTGGCTGCTTGTATAAGTACGGCCAGGTGCTGGCTCGTTTTAGTGCAGCTCTATTATTAATATGCAGGTGTGGGTGTGCTTACTTGCGTTTGTAATACTTTGAGATGTGCTGTACTCTTCGGGGCAAGTCAGATAGAATAGTGCTAAACTCACAGAAGTCCCGGTGCTTAGTGGCGGTATAATGCCAATGGGGTGTTAAACACTTTAGTACGGTTCGCCGAACAGCATGAATACGACAAGCACAATGATCACGAGGGGACGAACAAATCGAAAACAATAAAACGAAATGACAAAAGAGGCATTAAATATGTTATACATATAATGAAACGAAAGCAAACGACTGTTCGTGTGACAGTGTTGCATAATGAGTCTAGTTGACCGAAAGTCTTACAGTTGTGTAAGAGGTTATGCGACAATAGTTAGTACGTAAATTACATACTTACATATTATATTATTGCATAAACAATTATAATATACAAACATGAGCCCGGTCTGCAGGTTGTGAAATCCACGCCATATTCTGGTAACAAGTAAAAAAAAAATGCTTTCCAAGCGTAGAAAATTACATTTTTACGAGTTGGATTGATTTTAAGCCACTTTTCTATTAGCAGCTATAGTTATGTGGCCAATAACGCATTTGACGTGTTGAATTTGATATTCGTTTATTTCGAAATAGCCGCTCTTGGCGGGTTTATCTGCAGAGAATACTAACTTTACGGTCACCCGCAAAATGCTATCGGAAAGAGTGAAATTGAAAGATTTATGTGATTGACCTACAAAACGCTTCGACAAATATCGACAAATTGGCTATTCAGTTTTGAATAATTTTGATTGAGTACAGAATAGTGTTTGGAACGTGAGCCTGGGGCCGAAAACTCCTTGTTAGCTGTACATTGTTGTGAAGAAGTAATTGGTAAGCTTTGGGGCCTTTTTCCGACGGTTGTCCATTATACTTATGAGACCACTAATATGCATTACATGATGGCTCTGGAGGATGCGAAGCATTGACTAAATACTCATCGGTGTGACATTTCGGAACATTCTCACTTATATAACCTAAGTGATTACTGAAGCTAGATGGGCAGTCTGGTTTAAACAAGACAGCGCTGAATTGTTCCACTGATATACGCTTTCTATTATAAAGTGAGACACATATCAGATTAAGGAAGTTTATATTTATATTTATTCATGGAGTATCTTTGACTAGATACACTCGAACGAAAAGAACGACGAACTATTTTTCTACTAAAACCACCTTCAATAGTTTTGGAATGAAGCTGGGAGTTAACTTAATTTAACTTTAACGATGGTTAAATTTTTTTCATTACACCGATTCTAATATCCGGGAAATAAAAATGTTCGAGAAACAAGAGCCGATGAAGTGGCTTTTTGGGATGTTTCAGAAAAGGTTTCCGGAAAATATTTACTCTTCTTTATGATTAATCGAAGGTGAATATGATAAAGGGTGGGGAGATATGAAAGACTTTACGAAATTTGTGATGACACCGACTTAGTTTATTGGTTTAAGATCCCTGCTTGTTAAGATGTGTGGTTTCAAGAATTGATCAGCCCTGAAGATATTCAATGCGCGTGCAATGTAGACCTCGTTAACAGATCAGTGGCAGATATGTGTAGGTGTAATCATTGGATATCGACTAATTTAAAATGCTAGCAAAAAGTAAGAAAAGTTAGAATAAAAAACAGAATGATATTAAATTTATAAAGCACTCTTCAAATTAATGAAAATAGGGTGAACATATATATGTACGTATGTAAGTTCGTTCTTTTATCGAAAGTTCAACTTTCTCAATAATTTTCTTAGATTTCAGTTGGCTCTAAGTTTTCAACATGCGCCTTGTCAAATATTCATTGTTGACAGCTAAGTTCTTTAGCAACCATTTTTAGTGACCCATTAAAAAATCATGCCAACTAGCTACCTTTAATCATTTACTTGCATACAAACACAAACACACGTACATCAGAAAACTTAATCCACGCTGTCAGGCTAAGGACGGCTAAAAGCTTTCCATTGAATACCGAGGTGAGTTTACTCCTTGCTGCAACTTCATTTAACCAACAAATAACTTTCAATGCAACGCAACTTTTATTATAATCATTTCACCTTTTCTTCTTTTTTCTTGCACATTTTCCGTACTTTTACCATTTCTGGGTTCTATATGTGTGTGTATGTGTGTGTGAGAAAGAGAGAGAGCGAGAGAGAACACATACACGCCGTCTACGTTGCATCCATGACCTCCATTAAGTTGTCTTTACCTGTCCTACGTACGCGCTCAACACCTCAACACCTCAAACACCTCAACACCCTAGAAATTCAGCGCTTTAGCCTTATACTTCCTTAATATTTAGGTTTCAGTTCCTGTCGTCGTCGTCATCAGCGTTCGCCTCTCCCAGTTTCCTTGCTCCTGGTGTGTAGTTTGCTATTGGATTATTAACTTATTACGTTGAGCCCTCCCTGATGCTGCGAAGGCCGCGACAAAACTTTAATAAACCAGAAAATATATCCAACGACAGTTGGTCGGTGCGCGGCAAGTATTGCGACCTTAAGTAATCGGGCCATGGCGTTGGTGGTAGGCAAAGCTTTATATGAAATCTTATTCACACCTAAGTTTCAATCCACTCAACTTACCTGCCAACCTGAGTTCTGCCAACTTATGGGTGTGTGGATAAGCTGCGCTGGACGCAGTTGTATAGGTAGGTGTCTGACTGTTTTAGTAGCTGCCACAACTTTATCCCAACCTGATTGCAAATGCACTCTTTTATCTGTCTCAGCAGCCATACTAAGACTGCGCGTAAAAAAGTTGTGCAACAACAATTGCTTTGCTAATAATAACAGCAGTAACAAAGGCGCTATTATTGTATGTCGATGTTTTTACATTATTATGGCAATTTTTTAAGACGTATCAGTGAAGCCACTAAAAAAGCCGTTGCTTCTGTGGGCGCTATTTATGAACTACCACTGCGTTTCGCCTGAAGTTATGTAGTAAAAAATTTATGTGTGTTGGTTGTGCATATTAAACTCGCGTTATAATGGTGTTGAGTTCAGAGAAGAATCTTGCTCTGACCTGGGATAAGCAATCGAGTAGCGGTGGGTTTTTGTTAGAAGGGATGTACAATAGCAAATACTATAACAAAATAAAAAAAATCGATAAAGAAATTTTCTAGAGGCAGGCCTTGATTTGATATACAATAAATCAGGGTCTGTTCTGCTCTCTTTTCGTTTTCCAAAGGTGTAGATAAAATGTAAATCGAGTTGTTAATACCTTGTATCAGCTACCTTTATCATCATTCTCTTTATACACACTTATTTAACTGCTTACCGTTAATGTACTCTATTTGAAGTTTTATAGCTTACCAATACATATCATATTTGTATATATGTGACACAGTTTACAGAGATGAAATAGTTTTCCTCGGAATTCGTAGTTTCAAGCGGAACAACATTAAAGTACTACCTTGGGCCCTTGTGACAGCTACTAGCACACTAGGTGCCAAAGTGCTGTTATATTTTTGGTGTATATTTGCTATAATACCGGTATCGGATGTATGATAATGCATATACCTTTTATAACGTTTTTTTATATTTTCACTCATGTTTATTTGGTGTGAATGATATGTTGGAATGTAAAAGCTGTACGCACTTTTTCACTTCGTATTGTGGTCCTGCAGTACAAATTTATAGAATTCATAACGTAGTGTGTGCTTGAACTAATAGATATATAGTTCTCTATTTCAAAGCTATCAATATGACAAGATACATTTATTTCTAAAATCTACGTCAGAAACGTGAAATTCAGTAGGGTATCACATAGATATGTTCAAGAATTAATTAAGTGGCACAAACAACTGTTAGAAGAACTTTGATTGCTTGCAAACTTTAACCGAATTGGATGCATAGCATTTTCTTGTTGCTCAGTTACCACAGTTTGGGAAAATTGTGTACCTGCGTAGCAATTTAGTCCACAACCACGTCTACTTTCTATAGAATGCCATTATCTTCTATAGAATCTTAATTATCATTGTCATTATCTATCTATAGAATCCCACCTAATTACTTTACTTAGAAAATGCCAACGCATAATATTAATGAATATATTTGAAAGAAAATTTAGTTCGGAAAGTGCTTCTGATATCAGGCATCTCAAGAACGAAAATATTCGATATCGGTTAATAACTTTCTTTAAGCCCCCGATTACAGACTATGAGGGTCTCTCTTCTTCCGTATATATCGTTCAACATATACGAGGAGTGTTCAGAAAATAACGAGAATATTCTTCGACTGTGTACTTCGACGTTAATGGCATACTACATCATGAATTCTTGCCTCCAGGTCAAACGGTCAATAAGGAGTACTACCTACAAGTTCAACGCCGTTTGCGTAAAGCTATCCGAAAAAAATACGCCTGGATTTGTGGAAAAACAATTCTTGGATTTCGCTCACTTTTGCTCAATTCTTGTCACGCTTCCTTGCTTGTTCGTGAATTCTTTGCCAAAAATAGTACCGTAACGATGCCCCAGCCTCCATATTCGCCAGACATGGCTCCGTGTGGCTTTTTCCTATTTCCAAAGATAAAGTGAACCGTAAAGGGCCGTCGTTTTACAAGTATAGATGACATTGAAAGCGCATTGTCAAAAGTGCTAAAGGCTTTCCCAAAAATCGAGTTTGCGAAGTGTTTCGACGATTTGAAGAAGCGCTGGCATAAGTGGAGACTATTAAAGTGAAGGCGCGAACATTAATATAGACGAATGAGTAAATATCTTTTCCAAAAAACTAAAATTCCCATTATTTTTTATACACACGTAAGAGATCTTAAAGGAATTGAATTGAAACTTTTTAGTGAGCATAATTTAGCTCAATGCAAAAAAAAAGAAAAAAATTAACCGGTTCATATCTTCTCCTAGCTAGCCATATAACTAATGTAATAAGTTTCGTCCTTCTGTTTGACTGTATATCATATATGCCGATAAGAGAAAGAGGCATCTCAATTACGTCCGAACTTGGTTCTGTTTTATTTCTTTTTTAATTCGTTTAACTATACTGACTTTGTAAGAGAGTTGTGTTAGTTTTTCTTGTCGAGAGCACTTTACTTTTGAATAGTGTAAGTTGGATTCTAAGGCTGCCGTTTTTGTTGTTACGTTTACAAGTCACAAAATTCCTGCAAAATAACTTAATATTAGTCGGAACTTTCTTAGAAATTGGAACATATAAGATACACACAAGAACTTGGGTAACACTAAGTGCTACAATAGTAACGATTGCATTAATTTCGAAGCCTTTTAATTATATTTTGTGCAATTTTTTATTGCCTACAGCATGATATATAGCAATTTGGGTATACATTAGCAAAGTGTAATGAAATTTTTGGGCTTTTCAGCGCTGAACGGTGCACTTAAGCTATGAATTCATCAGACATCAGTGTCATCAATCTTAATTTATCCTCTCCCGTAGCCTCCTCATTTGACTCAAAAAAAAAAGGCTATAATCATCTGCGTCTTGGGTAAAATTAATGCAACGCTTACTCGTTGAAAAAGGCATACAAAAAGAATACCAATATTTAAGTGGCGGTAACAGTAACATCATGCGGCCAGTATCTTTGCATATCCCGCCTTCATTCTATCTCCCCAGCGCCAGCACCGCCACGAGAATGGTTTGTATCGCGCTGTGCCGACTTTAGTCGAGCTGTGTCAAGTACGTCTTAGCGCTCACAAAAGTATGCAATGAGTAAATTTTTAATGAATTCATTTGCAAAATTGCTTAATTAGCAGCTTATGACTTATGACGATTACGCGCACAGCAACTGACAGCTTCACGACGATGTAGTAGCGGAGGAAGAGTGACTGCTGCTGTTGTTGCTACTGCTGCAGCTGTTTGCTTGACGAAGGGCTGACATTTGTGGGTCGCAATCAGAGTCTTCGCTAATGTCTATTCTTTTTTTGTATTTGTTTTTCGTCGTTATAATTTCATTCGCGTGTTCTTAGCAAGTTTCCTTGCTCACATTTATTCACTGTTTCCCAACAGTTTTGGTAGCTGGTGGTGTCTCTCATTAAAACTTACTTCGCTGCCGTCCTCCTGCTGCAACTCGCCAGGCAGCTCACCGGCCTTTATCCATACAAGCCAGTGTCTATTCTTTCTACAGTTCCCTAAGCGTTTCTGTAATAGATCTATAATTTAATCTGGTTCACTCTGTAGTTCTGCGAAAAAAGTTTTAATATTTCTTATTCGTTTTTTAAATGCTCCTCACATCTTTGTTTTTGTTGGCGCTGTATAGCTTTGTTTATTTCTCACAGTTAGTATTATTCTGTGTTCGCAAACTTTGCTCTTCAGCGCTTGCTAGCTGCTCATCCCTGGGGATTGTACTTTATTTTGTTAATATGTAATATGGTTCCTTTTTTTATTTTTACTCATTTGCCCCCCGAGATTACAACATAATCTATAGGGAGAATAATTACTGGCCAAATAGCTTTATGCCACTTGGAGCTCATTGCATTAAGTTTTTAATTTATACGAGCAGAGCAAAGAGTTGTGTACGATAACATGTATGCGAGAGTTAATGATGCATTACCATGGTAGCTCGAGTAGGTGGCATTGTGCCATTACGATGGTATTGTTGGTTGAGAACTTGCTTGGAATTGGACTGAGATATTATTATTCGCTTGCAAGTGGTTCTATAGATTACTAGAAAAATTAATACTAGTAATGATATAATGGTATAACGTGAAAGAGGGAGAGAAAATGCTCGAAATTATAAAAATTCGCCTTTCGTGACCTCATTAATATTAGTTTGAAGAAAGTGAGCCAACCAACATAATTAGCCTGTTCAGGTATAACTTTTTTAAGGTAGTACAACATAATAAAATGAAAATAGATAAAACGCAATATATTCTGCGATCAATTAAATAGACAGTACTCCCTCGCCTAAACTTTTGAGGCTCTGTGGACATTAGATTATTATACAAAATTCATTTAATTTCGAAATCGCTTTATAGCCAACAAGTGCTACTTCGTATTCAGTAACCATTTCACAAGCTAAACTCACTCTAGAAGGACGTATATAGCACACTCAACACTTTCATTCCAAAAACGAGACGCTAAATAATATACGGCGAATCCACTCTGATGGAGTTCAAATGAAAGGCGCTCCGGAAGGTTTATTAATTAATATGCATTTACAAATATAGCTAGTATGGAACTATGGTATATAGTATGGAATTGATTCTATCTAAATTTATATTATTTAAAATTTGCACCGTCTTAAATTGGAGTGGGTGTACTGAGTTAGATATAAGAATTCGTCGACCAAAATGATGTAAGTTCTTCGGTCTGAAAATATTCTGATTATCGCCCGGATCCAGTATTATCCGGCAGAAGCAAGCACTCGTAAATGGTGTGATATATTCCGCAGAGGTCATATGGACCATGTGGAAGCACATGTGGGTGTTACGGACGAAATGATTTTCAATGACAGTAATGACTGAGATTGTTGATACTCTAAATTTATTAATTTTTTAATTTTATAAAGACATGTATTGGATATAATGTTAATTTAAATATGGTTTTCGTTCAGGAAAATAGAAATTAGGGATTTAGTTTATAGTCGATCGACTAACCGTGACAAGAATAAATCAAAGCGTGATCCTTATTCTCCGGATCTGACCAACATCTATATTTTCCTGTCCTCAGACCGCAAGAAAGGAGACACCGGCTCTGAGGCCTATTTTAAAAGCAAAAGACAAATCAAACTACAAAGATGATACCAAAAAGTTGATCGGTATGATCGACTTGTCGCCCTCGATGAGAACTATGTTGTTTAATGAAATTGAATTTTGCAAAAAAATGTGCCGTGAAACCAAGATTAATTCAATTAATTGAAGTACTTCTTCGATGTTCTTAAGCTTTTGCGGAAATATGCTTCAGTGGCAATATGCAGCTCAACCGTCTTATGTGCTTAAATACCTTTTACAAAATTGAAAATTTCACCAACCTTGAAGTCGTTATTAAAAATTCATGATACCGACTGAGAAAACCTGAAAATGTTGAAGCGACAACTAATTACTTATTAAATGAAATATTAATTACACAAAGGTAGCTTTACAACAGCGTTGTGCATAAGTATTTGTATAAGCAAGCGGAAGTGAATGAAAAAATGCTGAAAATTTGCTTGGATGTGAGTAATTTCTATACAGAATATTTTTGTTGAAGCAGAGTAAAAGATTGCTAGAGTGAGTGAGTGGGTGACTAAAGGCTGTTGCAGAAAGGACAGTTTTGAAAAGTCTGCGTGCATGTATGTGCGTGGTGTGTCTGAATAAAGAAGATTTGCACTGCGTAAATGCTTATAAAACGAAGGGTAGTATGGTGGATGCCACATTTTACCAAGAAGTAGCCAATCTAATTTAATCAACCATGCGGCCGCAGGTAAAAAGTATCATTTGCTTTGTACCTTAAGAGTAAAAAAGGATTGCACATTTTTCCGCGCTGGAAAAAATATAAAAATATAATTGAAATAATAAAAATGAATGAGAAAATAATAAAAAAAAAATAAAGCAGAACCCAAAAAATGGAGAATTAATAATTCAACACACAGGCCTTAAGTTGATGCTATCTTTTAGGAGCTTTGCAAATACTATACTTAACTTCCGTTTCTTTACTCATTATTATTTTATTATCATATTTGTTAAGTCTTGATTAGTAATACATCTAGCGAATGCGTTTATTTGTGACAAATTATATACAACTTTCCCAAATTCGATGTATAGATATGTATCTTTACTTTACGCACATGTTGTTTGCAAAATTTTCTGGGTCACTTTGTCTCTTCAACTGTTTGATTTTGTTGTTTCCCTTTTACCTTTATTTATTACCTTACCACTTAGCTTTATTTTTTTATTTTTTATTTATTTTTTCATTCATGCTAAAATTTTTAGCAAGTCGAATAACTATTCATTCATTCATTCATTCAAATTCATATAACTTTACTGCTGCAGAGTACTCTGCTCGTTGCAGAGATTTGCTGTAATAAAACATGGGACATGGGACATGATCTAGAAAAATAATTGCAAAGTCATCCGCCTATAAGTTGGTTTGGTTGAGCAAATGGTACCGAAGCAAATTTAGAATCGGAATTGCGCTGTTATCACAGTTAGAGCAGTTTGATGCTGTCTCAACAAAAACAATGAAACAATCGTCTCCTTGACAAATTAGTTACTTAATGCTACGCATAGAAAGGCGGCAACTATCCAACAATGATTGCGAGTTGCAAAATTTAGAAGGGGTTAATAAAAATTTTTCGATTTCATATTGATAAAGTCTTTTCTTGATTTACATTACATATTTTTAATATGGAAAAAAGCTGTAATCCTTCGTGAGGTTTCATTTCACAGGTTTATATCCACTACATATCAAAGTCGAATTTCGTGTTAATGTCTGAAAGCTCGTCATTCCTTCTCTAATGGTAAAATTTGCCAAATTTGAGGAGGATTACCAATCGAGGTTACAGCAAAGAGCATAAAAAAGAATTCGATATCCTTTTCGCTTGCTTAGCTAATACATTACAATTTAAATAACAATAAAATTGTCGGGTAAAAAATGCTCGATGCTCATAACGCAGCATAAACTGCGCCGTAAGAATAATGTTATAGAAATTTTCCGAAATCCTTGAATTAAACTATAAAATCGGTTTCATCTTGCATCTGTTTGTACAAATGAGGTCAAGAAAATATAATATAGATTTAGTTAAAGCTGTGCCAGCACTTCAACATACGCCCTGATACAGTGTTAAAGTCAGCAAGAATTATACTATAGGTAATGTAAGTAGTAAGTGGTTGGAAAGGGTAAGCGGAAGTTTACGGCGAAAGCTTTAGAGGTGCGATTAAAGACATTTTGAGCAGGGCGACACACGGATTCAAGTCCTTGCGAAGAATTGCCGGTACAAGAAAAAACAAAAGCAGCGTAAAAAATCGAAAAATGCCGAAAAAGAGAAATCAATCGCCTTAAAAAAGACATGCCTGTTTGCTTTCTTTGTAATCATATCAGGCATTATTACTATCAATAAATACCAAAGTTATATGATACGATATTTTATCAATATATGTAGTATACTATATCAGCCATGCATACCTGTTTTTCTACACGTAAACTCTCCAGTTGCATTTCAATTAAATCACACAGTAGCATTTTATCATGAACACTTAACATCACTCAAACATACATACATATATGCCTTCAAGCAAAACTGCTGCTTTATGCAAGCAAATATCACACATAGATGCGCGCACACACCCACATATATAGGTATGTACATATGTATGTAACCATAGCCATATGGCCACTGTTGCCGAAATCACATATATTATATGCCACTCAAAGGTTGACACTTTTGCTGCCACAAAATTGGTATCTGCAATGCCGTATACTCGTATTTGTATAGCACACACACATACAAGCCAATACATATATATATACACATCCATACGTTTATACATATGTAAGTGCATATACAAGGAGGCGAGGCAATAAGAGAAATGTATGTGGGTGAGCATTTTAGTGTTGCAGCAGTACAGCTGCATGTGTCGCAATAACAACAATAACTACATAATGAGAGTAGCAGCAGCATGTGTGGGTGTGTGCCCATGCGTTGTTGTACATTGTAGTGTGGAGGGCAATCATTTTGCAGGTGTTTCGTGCATCATATTATGCTGTAGCGTACATAAGTCGATCTATATATATATATATAGATAGATAGATAGATATATATATATAGATATATATATGCACTAATGGCGACATATGCATATTTTCTGAGATATCAACTTGGCAATTGTGTGTGTTCATTGATATATGTGTGGTTGTAGTTGTGGTAAAACTACTTTCGTCTGCTGCCGTTTTGGCACTTGGCTGTCCCAGTTGTAAGTGTACAAGCACATTTTTCTTTCTCTTTTCGCCTTTTCCATACACTTCTACCTTTTGCTGTGCATAAAACTCATACTTGCGAATGTTGCGACTTTTGTTTTTGCATTTGTTGTGTTTTCGGTGTGGCAAAATTTTTCTAGCTTTGTCTTTTTTTTTTTTTTTTGTTTTTTTGTTTTTTGTTTTTTGTATGCTTTGCATTTACCGCTATCCCAAACATGTGTTGTGTGTTCTTATATATATATGTGTATGTTTAGCTCATAGATGTGCGTGCGTATGTGCGCTTGTGTTAAAGAATAAATGAATTGCTCTTCGCTGCCTGTTCGCAATGCACATAACAATTGTTGGTCCCGATTGCTGGCGACTGTTGCTGCTATAGCTTGTACGTTCTATTGTACGGCACTTTTTTGTTGGATTTTTCCAGCAAACTTGGTTGTTTATTATTTATGCTTCTACTACCATGCAGTGACTCCTATGCATATGCTTTTTCATAATTCAAGGTTTCACTTCCAGCTGTAATATCTACACGTTTTAACCACCTTTTTCGATGCTTTCTACTCGCTGGAAAGTTTTTAGGAATTCCTTCTGCTTAAAACGCGTCCGGTGTTTTTACTCCCGGGTGTGATGTGCTGCACAAGTATATTATTGCTTTAATTTAGAATCTAAATCTAGGAATGTATGAGTTTGATGTTTTCCAGCGAATGCGGTACCTTTTGCTAATTTGCATTTCAAATCAAGATATCACTTGTTAATGTCGATAAATTTATATTAAATTGACATTATCTAAAAGGAAAATTTGCATGAAAAAAGCGACTACTTTATAGATATAATTATTACCTTCGTTGTTGTTGTTATTTCTAAATAAAATTGAATTTAATTTTCTTTTTTTATTTCAATTTCCATTTCTAGTAATTTTTTCTTACTGTGCAGTGCTTTTATATTCTTGTTTTTGAGCAATTTTAAAGAGCGTGTTACATGACGTATGAGTAACTTCTTTCAAAGCACGTCTCTTTTGGAAGAATGTTTATTCTCAAATTCGTAACAAAAGAAAAAAAATACTAATTTGAAGACTTCAATTTCGCCTTTATTTAGCAGTAAATTTCTTCACCCCTTTTTAGTTAAAAATTTGCAGAAGCTACCACAAATCAAAAAAAAAAATTGTAAAAATATGTTTTCATGAAATACATGTGTTATGTTAGTTCCGACTGCATTCATACCTAGACATCCTTACCTTCTTTGTGTATGTCTTTTTCTTTCACATTGTTGGGTACCATGATTCAACATTCGTACTTGAATATTTATGGTTTTTTATGTTTTTAGTATTTAGTTTGTTTTTTTTTTTTTTGTTTTTTTTGATCTTTTCGGGTTGATTCATCGTGTACCCAACTTTGTAATTGAATTTTTAATCTCGTCTGTAGCTAACCGAACCGGGTTTGTTGAATTTTTGGTAGATGATATGCAAATGTGATATGTGTTGCACGATGTAGTAAGTTTCCAGCGTTTAAAGAGGTTCATATTTTTAATATTCAGGCATAATTTTTATTAAGATGTGTTTTGTAAATGGAACTAACAATAATTTAAAAAGTATTGAAATGTGTATGATCAATGGAACGTACCAGCTTCGATGCTACACTCCGATGACAGTTTAAGGCATTAAATGTTAAAAAGTACTGTAATTAATAAGATCAGGGATTATATCGGTTAGGTTAGGTCCGATATTATACAACAACTTTGTTAATGGTGTCATCTAATCTTATTCTTCACAAATCTGTGGAGTGCATTCCAAAAATGTATTTATATTTAATAACTAAAATCAGTTGAGAATATCTTGCAGAAATAAAATACTAAATTATTTGACGTTTTTAAGAGTTCTCAGCATAGTATTTGTAGTATAAGGTCTGGTTTAATATCACTAAGAAATTGAGAATTTTCATTACGGTTGCCGGGTTCACCGATTTGGTAGCATCGAAAATTGTTTTGCTGTCACTTTTTACTAGATGGTGATATTTATCAAAGCGATGAAGGAATTAAGGGCTCGATGTTTCAATATAGGAATACTATTTATATACGAAAACTTATGTAGATTTAGAGCCACCCCATTTTGTGTAGAAACCGCCTTTATATTTATAAATAATCTTCAACTGCTACTTCAGTGGTTGCATTTAGTTCTCTGGAAAGATTTTCAAGAATGCTTGTCAAATTCTAATCGATTATGCCTAATTTTTCTTTTGTGTAATTCAAGGACATTTTTTAACTTCGATTTGCATGGGAAGAAGTTCAGTTAATACAATGTTATCGAAGTTGTTAACTAAACATTTACGAAGACGCTTCTGTATTTTCTTTGGTTTATAGTAAGAGAGAGAAATAATGAATTTTATCGGGCTTGTCGACGACATAGCCTTAATGAAGAATTTCTCATGTTAAATGAATGAAGGATTGTATACCTGACTTACTTTGCTTTTTATAGCACCACTTTGCTCGACGTTCTTGTCTGAGATGTTACAGGTATGCTGAATCGGTAGTCGAAAAATTCAATATATTGATCATATGTATCCCCCCCTTTATGTATAAATATTTATATATGTCGATAAGTAAGACTACTACTATAACTATTTTACTCTCCGTGTGGAATATTAAAAGACTAAGATTTCAATGATGGGGCAAATTTAAATTGTTTCGACGACCTTTCATCTGGAACTTATCTAACAAAAAAAAATACTAAATTTCAGCAGCTCTTTTTTAAAAATTATTCATTATTATTACGATATAACAGTAGGAACTCCGACCACGAACAAATTTTTGCTAAGTAGAGGCACAAATCGCTGCTCCGGTTTTCAACAAAATTCTGCAGTTTTTTTGTGCCAACTCACATAAATGTACATACATATATACATAAGTGAACTGTTAAAGCATACATTCGTAGCTGTGAATTTACTATACCATTTCGACACAAATTTTTATTTCTACCTTTTCAGTGTTTCCTTAGACACTGTTTCAACTATTACAAAAGGTAATGTGTACGGCATGTGTTGCATGTGTGGCAAAAGAAAAGGTGAAAAAAGCAGGCCAACCCGCAGCTGTAAGAGGATGCATATAATTTATGCGCCTTAAAATAAGCAATAAATTAACTGCCTCACAAAACAAAAAAAAAAAAAGCAATAATAAAAGACAAATGGAAAGCCAAGAATAAAAAACCGTTACACCAGAATTGCAAAGTTCGCTTTGTTGGGGGAGGAAGTGACTGCGCGCCGTGCGCTCACATGCATGCATTAAGATTAAATGTACAAACATACTTATGCATATACTTATGTATTTATATATGCATGCATTCTGGCGCGTGTAAATTTTATTTGCCTTGCGCGATATGCACGCGTAGGTGCTGCATTCTCTTATGTGTACACTTTCGGCGAACTGTGAATGTTCGCTAAATGGAGGTAATTACAGGCAACAGGAGGCTAGGCTTCAACAGTCGCTTGGGCGATTTGCCATCTTGCGATCAGATTTACTAATGCCTGGCACTAAGGTGCGATTGCAGTTTGTAATTAAGCAAGTTTATGACTTAATCACTTACGTGGAACTAAATATGGCCATATGGTTCTTACTGGCTATTCTGTTATTAGCGTTTTGTTTGCATTCGAAGATAAGCCCATGGGAAGGGAATTAATGATTAAGTATGAGGTGGTATGAAAAGGAACTGAAATTTTACTTGCGAACTAACTGAAACGGCGAACTTTGTCTCGTCCAACAAAGCAATCGCTGTGGTCAATCAATTTGAGAATTATTGATATTCCTTTTTTTTTTTAATTTCTTTTCATTTAGATTACATTCTTAAATTTTATGAGAATCTTTTTTAAGTGGTAACATATAAAGCATAATTAAAATAAAATCTAGCAGTTTTTGGGTTATAAGTGGTATAGCTAACCGGAAGTATTTTTAATGCAAAAAGAAATAAGTTTTAAAGCTTCAGTACAAAACAAAAGAGAGACTTTTGTAATCACTTATAGTTCAGTGCATATTTCCAATAAATCGGTTATTGAATGTGGGAGACGGATAAGATACCAAGGTGTTATCCACGAAGCCTTTACTGAACTTATTGTGCTCTCACAAAAAAAAAAAAAAGCGTTTGCAAGTACTTCGCTGGACTTAGCAAAAGCTTTTTCAATCAAAAGAATTCCTTAAAAATAATATATGTTATACTTCTATGCGGCGATAATTCAACACACGTGGATGTTGTTCACTAACATTGTGTTGTTCTCAGCGCATGCCCTATATTTTGACTTTTCAAGACTCTGGGGTAAGTACAATCCATCTGTGATTATCGACTTACTACTAAATGTTCAAGCTTTGAAATTTGCTGCGCTGTGAGTGAACTCCGTTGGATATTTAGATCCAATTTGGTCGAAACATTGTTTTAGAACTCTGATTTCAAGGTATCTTGCGGGAAAAAGCTAGACTAGAAGATGTATAGGCTAACTAAATTTCATACATTTCTTCGGAAAGATAGAGAGAAACGTTTTAGAGATATTTGGCCGATATTTGGCAAAAAATTTATTTGACTTATATTTTTGAATTTTATACATGTATCGCAATCAAATAACATTACTGCACACACCCTGAGCACATATTATTCCGCCATATTAAATTTGAACTGAAATATTCATAGCACAGCATTTTAGCTACTTCGGAAGTAGTCTAACAAAGCACATATGCATATAGACAAACTTTTGACATAACTGCTTTCTCATGTTAAGCATATTGCAGCGCCCAAACTCACACTTGGTAATGGAAATAGCGCGAATAAGCGAACAACATGTTGTGTAAGGAACACATGCGCTACATTAAAGACACATACACATATAAATACAAACCATATGCATATGTATATTTGTATTTGCGCCAACTGCGCCACATGGATATTAGTTTTTCATCAATTTAAATAACTTTACGCATCTAAAACAATATCTGACAGCTGATTTATTAAATTTCAGTCAGCCAACCATGCAATCATGTTTTATGTTAAATGAAATGCACCCATAAATAAACTTTTGTGCATACGTATGCTTTCTGCATAACATCCGCATAGCAGCATAGAAGCATGACAGCATTCGCTGGTGTTTAGAGCCACAGAAATGCTACTGATGTTATAAAATTTAATACACAGAAAATACAAATATGATTTATGCAAAAGTTTTTACTTTCAAATCATATAATGTTTGTCTTTAAAAATGTTGATGCATTTTGAAGTTGAAACTTTGAAGAAATACATATATAGTTTTCGACTTCTTATATTTTCTTTTTTATAAATTTTTCTATATAAATTATTAAATCGAAGCTAAGTTTATCTATTGGTTAAAATGCATCAGCTATATGTATGGCAGTATATTGTTTGATATGCTAGTCTTGACGAACTTGACTTTTTTGCATAGGTCAGTTATCACAAACAAGCTAATAGCAAAATAAACACACACAGGCAATAATGTAAATTTAAATTTATGGACACACAATGCAAGGTACATCATATTGTATGTCGGTATGTAAACATTTGAGTAACTTTTGCACTTATTAACGGTTTGAGCTTCTATCCTCTTACGGAAACAATGCGCTGCAATTGTAACGCTCTTTACAACTAGTTTATAAGTCCGCTGATCTCTGATGTTCAGAGTCAGTGGGTTAAACGTATATACTACTTTTTGAGAGCGATTGTCAGCATTTTACTATGCCATATAATATTGAGTAGTGAGACCACATTTTAGTGTGCCAAATAATGAAGAACGCGTTGGTAGAAATAAGAGAGGGAATTACAGTATAAAGAGCATTACTATGGCTTGAAATGAGAAGCGAGGCAAATTTGTACGGCAACGTAAAAATAGTGCTGGAAACTTGAGATGACGGCTGCGTAAAGAGTGTATGGATATTTTTTTTTACTATATGTCTAGAAGAATAGTAATTGATATACAGAAAGCGTTTTATTTATTCAATGACTCTTGCTCCAATATTCTAACTAGAGGAAGCAAAGAAGTGAGCACAGAAGTTCATGAATCGGCATGCAAAAGAGAAGTACGAATTAATGTTAAAGATATTGACATGTACCGTGGACTTTCTATCAAGTTCATTGTCAATAAATTGGTTGCATCATCAATGTGGGGTTAGACGTGCTAAATCTATTTATCTTGAAACTTGCCTACTTAAAGGGCTAGAATGATGGTGCAAAAGTAAGTAAATTTTGCGCTATGGGACGGCTTCTTACCGTTTGATTAATCTAAGCTAAAATTTGAGCTAATATTTCGAGTTGTAGAGTTGAACCGCTCCGGTAGAAACTGCTTAAGAGCATACAACTGCTGGCATATGGTAATGCCATTGATTTAATCGAACTAAACAATCGACTGGAAAATAACCTTGAAAACAAACACTATGCGGATATGTCTGGTGGTCATAGCTTAGCGCTATCTCACTTAGAGAGATAGACTATCTGTGTACTTAGAGAGTAACGTATTAGCAGATCTTTCTTTCAGATTCTGTTAGTTTTCAAAAATACGAAAATTTTAATTTAGTTAAAGCGCAAAAGTACATTTATGTTGCAAATTATAATGTTTGATTGATTTAAATTAAAGTAAATGAACATATTGTTCACTTTGCACTTTTCACATCAATAAAAAGTGCACAAAATTGAAAAATTTATTGCAAAAACACTGCTTTTTAATATTATTAAAAAATTTACAATATTTGTTCATGCATACAGAAAAATTCACATAACCAATAAGCTAGATTACTTTGAATTGACTGAATTTCCAGAATTGCCGTTAATAGCTAAACTACAACAATCCACAAGCATATTTTTTCCATATATGTAATTTCCAGGAATATTACAAATTGTTATGAACGAATTGACAAAAATGCCTTTCTAATAACTAAGCCTTTTCTACGCAGTTTTCAGCCGCTACTTTGCTTATGTTGTGATTTTCTAGGAGCTGCGAAAATACCGCGAAAATTTTGCCACTTGTAAAATATGCGATTTTGCGTCAATTATGACTCATATACCATAACGTATTTAGGTTAAAAACTGTTTTGTATGACAACAAACAGAGTTGCCACATTTGTGAAATTTCTTGCAAAATTAACAGTTACGGAATTAAAGCAAAATATTTTAGGACGAGCTTTCTGTGAGGTAACGTAGATTTCTATTTCATTTCTCTAGCATAATTTATCTGATACATGCGCTGTTTGTTTACCGTGGTAACACTGCTTACAACAGTTAATAAAGCAGCATACTTATTTGTCTACGTATGTACATATAAATTCATTCATGTGTTCACTTCACTGTTTGCACAATTATAACATCGCAATGCGTCTTTTAAGTATTTCCGCTAAAATTACAAACTCGTTGCCGTGCGCGCATAACCAGCTTAGCGCACCGAGAGCCAATTAGGCCAGAGGTTCACAAATTGCTTGTAAATTTAGGCACTTTGTAATAGCGTACTTTGAAAGATTAGAAACAGGCGGTAATAGCAGAGTAATCATATCATGGCGCTTGCATTTATGGCAATATATGCTACGGCTAGCCCACTAAACCTAAATTTACCACTAAATCTCTCTCTTTCAGGAAAAGATGTAGCTTAAATTGTTCAGTGAGCGTGAAAGTGAGCATGGGTCTTATTTCTAACTGGGTAATCATGTAATAGTAGCTTGTAGGGGCTACAAATCACCTTTAGAAAAAATAATATATTTACAATGTTTGAAACAAAGTTCAATATGGCAACGATTGCGAATCTCTGTATTAGACGATAACAATAATAATCGAAACCGTCATCAACAACAATGGTTGTATGAGTAAATGATTGCAATTGACGTTATATACATTTAAACATTCATATTCATACATTTGTATATGCTGCATAATACATACATTCATATGTGCATCCATGAACGACCTGTGGTGCAAGAGTTAATTAATGGTTAATAACAAGAGCTCGAATTAAACCACACAGCTGAATATCTATGCAATGGGAATTATTGGCTTCACAAAATTAGATTTCGTATTAATATTGCAAAGATCACTTATCAACATTTTGGTTCTATGCCATAAAGCTACTAGCCTTCGTTAATAGACTTCCGCAAGTGATTTGGAACTTTTTGGGTAGAAATATTGAGTTGAAGTACTTTTGATAATTATATTACGTTCGGAGTCTAAAGCCAAAGCTCTTATATGAGGCCATGTGAAAAGCGTCATCACCATTTATCGAAGTGTTTGACCGATGAATTCGATGTTATTTCACTTGTTGATCTTTTCTCCTTTTACAAATTTTCTTTCAGTGCCAGTCAGTTAGGGCTGTAACACTTTGGTAGAGTGCTCTAACTTAATCTGCTATGTAGATCGTGGACCCATCGTGGACTTAACTAACATTATTGTGCTTCCACTTCACGATGGACCGACCATTGGATGAAACACGTTTTGTATATTGCTAGAAAATTGGATTGCTGGCGCGCTCACCGGTTTTATTAGTCTTGTCAAACATTTTTGAAATTAAGTAATAAAAAATCTCAATTCACAGGTTGTATAAAGCAAGAAAGCTAGCCATATTTATACATCACATTTTGATTTAGAGCTAAATCATTTTTATTGCGGCTAATTTTACATAATTATACTTGCGTGTTAATCGGAAATTGCATGGTTGCTTGTAAAAAAGTTAAATAGCGTAAATCTAAATGAAGCGATAATTACGAATTGCCGAAAAAATGCCGAGTTCAACCAGTACATATGTATTGTGTTGTATAATGGTATTGGCAAGGCTGACTTGTTAATAGCTGCACTATCTAAATTATAGTTGAGCGCTTTCAGAATAGAATGAAATAACTTTACTTACATAGGGTTTTGCAAAAATTGAACTATTTGTTCAAGCTCTTATTATTATTAGAGCAAGTTGCTTGATCTGAACACATTTTACCACAGAGTAAGTATGCCGAATTTCGGAAATAATTTAAGAGAAGAAGACTACCATTTTCAAATTAATTCTAATCTGATTTAAATATTTATAGGGAGGATATGGGTATTATTGTTTCAGTTACAAATACACCAGATTGATTGTAATTGACTACTGACTGGTGATTGTATAGATGACAGGTGCTAGCAGAAGAAACTGTTTCGGCAATTTTATATTTTGCAGCAACTGGTCTTTAAACAAAGAACATTCCCATTAATAGTGATGCATTTTACTAATTTGGCCAGAGTGGTCACTAAAAGGGGCAATATAATAGTTCGAGAAGTTTTCGCAATTAATCCAATCAAAAACAGAAAAATCTACTTAGTGCGTTCTTCTACGAAACTCAACGTATTTTCGCCATAAGCAAAGCTTTCGCCGACACCATACGCATACACATATATAGCGATTGTACACTGACGGGTGCATTTATGTTTGTACCCGCTAATATGTACTCTACTTGGTTTAATTATGCGTTCTTAATTATACGAAAACTGACTATGCGGCGCCGTGACTCGAATTACAACTGTACAAATCTATGTGTGTGTGAGTGTGTGTGTATACATGGTACTCGTGTGAAATTGAGAGATCAAATTAAGCGTTAACGTTCAATTTACACCATTCAAAAATATTAGGCGCATTGAACACAAATGTTGACAGACACGTAACCCAATCAACCAAATGTCGAGGGTTTAGATTTTTGTAAGTGAAATTGAGTAAAGGGTGGATATTGAAATGTTGTGGAGAGAGAAAACTTTTGAAGGTTACAATGAATACTTGGAATTATTTTAAAGGTTTATATCCAACATTAACGATTAATAATCTTTTTGCGCTGCTCATTTGTTTGCTGGGATCATAGTGCTATATACACTGAGGACTACATGTTTGCATTTACCCATACAAATGCACTTCTCCTCCGGAATAAACACGTTCAAAGTTTGCTTTGCAATTTTCGTAATTAATCTCAAAAAAAGATATTTTGAACTACTCAATACAAAATTACTAGTTAGATATTTGAGCCACAAACTTTAAACTTTAAACTCTTTTTAGGGTTTTGGAGAACGTTGACTTTTTCTTTAAGTCAAGAATTAACGTTCTTCATAAAAGCCTTGTCTATATTAGAATAGAAACGTTAATTGTATGCCTTTGAGGCGATCGTACTTTGTTAAAGCTTAATATTGATGATTGAACAAAAACAATGCTTGCTTTGTTGCGTACCTAAGAATGTATGGGTGTATGGGTTATAGGATAATGCTTAGTTAGAATAAAAGAACAATCGACTCTTTCACACTTTTCGAACTTGGGGTATATTTTCTAAGAACTGAAGTTGATGCGGTTAACACTTTCGGAGATATGAGCGCATTTATAACCACGTCGTCAAGCACAGTAGATATCTCTTCAAACTTCAAACACGTTTTTCTTAAAAGTCTCCGAATATATATATTTAAGAAATTTCTTTCTGGGGTAATAAAAAGACGAAAGACATTGACTCTTCTAGAACTCTTATGGTTTAATAAGTTGCGTCCAATTTAACAGGTATCTATTCAGCGTACATTCCTCAAGAAAGAGACCAATGGGGTCCACCAAATGATTTGGTCATTCATATATGTAGAGCTTTGGCATATAGAAGGGTATTGTCAATTAAGAGTGCAGTATAAGCAGTAACTGCTATTCTAGAAAAAATTACCATAGTGAACACTTCGCTGCCTAATAGAATACTTGTAATTTTATTTTGTGATAAATATCTGATAAACAGATTAAACCTGTATAATTTATACTTAAGATTTGACTCTTCTATGAACATTTTTGATTTTGATTAGTTAAAGCTCTTCCCCAACCCTTAAACTCCTTAAATTGCATAAATTCTTATTATATCTCCACGGTTAGTTTTGTCTTTGTAGGAGAAATATGTGCAGTAATTTGTCATGTGGCGCACAATTCAGAATACGACACCTCGATTATCACTGAG
This sequence comes from Bactrocera minax, assembly GCA_021498325.1. Lineage (NCBI taxonomy): Eukaryota > Metazoa > Arthropoda > Insecta > Diptera > Tephritidae > Bactrocera > Bactrocera minax. The sequence goes on along the minus strand of JAKEEE010000121.1, from coordinate 209,821 downwards.
GCATTTGTAAGCGACGCAATGCTATGCCAATCAAGGCGAAGCTGTTGCCAGCGTTGCGCAACAAATGCAACAACAAAACGCGAAGGGCTTCCTACTCGCCAATGGAATGGCGAACGAAATGAACAAAGCAGATTTTTACTGAAAAATGCGAGCATATTAGTCACGCGTTCATCGTTAAAAGTACTCGCATTGCTGGTTCCGCCGGTAATGTAAGCTTTGCTGCTACTACTGCTACTACTGCTGCCACTGCGCATTTTTTACGCTTATTTCATGGCCAAATATGTAAATTTCAAATAAAATATTAGCTGTGAAAAGCACCATGATTTCCAGTGATGTGCCTTGGCAATATTTCCTTGGCGGCATGCTATATATTTTATTAGAGTATATCGAATAGGGGTATATATGCAGAGTATATGGCTCCACTACTACTTTCTTTGCAATCTTTTGTTTTTCTTTTCTTTTTTTTGTTGTATATATATTAGGCGTAAGTGCTAATGAGCAGCAGCAAAAGCTACGTGCGGATAATTTGTGAGAAAGTCTATCCTAAAAGCCGGAAAGAACACCTCGCGAGTGGTTAGCATAATATTGCATAGCTTTTGAGGTGTGTGTGTGTATGGTTGTGTGGGCTTGTCTCTTGCCGTGAACGTGAGTATAAACGTGATTTATTAGCATAGCTTTATTAATGGGCAGTTTTTGTTAAATTACGCTGGAATATTGTCACAGCTCTAATGAAATTGCTATGTCCGAGTATATCAAAAAGTATTGAGTAGGATAACAGTGATTCGGGTAATCTTATTTGATGGGCAAGATGGTTGGGTTTTGGTTTTTTTGTCGTTTTAGTAGAAAGTGAAGTCTGCAAGTGGTTTATTTTCATTTCATTGACATACTTTTCAATGTGCTAAGTAATGGTGGGCATTTAAATCCGGATAAGTACGGATAGTACGGATTCTTTCTCTGTTCGTTTTAAACAAAGTTTCATACACACGTCAGTTTACTTCGAATGTAGACTTGGACTAGCATATTAAATATATCCAGGTATACTTAAAAATTAATATTAAGTTTTTTCTTGTACATATCTGTCTGCGTATTTACTAAGTGTACCGCGCTAAGCATGAATAACTTGCTATATACAGTTTGGATGAAATTTTTATCAGAATTTATTAAATTTTTTTTTTAACTTTTACTTAAGAAATTATAAATATATCTCATCATCGCATATATTGGCAAAAAATTATATGAATTCTGGCCTTTTACATCTCTCAAGTAATATGTAATTTTTAAGTCAATTTTTTATGCATTAGCTCTCTACTTAATATATAATAGGCTTTTTCAAAGCGTTGATTTAAATTTAATTTAAATTGCAATATCTCTCATAGGGGCAGTGCGTATACGTAACAGAAGTTGCAACTGCAAGAGCTATTGCACTTTAAGTTACGTTCGCGCCCTGTTGAAGATAAAAGTAAAGTAAATCATTAGTTGATGTTACTCAAGTAAAAGCATTATATATTTAGCTTTTGAGGTTACCACCATACAGAAAAAATAATAACAAACTAAAATATTATTGATTTAATAAATATATTTAAGAAAGAAAATTTTATTAAATAAAAATTGCATTAAGTTTCGATGCCTTATAGGCAGTTTTATTTTTTTGATTAAGCAATATTTATTGAAATTAAAAAAATTTTTAATTTTGAAAAATATTTGTGGTAATTTTTAGTACGGGAATCTTTAATGAAACTATTGTAACAATTGTTCGTAAATATAAGGTAAAACTGTTCACAACAACTGGATGAAATGATGATATTTGTAAAATTTCTCACCATGAAATGCTACTACAAGCTATTACAATCTTTTTCGGCAACATCTCAGACGTCAATATGCATGAGGATTTGCTTAAGATACGTTTGAGAAGTTAAGATACTGAAAATTTTACATGTTTTTCCAGTTCTGATCTAGTGTGTACAGTTTCCAAAGCTGTAAACGTAAATATATTAAATCGGAATTCGAATCGAATCAGCAGTTTTTACAGTGTGACCTAAATATCGCTTTAAGCACAACAAGTTGATGCTACTTTTTATTGAAGAGCAAGTGAAAATATGTTACCAAAATACTCACATTTTGAAGTTTTCATATTTTTTCGTTTGTTCAATATTATGGACGTAATTATGCGCATACCTCCAAACCCATGCGCGCATATGTACGTACAGGTGTGTGTGTGTGTGCAAATGCAATGCGTCAAAGTAAATGCCACAATGTATTGCCATCGACGGGCACTTGTGCTATGTGTGCATTATATATTTGTGTACATAAGTATAATGCCAACTTTTGTATGCATACGGATGCGGCCAATTTAAGTGATTTATCATTAATGCATTCAGTGAATCCTTTCAGTTCAATTCGTTCACCACAATGCATTTACACAATATTTTTATGTTTTTTAACGCTCTTATCAGTATTATATTTTTCAATATTATTATTTTTATCCAGTTTTTTCACATGTGATACCAATTTGATATCAATTGGCCATGTGATATTATTGTTTTTGCTTTTGATTTTGTTTCATTAATGCAAGTATGAATGGTTTTAATGTAATCGCTACAAACCCATTGGCCAATTAATTATGAAAACTGAATTTAAAATCTGTGATTATCGCAAATTTGTTAAGCGTTCGAGAGTAAAGAAGAATGCGTTAATTTATTTATTTTAATGTTGTTGATTGTTTGACGATTGCATGCAATTTCACAGCTACTTTAAGGGAATATTTTACACCTGGATAGCTGCTCACATAAAATGCGAGTGTGTGCATGTAATATTAAAGATTATGACAAAAGGCTAACAAGTTTATATGTAAAATATTGCTACAATTTTGGTTTTTTAAAGGTAGAATTTGAAATATAATATTCTATCTCTATATGTAATAGTTACCGCTATGAAATTTATTATGGCACCTGCCAAGCAATGGCGATTTCAAAGCGGTGGAATATAATAATTATAATCAATCTTAGCGGCTTTTTCTCCTACAAACTTTTCAACCTGCCGGTAACTTGATTTTGATCAAACTTTATTCGTAAAATATGAGTACTGTAAATTATTCAACTACATATATGCTACCTCAAAATATATGGGCACTTTTTCAAATTTTTTTCGGGTACGAAAAAGGTTGTTTTACATAATGAATACTAATTATTGTAAATCCATCCAACCACGCATGCATTATTTCACCGCTTATTCTTGTTAATAAATTAATGGTACGCTGGCAGGTAACAGCACTGTAAAAAACTCCGAAATATGAAAAAAGGATACCATACTCAAACTGTACACCTAACATATACATGGACATATGCATACATAAAAATTTGCACTAATGCTTCTCTTGATTATATTTTCGTATTTTCGCTACCCATGCAAAATTGCCATAAAAGTCATAACTTTACTTTTTTTACCCAATGACATTACAAGATCTGACCTCGACCGAGCGGAGGCCATCATTATGGTCTGGTGCGAGTAGAATGGCTCAGATTAGGCTGTCGTCTGCAATCACACCAGCATTACAAGCCAAGTCATGCTTATGTATGCTTATAAATATGTATATAAACATATATGCACATAGATATATGCACATACATATATACGAGTACAACAAGTAATAATCAGCTATAACGTATTGTAATATAAATATATATATTATACAAGCGCATAACTGTGTATACCCAACGGGGTAGAAAGCGACATGTTTATCCTTGTATATTTATTGGGTTGTTTTAGTCAATTTTCAACGAAAATGTTTAGTCAGCAAATGCACACCTACATATGTAAGTACATAGGTATTCATTCATATATTCTGCTCTGAGTTCTACTAACATGATCATGTGAGTGGGTGCATAAATATGCAGACATTTTCTCTGCTTTTTCCTCTTGTTTCTTGTCAGGAGTTACGTGTAATCTCATAACGACTTTGTCTATTATTTCAATTTATAAAAATACTTAGAAGCAATAAGGGGCCGAGAGTTTGTGAACTATAAATATGTATGTGTACATATGTATGTATATTTATAATACTTTACATACATTTTAGAGAAACTTGTGCAAATATATTCAAAGGAAAACAACAAAAAATAGTTGTTGCAATTTGTAGAGACTTTTATGAAGTTTATGAAGTTAAATGGTAATAAATATGTGTATGGGTGTTACTGTTAGGATTAAGACAGCAACAAGCATATTTGCTGCTAAAATTTGTGGAATTTATGAAACTATGTATTGTAGACTCATGAAAAATTAAAATGACTTCAATTGTTCGCTTTAAAATTTTGATGATTATGTTGAGCTATCTTGAGTTCCTTTTTCGAGAGAGGTGGTTCATCGTATGGGAACAGTAAAATTTCCTCTGAAATTGTCTTTGATAGTGGAAAAGTTGGTAAAATATCGCCTACAAATCTTTTTTAACTCTTTAGAACCAATGTGGTAAATATTACTTATACGCCCTGGCAGCAATAATTTCCTTTTACTTATATACAGCATTCCGTACTGTATAAACAGTGGTGCAAGAAAAAGAGAAATTCTTTCGAAAAGTAATCTCCAAAAATGAAAATTGTGTCAGCTACCTTGATATTTGCGAACAAATAACTAAAAGTCAAGTCAAAACGATTTTTCCAACTAACAGCAAAGTCAAGCTAATAACAGACAAGGCCAAGGATACGAAATGATGTGAAATGTAACCATACGTGCTTTTAAACACATAACGTTTTGTGTGAGCATGTGTATGCTGGCATGTGAAATAGTTTATTGGGTAAAACTAACATCTAAAAAAAATGCAGAGTGAAACTTGAGGACAATTACGATGAATGCATGTTTGTATAGATGTGTTTTATGCATAGTATGGAAATATGTAGGAGAAAGAAATATGCTGGTTTCATTTTTCCACATGATGGGGTAGTGTGCACTCCAAGTGACTTGTTGGTTTTAGCAAGGTTTGATGTATCAAGTATTAGATTTAGGTATTTTAGATCGAGGTGTATTTAGAGAACAAAAGAGCAAGAACTAAGAAAAATGAGTGACAATTTAAGTACTCCATACCATATTAAAAAATGGCTTTATAATCTTTCAACCAGCATCAAATAATGAGCCTTATTTGAAAATTTATGCGCTATGCCACAAAAGGAATTGATTAGTAGTAATTATTTTATTGAAATACACAAAGTGATTATTGCTTATATTGGGTAGTTTATTTGATCAAGTATGTATCATCTGGCCGAGGTTTAGGAAATCACTTTGAAACTTTGAAAAGAAGTTAATTAGTTTTGGTGAAAAAATTGTTAACCAAAAATATATGGAGGACATTTTCTATACTATGAATTTAGTCTCCATCAAAGGAACGGAGTTCAAAATACTTTCTTCAGCTTTTAAAAGCAGCTTTCTACGCGGCTTCATACAAATATTGGTGAAGTAAAAGAAGTAAAAAAAGTAAAACGACTATAGTTGATGCAAGTTGTAAGTTTTGGTATTAAATATAGAACATATTTTGCAGGACCAAATTTTAAGAATACTCAGATTTTGATTCCCGAAAAGGACGATTAACTCATAGCTATGCACTGCAGATTTTACAAGTACTTAGGTTGGATCAGGTTCCAAAAAAAATAAGTCTCTTATAATGTCAGAAAACTTCCGATGTTGAATCGACCCAATAATGTGCCGAAAATTCCATAGAACATATAATAATTCCGCTTAGTTGGTGACTTCAATTTCAGCTGGCGCGAATGGTTTGCTTTAGTTTTGCAGCGCTGTAAAGATAGAAATTGATGTAATGAAATTATTCCACCTTATCCAAAGAAATCCACCAAAGAAGTTCTTCGAGAATAAGTACTATTCCGAAATTTCTCCGAAAAATAGTAGGTGTTTATTTCAGAGGTACAAATTATTCGGTATTTTGAAGCAAACCACATATTTAAAGGTTTTATGCCGAAGAACGCGATCCCCAAAAGTGCTTGAGTTTTTCTAACACTGGTCTTTGAATAAATTACTCCTAATATTTAGGAAAGAAGGGATGAGATTTTAATATAGTAGACTGCTACAAATTATTAACAGCCTGAAATAGCCTCAGGGACTGCTTTAATTGTGGAAATGATTTCTCTTTAACTCAGCTCGCCAAACAAACGAGTGTTTTTCTGTCAACCAAAAGCTTCAAAAATCATCAATATATTTTGTTATTAAAACAGATTTCTTTCTTCTATTTTTCTTTTATTTTCTTCTATATATTTCCTCTTCTATCTTCGTCATAAATATTTAAGGGTTCTGTTAAGAAATCAGAATGACTAGATACAATAAAGTCTTTTTTTATTATATGTAAGGTAATTAACATCCCCAAAATTCGCTGACTGTTTCTCTTCGGTCCACTTGAATTCAGCAAGCAATTACTTTCACGGTTTTATGTGTTTTCACTGCTGGGTGTAGAAGTTCGCTTGCTACGCACGATTGCTCCTAATGGTGGAATGCAACAAAATAAATAAATATTGCGATTTCAAGTTATGCAGCATTCTCGTTTTCATTTCGTTTTCAAATGCTAAATAAACGAAAAGCACAAGAAAGATATTTTCCCTTGAAATTGTGTGGTTTAGAGCATACAGGCAGGTGTTGTATTCGCTTTTTGCTCGTGTATGCTCGTGTATGCTTATGGCTGTGTATGTAAGTGTGAAAGCTCGCGGAGTTCTCGAAGCTTCAAGTATGGGAGGCAGTGTTCGAAATTGCTGACTATTGGTGGCACACCGCCAACAATTTGCTGCAACACACAAGCTTACACACACACACACACACACACATACGCATATAGATATAGCTGCATTCATACATTATATATACATTTACACATTTACACATTTAGTCATATGTATAAACGTATGTGACATTCGCGTTTGCGTACATGCTTGTGGTTGCGACAGTGGCATAGCTTGTGGCATCTTACAAGTTCGCATTTGCTATCTGGTCGCGTTAAATTTCTTGCTTTTTCATGGCAACTTAGCAATAAAAGTTTATAGGCGACATAAAGATGAAGCATAAGCTACAAAAATATGCTTGCGCTTACATGTGTGCCACATCAACTTCTTCTTTGCGCACATGTGCATACATATTTCTGGAGCGTAATATCTCTGCTCACCGACAAATTCAAAACGTATTATTTAACCTTTCTTGTTTTTGGATTTGTGCAAATTCATTAACGGTTATGCCATAACATAATGTCGCTTTACATTCGCTATCCTTAACTAGGAGTAGTGGTGTTAATGTGCGGTGACCTTTCTAGCGTACATATTTCAACCTTTTTGCCGCACAACCCATTAATGCTACCTTTACAAGTGCTTACACACGCACTCACACAAACACACCGAACCATGCAGCCGTGTACACTGGCTTTTTTCGTATGAGTGTTTTGATGTTAGTGTTAGTAAAAGCTTTATAGCTATACTTTATGGTTATGTGTAAATAGATGTACTATGTGTGCGAAAGTAAATAGCATAACATGTTTTTGTGCGCATTACACCTTTTTTGGGTTAATGCTTTCAAAACTAATTTAAATTTATTTCTTCCCGTAAATTTGTTGAAATAAATGAGATAAAAGCAGCAACATGAAAAAACAATATTATTTATAAACAGTGTTTAGGTATATATTTACTAATATGCATGTTTGTATTTGTACATATGCATCTAGCCTTTATTTGCCTCACTAAAGATGTTTTTGCTACTGCTGACTGGAGCTGCTTTTCTCATCGTGCTGAAATTGTAGCGCTTTTTTTTTGGAGTTTTCCGTCATTTTTGCTTAAACCGCTAGCAGCAACTTAAAAAAAAAAAATATAAATTTTTTAAAGTTTTTCTAAATAATATCACGTGGGCTCTTTGGCTTCTTATTTAAAATTTTATTTGATTACGTTAGATTTTACGTCAATTTAAGTGGTTGCGCATGCGTAGTGCTATCTGTTTCACAACAATTTGGCCCGCGGTTATGTAAGTTATAAAAACATGAATATATAAATAATACAAGCAGGTAAGAAGTGTATTTGATTCCGATAATCAGAACTTCAGCTCAAAGTATATATATTCACCTATGAGTTGTAATCTTTGGCACAGTGTGTCATTGCCTATAAGGGTCTTATGTTGTTGGAAAATGTTCATCAAATATTTTGCTCTTAGCGAAGCGCAACAAAATCAAATTAAAATGGATGAATATGTTTAATATGTCATTATTTTGACTCTTCACTTCGACAAATTAACTTTTTGTTTACGTTAAATGAGGTCTTTAATATTATAGTGTAGAAGGATTAATACCAATAATGCTGTGCTACATTCACCAACGAATCGAAGGAACTTATTCTCTTCGAATTGCTCCGCAACAGAACTATCTTTGTTTTTGCATTTATTTACATAAGCTCTGTTTGAATTTCAACTTTAATTTAAATTTACGCCAAAAACCGTACTAATCATAGAGAGTTCCTGCGTTCGATAAAGAGCACTATATTCGTGCAATCAATTCTAATTGGAAACTCATTTTAATTTGTGTGCTTCTTTATTGCTTGAGAAGTATACAAAGTTACATTGGCTCAGCTAGTTTACAGCTACCTATGCACATACCAGTTTGAATGATTTCAGTGGTTAGCCATTGAATATTATTCCAAATTCTTTTAACTTTTAATACTCGTTTTTGTGTGTTGTACGTAGCGGGAAAACGTTGATTTAAGTTGCTATCGTTACATTCAATAACTTTTCGGGTTTTTTATGTTCGTGTTTTGCTTTTTGAATTTTTCTGTTAAAGTTTTTGTTGATGTTGTCGTAACTGTTCGTTCATGCATTAATTATTCGTGCTTTCACTACACTCTTCGCTTTTTCTACAATTTTGTTTCGGCGTTTGTCGTAATTTCTGTTACGGTTCGTTAGATATCTAAGTATAAAATAGAGTTAGTGAAAGTTAGAAATATTATGGCAACGTGGTTATCGCTCGGTAGTGTATGTATCCATCTCATCGCTTAACGAATGACTGCAGATACAATTCAGATAACCTAGTGAAATTTGGAACCGAGTTCTCCACCCCCTCTTAAATTCATACTTATACTTATACTTATAGTTATACTTACACTTATACTTATACTCATACTTATACTTATACTTATTCTTATACTTATACTTATACTCATACTTATACTTATACTTATTCTTATACTTATACTTCTACTTATACTCATACTTATACTTATACCTATACTCATATTTATACTTATACTTATACTTATATTTATTCCTGCACGAAAAGCGCTTTTAATCAGGCACTGGGGCAAAAACTATATTTTCAACACTGATTTTTTTATTAAAAAAAAAATTACTGCATATCTGTACTTATGTTGTTGCGCATAAAATTGTTTTGCTTTAATGGTGGCGGTGTCCATAAATTAAATCGATTGCTCAATATAAAGAAGCCTGCTTTAGCCGCTGAGGAATTGCAGCCGCAGCAACTGCGCTGTGCGCCGTAAGGTAATTGCACTTTTTGCATCACATACTATTCTTCTTCTTCTTTGAAGGTATTTCATTGTTGTTAATAGTTTTCATGTGCAAACATTTTTCCTTGCTTACGAGCATACGGTTTGCGGTGACCGCTGATTGGAAAAGTTGCTGCTGCCGGCGAGTTAATGATAAGTCGACAGCATGCAATTATAATGCAACTGTTTCTACTCACTACTACTTTCTTACTCACATGACTATGCACATACAAATTTTTATCGATGCAGGCAATCTCCTTCAACAAACCAAGCTGTGCATTTCAGCGCGAAAGTTGGTTAGAATTTGAACTGGACTTTATTTTTAATGCAATAGTCTGTGTGGTGTTTAATTAAAAAGTTTCTAAAGTATAAGTTGAAATAATGATAAATACACATACACTTATGTGAAAAAGTTTGATAAACTATATTTTGAAAATATAAGTTTAGTGGATTATGTGGTAAAATTTTATTTGTTTTTTAGTTTACTTACATAATTTTATACCCAAATGGTTGCATATTATGGTTTGACAAGCATCCCTCTAGGAAATATTATACCTCTAAAACACCCAATCCAAATGAAAACTTTATATGCTAGTTACTGCCTACTCACATACACATGTATGTGTGTTTCCTAATATCAGGCATTTAAATTTGATTGGCATATGTACATGAATTTTAATTAATGTCTATCGGCTATCATAATAACACAATTTTGGTGTTGTCAACGAAGTGGTCCGAAGTGTGTTTTAAATTAACGTATATATACGCTTACATATGCGAATATGTTTCAATATATTTATATATTTATATAGATGTAAGCAAATGAAAGCAATTGATTGTCTCATTAAGGGTGAATTGTATTAAATAATGCATTTAAAATTTAATTTATATTCAACTTAAATATGTCACAAAATGCTAAACGAATTGAAAGTGAAAACTGGAAATTAAGTTGGACATAATTCATTTATGTTTACTTTGTTTTATGGATTGATAAGTTTGCTGCGTTATTAGTTTATGACTCCGAAATGAAAACATATGTATACAGTTATACCCATTCCCATTGTGTAACCCGAACGACTGTACGAATCACCCTCTCACCCCCTCAAAACGTTTTGTTATTCTTTATAGATACAAATTATTGATTGGCCGCCATTGAATGGTGTGAGGTATTCATGCCTTATCGACTAAAATCAAACTTTCTGAAGTCTGTGACTTATTTTCATAATGCGAACTAGTCGCTGTGCTTAGAGGTGCCAAAAGATGTTCTATCTAAATGATAGCGTGAGTTCCAAGCTTCGGCTTATATACAAACATTTGCAAACTAGGGGATAAACCATTATTAAATCATTATTAAATCTATTAATTCGACGGCAAGTGTCACAATACACTTGAATAAAGTTGGGGTGTGTTCCGGACTTATATCGACCGTAAAAGGTGCTGAAGACAATCGGTGAGCTTATTGAAAAAACTGAAAATATCATATTTAGCTCGAAAGTTTGAATTGGGCAAATGCTATGCCACGCATATGCAACGCACTCAGTGTTTCATATTCTTTATTAACTATTCTAGCATTTTTATAACGAAACCTCTTAAGCCTTGAATATATCTTGCATGCTTCCCTACCTCGAAGCAATCAACTCAACGTCTGTTAAACGTCTATAAAATTTAACACCTCAATTCGTCGCCCTGCAGCGAGAGTGTGTTATTGTTATTGCCTAATTTAATGGATATTTTTTATGACCGTTTATGGTTGGTGTAACTGTTGCTTTTCTTGCAATTGCAATGACAATTGCAGCAATTGTTCTCACCAGCCAGTATATCATTTTGCCATTTGTGCAAAGACAAGTTGTAAACATGAATTAACATATTTGTCGCCGCGGGCGCATTAAGTCACGACAAGTTCGACAAAAGGCTTTGATGACTACAACAATAAGGCCAATAGAAATGCAGTTTGATTTCATTTGAACAGCGTCAAGCGTCGCAACACATACACGCAAATATTTGTATGTAAATGTGTAGCTAAATTATGGCCAAATTATCGGAAGTAAGTTTGAGTGCCACTACATACATATATACATATATATATATATACAATGGTGCATACGAAGTGCTCACATTTTGCCATTGCAAACAAACTAATTTTGTATTGCAAACTTCCTGTTTACTTGACAGTCAACTTCATGCAAATGTTCGAATGCGATGGAAAGCACTTGCTTTGCACTTGGAAGCAATTGCTGCTTTAACTATTGCAAGTATTTTCTTTGCATTTGTATGTTTGCACTAATGTAAGGGTGTGTGCATGCAATCCTTATATTAAATTTACTCCACAACCAAGTTTCATCGTACCCCCTTCGCACTGCCTCATTTACCATAACTCTGGCAATACCTTCGCACAGGCAACTTCTCGTTGACCTCCTTTGCTCGTCGCCGTTTGCTTTCTCATTGCTGCACATTTATGTGATTTTCCGCTCTAATAAACTTGTTCGTTCGCTCGTTCGCTCGTTCGCTCGTTCGCTCACTTTGCTAATTGTTTGCCACGCTTTTGTGAACTGTGAATTGTAAAAGTTGCCGTGTCAACCTTCGAGTGCAGTCGCATATTTTGCTTTGCCACTGTTCGACAATGTTTTATTATTATTATTTCGTTATTTTACTGCATTTTTTTTTTACGTATTTGTGTATTTTTCCTATTTCTGCTTTTCGCATAAGTCAGTGTGTAGGTGTTAATGTGCGCTTTATTGGTATATTGTGTGCTCAGAAATGGGTTTGGATTGGTCCATGTGGAAGTGATAATAATTTGTACCAATAAATGACTGAATTTCTAATTTGTTTTTAGTCTAATTAATTTAAAACACAGAGCTGTATGAAGAGCTTAAAAAGAATGTTATAAAATAAATGAAAAACACGTCTTGGTATCTAGAAAAATATTCAGAAATACAAGTTGACAGTTTTCATTCAAATCAGTTTGCTTGATACCTGATTTCTTCAACTTTTACTTGAATTTACGTTTGATATTGACGAAATCTTAGGAAGCTTTTCCAAAAATATGGTACAAGGAAATTAAATTTATATTAAATTAGCTTAAAGTTCTTTACTTCACTCGATTTAAGCGTCTTTAAATTACATTTTATTGAAAATCCTACAACTTTTCAATACATCCAATTAATGAATTCTGTAATAGATTTCGGCTTGTGTGATGATTCGTTCATTAATTTAAGATTTAAGCTGATTATTAGCGAGCTACATTTTCAGAATTCAACAGTCAGTTCAGTCAAAAAATAGTCACTAGAGGTAAAGCGGAAGATATATATGGTTGCTTTTGTCCCTAATTTTTTCGTTTTTTTCCTTAAATCGCTATAAAATCTATAGAGTGGGGCTGATGAATATTTTTTTAGATCGGATTTGTTATTAATAATAAATTCGTTATGTTATCAAACGACAACTTGAAAAATTATAGTGAATTGTACCTTGTTGTTAGTTCATTAGCAGTGTATAGCTAATTGCTAATATGGATCAGCATCAAACCGTGGAAATTTTGTCCACTATTATAAAACGACGTAAAGTAAAGGTCATGCCATTACTTATACCAAGCGCATGTAGGCGAAAACATTTTTCGTGTAGAACGATTGTTATTTTGCAGCTTTTTAGTACCCAAAAAAATGTTTCTCGTTCAATATAAAAGATTGATTAAAAAATGTCAAATATTTCGAAAATCTCTAATTGATTATGCAATTACATACATACTTTTTAGCCATACAAATAGTTTTCAAACTATTTCGCAGGCATGGTAATACTCTCTAATAGTTTCACAAAGTCACATACCATTGAGTTATCTGCAGTGTTATGCACCATGTCGATAAGTAAACAGCAGGATGGACGGATATACAGTGGCGAGAAAAATCGTTCGGATGCTCGCCACTTGTGCACTTTTAGTGCTTCAACATTTTAACTGTTAGCTCAAATTTTACCAAATTTGAATTGTTAGTTCTTTGTTTAATGTACAACAAAATTCTAATACTCATAAAATTTCGGTAACTAAAATGAAAGGATAGCCCTACCAAATCTAAAACAAACTCATTCAGTAGTTTCGGATGGCAAACAGTACTATTGGCGTCGCCCACATGAAAACCTTCAACGACAACATGTGCGATAGACTGTAAAATATGGTTGAAGCTCGTGGTCTCATGGTATGTTTGGTGCTTTATTTGGTGGAACATTGGTCCGTTAGTCAAAATCGCTGGAATTATGGAAAAAGAAGACTATTTGAATATTTTACAGTAAAATTTATCTGACTTTATGGACAAGTGTGCTTATCCAGAGTAAGAGATCGTTTTTCTACAGGATAACGATTCGAAATGCACTGCCAAAATTGTTACTCGCTGGCTCCAATGTTAATGATTTCAACTCATCCAATGGTCAGCACAAGTCCCAACTTTAACCGGTTTGAGAATTTATGGGCTATTGTAAAGAAGAGATTGTTCAATTACCGAACAGCGCCGAGCAAGATGGAGGCGCTATGGAACAGAGTGCACATTATTATTTTATTTTACAATAAATAAATAAACCTATTCTGAAAATTCGATAACATTTGCGCTGTCGTAAAAAATTTTACAGAACTTAGAATGCAAAAGTGGCGAATATCCGAACGGATTAGCACACCACTGTATGTAAAAGTTAAAATTATTGAAGTTTGAGGATATAAAATACTTCAACATATTTTTGGATGGGCCGTAGATTTTAAACAACATTGCCTGCTCTTAAGTGGGAATTGTTGTTTTCCTTTTATAAGAGACACGTAGTCAATATTTAATGGCTATTGCGTAGGACATTAAAAACTTTGAGCAGCATGGAATTTTTATTACATTTGCCATTTGGAAATGCTTATTTGACAATTATTTAGCGTGCTACAACTATATTGTTACAGGCTGAAGAAAAATTTGGATGTTCATGGCTGCTGGGAGGATTTTCGATGTCAAAGTGATTTATCTTGATGTCCACGAGCACGACTGTGTGTATGTAAGCTATATTGTTGCAACATGACATATGTATATAGAATAAAATTAATGTCTTTCTATCCAACACATGCCGATCTGTACATATTTAATTTATTTTATACATATATAAACATATTTACAGGCATGTATGGCATGCATGTGTTTGTATCTTTCTATGCCTATACATACTGGCTACAGCACGCACTTGTAGTAAGTTGTCAGCATGCCACATTTCGAATTGTCTATGTAACATTTGTAAGCATAGTATAACAGTTACTTTATTAGTAATGGTTGCAGGAAGTCTGAAATAAAGTGAATATGGCAAGTGGTATAAGGTGTGGGGGGCAATCGAAAGGGGAGTGATGAGTACAGTTTGCTGGCTAAAGCATAAGTTCTGCATATAAATGTCGAGGCCGGCGACGCCTAAAATGTTACTTCTGCTACAGTTCAGACCCATACACACACACAAATACTCGCGCCTTAGCGTGAAATTTATATGCGCTGCTTGTATGTGTGTAAAGCGTTTGTATTTGTGTCTGTGCGTGCTTAGAAATTGAATTTCTGCGTAGCATTGTGAAAAAATTTGCTGGCTTGCGCCCACATTCACAGTCAGGCAAAAGGCAAAAGCATAGAAAAATTGCGTCGATTCCATGTGAGTACTTAATCAAATATATGTATAAGAATACAAAATATGAATGTGTGCCGCTATGTTTATCAGCCACGCTCGCATCCACATACACATATGCACATGCACGCAATGTTAGCTAGCGTACACTATAAGTACACCCACTCATTTAGCTTGAATGCCTGCTGCTTTTTCTTTCGCCTATGTGTGCGTGTTCTGGCTATGCGTGCGTGTGTGTGCATTTGTGCGCAAATATACGTTCGTCGACTGCATACAAATGACGGCCTTTTCAGCAAGCATACAATACCTTATACCCATCTACATCTATTTATATGTGTTTAGGTTTTTTTGTTTTTGTTTTTGTAGTTGTTTGCATTTAATGCTCGTCGTCGCTTTGCTTATTGATATCCACGAAGCGCATGAACTTGCAAGTAAATATGTCGTCTATTAAGTTAGTTGCTACCATTTCGTACAATTCATCACTGGTAACTAAGTGCGAATAACCAACATATGCACATGTACATACATTTCTGCATACGTTCATTTACACTCTGTGACAGAACAAGTCAAGTTGAGTTAGTCCTTCATTTAGCGTAGATTGCTGAGTGATGACTTTGTGCGAAATTTTTTGCCGCTTTCAACACTAATTCTTCATATCATCAGTTGTTATTCGCGTATAAAGGGAAATTAAAATTGTAAGCAGGTATTTGGGTGCATATATCCGTTCGCGCTGCTTAGCAAGAAAATATTGTAAACATTGTAATGTAATAAATAATGCAGGTTTGCTGTTAAATTGAATGTAATTGCGAGTATTTTTCATTGCAAGCACATATGCAGACAAAACCTTAAAGTTTCATTTGACTGAGAGTTGAAGAGTCATTATTTTTTGTGAAAAGAATGCTTAATTTTAGATAAGTCTAGACACATATCAGCCAATGCAGTTTGCAACTTGATTTTTTTATATCTATATGTACATATACTGATAATTTTATCGAAATATTCCAGAAGACTTGTTGCAATTGAGTCATCCAATTTTTCTCAAAACATAATAGTTTTAGCATTAAGCACCTGGAGAGAGTCTCAACGTCTGTTGTGAATGAATTAGATCGAATGCGATTGGTGTTTTACATATAGCAGAACTTCTTGCAACAACCTTACCGAACGTCAAATAGAAGCCATAAACACTAGTTATCATTAAGTCCCATTTCCACTTTATGCTATTATTTATGTTTGCATATATCCACCCCTGAACGCCTTTATGTCCGTGGCCTATAATAAGTAGGTAGAAGAAGATAAAATAATAGCGTGTTTTAGCTGTTTAAAAGAGCCTATTTGAAGACGAAAATATAATGGACTTGCATAAAGAAATAAAAGAAGAATTGAAATATCTGCCGTAAATTCAACATAATTTACAAAAATTAGTATTTTAGTGCTGATGGAGGACATGTACCGCTATCATGCATTTTACGTTTCAAATCGCATCACATTATTTCATTGAAACATCTCACTAAAAACCTTTTATTGTATAAAGGCTAAGGAAGACTAGACCGATGAAATTTTAACATCAAACCGTACTGTTCACAGAGAAACACGTTCACTTAATTTCAGTGCGCATATTGGCCGATTCCGCCTAAGAGTGGGCAACACTCGTGGTCAGGTTTTAATGCCGATGTTATTCAAATTCTAGATTCTTACTCAATTTCCAGTTCCCAGTTTTCCAATTCCAAATTCCCATTTCCAGTTTTGATCCATCTGTAAGGACAATATAGGTATGAGATTTGGATCTCTTATCTTGATTACAATCCTCGCTTTCTACTACAACTCCACGTCCTGCCCTAAAGTTAGCAGAAGGCATGACCCACTCTTTTCACCACTTCCATCGCTACTTTCATCTCTCTGCATGCAGCACTTCGATATTTCGTCCTCACATTTGTGCACAGTTGTTAGTTCTAAACGAATTGTTTGCATTACACTCAGCAGTCAGAAAGGAGGAAAATGCGGGCCAAGAGACAAATTGAAGAAAATTAAACAAGACCGACTATACAAACTGTGTGTACACGTATATATATATATTGTGTATAGGTATTATTTTACACCTTGACCGTCGGGCCAACACCTTTTTCTCATACTTCTTGCCCTTACTGCACTTAATATTGTTATTGTTGTATTTGCTTATGTCAACCATCTTAGCTGCTGTCCTATAACGAAATTGCAAGAAATTCTCTATGCTAATTGCAGAAAATTTCGTTTGCTTTTGAAAATCCACTGCCTCAGTGGCAAATGTGCTGGGGGGCTGAAGCGAATGAAATCTAATGGAAATGAATTGAAGGCACTAGAATCTGCCAACTGAAAAAGATTGTGATTATGAAGTGGCTGTGACAATCAGCATTGAAGGTTAAATCAAGGAAAGGGGCGAAGATGCTGCATTGCAACAGTGAAAACCTTCAGACAAGCACACTATATATGAACTCACACATATATATATTCGCGCCAACCCTCCCCATCCCTCTGCTACATCGCTACAGCGCAGGAAATCTACACAAAAGCGAAATTAAATAAACGAATGGAAATTAAATTTTCAAGTTTTGATTGAGTTAACCGTACTTGCTGTCCTTAACAAGTGCAATTAGTGCAACAGCCAACAGTTGCAGCAGGAAGAATTCAGCATTTAATTTTGTATTTCGTAGCTTTAGTTCTGTTTGATTAAGGAGATGAATGTTAAACTACAAGGAAACTGAACTCGTATCAGACAGAGAATATTACACAATAACTGGCTTTAACTTCGTCTGCATCTGCAAATAGTTCACTTCATGTCTTTCAGAAATATTTCCATCACTTGATATGACAAAGCAAATTAGCATAGAATTATGAAGACAATTCAAGCGAACATCAATTTTGTGGTGATCTTTTGATAGTGCGCTTTTGAATAGTTAAGACTTACTGTTACTGTTGGTGTTTAAAAGAATCAAATTCCATATTCCACATTTTACGTCGAATCAATATCTAAGAGTCTATAAAATGTCGGCTGCCTCGCCATCCTCGGCACACATTCGATACCTACGAATCTCAAGCGAGACACAAGGTAGGTGTAGTGGAACGAACGTTGGTAGGTATGAACTCTCAGAGAGAGAGACCCAGAGAGCAGGCAGGAGTTGTCTGGCTTTAAGAAAATGCTATATTATTTCTGTTTATTGAAAGCGTCTCACCTAATATAGATTTTATATTATTCCTAAGACTGCATGTTTTAGCCTCCCATTATGATATTTACAAAACTACAATAGTTATTCAAAAGTTAATTAAAAGTTATTACTTATTAATCCATCTTCGGGTTAATCTATTTTGATAACTCAGCT
Organism: Bactrocera minax; assembly: GCA_021498325.1. NCBI lineage: Eukaryota > Metazoa > Arthropoda > Insecta > Diptera > Tephritidae > Bactrocera > Bactrocera minax. The sequence continues at coordinate 191,340 of JAKEEE010000121.1, read as the reverse complement.
CAGCTGATTTAGGTTTTTAAAGAATTCTAGTTTTGATAGTAAAAAATGTGCTGGGAAAAACCTCAACATTAAAGTGAGTCAAACGGCTTGTCCAAAAAAATGTACAACAGCGAACCACTTTCCTATTAAATCCCTTCTTGTAGCTGTGAATATATTCAAGATTAAAGAGAGGGCCTTCGTTTGCTTTTATATGTGATTAAAAGCGGTTCTTTGACTACACTTTCAACGCTGCCTATTCTGAGTAAGGAGTTAGCGAAGTTTTAACCTAATGATGGTCCGATTCATTTAATATATCACAGTTGATGATTCTTTATTCTCTCTTTTGAATAAAAATATTTAGTGGTGTCCAAGTTAAAAGGGACATGTATCACCAACGAATGAGCAACCTGACCTATCACAAGCTGAGGGGTTGTTGAACCAACTGATAATTTGGGAAATACTACCGAGTTGACCGACCTTGACCTGATATAAATCCGTCAGATTCATCTGGTTACGTAGATCCGACTGCCGTGGGAAAACAAATTAAAAATCTGAAGTGTTGAATCAGTTGGTTGTAATTTAACATACGCAGTCTAAATTGGATGTAATGATGGAGAAAAACTCAGTTTTTAACTAATATGGGGAAGCACATCGACAATGTTTTGTGTGGAGAAAGATTGAGTTATTGGTATTCAATATTTATGTGAATACCTTATTTCTTACTCGGTTCACTCATATTTTATACAAAATATTCCCGGAAAAAAACGCTGCAAGTAAGTAAAGAAGACATATATTGCAATCCTACACATCTTTATATGGTATTGGAGTTTTAAAAAATCTCTATTGTTCAGTTCATTTTGCTTTTATTCATTATGAATTTATAACCAATATCTGCTGATGACACTGCTACGCGGTTGCGAGGGTCCCTTTTAAGAATTAACCAATATATGCCTCTAAGTATTAGTAGAGCCATACTATATCTGAGTATGTTCATAATACTCAAGCATACTCAAGTTGAAGTGGCAACAACTCAAAAACTTAAAAGGAAATAGTGGTATCAACACAAACGATTGAAGCTGAAGACTCCTTGAAATGGCAAAGAGCAACTAAGCCAAGCGCAATAATTCCCAAAGGCTAAGAGTTACAGTGGCACAGTAGAATAAATAAACAAAATATAAGAGTTTCGCACACAGAGTACTATACCTGAAGTACGCTGGTAGGGACGTAGGTTGAGTCTGACAGAAAGCAGATATTGAAAGATGACAATGTGAATGACTGTTGACCTCAACACGTTGCATACAAAACAGTCAACGGGAATTTTTAATGTTATTGGCATTCTAGTGCCATAAAACCTTTCGTGGTAGCGGATTGCTACGCATTGCGATTTCATGTGGTGTTGCTTTTTCTCCACATCTGCAACGCACAACTTGAATGAACAGACTTCACGAATGCTTTGTTCTTCATTTTACTTTCTACTTGTAAATATGTTGTGATTATTGTTCTCGAAAGAGTTTAGCTTGTGGAAAACTACCAATATATATAAGTTTTATATTGTACTGGGCAGGTGTATAATTAAAACTGTTACTTAGACCCTTGCTAGATATTTGAGTAAGCTTGGTACAAACCTGAATTTTAACTATTTTGCTAACGTTTTGTCATAGGAGTCGTAAGGCAGTTTCAGTTTACTCTCTTTACGACCTTTGCGACCTCCTTAGTAGATGCAATCTCAACTAGTAAAAAGTTTACAGTGTGAAACCTTCACAGAGATCTCTGGTCTATATAGAAGTCGTTGATTTTGTTTTTAACTGGATCCAAATCAGCGTTTTTCTTTAATATACCACACTGTCTATGTCCACTTCCTCTTCAAAAGATCTTATAGAAGCTATGTTGTTTATTGATTGTTGCCGTCTGTAGTAAATTTAAATTACGGATTAATATCGGATTAACTTAGGATTACGGAAAAGTTAAGTTAAAACTTTTAGCACTAAAGCATATAACACAAGGGATCACAGTAAAGTCCATTGCCATATTGTTTTTTCAGCTTTTACAAAAATACTACTATACTATGCTATGAATGAATGGATTGCGTGAATCGAACAAACAAGTGGTATAAATCACACAAACAGGCATAATGTTATAAAGGTAGAATAGAAGAGGTTTTACCATACTAAAGATATATCCTCACATTCTATTGAATTTCTATTCAGCAGCCTAACTTTTTCACTGCTTTTACTTAAAACGAATCGAAGATGGATATGTCGTTCTAATGGATACACAATAAAATTTCCCCCATCAAAGTGTTCAATGCAAGAACAGCTGATAGTAGCGAAGTAAAGAATAGGAATTAAATCGCGAAATGAATGGAGGACTACTACCATACCAGTGACACTGATAAATTGACTTTAGGGGTTATAGAGCCAATTATAAAAATATTTAACCTTGCATTTTGTCTTAAACAACGCTGTTCCAAATCACTTCCGAATCGGACAAAGGGCAAAGGAATTTCCAAGAAGGAAAATTTCCAATTAAATTGTCATCTAAAGATAATCAAAATTTCCATTGTCAAATTGTAATATAATGTATATACATATATATACATCTGTGTATGTGTTACACACCTGTAGCCATAGGCATTTTGACAACGGTCAATTTGACAATGGAAATTTTGATTATCTTTATATATATATGTATATATATTTACATGACTGCAGTGCTGCGATAATGATTGACTGGTTGGTCGTTTGCGTACGAAGAAAGTCGAATGTTGTACTCATTATGAAAACTATTGTAGCAACAGCTAATCGATTGTATATGTATATAGCAACATTTGCTTTTGTTGCAATAATTAAATAGCAGAGCGATCTGCAGCATTTGTGACATATATGTGTATATATAAATGTACATATAAGGCATTCTATTGTTCTCTTTGTTGTCAAAATGGAAAAGCAGCCACGAAATTGAGGGTTGAGGAACAATGTGTTGAGTTTTTGTGGTGTCTCCTATGTACGTTACAAATGGCAGAATAGACTTAAAATATATATCACTAACCGTATATAAATATGTATTTATATGTATATGAAATCTTTCTTCGATTTGCACGCAATTTACGCAGCTACCTTGCCGCGCATAACTCATTATCATTCTTTAGTCACATATGTATGTTCATAACACTGACCGATAATTATATTGTGCGTGAGAGTGAGTGTGCTTGTACATACAATACCAATAGCCAATCAAGTGGCTAATTTAGCAATTAAGTGGCAACATAAATTAAGTTGAAAATCGCAAAAAAATAAAAAATTCGTGTATAACTTTTATACGCTTGCAACATGCTTTTTCATTCGCATTTTATCCGTATGTCCTTTTCATTTTTTGAACATTATATTTCAACGTTTATCAGCACAGCTTTAGCTGCCAAATACGCTAATTTATGTAATTTTAAAAACACCTATAAATCTTGATGTTTTCTGTTGACCAATGCGACGCTTCGTACGTTGTGGCGCTGAACTCCCCAAAATAGCGTTCTAAAATAAAAATTATTTGTTTCCACACAAAACTTTGCTGAATTCGTAACTGAAAGGTGAAGTTTGTACGCTGCCAAACCAGTGCGCCTTTACTCACACCATTTATGTATATGTAAACATACACTGTTTCAACACCTCAATACAACACACACACACATTACGCGCTTAACTCTGCTCCACTTTATTTTATTTTACTTTTTTTTTGAGCTGGCAACAACGATATATACTATACCGCATGGCCGTTGCCCCGTTGTTATCACCGTGCAACGTAAATTAGATTAATTGCAAATTTTATTTCCCCACAGTCGAGCAATTCATTTCACCTGCACCCGCTACTCATTTGCCAACATTTAAATGGTGCTTTTTCATCTATTCGTACATTTTCGGCACACAGTTCTTTCGTGCGCTTAAGCACAACACCACCACCATTAGCATGACCAGCTTGCCTTGTCCGCTTCAAAAAGAATTTCCAAATTTTCCACGCTGTTGCCACTACTGTTGTGTACCACAATTGCAGGTCTCTGTCCAACTGTGTGGTGTGCTACCAGCTGCTGATCACTGCTTTGCTCACTGCTTCATCAGACCGCACGTACCACAATAATTGGTAAAGTTTTCATTTGCGTCGACTAAAACCACAATTCTGCCAGTAATCCAAAAAAAAAAAAAAAAAAAAAAAAAAAAAGAAAAAGAAAATAGAAATAAAAATAAAAATTCAACAAAAACGATGAGCACAAAATGTGTGAAAGCATGACAACCAACATCATCAGTAGTAACTAATAACAACAGAAATCCAACAGTCATCCGTAGCAACAACATCAGACGCTGGTCATTCGGCATCAAATTTGTAGATTTTCGCTTTGGAAATTTCTGAGGTCGCATTGTGTTTAATTTTCGACTGGTTAATAAAATATTTTCGTCTAAATAAAAATAATAAATCTAATTATTTAAACATTTATCATATATTAAATTATCATCCAAACAATGCCATACATCCAACTGACGGTGAATATCTTTATTGCCGAGTAGAAGAATAAATGCTTCGTAATGTTCGTTTAATTAGCGTTTGGTAAGATTAAATACCCGAAATTTGTGAGGGGATTCCATGAAACTCATATATCTGATAAGCGAAGAAAGAATTCCGGTTATTGGAATCATTTAAGGTCAACAAAACAAGGTCATTCTTCATTCAATTTTGTTTTCTAACGTAATCATATAGTAATATCTCGAATATTTTTAGTCGAGTTTACAATAGCACGCTAGCACTTTTAGGTTATTAATTAGGAATCAAGAGGCAGTATATTGCATTTTGGTTTGGCAGATATTGTAGAGATCTAAGACTGATTGGGAATGGGTGTGTATAAAGTATTCGGCAACGGCTACTCACTGTTTCCAAAATAGTCGTGTCTACGTAACATCACTTACATCCTGTCAAAGTCTCAATTTAGCAATATTCTTCAGGTCTGCTGTAATTTTTGACATAAGATAATATTACGTTATAATATTAATCTGCACATCGTATTTTTTCGGTCATGGTACTGTCAGTATTCTTTTTAAGGAGGCACTTCAACGTTGGCACTGAGTTGTTTTCGCCACTCGAATACAAAGGATAAATTAGAATAACCACAACTGATCATAAGCAGAGCGCAATTTTTGGTGGAGTATGATTTTATAAGGTAGATCTCAAGCTCGGTGCCCAACCTATTTTTACACTCTTGCAACATGTTGCTACAGAGTATATTAGTTTTGTTTACCTAACGATTGTTTGTAACACCTGAAACTAATCGAGTTAGATATGGGCATATATATATATATATATAAATGAGTAAGATGAAAAGACGAGTTGAAATCCGAGTGCCTCTCTGCCCGTCTGTCCGTACGTCCGTTCGTCCGTGCAAGCGTTTGATGAAACTTCTTACAGAGGATCCTAGTAGAATCGCTGAAGAAATACGTCAGAAACATTAAATCTTACAGCAAATATAAGACGCAAGGACTGCATAGGAATCTGTGTAAAATTTGGACGATAGGTGTGGCATTGCCCACTTTTGGGTGAAATCTCATATCTCAGAACGCCTTAACCACTTTCAACCAAATTTGAGTTTCAAATGGGATTTTGTGAAAATGGGCGAAATCGGATAACAACCACGCCTACTTCTCATACAACACTATTTTAAATTTAATCTGATTCTTTCACTATAAAGTATATAAATAGAGCAGCAATTAAAATATGCAAAGATATGGAATGAGACTTTGTTTAAATGGTGCCTTCAAAATATGCCATATCATGCGTAAAAATAGTTGAAATCGGAAATCGGCAAATAACTTTTGAAGCCCGCGGATACCCAATACATGGACCTCAGTGCCTATGGTTAACTTTATACCGAAAATATCGGCAAATCTGCAAAATATCGCAATGAAATTCGAATATCATCTTTCCATGATGCTAATGCCATCTGGTGTCAAAAATGCGGAAAGTCGAGTAAAAAATTCCTCCCAAAGCCCCATGTACCTAATATAAGGATTTTCAACATCCCGGTAAACTTTATACCACATATTTCGGCCAATATGTAAGATATCTTAGCAAAATTTAGTGAACGTATAATATAGGATATATTACAGTTTAATGCCGAAAATGTGTGGAATCGGTCTACGAATTTTCCCACCTCCCATATACTACATGTAATGATTTTCGTTATTCTAGCAGACTTTGTGTCGAATATGTCGATCATCGCGTGAGTTATCTTCACAAAATTAGGTAAAAAGATGTTCCCTAGTGTAATTGAGTGATGAAAAGAGTTAATGTGATCATTGCAGATCTTCCCCTATCCCAAAAATGCCCGATATAAGAATTCCCGACTTTTCATCTGACTTTAAACCGTATATGTTGGTCAATATGTATGATATTTTAATGAAATTAGGTGGATATGTTTTTTCAAACATAATGTGGTTTCGGGCTAAATAGGAATGAAATCGGTATAGACCCCTTATTCCTAATATAATGATTTCCGTTTCTCTGGTTGACTTTTTCCACATGTATCTAATATATTTAATTAAGCCACTTTGGTTGATTTTATATCGCATATCTCTCAATTTAGTTAATGTGGTAAATTTTAATATAAATATCTCGGACGCTAAGCAAAATATAGCAATGAAACTTAGTAAGTCTACAACCTGTAATATAGGTTAATAAGATGCCAAATATGATCGTGATTCATGGACAATATGAAATTTAATATAAAATTATGCCAGCATCTGGAAGCATTTCCCCGCCTCTAATCCTTCCACTTTGCAAGAGTAAAAAATGTTCGGTTACACCCGTACTTAGCCCTTCCTTACTTGTTTTCATTGTCTTATGTTCGACATTGCCAATGTCAAATAAAAATGGTTTGAACGCGTTTATTTAGTTCGTCTACACTGCTCATGCTTTGGCATGAGTATTTTTACTGTTGGCCATCAGACTAGAAAATTTTAAGGAAATCATATGAAATGTTCCATAAAACTTGTGCTTGCATATTTGTTAGTATGTCTTCAGCTTTCTTTAATTTTTATAATCACTGACCAGACGCTTTCATTCACCATTACAAAATGCTTCACCATTACTTCAATGCTTTTTAATACTTCGTTTGCAATTTAATTTTTTTGCTACCAATTTTTTGCCATTGCACCAATATTTGCTGTCGGTGTCAGTGCGCATTGTCTGGTATAAATCAAATGAAATCCGGCCAGTATCGCATTGGCTGTTGCTGCCGGAAATCAATCATGATCGCCATTCAATTTAATCGGTTGGTTTCGGTGAAAGCTCATTTTTTGCTGTTGTTGCTATTGGCTTTTTTTCCAAACGTGATTGCAGTGTTGATATTTTTCGAGCAAACTTATATGGGTTGTACGCATTGAATATTTTGAGAATTTTTTCGAAATATAAATTCTTTCTTAGAGTCTCATAATGCAAAAACTGAATATTTCGAAAGTTTTTTCGAAATTCAAACCTTTTTCAATTTGGCTTAGTGGGTAGAGATGTGCGAGCCGAGGTATTAAGGAGGTTAAATTAAGACATGTATACATATACATATACACGTCTACATAAGTATCCCTCCCATCCCCCACTTTCTTGCTAAATTGTGGGTAGGTGATTACCGCTGCTGATGATTGCCTGCAACTTGCGCTCGCTCTCTAATGCCGACCAATAACGTATACAATAACAAATGAATATAAAAATTGTTTAAGTTTTGAATTTCTGATGAGTTGAATTCAAGGGAGAATGTAATGAAAATAAACAAAATGCCATCAAGGGACTAATAACTTGCAACAGCGTCACTAAGAATACATAGCAATCAAAAGCGGCTGAAAGAGAGAGAGAAAGCGACTGTGTATACTAAGAAAAGTGATGGCGGGTGAAAAATATGCAAGAAGTCTTGGTAGAAAATGTGTAAAATGGAAAATGGAATGCTGCAGCTGCAACAACAGTAACAAATAGCAATAAACGCTGTTGGTATGTGTGCCGGGAATGTGCGCGGTGCATTTGTATTTGTGTGTGCATCTGTTGTGGAATATGCAATAAGGTGGCAATGTAAAAAAGGGTAAAAAGTTACATAGTTGTTATGAGAATTTTACACATAAACATGCAACAGCAAACGAAACAACAATTACAGCAACAACGCGCTCATTTAATGAAACAATAGCAGTAGAAAATTTGCTGTGCAGCAATTGTAAACCGGCAAGATTATGAGCTCTGTTTAAAAAATGCCAGTAATTTTCGTGTAGAGCACTAATGTTTTACGCAAAGTTATGTTTATACCGTTACAAAAGCGCCGTGGGTGTTGCATATTGTATTTTAGCGCTCTAGCATGTGCTTATAATAAAAATTAAAATATTAAGGAAATATATTTAAACTGATAATATTGAAGTAATACTGAAAATGACTTTATAAAGAGTTTACAAAGAAAACTTAACTCTAATTTAGACATAATTATTTTCAATATTTAAATCACATAATTGCAAAATTAACACAAATATAATATTTTCCGTTAAATTGTTAAATTTCAGGTACTTTTTGAACAGAATTTATGTATGGAAAGACAGTAAATGAACTCACAGCGAAAATAGTGGGAGTGCAGAAAAAATGTAAGTGCAACGTTTTGTCTTGGCATGCAACAGAATGGTGATGAGTGAAATTTCTACAAACACAAGAGCACATTTGCTATCTAACCATGAATGAATGTAGCTATATGTACGTACATATATCGCTATGCATGGGCGAATTGGAGTGTGAAACAGCTAAGTGACGATGTTGTCGCTTCTGTTGATGTTGATGTTGCTGTTGCTGACGATGTTGATGTTGATGATAATGTTGTCGGACATATATAGTCATGTATATTAAATACAAAATACCCACGCACTTACGCATAGCTAAACACTATAGTATCTACACAACAATTTGAAGTACATAAACGTAGCATGTAATAAATTAAGAAAAAAGTTAAACAAGTGTGTAAACAGCTTAATGCGAAATGGCTCATTTTCTGCTACAGAGTCAAATGGAATAAATAAGTATACAATGTATTCTTAAAAAAAAAAATAAAAAAAATAAAATAACGTTATTATATACACACACACATATATATATATATATACATAATAAAATACATTTATATATAAAGAGACTAAGAGATATATAAAGAGATTCCCTTTAGTAAAATAAAGAGCAAGTTTCTGTCGGGTTTTTAGAGTCTTTGTGATGACCACTGCCGGATGACAGTTATTGAGGTACAGAAAGTTTGATGGGCCACTGAGCCTCGTGAATCTGCTTAAGTCCTAAGTTCTAAAGTCTAGAACACCGTATAAATAACGTTAGCATACTGGTTAGCGTACCCAAATTCTATCAAAGAGTTACTTGCCTTGCACCGTAAACACTTGTTTAATATTGAAGTGTTTAAGAAACTCAGAGTCATTGCAAACTGTCAACATGACGTTTTTCACTAGTGAGATCATATTTACTTGATGTTTAGTATGTAGTGTTTAAGAAACTCTTTGCTTAATATAACTATTCATTGGGATTAAATTTAATTTAAATCTCTGGTATTTTCTTAAACTAACAAATAAAAGTTAAGCATTAATGGAAATACTCTGTATTGTAAATATTATGTTTATGTGTACAGTTCAGCGGAATTGATCATAAGCTCGAGTTTATAAAGCAACGGAAGCCTGGCGTCAGCCGCTTCACTTAGGGTTGCGCAATGAAAACCTTTTTAATATTAATTTATCTCTACATTTTTATCCCACTTCATGGTGGTTTATAAAAGCTCAGAGACTCATAGTCTGTCTCATAGTCCGTCATAGTCTGAAATTTTCAAAGTAACATTCTGTTATATATATTCAATCAAAATATACACTCCCATACGAGACTATTTGAAACTGTAACATCATTAACTGTAACCCATCTGAAGACTCTCTGTACCCAATAAAAAAGCTAAAAACTGCTGACGTTATTGTTGTTATTATTTAAAAATCTTAAACTTTTTTTTACAAGAGGAATGACATTGACGATTTCACACCGTTCTTTATTTCGATAGCCTTGTGCACAGAGCTTACATCTATAACAATAGTGCAACGGCCTAGTTTGTGCAAAACATATAAGAAAATAAGTAAGGAAGGGCTAAGTTCGGGTGTAACCGAACATTTTATACTCATTTTAACAAAACCTTTGAATGGAAGGTGGGCGTGGTTATTATCCGATTTCACTCATTTTCTCGGTATATGAGATGAGGTTAGAAAAACTTACTCGGAGAAAGTTTGATTGATATAGTTTTAACGGTTTCCGAGACATATATATATTAAACCTTTTGGGGGGCGAGTCCATACCCACTTTTACAAATAATTTTCCCACGGATGCCCCGCCCTACTAAGACCCTCTATACCAAATAACACGTTTATATCTTAATTTATAGCTTAGTTATAGCACATAATATGTTTTCGATAAATTGCATTTTGTGGGCGTGGCAGATGCCCAATTAGACCCATCTGCAATGCCAACCGTCTTACGGTGGCAAAGAACACATGTACCAAGAAGTTTCATCAAAATATCTCAATTTTTTACCCAAGCTATCGCTTGCATGGACGGACGGATGGACACTTGGATTTTAAATGGTCTTTGGTTCAATTGGTCTTTTCATCCTGATCATTTATATATACATATATACTGGTATGTATATATACACATATATGTCTATATCTAACTCGATGAGTTCTAGGTGTTACAAACAACGGTTAGGTGAACGAAACTAATGCACTCTCTAGCAATATGTTGCGAGAGTATAATGAGTGTGTATTGTATACACATACCTACATACATACATACATATGTAAATAGCATTGCCAACGAATTGCTAATGTAATTAGCTACTGTGCGCTGAAAAACAAAGAGCTGAAATAATAATATGCAGCGAGAATAGTTCGAAAGGGCGAAGGATTTTGCAATTAATGAAGAGCAGTGAAACAAAAGCAACCACAAACATTTTTCTATGAATATGCAAAATTCATACGGAATACATTTGAGCGTTTCTTGCACTGAAATTAGTTTTCTACATTTCCATAAAACTTTTCTCATCGTTTCATTTAATTACATTTGCTTATAAATTTAATGTAGCATTGGCTGAATTCAATATATTTGTGGCAAATGCAACAAACAGTTTTATACTTAATTAAATTCAACATTCAGTTTCTTTCCGTGTTTCCGGTGAAGAGCTATGGTGGGGATATTTCAGAAGTTTTTTTTTTTTTGTTAATAATATTGCGCTCATTTTCTAAATGTTGCGTGGCGACATGATGCCACCACAGTGTCAGGCGATAAAGTATTTTTGTTGATTAATTATATACCTCGCAGAATTCTCAAAAAATTTTCTTGTTGAGAGACATGAAATGAATTGAAAATCTAGCTTGATAAATAAATAATGCATTTCAGAAAAATGAAATATTCAAATCTAAGTACAAATAGCCATCACCGATTCGTCAATTCCTTAGTCGTTATCTTTGGGTGTTGGTTTTTTGTCACAAAATTTATGTGTAAAAGTAACAACAAAGTTAGTGAGTTAAATTCGAGAATTCGTTACAAAAGAAGAGCGAAGTTCCTACTTTTGTAAATGACTTAAGTGTGAAACAAATGTCAAAATTTCGATACAAAAATTTGCTATTAAACACAAAAGTATTAGTTAATTGTTTTTAATATCTAAAGACCTGTATATATTTATAATTATAATTTTTGTTATAAATATATAATAAACATTTAGTTTTATATAATTTTTTTGGAGACGTAAGCCACTAGTCACTAACGCTTGGCGAATCGAAAACTGCTCTTGTAACAATCAAGTTTGATTTGCACTTGAACTGGATAGTATTTATAAATTCTAATTAAAATTTCACTAAAATGGTTAGAGGCTTTGTTTATTGACGTTTTTGAAGACTCCCCCTTCCATCCTTCCACTTTTTATCTCTTTGTACACTTTTGTGAATAATAATAATAATAATTAATAGCAGTATTAATAACGTTATTTGTCAATTTTGATGGCTTTCACTTATATTACGCGTCAATTATTTCTGGACAGTATACAATATGAGGTTTGGGTTCAATGAAAATTACTAAATACTTCAAACGTTATTTATCAAGACAGTTTATATCAAGAAGCAGAACTGTTACGTTATTAAAAAAAAAAAAAAAAAAAATACAACAACAATAACATAAACGAAACAGTAATTGTAATCAATCGGGAAATTTATAATAACTCACAAACTACGAAAAGTCCTAACCGCTTACCATTTATTCCGACAACGCAGCAACAATAATAATAGATGAATGCTACCAATCATTGTGACTAATTTCAGACAAAAACGAAATAATTTTTATTAGAAACAAATACACTGGCATACCGATCTACACAACGAAATTGCAAATTATGGCTACGAAAATAAAATTTTACAGGACGAAAAGAATTATGTTCAAAAATCCAATTTATATGGGACGCTCTGCAGCAAATCTCATTAGGACCGATAGAGCAACGAAGATAAAATAGCGGTTAATCGGAGCGACATTTGTCATGAAATGAGGAACAGCAACAATACTAGCGCAGCTCAGAGTAATCGTTTAAGAGAGACAAACTTTACGACATATTCAGTATCAAAATGATGGAAATGTGCCCTTTTCTTATTCTAATGTCTTTTTGAAAAAAAAAGAAAAAACAACGCGTTTAATTTCAATGGACGAGCGTAGTAAATATTGTGAATCCAGCAACAATAATGCTCGGCATATTCATACTCTTATGAAACATCTTGCACATAGCTGCGTATGTTTGTGCACGTTTTGTAATTTCTTTGATTCTACGAGTATCCTTTGACAGCGGAAACATATTATCCTACATTATTAAAAAGACAAAGAACAAATTTTGACACTGATAATGAGGCACATGGAATGCGACTGCTACTTGCTGGTGGCAGAAAGTCGGTTAAATGCAACAAATCAAGAAATTAATATCTCCACTTCAAACTCTCAAGCGATTTTTTTCATTAATCTAATTTGACAGATTTTTTCTGAAACTTGTGAAAAATTATATCTTGTGTGGGATTACTCGATTTTTCGAGAAGGACGGGTACAGCTAATGGAAACGAAAACAGCAATAAACAAAGATATTATAGTCGGTATTCAGAAAATATTTCATGTTGTTATAACTATAACGACTAAATTTTAAAAGTTGGAAATGCTTTATAATAAACTGTTTTTTAATAGCAATTTAGTGGATGTACTTTTAGTAAGTTTTAACCTAAAAAATTTTTGGTTGTATAAAGTTTGTTGTACTTATCTAGAGTTGTTTACTAACTAGCTGCAATAAATCAATGGATCAAATAGAGAAGTAACTGATGAGGTAAGGTAACTCACTTTGTAGGTGCGATGTCGGTTTTCAAGATGTTTTGGGCAGGAAAAGTACGTTAGTGAAGGATGAAAGTAAATGAATGATGAGCTATTTGACGTATATGTATGACGTTGAAACCAAGGCTTAATTGCATCAGTGGAGTACGCTACGACTGGAAAAAACACGCCAGGTTCGATCAAGTGACATGAACTTATGAAACTCCTGAATCGTGTACTCAAAGTTACCAAACCAAAACTCAAAATTGCGAATCAAAGAACAAGGTTTGTTATTTCCGTAATAGAAGATTTTCCATCAAAAACCAAGGATAATTTCTATCATTACATAGATAAATATTACATAAATATTACAGTACATAAATATTATCGGATGGATATGGACCAATTTCATAATTTCTGCTACCAATTATCGTAAGGTTCTTATGAATCTTTTTAATAAGATTTTGTTTAAATACTTTTGTTATTTTCTGGAAATTGTGCTCTCGAAAATTTATCACTTAGATGAAGTATTTTTGGAAGCATGATTTGCTAAGCATGAAATCGTGTGATTGCTCTCATATTTGAAAAATATCTGAAGAAGTTGCCTTGATAATTATTAAATTTATTTATTACAAAGTCAACTGAGATATCGAAAAAGCAGGGCTGTGCATAAACACATTCGAGAAAGAGTATTTATGGGTATGTCTAATTCAATGTTTACTTTATTAGAGAGAGTGAGATTTATTTAAGCATAGCAGGGTTTGTCGGGTCGTTATTTCATATACAAGAGACCCAACATGTCATGATAGCACACTTTTCTGGTTTCCTTAAAGCTGGTTAGTTCGTCTTTAGTAGCACATTTGATACAGTAAGAAAAACATAGGCATACATCTCGGAATAACGTTCAACATCTTAGCTTCCAGCAGCATTAAAGCTGATACCTAACATTCGAAACAATATTTATTTAATATACTTACGTTTCAAAATAAGTTTGTATTGCATTGTATTAGTATGTATGTATACTATTGTATTAGTATGCCACTCACATAGATAAATTGTCTCGAATATTAAGAGTAAAATAGTTACATACCGCCCCTAAGCCCCAAAATTGTATAGCGGCTACCAGTCCGCACGCCTAAAAATATGCAATGCAAATAACAACTAAACTTGTCAACGGCATAGCTCACAAGCAGCACAACATTTTTATAATTTTTGACGTCAACTGTTTGTATTTGTCCATTTAAATATGTAGCAGCAAACTTATATAATATAGATTTACATAAGCGTACAAAAAAATAATGGTTTACTGTATCTTCTGTAGCGTAGGAGTAAATTTCTTTAAATGCATGTTTGATAATCTATTTTATACATGCGTATGCGTTACAATATATATGCAAATATATTTCCACTCGTACATACTTGCATCTTAATGTAGATATGCTAAAGGGTCGCATCGTACGAAACCTTCCAAAATGATCCCAACATTACGAGCAGTGACCGGAATCCTTCCATTTGCCATTGAATTAGTGTGCACAGCACATTTTCTTTGCATATATGTGTGTATGCGCATATCTGCTTATGTGTATGTAGTTGTGTCTGCATGAGCGAAAGCAGATGTGTTTTGACCGGAAAGATTTGTATGATTTGAAGCGCTGCTACGCCAATTTCATTTTTATTTCTCAGATTTTGGCTTTCAGATTTCTTATGCTCGCTGATTTTCCGTTTTGAAATGAATAGAAAAAACGAAAACAAGCACACACACACACACACACACACACACATATCCAATCTGTATGCTTGCAATATCGTCCAACCGTTTTCGCATCCTTGATTTTTGTGCTCGGCATGCCACAAAGTACGATGCAAATTCATGTCGAAATCCAGCAAATTAAAATATTTTAAGCGCCAGAAGCTAGTGGGCGACGGGGCATTCGCCAGCCCAAACCAAATAAACAATGGAATCGTTTTTGATAGGCCCCTTTGAGCAGGACATGTGCATTCGTTAAGCCTGATATTTGTTTGGTTTTTCTGGTTGTTTTGAGTTTTTTCTCATCTGCGTAAAAGCATTTTTGGCGGATGTATTTCGTTTGGCTCGTGGACACAATCAGCAATCGAGCATCCTGTATAATTTTGGATAAGGCTAAGGATAAATACAATGTATTATAATGTAGGTAAATAAAGAAAATACAATATAATAATTTTTGCATGAAAACCTTCAAAATCTATGAATTATGAATGTCTCCAATTTCTTCTTTCTTATTTATTAAGTAAAAAATGATTGCTTGAAAGCTTGCTCAGTCTAACCAAATAAACAAATAAACAATTGGATATATTAATTTCCGTTGCCATAAATACCGGTGGCTGATTATGTCGCCGTAACCAGAATAATTGCATAGTCTTTCAACTAAAGCGAGAAGGAATTATGCCATTAGGGTGCTATTAGGGTTTAGAGGTATGCTATTAGGGTTTAGGTATGCATAGGGGGTACGCTATTAGGGTTTAGAGGTTTTTATTTACACATTTAGAAAATGTCAAAATTTGGCCAAGAAACTGACTTGCCTTATGAACTTCACTGTATCTTAACAAAAGGGGATATTGAATATATGATTTGTACGGCATTTATTGTATTGAATGTATTCAATAATACGCCATCTCCTAAATCAGTTTAAACTTATCTTGGTTGAGTGTTGCCACAAAAAAAATTTACATATTTCATTCCACTGCTGTTTTAAATAATTCTGTCAGTAAAATGTTACTTAATTGGTTAACTATACTTTAAGCGCCTAGTATATTCTGTACAGCTTAATAATATTGAAAAGGTTATTAGTGGAAAGGTGAGAAAATGCAGAAACCTTCTTTACAAAAAAAAAATAAAATTCTCGTTGCTTTCCACATATACGAAGCTTGTTACCTGAGAAGCGCAGCGATAATTATTATGAAATACTAACATTACCTTATATACGCAGGCCAATTACGGCAAAACGATTCAGTTTTGAAGTGTTCACACCTGTGGCTAATTAAAGTGAAAAAATATATATATTTTTCTATATATACTGACAGTGTTGCGTATACCTTATCATTTTATGGGTGAAATTCCGCCTAACATATAAAATGTTAAAAGCACAGAGGTGCTGCGCAGGTCATAAGGAAATAAGGTGAAGCAAGATTTTTTCCTTTGTTGACATACAAGCGAAGTTCAGGTGAAAATTGCGGCCATCATTCACATTGAGCGCACACCTGTCACTCGATAGGTCCGCATTCCACTCACTTCAATATATAGATTTACGAATTCTTTAACTAACGTCACGACGAACGCTATTTTGCGGACAAAGAATATGCTTTAAGCCGTAATTATAGTAAATAGATTTTTAATTATAATTAATCTACTTAATAGAAATAGATCTTTTGAGAAAAATTAGAAATTCATCCAGTATTAGGTTTCTTTCATTATTTCTCATATGCAATGAGTGCCTTATCTCATTCTTCTCTTTTCAACTAATCTTTTTCTTACGGATATGCTGCTATTTTCCATTTTAATTTATCCGAGTGATTAGTTTTGAAGTTAGATTTTAACAAATTTTGAAAAGTTTCATTTTCGAAAATAGATTTTGAATATTAAGAAAGTCATTTTCATTCCATTCATACTGTCCACACTTCCTGTAGAGGGTATGGTAATAAGAGTGCCACCACTGTGCATTCATTCGTGGAAGTTTTCAAGATAAGGCACATAAATTTATATTAAATTTTATAATAAATAATTCAAAAAAATGATATTTTTAATGTTTTTTTTTTTATTATACCGCCGATATTATCTAAAATATTTACATAGATGTTTATTTACACTTGTCATGAAGGGATGACAATAAGTATTAATACAGCATGTACCGATGTATCGATTCACCACTTCTTTGCTCTCAATTCTCTCTGTTCTCTCATCAAAGAATGCAACTGTAAATTTATCCCGTTCAAATAGCAAAGAGAGTATGCGCCTAATTAAAACGGTACGGCCACTAACGAGTCTTTATGAAAAAAAAAAAAATAAAATATATATATATTTACATATTTTATTTCAAAACTACATGGTCTCTTGAAGCCTTCTCTGTATAAATTACTGAACTTTATACTTTTGGCTACAGGATGTTTCAACCTAAATTTTACATATGTATATATATCAAATATATTTACATAACGAAACATGGTGAGACTATCCTTTAAACATTTTATAAATTTTTATTCCAAACAGCAATCGTAAAAGCAACCATGGTAACGGTGAATGCTATGGCAATACTATTGTATTTTCAGCTGTAAGTAAGTAATTTTTATTGCATTTTTTAAACGCATACATATATACCAGACGACTTTACAACATATTACACGGTAAGTTGACACATGCGACATTTCCACCCAAGAAATTTCCACTGCGAATATACAATATACAATAGTGAAAGAAGGAAGGAAGGTATGCGCTTTAGCAACGTTTCTTCAACAAGGGATGTGGCGGTTGACAATATAGCAAATCAATAATTGATCGGACGCTGGATTTTAGTCCTCTCATGTAGCTAAATGAAAAGAATTACACCTTTTCTTAATACCAATCAACACACAGACAGGAAATTGAAATGGTGGAGACACCACTGTTGATGTTCGTTTGATGTAAGAATAGAGTTGATAGTGTGAACAAAAGCTCACAGATTGCGCTCACCGCTCACCTTTGCGAGGGGCTGCCTCTTCAGATATTCTCATTATTTCATTTGTATATGTTTTTAGACTTGGAGATTCTTGTGTTGAAGTTTAGGACTATATTAAAGAGCCTTCTGACTATAAGAGAGGCTTCATATGCGGTCGATAACCGTAATTTAGGGAACGAAAAGAGACGAACGGTGAAAAAGGTGAAAATAGTAATAGTGATTTATTTATTGGAGAGTTCACATCAGATACATATATATTAGTAATTTTTGCTAGTAATTATAGCAAGAAAAGCAAGAAAAGCAAGTTTACGCTGAAAATTTCTGAAAGAAAATTTAATAAATATAATTGAAACTTTACCACTAAATTTACTAAGTTCGCACAAATTTTGCTGAGCTGGTTAAATTAGAGTTTTTCTCTCACTTGTCCTGCTGAAATTTCCAAATTAGAATAGCAAGCAGGAAAGCTGAGCAAGAAGCAGTTGCCACATCGGGTATAAGAAAGTTTTCGACTTTAATGATCAATATAACGACGGCATATGTGTGGTTGTGGTAGTGAGAATGTGGTGTGCGAGTTCTTTGGCTCCACGGAGACCAAACGCAAATGCACATAAATCAAGCAAAAGTTATTAAACTTTGAATTATGACACATGCAAAAGAGACAGCATTCGCACGTATGTATGTATGTATGTATGTACGCTTATATGGTAGTTTAGCAGTATTAGCAGCACTGCAACAATAACAAGCCATGTGTACTCATGTGAGCGCAAAGTTTCTTCCATCAGCAATGGACACTGCTGGTTGTCTAACGGTGTTAACATACACAGACACATACCCATACAGAAAATACGCGTTCATGTGCCAACTTGGCAAAGATTTACCACTAAGGCAAAAGACTGCCCAACCAATAATAAGCTGCTACTAACTATGCACAGCTGTTAGGAAGGCACACAGAAGTTGCAAGCAACTTGCAATATTGTACTTTTGCCTCAACTACTTTTGTGTGGATGCTTGCAGAGTTGTAATTTTTATTAGTTACAAGTAATTTTCAAGCCAACGGAGGATATGATAGACTTTTATTAAAGCGTTACTCTATTTTGTGGTGGAGTAGTAGCGAACTTTATAGCTTGATGAACTTTGTTGCTGTTGTGGGAGAAAAACTTGATTCAGAGTCAAATGTTGGTCTTTGACTAAGAAAGCTCGCTTGTACATGATCCTTGTGCTAGATCCTTTCGATTTTGTTCGCGGCAGCATTATTCGAGGACTCAATTTTAAGTTTTCTGCCAGATTATGACATATTATAGTAAAGTCATAGGATCGTTGCGCTAAATTTTCATTCACCATATAAGGGACCTATTTTTTATTATTATAGCAAAGAGAATCTTCTTTCAATCTTAAGACATACACCTTTTAGAATGTTTGTGCTGGTCCCTAGACTGGCAAATTATACATTTATTTTTGTATGTTATGACACTTTTTTTCTGATGACAGTCCTCGGAAAGAATTATTACAGGTAGACCTCTTGTGCGCAGCTTTACTTAGTTCTTCACACACGGTTGTCACACGGAAGTAAATCGATATTTTTTTGGCAGTCTGTTCTCACATATTGGTAACAGGGCTGGTGTCATCTGCAAGTGCCCAATGTATCGTTCTTGCAATATACTTGATCCGAAAAGCCGTTTAGATCGGCCCTCTATCAACCCTTCACCACGTTAAATTTCCATAGCATCATATGTCCCTGGGTAACTTTATATGAATCGCTTTATGTTTAAAAAAATTTTTAGAGTGAGGCAGTTTCGTTATTTCCATCATATGATAACATTTTGCTCTGTAAAGGGGACAATAAAGGGTGCTATAATAGCAACATATACTCTCAATTTTTAATGGATTCTTTCACGACCTCTATGCCTTGAAAATATTAAAATTAAAGCAGTTGAATTAAGGCCACTTACTTCTTTAATGATACACTTGTATATTTTCAAAAGTTGGGAAAACTCTTTTTATTTTCATCGAAATATTGTAGGTTCAACGGGAACTCTAATTTTTCTTTCATAATATAATTCAATTGTTCTATTAACTAAAATAAGATAATCAATAATTTTCATTAATGTTTAATTGATATTCTTCAACTCTCAATACCTAAAATAAATATTCCCTTGAATTTAATATTTTATAACCACAGCTTTAACATTTTGAAACGTCTTCACTTTTCTTGCATAATCCATATCCTTTGCTTCCTTTGAGTGCCAGTGACAAAACTGATAAAACTGAAACGGCGCCCAGTCTGTTCCTGGCACTTGCTGATATTACTCTTATAATTGTCAACATAAAATTTCTACCGTTGTTTTTACCGTTATCTTTATATTATTGCAGTGGTACTGGCGCTTTCTTCGCTTAATGTAAAAATAGTGTACACAGTGCGCCCCAGGCTGTATTGTTGTTGCTCTTGTGGTTGCCATTGCCGTTGCCATTGCCGTTGCCATTACCGTTGTCGTTGTCGTTGTC
Organism: Bactrocera minax; assembly: GCA_021498325.1. NCBI lineage: Eukaryota > Metazoa > Arthropoda > Insecta > Diptera > Tephritidae > Bactrocera > Bactrocera minax. Next base: position 170,758 of record JAKEEE010000121.1, on the reverse strand, counting down.
GCTGGCGCTGTCGTTGATGATGTCTCTATCACTGTTTGCGCCTTTGCTTTGCTTGCGGCATACAACATTTTGTTGCTCATATTGTTTTTATTCAACATTTACGCTCGCCTTTGTGGTTATGTTTATGTAATGCACTGCAAGCGTTTGCTTACGCTTGTCGCTCATTTGTCTCGTCTGCTGGATAGCAGGGTGATCTGCAACGGCTGCGCTAATGCTTATCTACTTATTTGTATCGACGCGTCACTGGTGTGTTGTCAATGATAAAGATATTGCATGCGATAGATGGTGGATTTGTTAAAATTATAATATTTCCCCTGAGATGTGAAGATGTGTTTAAATGCTGTGGGAATTGTGGTCTGCATCTACTTACATACATATGTATATATTATGCTTAAGTATAGATATGTTTGTTTGTAAGGCTTTACTAAAATGCAATAAAATGATTTGAAACTTATCAATTTATTGTGAGACTGCGGAAAACATTATTTTTTTTAAGTAGAAAGTGAAGGGATATACTTATATAATTAAAGGAATAAAGGATACGAAGCGTTAAAAAGATACCAAATATGAATGTTATCCTTTCACACCTTCGTCGATTAATGAGTATTAAATTCTTAGCCACATTTTTAAATTCTCGCTTAAAAAAATATATTTTTTTTTATTAATTATATTTTCATATTTTTTCTCACGTCTTCATATTCACAAAAAAAAAAAAAATTATGGTTCATTTATTTCTTGAGAACAAATTGAATGTGATTTAAATATTGATGCTGACCCATCAACTATCCGCAAAGTGCTCACAAAGGAAAATCTTAAGACACGCAGCCCAAAAACAGTGCCTATGTTGTCAAAAAAGAAGGTGCAAGTTTGCTGAAGAACATGTGTGAAACAAAAGTAAGCTTACATAATTCTGAACGAAGTATTCATTATGTAAGAAAACCGAAAAATTCTATCTACAATCCTAAGTACACGATAAAGCCTGTTAAACATGGTGTCGGGAATATTATTGTTTGCGAAAAGTTTTCATACAACGGTCTGGGGTCGCTCCATAGGATACAGGGCACTATGAAGGCAACTTTAAGAATGGATGCTTTATGAAAATATTGAAGATAAGAAGAGACAAAGTCCCCAAATACGTGGCTAAGTGTACAAAAGGCTGGTGTAAGATCAACAATATCAATAGTATGAGTGGCCACTGCAATCCCAGGATCTCAATCCTATCTAAATTGAAAATTGAAAAATACGATGAAAGCGCCAATAAGAGGAAAGTGCCCAAGTAACAATTATGGGCTTTGGCAACTTATTCAGAATATATGAAACGTAATTGCGGTTTCCATCAGCCAAAATCTAGTTAATTCTATGCCGAAGCATTGTCGATCAGTTTTAAAGAATCGTGGATCTTTAACAAAATATTAAACTAATTCGAAATTAATGTCAGCAAAATTGAATGAAAACTAGTTTCTATTTCCTTTTTAATGTTGTAATTTTTTTTAGTAAAACAAGAAATGCCCTTATTTTTTTTACACATACTAATGTTATTGTTATTGTTATTATACATTGCAAATTATAAAAAAAAATATCGAAAAAATACATAACTCCCAAATCTGGGTAAAACTTCAAAAAAGAATATATATATATATTTTATTTGCTCCCAATAAATTTGCTTAGTTAATTTCGATTGATTCAGTCACATTTTTGGATCCACATTAACTTCTTTAACTGTAGGCTACTGTCTTTATTATTTTTCATATAACTCTATATTCTGGTTCAGAAAAGTTTCCGCTTTTTATGAAGTTGTCATGTTTTATGTAGGAATATTTACCGCTCAGATATTCACTATTTCAGAAGTTGGCCTACTTACTTGCAACTCTCTAGTAATAAGAAAACTGGATTCGAGATAATATCGTCAGCCATAAAACCGAATCGATACAGAAGAAGCTTCCGATAATTTAATTCTATCTTATGCGGTATCTAATGAGTTGTCATTGACTCAACTATAAATTGTGCACATATTCTAGACGAATGATGCTCAGTAGACTTAGGAGAAACCAGCTTGGATAATTTTGATCTTGAAATTCATCTCCTAACGGTAAATGTAACAAAGGTTTGACTATCGAAAAGCATGATGTATGCTCTATAACTGCAATAATTAAGGGATGTACTCCTATTCTGCTCTTCAAAATCGGATAAGTTACACCTTTAAATTTAAAAAAGGTCTATGTGTAAACAACCACGAATATTTGACAATTTGATCAGGATTTTACAAGTATTGTAATTTAAGCACTTGATATTTGATTGTAAATAATTATTGCGAAAGTCTAATTAATTGATTGACAATTAATACTTAATATAAAATTTTAAATTACTTATACTACGCAAGTAAAATACCATAAATTAAAGATGGAATTCCGGAAAAATAAGTGCACAAACGAGTGAATATAAAGTAGTATATGTCTTGTTTGTTGTACTACATTTCTTCAATATGTCACAAAATGTTTCTATGAGAGATTCGAAATATCCCTGCTAGTATTTAGCTAGTGATTAAAATCAAAATTCCTCGGTGTGATGAATTATAGTTTTCGCTGTTATCTTTGTTGTTGGTTGTTAATAAACGCCCATAGTATTTACATCATTGGCGCAACAAAAATTTGCTCAGTTTTTTTCTCTCCTGCCTCTTTGACTGATTTTCACCCACACTACTCGCATACACTTCAATCGCTGGCACACTAAGCTGGCAGCTTCAACATCAACAACGCTTACATGAAACCAATGCGCGCTGATCAAATTTTTGCGCTCTAAAAGCAGCTTGAAATAAATTTAAATTCCGCACTAAAAGTACTTTGCCGCTGCTGTTTTGTGGTAGCAATACACTAACTGATTGATGGTGATGATGACTCTGAAACCAAGCATAACGTAAGTTGTAACATTTCAGCGTTTAAATCGTCATCGTAGTCAATACGTTGCACCAAAGCACTCAGAGACAGCGGAATGGGCGCTTGTATATTAATACATATATAAATGCATATTGATATATAAGGGCGTGTGAGTATAAATATACATATGAAATTCTGGTGCATATCATCGTGCCGGGCTTGGGGGAATATGTTAAAGTGGAACTGTGCACATAAGTGCCCTCAGTGCGCACCATTTGCAGCGAAGCGGGTGTAATATGCTAGAAGGAATGCGGGTAGATATGGGCATACGGTTATATGTGGCAAACAGTTAAAGTAATGATACCATATTAACAACAACAAAATATGCATGCACCATACAACAACACTTCAGTAAAGTTGTAGTCATTATGAGTGATACTTTGCTATTTTGGCAAAGAAATATCTTTCGTTGTATCAGTACACATATACACATCTACATACAGTTATATAAGTATTCATATTGCCCTAATAAGCGGATTTCACTGCACATTTCACTACATAACAAATGTGTTATGTTAAATACTTTCATTGTTATACTTTGGAATCTGAATGAGCATGCCCGCCTCCAACTGCTGGCTTGGGTTAGTATAAATTTGCTTATACTTTATTATGTACAACATGCATTTGCACATTTTATTGCAATTGTATGTGTTTGATTTTGCATTCTGCAAACGAAAGCACTCAACAAATGCCTCAAGGGGAAGCGTAGCTAACGGAAATTTGCAACGTTTTGGGGTGGTGGCATGCATCAAAATTCATATATATGTATCTGACAGGCTGCATGCATACACACACGTACACCTAAATTGTCTGCATCTGTATTTTTATAAGTATATACATAAATATACATACAAATATACATGTGTATATGCATGTGTGTGTATAATTTGCGGCAAAAGTTTTGTTTCGAGTATTTTGCATTCATGACCCGAATTTGCACTCCGCGCTGCTTTTGTGGCAGCAACCACAGCGTAACGTGCTTTAAATACAGACACTAGTTAAGCTAGCACATTTAGACACATTCTCACACAAAAACACACAACCACGTGTTCACAAAGATACTTAGATATCTGCCAGTGTTCCACACACAATTACTTCGAGTATGCGCCACCGCCCACAAAGCACATGTACACCAATACAACATTTAGTTGCCATCGTCAATTCCTCACATAGTTTGAGTATTAAAGTTGATAATTTATGGTTAAGACTTGTCGAAAACCGTTTTTGAACTAACAACTATAATGTCAAACTATACAAGTAGTTAGCAGACACGCTGGCGTTCGTTGTACATTGGTATCTACTCATGATTGCACTCCAATAAATATAAAATATATATATAACTCTCAGGTAAATATATAAACTGTTGTTGCTGTAAGTCGCAACTTTACAACAATTTACTACATGTATATCTTTCGTGGATTATTCCAACGTAACTTAAGTTATATCCATGCTGCTCATACGCCATGTCTATGTTTTATCTCCGCGAATTCGCACATCCAGTTGAATTGATCTTTCGCTTTTCGTGTTTCGCGTACATGCATATGTGCCTGTAAGCTATCTGGTATGCGCGCATAATGTCTGGTAAGCTTTGGCACCCATATTAATGTACCTACATTACCATTATTCCAGTTTTAATGTGTTATTACGCGCATTATTATTTTATGAACTGCCAAAGGCAGAGAAAACTACACGGCTAAAGTACATAAAAGTGCGACGTTTTCATATTTTGTTCCTATGTTGGCTTATTTCAAATAATAAATAATTAAGCAATAAGCACTTGTGGTGGTAACTAACTTAACTTAAAGTTTAAGAGAAGATCGTGCCGATGACAGAACATCTCTTGGAGGCATTCACCGATTAGTTGTCGATTTCAGTCCAGTCCGTTGTCCGTCCAGTCAGTTATATAAACTTAAGGGTATTAAGAAAGTATAGAAATAAATTTTTGAACAAAATAAGTGAAGCTTCCAGTAATCAGTCATCATTTAATTTGAACCGCTAGAGGTCATTCTTCCTCATTTGTTCGTTTCTGGCTGTAAGTCTTTTTGCATACAATTTGTCATATTCGGTAAATGTCTTATATGGAATATATTAATATTCTTTTGTGTCTTGTTTACCATCATTCTTTTATCACTTTCTTCTACTGAAACCTTATATTGCCCATCTTCGATTCACAATTTCTCTGTTCACCGAAAATTTACATATGAAAGTAACAATAAAGTTAGCAAGTTCAATCCGATACAAGAAGGTATAATAATTGTTTTTTTTTTTGTTTTACACATTGAAGACAATTCTTAAAATTGTGAAAGAACCACTGTAAAAATTAAAATAAGGATTTTTCGTGGATTTTAAAAACATAAGTCTTGCAATAAAATGTAATTATTTGTAAAAAAAAAAACGTAAGGACATGGACGCTGTTCGAGACCCAGGGCTTACTAAAGTGTTATTTGGTGCAGAAAGAATAATTTCTTAACCAAATATAGAAGCGTAACATAATTGCGCATGTGTCAGGGGACATCTTAGCCCAAGGTTGTTCCAAAAGTGCTAATAATTTGTTTGAACAACCGGTACAGTTTGATAGATTCGCTACCCTCTTATGCTTAGTGAATTGAATAATATGGTTTAATACAATTTAGTCAGGATTATTAAATATTTGTCGTTAAGAAAGGACGGTAATTGGTAATTTATCTCGAACGAGATAAATTTTATATGCTTTTTCCACTCTCACTGAAGTTTCATTTCTGTTCAGAATTAAGGTTAACAATAAACTTTAAGCGGACATTTTCATTTGCGGCTTGTTTGAAATCGTCAAATAGATTGATAAGAACAAGTGCTCTTACTTCTTAAAGAGACAAGATTTTGATAAAGAGAATTCGCTTGATTTCTGAAGAGATTTCTGAAGATATCTGAAAATGAAAAGGTTCATTGAGAATAATGCCCCAACCTTTTATCTACAATGTGAAAAAACGTTAAACCTTGTACATTGGAGAACGGCAACTTGAGATAATGCTGAACTTTGTGCCACTTCATTCCTTACAATTTGTTTATTCATATCGATATTTAGATGAAATTGTGTTTCGAATGAGAAAGAGGTGCTGTTCGCACTGGTGAATCTTTGAATTCAGGTTGACTGAATTTCCGCACTTATTTCGTAATCAATCAATAATGAACTGCATAAAATCCCATTTTATGGTTAATGTTGCAAGGGGCCCAACATTTTTGGTACTACTAACAAACCTATTAGACCATAGCGCTGCATAGAGGCATAAATCTGTTAGTTCAAGAACTTCGTCGGAAATACAATAAATATTGTTCGGGTGGCAAATATCAGTCACGTTTCAAGTAAAGAGAGAAGTTTAAGATTTCTATTATTTCAAAGCCAACCGCTAAACTTTACTGTCATCCAACATGTGGCGAAGAAGTTTCCAGTTTTAGATATATATGGAGAAGATTAAGCTTGTTAAGGTAGAGCTTAAAATTTGTTGGGCCGGGAACCAGTTATTGAACACCTTTGGTCTTCGAATCTAAATTCACAAAATAGGCGTAAAGAAATTTCATAATTGTTTAAATTATAGTGCTAATGACATTTTCAAAAGTGATCCAATCATAGTGAACAGGTCCTCTGGAGTATGCGCAATTCTGTTGGATAAGAGCGAGTTTAACACTTTAACTTTAACAACCCTTTTGGTTTCGAACATCTAAAAGCAAAGTAAAATTGTAGGAATTTGCGGGAAAAAAGAGCTTCTGAAAGAATAATTTGTTTAAATTTGATTTGGTGTTCGTAGTTGGTGCATTTGAATTTTGGAATGCCTATTTGTTATTAAAAATAACAAAGTCTTGGGCATACGAGTATTATGGATAACATTTTACCTTAATTGTGTAAGACAGTCAATTCCCAACGGTCAACTACGCTAAGTGCTCAACACCAACACCAACACCAATGCGAGAAAGATGGGGATGTTCCTCAAACGAAATTCGTCGGCAAAATACAAATATTTTCAACCTTCAAATCTTAATTTAAAATCACAACTGCGCAGATTGCATAACTGCTGTTGACTCAATTGGCTCGCATTGTCGTAACTTTGCTTAAAGTTTTTACTAACAGCTACCAGCGCCTGACTACCAAACTACTCACCTGCTATATATTGCCCTCTACCTGTTTAATCTAAATGCGACTAATGAACATCATTAATTTGTCAACTCGCGTTGAAGTGTACCAAGCGGGAAAAGGCAACTGCACCTCCGATACAGTGGCTCAACCAAAGACTTGAAGCAAACAAGGTGTGTAAGTGTGTGCTGGGTAACTGCTTGTGCAGCGAATCAGTATTCTACTTTATAATAGCATTTAAGTGTTTGTTTGCTCACCTCTTCCATAACATCTCTTGTCCTCTACGCCTCTGACCCCTAGCCGCGTGGCATAGTTAACCTGCCCACGGCGCATGCAAAACATAAGTAAACAAAGTAGATAAAGTCAACTTGAGCACACTCAGCGCAACGTGTTGTTACTCCTTTGCTGCATGCCGTAGTACAAATCTCATTCAACTTGTCTGGAAAGTTCAACTGCCTGCAGTGGGGCGGAAAAAACCCATTAAATACCAAGTCGACCACTGCGTTCAACATTGCAGGCGCTCGGAAAGAAAAGTATTTTAAATACTTTAATTTTTCGATCGAAATCAGATTAATAAATGAGCATGGAGAATTCAATTATAGCTTGCATTTCTTTCCACTTTCCACTTTCCACTTTTCCCTTTCTTCATCTCTTTATTCTTTCGCTTTTGCTGCACAATATTATGGCGCTGGATAGTGAATAGGTGGATAAGCGTCAGCGAATTAAAAAATTTTGTAATTTCGTAATAAAATTTGCTGCGCTCCTTACTTTACGACTATTTTTGACATTTTTTTTTTTTTAAACTTTTTTAACATTTTTACTTTTTTTGTTCAATTTATTTTCGAAATTATAAATTGTAAGAAAGAAAGTTTTTGTGAACTCTGACTTTAAGTTGAACAACGGCGTTAACTACAAAATTATAAGCATGAATGTTGTTGTTCGAATCTTTATCTAGTAATGAGAAAGAAATTGCAGTATACAAAGTCTTGAAAGAGTAACATCTCCCAACTATGTGCAATGCTATGGACTACGCGCTGAATGTAATTTAGCAGTGGTCTTTTGAAGTAGATCTGAAGATAATCGTGGATAAAATGGACTTGATCAAATTTATTGAGAATTCTATGAGTTCTGGACAGAGTTGATCATCTTACACACAAATATGTTGCACTGTAGGGCGTTTATGTAATATGAGGAGGTGAGGAAGAAGCCAAAGTTAGAACTACGTAACAGAGGTATTGGACAACCTTCATCACTTTCTTCGAAAAGAGAACCATATTGCTATCGACAAGAACTTGTAGCAGAGCTAATTTGATAACAGGAATGACACTTATAAATACTCCTCTCCCAACATATAATCATAAATTGATAGTAGACACTATTTGTTGCCTCACAATTTACTAGAGTATGGGAGCGGATGTATAACATGTAGAAATATTGGCCAGGGTTAGAAGTCGGAAAAACACAGCGCATCATATATACTGGTTTGCAAGCCGAAAGAACGGTATATGTAAATACTTAGCATAACAGTGCAGAAGCAGTATAATGTCAACTGTCAAATGTTCAATAAAGCGATGCCAAAATTTAACTTTTTTGGGTTTCTTTGAACTTTCAAATGAAGCACCTTTTTCTCCGAACTTTGAAATGCTTAGTTTATTGTATTCTTCTGTCTCATTGTAATGCAATCACTAGGCATTCACACAACGAACAAGCCAGCGTAACTAATCACACAAATGTAGCGACTACTGCAATAACCAAGTGACCGGAGACATTAAATGTATAAGTATAGGTGTCTTTGTATGAAGCTGTCTGTGTTCTTATCTACTATATTTGCAAATGAAGAGTTACCGCTTTCCATCTGCTTATCACGCTTTTTAAAGTAGTATTTGTGTTCGTACGCTGGTTCCCATGTTACTGGAGTCCTAGTTGATGGTTAACGCTTCATGATAACCTCGTTGCTATCTATTGCTGTTGGTGAACACATTGTTGAATTGCCGTTGTTGCGCTATGATTACAGTGTTGCCATCACAGTTTGTTGAATGGTGATTATGTTGACATTGCACTAATGTCATGAACGCACCCACACATGTGCGAACATTAGGGCACCAATATTTTGCGAAAGCATAAATTATATGTCGTTCACTAAGGATTTGAAAATATACATGTTTTGAGAGAAATATAGGTACAAAATGTTTGGAATTATTGTAATACGCATATGGTGACACAAAATTCAAAATAATTCGTTAAATTCAGTATTAAATCATCTGCGCGGGCTCTGCGTAACTAGAGTCAGAGGTTCGTGGCTTCAAATTCAGAATCTCTAAAAGATTTCTGTTTTAAATATGGTCAGCACTTGACAGGTCTAGTATAACCTTCTTCAAAATGAGCTTAAATTTTATTTGGAGAGATAATCATTTGAGAACATATTTCAGGTATATTTTTTAGTAAGACCTCCTCCAAAATGTGTTTAAACTCTTTCTGGGTTGACAATTATTTGTGAACAAAATTTAGGGCGCATATTTCATGAAGTTCATCAGAAAATCCTAAATAAGATCATGGTCTGTGATTCCATTGGTTTTATAGACTGGCACGAATTTAGCAGTACTAGAGAGTCTTTATAGTATTGAGCACTTCTCAGTTTCAGGAACCCACGAAATAAGTTCTCTTTAACCGTTTACAGCTGTCTGATGGAGATGAGCTGAATTTAAAGTTACCAAACTGAATTAACTTTTCGTTTTCAAATAAAATTCTCTAATTTTTTTATATTTTATTACCACCCTAATACTGATGACGGCCCTTCACAAAATGCCGTGCTGGCCGTGCTCCTATGTCTACTATGTCGGATGATAGAACGGCCTTCACACTGACATGTGGGGGCGTGTGTGAGAGCTCATGATGCAACCTACAACAATTTTTGACGTTTATTGTCTTGAGTTAAATGAAGGATTTATAGAAATGGTAGATATGCCGTTGTGAGCGTTGAGGGAGTAAAGTATTGAATAGCTGCTGAATGCTGTTCTTAGTCCTCGTTTTGTTGGCAAGCTGCTGGTCGCCTCTACTGGTCGTTCATCGGCTTTATGTGACTTGTGTGTTAGTGGCTCAGAATGTAAAGCTCACAGCGGGTAGTGGCTAAAATTTAGCGCTGCCGAAAAGCAAATAACCGCAGGCAGCATTTTGGCTGGATCGTTGGGTATAACACTGGCACTTGGTAGGCGGGCTTTGTTCTAAGTGTGTATATGTGTGACTTTATATAGTCAGCGTCTGTGAGGAAGCTATGTACTTGAAGTTGAATTGTTAAATCATGGTTGCTAGTTTTGGTTGGATTTGTCGGTTGTATTCATTTAGTTGATGGCCTAGTCCATGGTTAGATTGGCTTATAAACTGAAATCCCACGTTTACTTCCTTTGCTTCTTTCTACGTTTATTCTATTCCATTTTTGTTGCTGTTTATTCCTTGTGAAAGACAATGTGACCCGCTAGTTGGCTCCAATTCAGATTGTTTTGTCTAATTTGTTGGGCGTTTCTCACTGTGTTATTGCAGTTAGCTAATGCAAATTTAATCCAAATATTCACGGATTCACTTTGATAAAGTAGTGGGAATATGTATGCTTGAAAATAGAAAAATTCGTGAAAATAAAATAACACTAAAGTTAGGAGACCAAGTTCAGAGGAATTATAATAGCAAAAGAAAACCAATTTAGTCGCGACGCACTTTTTTGAAAAATTTTTGTTCAAGTTAATAAGGTGAAGTAATTTTCTTTGTTATGGAGGAGCAGTGGAGTTGCTAGATAATCGTATTGGACTAGCTTCGGCGATTTCATTTCTCATTTTCTGCTATTTTATTCATGAAATTACTCTTACATGGATAATGGGCCGTTAAATCAGTTGTTTCATTGGTTTCATAATCCATCCTGGGATTGTGGTAGTTGCCTCCGCAGGTTATTTTAAATAAGCATTTCTGGAATAAATTCAGTTTTGAGTAGTCTTCAAGTTCTCTTTAAGCTTTTAACAGAATTTTGTCTCAACATTGAAAACTTTCTTAACTTGCAGTAACGTATTCGTAGAACTTACCATAATTATATGCTGTAAACAAGTATTAGTTTAAGTGCATATTGTAAAGATATAAAACTAATGCTTCCAACCATAAAAGAAGCACCCTTGCAACGGTATTGCATATATATTTTGTAAAACTACCCAACTCAAACGGTCGCATTCCATTGAAGTTGCAACATCAAGCAGCAACCATAAGTGCAACACTGCTCTGCTAAATGATGCGTGTCAATGCCATCGGCAGAAGAACCAAAAGTTTCAGCGTTGACCTTTTACAATGCAACCAACAAACTGCAAACTATCGCCTCTCTACCTGTTCCACCCCAAAGCACTTTTGTTTTAACCGAAATTCGCTGATATTTCAGTACCGCACCTGCTGTATGAGTGCCTGTGCGCTATCTCGGTTAACTCCGCAAATTCAACTGTTTACTCACCCACTTCCGCTTGTCCTCATTTTCAACGAGTTCGGTTGCTTTTCCATTTCCGTCGCAATTTCGAAAATTTTCAGTTTCAGTTTCAGTTTGAGTTTTATTGCCCTCGAAAAATTATTTTATACGAAACCAGACAAAGTAACAGGGATACATATGTACAGACGTACTACTTTCATAAAACAGTTGCAACTTTTTATACACTCGCAACATGTTGCTACAGAGTATATTAGCTTTTGTTCATTTAACGGTTGTTTGTAACACCTAGAACTAAACGAGTTAGATATAGACATATATATATATAAACATATATACAGATACATATATATATATATCGCACTTCTTATATAACACATTTTTAAGTTTCATCTGATACTTTCACTTTAAAGTAGATAAATCGAGCATCAATTCAGATATTTACATAAAGTTTCTCACTAATAGTACGTTCAAGATATGCCATCTCATTTGCAAAAGTAGTGAAATCGGATTATAACTTTTCAAGCCACCAGATATATGGACCTCACTCAGTACCTCTATCTGTTTTTTTTACCAAAAATATCGGTAAATCTGTAAGATATTGTAATGAAATTGGGGCATTATATTTCCATGATAATAATGCGTTCTGGTGTCAAAAATATGAAAAATCGGGTAAATACTTCCCCTAGCCCCCATATACCTAATATAAGGATTTTCAACCTTCCTGTAGACTTTATACCATATATTTCGGTCAATATGTAAGATATCTTGGCAAAATTAAGTGAGCGTGTAATATCGGATTTACCATAGCTTACTGTCGAAAATGTGTGAAATCGGTCTAGGAATTATCCCAGTTCCCATATGCTATATATAATGACTTTCGTTATTCTAGCAGACTTTATGCCGAATATGTCGGTCACTGTGTGAGTTACATTCACAAACTTTGGTGAAAACATGTTCCCTAATAAACTTGAACAATGAAAAGAGTTAATGTGATCAGTGCAGATCTTCCTCTGTCCCAAAAATGCCCGATATAAGAATTCCCGACTTTTCATCTGACTTTAAACCGTATATGTTGGTCAATATGTGTGATATTTTATTGAAATTAAGTGGATATGTTTTCTTAAACATAATGTGGTTTCGCTCCAAATATGAAAGAGTTTGGTCTAGACCATGCTCTAAGCCGCTTATTCCTAGTATAATGATTTCCTTTCTTCTGATTGACTTTTCCCTCATATATCTAATATATTTATTAAACCACTTTGGTTGAGTTGATATCGCATATATCACTTTTGAGTTAATTTGGTAGATTTTAATATAAATATCTCTGACATGAAGCAAAATATAGTAATGAAAGTACATGAGTCTTTGGCCTGTAATATAAGTTAATAAGATACCAAATATGACTGCAATCCTGTTGCAATTGACAATTTCTTCGGATAATGAATGTTGAATTCTTCTGCAACATTTTTTAATATAAAGTTATGTCAGCACCTGAAAGCATTTCCTCGCTTTTGATCCTTGCACATTGCGGGGGTATAAAATGTTCGGTTACACCCGAACTTAGCCCTTTCTTACTTGTTAATATTACGTTTTCGTAAAAACACCATCTCCTCTAGGAGCAAATACATACATACAAACATATACAACGCGCGCATAAAAATGCCAACCAGAATGCAATGTTCAGCGAGGGCCGGCTGCTAGCAACTTGCAACGCACAATGTTTGCAGCATAAACCTGAGGTTCTATGTTTTTCGTAAGTTCTCAGTGCAATTGGAATATTTTAATTACATCTTTGTTCGAACAGTTAGTTCGTGTGCTTTTTTGACAGCGTTCGAGTGTGAGCTAACGCTTGGTCCATCGTGAGTATCGCAGACTTCGTTTTGGTTGTTGACTTGCGTCATTAGTTAGCTCGGCGGTTGATTGGCTACTGGGCGGGCATGAAATGATAAAAAGTTAAGTTTTCAGAAAAGTTGCAATTTCAAATTTATCGATCCATTAAAATATTAGTGGAGTCATTCAAGTGAGTGCTGTAGTTGTGCTGAGTTTCTGATTAAATAACTTACTTTGTTTAAAATAAATGTAATTAGTCTTAATGTCTCGAAGTTATATTTGATACTTAATTTTTGTATATACGTTCGCACATCCTGAGAATGTGAAGAGCACTTGTCCAAATTGACATTAAAAACTGGTTTACAGCCAGTATTATGGAAGTATTTATGGAAGAAAGAGAGTGAGTTTCGGACATAGTTTGTTAATGGATCGACAATAAATTGAGTACTCACTGCACGGATTTGTACTGCGGGCTCAAGCTTACCACCTACGGAAAAGTTCACAACACCTCCGTTGAGACCACCTATTATTGATGCCGATAAATGGATTATGGCTTTCTGAATCTGAATCTGAATTCCGTTATCTGAATTATGTGCTCTTTCGATGTACTAGGGATTATTGAGGCTGACAATATCGTCAGTTAGAAATTGGAACATATATATTTTTCTATGTTGCAACATTTTCTCATTGTGTTCCTAGTTACTTTAACATGTTATGCTACTCAACTCAATGGACTTAAAGCTCTTCTATAGGAGAGCCATGTGGAAACTAATCGTACAATTTGAGTTCTTTAAAAAGTTCCCATTCCCAAAAGAAATCGTTCTGCTGAAAAGCTTCTCGTCACTCTGAAGCTTGTTCTCACCATTTCCACATTTGTTGATGATCTTGTTTCGACACTTAAGACTTATGGTATTTCTGCTCTAATGCTCGAACATATTTGAAAAGTGGCAATTATTTCCACATTCACAGTGGGGTGACAGCTGCAGTGCGAAAAGTATGTATGTAAAACTTTAAGACAGGGCTTATGTGGTATTATACCAATGTAGTACAATGTTTAAAGTATTCAATTTGCCATTGCGCAAAGTAATTTTGTGTTTTGTGATATTCTGATGAGTTTGCGCATAAAATTTGCTATGTACTAATACATATAAACGCATATTAATTTCACTTAAATTGCTCCGCACTCTGTGCGAAATGAAGACACACAGGTCGAGAAGGAAAACTCATTGCTCCCTTTTTGTTTTTTTGCCGCAGTCCCTAATGCAATTTAAAATGCTCAAAATCATCTTGGGAGTTGGCATAAAGTGGATCTCTAGGCGGGGGAGATGCAGAAGCTTTCGCGGCTGTAGCACAAAGTCAGTAAGAGGCTACTTTCACACACATAAATATATACGTGTACATATATTTGTATGTAAGTTACATATTTAGTTATATAGGGGAAAGTTGTAAGGCAAGCTTGCAAATGTCAGCACTGAAGTGTGTAATATGTGTGGAGATTTTATTTGAAAATGTTCAACTTCAATAAAGCAGTAAGAGTTTTTTGTTTGTTTTTTTCTTCTTTGGTGCGAATTGCCTCATTAATGGCTGTGCACAGTTGGTGAGTGTGAAAGGGTGCACACTGCTGCGCCACACAGCAGTGGTAAATCCAAACGTAAATCGATTATAAATTTTGACATTATTGCATAGCAGTTTACATTTGTGCACACCAAGCACTGTGTATACATAAACATTTACATGGATACATTATTCAGGAATACAGAGTCATAGAGAATTGCCTCAGCGTTTATTTGAAGACGAATCGAAACCGAAGTCGAGATTTGGCTCATAAAAGCTAATTGTTTAAAGCTTTCTTCGTATAAAATTCAATTATAGAGTACTAATTTTTAGACAATATATATATTATATATTATCATATATCAATATATCAATATATGTATTATATATTATTATAAATTATATATACATATATATTATTTTATATATAATATTATATATTAATATAAGAAAGAAATGAGATTATGTATATGCTTTTATAAAAATTACTTTAAATTTTTCAACTTAATCGAAAATTTATTCAACTCTAATAAGGTTCCTTTCGCAATCGTTCGCACCCTAACCTCCTTTACACCGATTGATTGCTTTCCTTCGGATCTGGCATTGACTGAAAACTTTCCTATGCAAACACCAGCAGATTTCTGATTAGAATTTTTACCCTTCGTTTGGTTAAAGCAACACTCCCATCACTCAACTATAGCATAAGTTTTCAATACTGATGCTTGCTTTTGATGTTTAGTGCTGGGTGCACGGATATTAATGTGTTACCTTGGTATACTTTTCTGCGCCTGCAACAAGAGAGCCTCATATGATGGTAGCGCTTTTATTAATACACATTTTGATATGTGATATGGTAGAAGACACACTTATATACCTCTTGGACATTGTATGTTGATGACAAAGTCGAGCAGGGTAGTCTACGATAAACCATAGATTAGAGCAATCCCATGTTTATTAAGGTATTGTGAATTCGGAAATGTTAAATATTACGCTACTATGGTCCTTAAAATGTAATCTAAGGAAATAGCCATCCGATTTCTATTCTAATAAATGAAAGAAACCTTTCTACAAAAGGTATACAGATCTACTAAAATAGTTAAGCCGCTGAATATCTTATATTTAAATGTGATTACGTTGATTTAATTTTTTAACTCTCAATACTAGAAAGAAGAGTTTTGCAGAAGATATTGGGTCCAACAATGCTTAAATAATAAAGAAAACCAACACGGTGAATGGACCTGGTAAAAAATTCTACGATTTCCTTTGATGGTATTGTGAAAATAAATTTTTTTTTCCAAAGACTTATGTTATATAAACTGGATCAGGATATAGGGGCACTGGTGTGAAATAGGTATTTGAAAAATAATTTTTTTACTGTTTTAGTACCAAGTTAGGTCAGGGTTTCGCTAGGGATGGGTTGCTAAACTTACTGCACCATTATTACTACAAAGGAAAAGGATTTGATGCATATTTCAATAAGCGCATAGAAATAGTTTTTCTTTCTAATGTCGATTACCTCTAAGCATGCCTACCTTTGCCTTTCATGATAATCTTCTTAAAGGCTTTGTGATTTGGGAGCCTTTAAGCCTTTCGAAAAATCTACATTACAACAAGAAATTTGCTGCCACTAAATTATAGCGCATATTGAACAAGTGCAAAGCTTATTTAGCGCGCCCAAGTAAATAAAAACACAGTCGAAGATGAAAAGCAGCAAAATTAGTATAATAAATGAATGCATCGATATTGTTCGAAGTAAATCCATTCACACTGAGTATCCCTTCAAAAAGTTTAACTCAAATATATATTGTGTCTATTAATTACACCTGTAGGTATTTTTGTTAATTCTACGAAATCTTGAAAGCTTCGACGAATAAAATTAATTTTCCAATATTACAAAGCACGATTATTTATTTTGCCTGTCCTTTGTAAATGGCAATGCAAATATTTTGCTCAGTTTGAGGGCGCGCATACAGACGCACGTAATGAAATTCAATTGCTCATTTACCAGAATTCTGTATTTAGGTACGCGCTTGAAGAGAAGCTTCGATATAAGTAATTATTGAAGCATGGTGGATAGCGAATTACGTACTCGTATATTAATTGCCGCGAAACCTTCGACCCTTTAACGCATAACTAAGCGCGTAACTTAAAATACAATTATTATGCAACATGTTTCTGTTAGCTCAAATGCCAATACTTAGCGTGAGTAGTTTAATCAACTTCCAAGTATTTGTATTAAACAATCCGTATTTGGAGAGCGCAACTCTACTTCTACATATTTTCTATATTTGTCATGGTATATATAGTAAACGCATTAGTTTCCTAAAATGAGCTTAATAAACTTGAACAATAGTTAAAATTAAGAGCATCTTCGAATGTCATTGAATATTTCAATGGCTTCTAGCTTTGTTGCTAGTATTTGATGATAAAGTTTCGAGGGCTTCCAAGTCCCTTGTAATTAAAGTATATAAGTGTACATACTTCACACCCTATCTTCATCGGTATATTTTGTTTTATCAACGTAAGTAATTAAATTATCACCTTAACCCCTTCTCGTACACCAAATAAAATCACCTGTTTGTAATCAGATCCTTTTTCTGCATCGCGCACCTCCATAGATAACTAATTTTGGTATACAAAATGAAAGTGAATACAATGCTTTCACCATCGTTCTTTTGATTTTCATGCCGCCCACTTGATTTACTTCTACTTCGTAACGTTGGGTTGCCGTGCCGTAATAATGCTTGACTCCATAGTATGGTTTTTGCTTGATTTAAATAAGTTTTATTTCATCAAGTGATCGCATTACTCTTCATTCAGAGTGTTATTTATGTCAACATAAAGAAATTCATATAAATAATTTTCAGGAAAGTTTGGTCAAGGGGTTTTAGATATACATAAAAAAGCATACTAAATGTTATGGAACTCTAATGGTAGCGATTGGAAGACGAAATCATTTAATGTAAATGTAAAAGAGTTCATCTAGGCTAAAAAATACTTTACTTTTTGCGCTTTAATATTGCTTTTTAGTGAAAATGTCTGCGTTATAGAGGCGCATTGTACTACAATCACGCCTACGTCCCCTATGATACTATTTTACCACGAGGCTCTTTTAACTTATAATAAATAAATCTAAGCTCAGTGCAAATATCGGCATAAAAATTATCACAAATAATAGCTCTAATGTTTGCGTACTTTCAATTAAATAAGGTTGAAATCGGACCATACCTATTCAAGCCTTCAAATACTGAATATGAAGACTATGGTGTCTATAACTGAATTTATACGGAAAATATCGGTTAACTTGTAAGATATCTTAATGAAACTACATGCGCATCTTTTCTTAATAACAATGTGATCTCGTGTTAAATTGAGTAAAATCAGTACTGTCTAAAGGAAGCCGCCATATGCCTAAATTAATAATTTTGATACTTCCTCTATACCGTATGTGATATGTAACATATTTTAATGCAAATCGGTCGGTTAATTACTCCAACGCCAATATACCCCATAAGGCTTTCCGCTACTTTAATATAAAGTGCCTAAGCCACGTCTACCTAATTTTTCGCCATTCTTTTCTATACTATTGTCGAATAAATCGGATAACTTATAATATGCCTTACCTCCTCTCTTCGAATCGCTCTGTTAATACCTACTCCAGATCTTTTGTTATCGACATTATTGCGAACAGAAATCGGCAATAGAAATTTAATGATTTCCTGATAAAAGTCGTGAAGGCTTAGTGAGAAATCGTCGTGATGTATATTGGTACCGCTCGACTAACAAAGAAATGCGTAAACTAATTTAAATCGATTTTAATCATATTTTACAGTCGCAATAACTTGATTCTCAAGGATGTCATTATCACATCAATATTTACTTAAGTGTAACGTAATTGTCATAACGTTTATTTGTGCGCGTTTTCTTAGCGCACCTTAGTTACTAATTTCAATACCGCGTTCAACTTTAACGTATTAGCATTACACTTGAAGCACAATAATGGCAGTCAACCGCTAAAGCGTTTGGCAGCACAATGTAACATAATGATTCTCGTGGAAACCACACTTTGGCGTGCGTACATAATGAATTTTAGATAACAATTTACGATAACTTAATCGAAGTAGCAAAATTTAATTAAAATACCTGACATTGATGATGGAATTAATTTTCGAAAAGTGTAGGGTGAAGTATTTTAATTAGTTTAAAGTTTGCTGGGAGAGAGAAGACACGCGTTATTATCTATACAAACATGCATAATAGAGACACTTAAGAAAGAAATGAGATTTCACTTAGGTCAGCGTATTGTAAAAACGTAAATAAAATGCTTAAATTGCAAATAATGATTTGGTATTTTTGTAATTTAATGGGAAATAAATAAAATGTTATGATGTTTTTGGTGGGGAGCAAAGCTAATTGATTTTTTTTAATAATCTAAGTGCCACTCATTCCAGTATGTGTGTGAACTACATTGGACGTCGAAGTTCGCAAAGTAACAAAAATAAATGAATTGGCAAAAACGTTGATATTTCGAAGTTAATTAAAAACTAAATAAATATTCTTTTATTCTTTTAAGTTGAATATTTTATATTGAAGGACATGGAAAATCAGCACAAAAGCACGTGGAATAGAGAAAGAGCCAAGTTTCCTTGCTTTGAAATAGCCAGCTTCTTACAAAGTCCTAAAACATCGTAAATTATTCTTGAATACATATAAGATATTCTTGAATACAACTTTTTTCATATGAAATTCGGAAACATTTCTTAATATGAAATGGCTTTTTACCTTGACAAAATGAAGTTCAGAAGCGTTTACTTGTTAGCATTTTTCCTATTAGTGCTTCTCAGGCTTGAAACAGAAGGAGTCAGTTGATACGCTAAAAGGATTGAAATTTGAATTTTTGTGCACTCGGAAAACTCTCGGAGAACCAAAGCAATTTGAAGAATGAATACCGTTGAGTGAAAAGGTGGTTATAATTTACACAAACCACCAGGTGGAACTGATAAAACATTTCTCATTTCACTAATCATTGCAGAAATACGATCAAATAATGATACTATCTTTATTATCAGGAAAAGATGCTTTATAAATCTCATTAATATATCTCACAAAATGACCGATTTTTCCGGTAAAAAGTCAACAGTTCACTGAGGTCCACATGTTCAGTATATGGGGGCTTGAAAAGTTATAGTCTGACTTCCATACTTTTTAGGCAAGAGATGCCATAACTTGAGGGAATTATTGGTGCAAAGTTTTATTCCGATATCTTAACTGGTGCTTGAGTTATATTATGTAAAGTGAAAGAATCAGAGTGAATTTCGTTATATGGGAAGTAGGCGTGGTTATTATCCGATTTCACTCATTTACCCAGTGTATGAGGAGTGGCCTGTTGGAGCGGAACTTGTTTTGAGCAAGATTAGTTGATAAAGCTTTAGCTGTATGTGAGATATATACAATAAACCTACTCCGATTTTCTATACCAAACTGCAGTTTTGTATATCTATTTGGAGATTGGTGTTGCTGTTCAGTTGGTGTTTTTTTTTTACTTTTATAGACCTCGACAAGTTAGTTCTTTTTTATTTAATTACAAAAATTTCTTTGGAAATAATTTTTATATGACAGGAAAACCTTTGCCGAGTCAGCTAGTAAATTTGTATTCAAAAAGTTTTAATCAATTCCAAAAAGGTAAATTTATTTTTTATTTTTTTTACTCATACCATTAGAAATGCCAAACATTTTCGTTTGCTGCACTTATAATTCCAGTTTCAATTCAAATATATTTCAGTTATGTATATAAAATATTAAGCCCTTTGATGTTTTACAGCACCTGATATATAATTTACTAACTGTGCTGCTTCAAATTCGTAAAGTGTAAACTGCGCGAAGATACTAAAAAATTCAATGCAATAGTTTGTTGTTTTTATGTGTGTACTGAATTCTCATTTCATGTCGTTGAATTTAACATGAAAGAGTTTCTGTTACAATACTCTTTATGTTGAATTCGCTCAGTTTCATTCAATACCAAACTGAGTTAATCCTTTCACTTCAAACTGTCAAAAATTCAATATGCAAATGCTTGGTTTGATGCAGAGTGTCATTTTGTTCGTTATTTTATAAACAATAAATGGCAGCTACCACTAAATTTACTATAAATATTTGTAACATACCATTATGTAACTGAGTCATGTCAGGATCGATGGTTAAATTGTTTTTTGTTTATAGTTGAGCTAGATAAAATGTAACTGCTTAAGGACTTTAAACCGCAAATAGCTCTGGTATATTTATATTGTCATATTCCGGAATTCCTAAAAACAAGTTGGTATTATACAATTTTGAAAGCGTGTTTCGTATGAACATGTTGTCCATTGTCGGGGATTTATCAAATTACAACTTTGAATATGCCATCCTTTATCTTGGTATGATGAAGCAAATGAAATAACTTCAAAAATAAACAAAAAATGTAATCGAATATTTTTGAAATTTTTTTTTACTTACTTATTTTGTTATTATTGGTATATTTTTTGAATACGAAATCCCAAAGTCATCCTCATTTATTGGCCGCAGCAAGTAAAGCACTTTGTGCGGCGTTTGTCATTACTTTTTCGAGAATTGCGACAATGATGGTACGGATATGAATGATGACGCTTCTAGTTGATATAAAACTTTGAGTCACGTATTTCACGGACTAAGCTCTGATTTAATGAATGTCTTATGTTTGTGGTCTTTATACTGAACTAAAACAAGTCCCAAGCAAGAGATAAACTGTAAACCCAATAGATGATAAGAGAATGATCTTTTTCCGCCATTTAGAGGCATTTTAGGCCGATTCAGTGAACTTACCAGTAACTTACCTTATTTGTCAGCTAACAGGGGTAACAGTCCCCGTAAGAATACTCAAAACCAGAATTGAAAAAGCAAGAAAATTTATCAGGAACTTTCTACACCACTCTTCAAAATTACATTAAAGCCGTCTTTAAATTGTGGGTAAATTACTCTGAAAAATTCCTTTGGGTGAGTGGTTTTTATTATGACACAACCACGATTCGGGTTAAATCCAAATTCAAAAGGATGCTGAAAATCTACGGTTTGAAGATGTGTCTGTTCGTGAACAACTTGGTGCTCTTCTCGAAATCTTTCAAGCGTTTTAAATAGATTCACAACAACTTTAAACCAATTTCTTTAAAAATGCATACCAATTCATAAGAAATCAAAGAATTTCAAAGTCACATAATGTTTGAAATATTCATCCCGTTTAATGGCCTTTTTCTAGCAAGAGAAACGCTTATATCTCTTGTAAATTTATTTATAGTTCTGTGTGTCATAATAATCTACTATATACAGAAATATCTCATACGTTCTCATTAAAAAACATTAGCGTTATAGTACAGTCTAATAATTAGCAAGTTTATAATGACTAGGCACTAATAATTGAATAATTTCTAACACATCCACTTGCCTCACAAGGTGCAACAACAGAAGTCGCTTGTTTGTGTGGAAATAACTGTTATACTCATAGACCACGACTTCACACACACACGCACATACTCACCAATCGTCAATCACAACGTCATGCCCTTGAGTTATCCGTACTAATAACACTGGTATATGGTATGGTATGAGTATGTTTCGACAAAATTATTTATGTAGTAGGGTAGCAACATTCGCTTCTGATATTGCAATTTCGATGCACTCGTGGACAGTTAGGAAGGAAATTTAATTACTGCACCAATTGCATTAAGTTAGCTGAGCACAATTGCAGTCTATGACTTTTTAATTAGTATGGGTTGCGTAAGTAAGTAAGTAGGTGTATTTTGGTTTATGAGAGATTACTAAAATCGAAATCTGTTTACTTTCTGTTTATATTTATGATGTTTATAGTTGTTATAGTTGTTGTTGTTGTTTATAGTTGTATTCCAAGTATGGATGGAACCTAATGATTAAAAATCGTAGATAACTCTAAAAAAAAATACTACGGCAGACACCAGCGCTATTTGAGTAAATTTCGAGAATTCCGCTGTGTGAATTCGATATACCGCAATAATATATATAGGACTGGGTTCCGTAGAGTTCAGTTATACTACCACTAAGAGATGAAGTATTCGAGGCAATTATTGCGGTTTGAGGATGCATACAGGCCAATCTGACATTCTTAAAGAACCGCAATGTACGAATTGATCTCTCTCATTGAAGAAGGAGGCATAGGAGAAGACCAAGACCAAGAGAAGGCATAAGAGAAGAAGTATCTTCTATTGGATTGACAAATAGTTCTTGTGTGGATCAACCGATCAAACAAAAAAGCAATTTGTTAGATCAACCCTATAATTAATTGATAACAATGTTAAGGGAAACAATCGATGTTTGGCAAAACTATTTGTGGACTTTTACAAGTGTTCGACAGGAAACTACTAATGGTATATTCTACGACCTTTCTGATATCATCGGGTTTGCTCGGCTCGATACAATTCATGCATAGACGCAAGAGCTGCAGGCCTAAAGCATTTAGTACAATATTCGAGGTTATCAAAATTTTATTCATCAGCAGCTTTGAATTTACTAATGTTAAGAACTTAGTTCCACTAAGGATTTCAAACTCAAATTGACTTTCGAGGAAGAGAGAACTATCACGAACTAGCTTAGACTCTACCGTAGTTGCTTAACTTTAAAATCTGACTAAATAATATTTTATTTGAAAATTATTATACAACTTTATTCCTATCATAACCAGTGTATATAAATTTTATCAATTTCTACATACAGCAATTTCATTTCCGTACAATTTCTCTCAACTAACAGATGCCACTTTATTCCCCAGCCGTTTTGATAGTGCATAGATGCATTTGCCGAGCATGCAGCGTTGCAATTTTTATTTATATTTTGTATTATGCATATGTAACTTTTAAATTTTTATTTATTGTTCGTCTTTTCCGGCAAAAAATCTAAGAAAATGTGTATTTGCGATAAAACGTTCAGCGTATTCCCATAACACTTTGCCCCACCGACAGCAATTTGACAATGTCTAAGACTCCTGCCAACCACTTTTGCAATTTTTCCAAGAAAGATTTACAAAGAAAGATTGCAGCACAAAGGCGCTTGATGCATGAGCAATGTGTGAGTTCTTGAGAGAGCCGCTTAGAAGACGGTGTGTTGCACTTAGATTTACCACACACAATTGCAGCATGCATTTGGTTAATATACAAATAATAAACAATAATAATGTGCATATGTGCATGCTGCTGAACATATATACATATGCATACATGTATTTAGTTGGTGACTAAAAGTATATGGCATATGAAGGAAGGAAGGAAGGAAGTATAGGCATGTAGGGGGGGTTGGGGAATCTTTATTTATTTCTCGTTTTGTCGCTGCAATCTACTGAAAGTATGAGCCTGCTTTCTTATTGTCTTCGATAAATATTTTTGTATGAGGATAAAGGTTCAGTCAGAATTTTCTATTTACAAGGGGTAAATATTGAGTGGTCTCCACTTGGGATTCTTGAATGCATTCTCTAAAATTTTCCGTGTTATCAGTTCTTTGTCTACTATCAATATTTGCATACCTGTCTTGAGGGATTTATACGATCTTTGTCTATAATCAGTATCATCATCTCAGAAATCATCGCTGAGAAATCGTAATCAAATATTGCGAAGTAAATATATGTAAGAAGATTTAAGAACTGCTTAGCTACTGATGTTTTTATTTATTAGACAAGTTTCTCAAATGACTCTCCCTCCCTCAATGCAACATTGCCGTAGCATATCTTTCATCTACATTTTTAGAAGAGTAATATTCAAAGTGATCATGGTAAACTTGTCTTGTGCTGTTACCGAATGTTGAGCGGAAATTATTCACAAAGAAAATATTTAAAAGGTGAAGGGTGTTTTTGGAAACTTGTTTTCATTATTTTCAATTAGCTGGTGGAAAGCATTTATTGATAAATTATTTTTAAATAAATTTTTTTGATAAATTTTCATTTGGAAATAAAAAATTATAATAAAATTAATTTACTATTGAATTAAAATTTTTTGACACCATTGTTTTAACATTCTCGTAGTAATAATTCTTTTTACAATGTCGCATTTCATTTCAATGCAAAGCACGGTAGCAAACAGGTCCATTTGGGCTAGAATTTGCATTTTTCGTTTTTCAATATATATACAAATGTGAACGTTATTTTATGTTGCTGCATTTTAACTATTATACCACTAGTTAACTATAATACCACTTAGTTGTTAATGTTCAATGTTGGTGCCCCTGGTGACAGCCATAACAATTGTTGGTGTTCTTCCAACAGCGGCTTTTACTTTTATTACACTAACCCAGAGAGTAAGGAGACAATAAGTATATAAAATTTAGTATGAAGTTAATTAAGAAAAGTTCCATTAAAATTAAAAATGTCTCAAACTCCTTGGAGTATTCTATGTTGCGCTGGTCGACGCTCCCTTTCCCCTACTAAGAAATTGTCATGAATGATATCTAGAGCCAGTGAATGTATTTTCGAAATCTTAACTGTAGCTGAAAGGGTGCATATATATTTTAAATTTCGTTGAAAAAGTCAGAACTTTAAGTCAAATATCTACGAAGTTTGACAGTTGTCGGGACATTTCTCACTTCTGCCTCGATTTCTGTGCCTGCATACTAACCCTGATCCAGGTAGCTGTACTAGAGTCAGTTGTCAATACATCATATCAATTGCAATTTTGAACGGTTTGCCGCAAACTTTAATTAATATTGCGTCCTGTAATCAGTAAGCTGTCTATATATTAACTGTTGCCTTGGCACCAGTTTGCTAAAAGATGCCCCCTGAGTTCTTATAGCGGCAATTAAGAAGCAAAGTACTACAGCACTAAGTAGCACTATCAAGTGAGAGATGTGCATCTAAAAATAAGTTTTAGTTCTTTTCATTTTTCACTTATATTAAATACATACGCGTAATCCATATTAAAAACTTTAAATTACGTATACGCCATGTCGTGCGCCCTTTCACAATAGCGAATTTACAAAATGACATATGTACCTCAATGCGAAAGCGAGTACGGCGACATTTACATAAATATATCTAAATACATATGCATGAACGAAATTAGAAACACCCTTCTGAGATATATGAATAGTTTTAATAGCGACCACATTCGCCACAACATTTCGGTTAACATATTGGCAGAGCAACTTTGCACCTACATAAACAACCACAGACACACTGACGTACATACTTACATGTATATGTATATACATAATTGTGCGTGCTCATTGTACTAGCAAAACTTGCAGTAGAGGTAAGCCACTGCAGCAGCTATTAGCACCTAGCTGTCAGAGAAAGTTAACCACCAGTGAGGCGAAGATGACGACAAGAACGACTGTGCGATAAGAGAGACTGAAGTGTCACATAAGGTGCGGCTATTAAACTTTGGTAATTTTGCGTGCAACGAGCAGAGAATAACGAATACTCGTAATTTCACCAAATACCACTACACATACATCCACACGCCCACACATTTACATACACATATATATATTTAGTAGTTGTGCAACGTAGCTATTTTAATGCTTTCGTTAGTAGAGTTTTCACAGCAGCTGGAACTTTTATAATCTTTTGCCAAGTGATTATCATTACCATTAGTGTTCTTTTTTGCATTACACACACATATGCAAGTACACAGAAGTCAACGAAAATCACTTAGACCTATGTTTTTGTTATCATTAGAAGAAGGTGGTAATAAGTGCCATCAATATTGGTGAAATGCATGCGTTTATTTTACATAATGGCGAAGGCTTGTTGACCAATTCTACTTAGAGTATTATTGGTGGAGCTGAGTATGTGTGATCATTGAAATTATAACATTATTAACATTCTCGCTTGACTGCTTCGAGGTGAGTTGGAAAGTTAGAAACATAAATTGCTGCAGCTTAAGCCTCTACAACCAATTTACCGTTTGCACTTTTGCACGTGTTTAAGTTGGTATGCAAATATTTTCATGCTTCTTAGGCGCATATGGGTGTTTTTTGAATGGACCTTCTGAATAACTTTCGGCACTTTCATTTCTATACTTTTTCTTTTCTATATAAATATTTAAAAATAATATACATGTTTTTATTTATATATATTGAAAGTTATATGCTGCGACCGAACGCTTGGCTCTAGCAACTACTCTCAACTTACTTGCCACATGCAATCTTAACAGTTTCTAGTGAATTTGTTTATTATAAATGTCTGCTATAGGTTGTTGTTATTGTAGCTCCATACACAAACTAATTTTTGAGGAATACTGCTGCTCTGTAGAGATTTCTTAGACAGAGTTTGTTTAGCGTCCTTACTTTAGTAGTTAATGCAATGGTCCACTTCGATAACGCTGTAGCAATAGGACCAGATTTTTGAAGGTGAAGTCTGGATAGTTATGTATTAGCATATTATTTAATCTAATATGATATAGGAGGACATGATATGCCTTTTTTAGATCAGTAAAAAAAAAATGTTTCTTAGAGAAGAATGGCACCGAATTTATAGGCTTTGAGCATTCCAAGTTTTTATTTCATTTATTACTGGTTTATAGCTACAAGAGATTGAGGGCATATAAGAAAATTTCGACTTTGTTAAATTTAATTCACAAAAATCTCCGCAATGTCAAGCGGCTAATATACTCACGACTTGTTATGGATACTCTTGGCAGTTTGTAGTTACCGCGTGAGCTTATTTAGATGTATATAACGAGCTTTCAAAGCATTTTTTATAGTCACAAAATCTCTCACACATACCAATAAAATTACGGTTCCTTCAGTATAACTTTCCTATCTACACCCACTAACCATTAGTTATATAAAAAGCGCACGATTTTGAAAACTTATAATAAAATTATGATTTTAAAGTACTTTATGACGCTTTGCCTTGAATTCTAGCAAGATCTGCATAATATCCCTTTCAGCTGTTCCACAAAGTACTCTCAACCTGACATTTTAAAAGGTTAAACGCTTTCATGCCGCACAGCTGTCAATGAAAATTGCCATTAGCGGTTTGTCGTATTTCATTCATGAGTGACCCAAAAACCTTTACAAATTAAAATCGCTTTCGCACGTCTACTTATTATCGTCAGCAATGGGAGAAGCGCTTGTGTATATATATGTGTGTGTGCTTTGGGTAATCAAACAATAGCATCACCACAACACAATTATGAACGAGAGTAATTTTCCAAACAACAACAATAACTGTCCCAAATTTGACATGTCCACTTGTCATCTACAATGCCCCAAACGCTTTTAGGCAAGCACTGGAGTGTGGGCCAGCAGAACATCAAAACGACCATTGCCGACAAAATGTGCGACCGTATGACCGCACGACTGTGCAACTTAATGACGAAGCGTGGCATCGGCCGGACCATCATATCAGTATCATCATAGAGTATCATCATAATTCAACAAGAGAAATGAGAAAATTGCAATCAGCAACATAATTTTCTTTACTAAGTTGGGTTTGTTGATAATGTCTATTGCTTTTGTTGTTCCATCAGCATCGTTGATATTGGTTGAGTAAGTACGTATGTAATGTTGACTGCTTGTTGAACACATTATTTCCATTAACACATTTACTTGGTAATTTTGTAAAAACTTAATTAAATTACCGAATTTTGTACTCTACTCATTTTGTGGTTATGGTTTTGTTATTACTACCTCTCTACCGTTTCCCATGAATATCGTAAATCAAAGGCGACCCCGAAAGCCAAGTCGATTCTTTCAACTAATTATGACGAGATTTCTAATTGTACCCAAGCAATATTTATTCACTTTCACTTGGTTGGCAATTTAATTATTAAGGGGGGGTGAGAGTAGGGCGGTTTGAAACTTAACCGACTTACATCAGTTTTTGTGTGCTAAAAAGCGTTAGTTATGCGCGTTGAACTTATGGAATGTTTAGTCAAAGACTGGCGAATACGCATTAGATATATCTGATGGATTTTATATAACTGTTAAAATTTTCAGCAAGGTGTGTCCAGAAAATATTGGACCGACAAGAAATGATCGATTAAAGACCAATACTATGGGAAAATAAAAATTGGCGTTTATTTAGACTCCCATGTCAATATCAATCGTCTATCAAGAAATTTTGATAATTATATGTCAATCCCTTTAATATACATTTTGGAACTCAAATAATGTGAAATAAAATAACTATTTGTGTTAAAGACATACATATGAATCTCTCTAATCCCTCTGACTTCAGAGACATACTGTTTATATGAGAAATGCCAACGTGTAAATAAAAAGTAAACATGCTCAAGGATACAACTTTAATGTTGATTGCAGGAGCAGCAAGAAATAAAGATACCAATGGACGAATAAAAACGGTGAATGTTCTGCAAGCTTCCTTGCTAACTTCTTAAGAGCAGATGCAAGTGCGTGTAGTTTTTGAATATGTATATGTCTGGTGCTAAAAACGTTATTGTCGGGAGACAAAAAACAAAATTGAAGAAAGTGTTTTCATATATAAATACGAGGTGTGTTCAGAAAATTACGGGAATATTCTTCGACTGCGTTCTTCGACTTTAATGGCATATTGCATCATGAATTCTTGGCTCAAGATCAAATTATCAATAAGGAGTACTACCTAGAAGTTCAACGCCGTTAGCGTGAAGCACTTCGAAAAAACGCTCGCATTTGCGGAAAAACAGTTCATGGCTTTCGCTCCCGTTTGCCTCATTTCTGGTCACACTTCGTTGCTTGTTCGTGAATTCTTGGACAAAAACAATTCGGTAATGATGCCCCAGCCAGCTGTTTCCTATTTCCAAAAATACAGAGAACCTTAAAGGGCCGTCGTTTTACAAATATAGATGACATTAAAAGCGCATCGTTGAAAGTGCTAAAGGCTATCCCAAAAATTTTGTTTGAGAAGTGTTTCGACGATTGGAAGAAGCGCTTGCATAAGTGGAGACTATTTTGAAGGCGACAACATTTATGTACACGAATGAATAAATCTTTTTTTGAAAAAACAAAAATTGCCGTTATTTTTTGAACACACTTCGTATGCATAAGAATGAGAAAGATGTTTTCTAAATGTAACTACTACACTTATTTCAAATGCTTACAGGTGATAAAAATAGTATCATACGATAAATAAAAGCAGTTTTACTTCTATAAGGAAGGCTTGAAAATTGTTTTAAAAGAACAAAATTTCTAATGAAAATAGGGTAGAAAAGATTTTTAAATACTTATCACAATTTAGTATAATTTTTTATAAGTAATTTTATTTGGGACGAATGGTTATTTTGAGCTCTTCAATGAGCCGAGGTTTGTTGAAGTACATTTCGATTCTCAATAGCTCAAAAATTAGTGGACTAAATCTCAGTAGTGGTGGACAGTTAATGGAATTTTTTGACGCCAGAGGTCCATAGAATTTCAAGCGACGTGGACTATCGGTCGGCAGCATTCGTTGTGCCAATTGTCCTTTATATGGAAAATAACTCAAATGCATGTAAGTATGGATGATAAAAGTTAGAGTATTAAACGCGAAGTACCAAAAAATTTAATTAAGATATTACTATATTACGGATGAATAACCTGTACTAATTTTGAATAGATTTTCTAACAACCTCCGAGTGAAATAAAGTATAACTCTATTTAAGTAAATATTATATATATTAGGATATAAATATAGGTTTTGGTAAAATTATTTTAAATTTGTGCATTTTTCTTTAAAAACTACCATAAACCACCACCATACCATACTTTAAGTTTCACTTGTAGACCGTTTACCATAATACTTATGAATCAGATTTTCGTCCACTCCCATTTTAATTGCTTAAATTAATTTTCAAAATAAATATATTTACATTACATACTGACTTAAGCATTCGCTTGAAAGACACTGAGCAGTGAACTAAACATGAAGAAATATCCAGCTGTGAAATGAACTTGGTGTAAAGAACCTTGCTACTAGTGTGAACCGGAAGGTGAAGTAGTCCAAATACTTTTTCCGTACAAGTACCAATTTTTAGAATGTAATTTACGATTTAGGACATATCTTGCGGTACGTCGATAGTCAGTTATCAGCCGGAAAAATTTGTGTTTCGAACTAATTCAAAGCAAGCTTAAAAATAAAAAAACAATTGATTTGATTGAATAAGCAAGAAATGTACATTTGGGTTTTAAAAAGTGAGAAACGAAAGAAAATGATATCATAAATTGATCACAATTAATTTCCAAATTTGGTCAAATGGAGAACTATTTTAGACTAGTACCATTTTAGTCAGAGAATTCTAGTTGTAAAATAGTATTTCCTGATTTGCTTTCGCGCAGCCATTACTAGTCCCAAACCAGTGTTTATTCTTACCATCTTTTCGTGGGTTATGAACCCACATACAATTGGTATGTAGAATATCACTGTCCACCTCACAAGTGGCATGTGTAGTATCCTGGTATTTTGCCACATTTTACAGTTTCAGGCAATCAGCTAAAAATTTTGTAAATATTTTCTAGAAATACTTGGATGCACAAATGTACGCTACGAAGGTCTCAGCAACACAAAAACATCCTGTATGTATATGTATGAGTATGTTTTTAAATCTTTTGGAAATCGTTGCTTAACTTATGTCCGTAGGATTTTACTTCAACAAATTTCTTGCGTTTTGTAGCTTCTGTGCACATACTCGACAGTGTTGCATATATGTACCATGAGTACACTCTTTATATATGCATGAATAGAATTTCTCTGGCAATGTGCTTTTAGAGTGCCGGCACATATACACACAATTTTTGTAACATATTTAAATTCTACATTTGCATATTTTAATGGCATATTTTTGTATTAAAAACATCTATGTGGTCATGTGTAAACATATAGCAGTACGTTTGTATGCTTAAGGATGTGTGTGTGTGAACGGTCCTTGTACAATGTATTTATGTGATTAAATGTAAAGACATACGATTTTATAAAATATAAACGCAAACTTGAACATTCTGGAAAGGTTCTTTTTTAAAGCGTCTTTCTGATGACCTAAATATAAGTAAATAGAAAATTATTACAAAATAATTGAATTCAGCTGAAACACACTTAGTAAAGATGTCTTTTCCTCCTTTTTCGATTTTTCGTTCATATTTAAGCAAGATTTTGCATGATAATGAAATTTAATTCTGTATTATTTGTTGGGCTGTAAGTAGACTATCGGAAACTCGGAAATTATATATACGTATGCTCTTAGCAATATTCGTAAAGCTTTCAAAAATGATTTTTAAATTTTTTTCAAGAAAACAAAAATTCAAAAATATAATGTTTGATGGAAGATGATTCGAAATTTTAAAACAAACATTAATATCTTCACTTGAAGCACTTTTTGATGTAACCATAATTAGCTTAGGCTATGAAAATTATTAGAGGGAAGGGTGAACTTATTAATTATACGAGTGTGGGGAGCTAAAAGGATTATATGCGGATATATGAATAGCAATCTTTTCCAAAATTTTCGCTCTTCTTTTGTAGGTTAAGTACTTATCGCACCGCTCTCTTAAGCGTATAATATTCATGACCACACCTAACCTTAGCACACCTCTTCACATCACTGTTCTCTGCTTTGACAGCAGTATTTTAAAATAGAAGAAAATTATATAAGAAACCTTGTCCTTAGCGAGAAGCGTGTTTTAAAGTTGTTTCTATTTTGGCTTTTTCTTTTGACAATACTTTGTGATCGAAAAGCAAAGGATATAAACGCAGGTTTGTCAAAATATTTCTTTACTTTACCTTTAGTGAAAACACTTTTAAGGTTTATTACCAACATGTTATCAAAATACTTTTTTGGATTCTCCGAAATGAGCTAAATTTGGACATATATCACATATGGATACACATAAGAACTTGTTAGTAAAATGATGCCTAATTTGAGTTTGATTTGATTTCCAGTTTCACTTACTCCCAATATCACTGATAAAAACTAATGCAAAATATGAGTTTACGCCTTATTACCTGGAATATGAATTAAGGTTTTCTAAAATTATTGTTCGTGTATAAGCATAATAAAGGTACTTTAGATAGATAGATAAGCACAATAAAGAAGACAAGGCCTTGTGAAATTATTCGTTGCCTAGTCTTAGGCGCATACCATGTTATACATCGCCTATGTGGAAATAAAGAAACTCCTATCGCACTCAACATACTCAGTACCTCCTATAAGGTCTGTCTACTGGTATGCATTCAATGAATGATACAAAATAAATACTTTCTTCAAACAAAGAAAAGAAAAAAATTTCATACTTTGACTAAAACTGATTTCATTTAGCTATATTCGAGTTCAGGGAATCGTATATTATAAACAAATATTTTAATGAAATACAAAGTTATTTGTACGCGTGTAATTCGAACATGCAAATATCGATACAAACACCCAGAGGTGTATAAGTACTTATCTCATAAGTGTGTGTGTGTAGTGGCGGATGTCATCGCCTGTAATTCGTGTTTAATTAAATCGACAATATAATAAAAGTTTCATTTAATTTAAATTGTGACATAAAGAAAAATGTGTGGGCTGACAAAATGTACAACATTTACTGACTTCAATAAATACATGCATACTATGTATATAAAATATTTGCACTTTTGTTATATATATATTAAATTTTAAATGTTATTGCTATATATGTGTTTACACACTTATTGTCATCCTTCTCTTCTTTAATTGACTCAGAATTTCCCAAACGGGTCGTTGGTAATTTTGATATTAATAAATAATAAATTAATAAATCGTAATACTTGTTGTTAAGATAAGATGAGATAGGAAAGGTTATATAATACTTGTTATTTGAATACGTGCCTACATGAGGGAATACAATAACTATACAATAAGGTTAAAGGTTTAAATTTGTATAAATATTTTTTAACATTTTTCTGTTTGTTTGAGAGCCTCTGACTTAGTTTCCATATATATTTTCACTCTTGCTATTTAAATTGTATTGCTGTAGCGTACACATTTTAAACATTTTTGTACTGAATGTATTGTAAGTTTTATTGCCGCTTTGCTGTCGCTGTCGATATGGCTTTTGTGTTTGCACTCCGGAGGCTCCCATGGCGATTGATTGAATAATGGAAATACGTATTTTACATTTATAATAAATATACACATATTTAAATGTAACTTACTATATGTTCCGGTATTATTTTATTCTTATTAATTATGAGCAATTTTTATACTCTTGCAACATGCTTCAACAGCATTTTAGTTTTGTTCACCTAACGGTTGTTTGTAATATCTAGAACCTGAAGCTGGGCATCTGCGAGCAAAAAATTATGTAAAAGTGGAGATGGGCCCGGCCCCCCACTAAGTTTTGTATATATATCTCGGAAACCACAAAAGGTATGTCAATAAAACTTGCTCCGACTAAGTTTTTCTAGCATCTCCTCATATGCTGGTGAAATCATTGAAATCGGATAATAACCACAACCACCTCCCATACAAAAGTTATGTTGAAAAGTACTAATAGTGAGTTAACTCAGTGAAGGAACACGTCAGAAACATTAAATATTATAGAAAATATGATACGCAATGGTTGCTGTGTAAAATGTTTATGATGGGCGTGGCACCGCCTACCTTTAGGTGAAATCCCATATCTAAAGAATGCCTTAACAAATTTCATCAA
This sequence comes from Bactrocera minax, assembly GCA_021498325.1. Lineage (NCBI taxonomy): Eukaryota > Metazoa > Arthropoda > Insecta > Diptera > Tephritidae > Bactrocera > Bactrocera minax. Next base: position 136,275 of record JAKEEE010000121.1, on the reverse strand, counting down.
AATTTGGTACGCAACTTTATATTTGCATTCTTAAGTACCTTTGTGAAAATGGGCGAAATCGTATAAAACAACGCCTACTTCTCATATAACGCAATTTTAAGTTTCATCTGATCCTTCCGCTTTAAAGTAGATAAATCGAGCATCAATTAAGATAATGGAATAAAGCTTTTCACTAATAGTACGTTCAAGATCTTGTGCGTAAATATAGTTGAAATCGGATTATAACTTTTACCGCCAGATACCCAATAATGGACCTCAGTGCCTCTATCCGACTCCTTACCGAAAATATCGATCAATTCTGTAAGATATTGTAATGAAATTCGAGGATAATCCCTTTCCAAATGACTTTAAACCGTTTATGTGATCTGGTGTCAAAAATGAAATTAAGTGGGTATGTTTTCTTAAACACAATGTGATTTCGTTCTAAATATGAATGTAATCAGTCTAGACCCTGGCCTAAGCTCCTTGTTCCTATTGTAATGATTTCCTTTTCTCTGGCTGACTTTTTCTTCATATATCTAATATATTCATTAAACCACTTTGGTTGAGTTTATATCGCTTATATCTCTTTTGGGTTAATTTGGTAGATTTAAATATAAATATCTCAGACACGAAGCAAAATATAATATCCTATAATATAAGTTAATAAGATAACAAATATGATTGCAATCCATTGAAAATTTCGTCCAATAATGAATGTTGAATTCTTCCACAACATTTTTGAATATAAAGTTGTGCCAGCACCTGAATCCTTTTCCTCGCCTTTGATCGTTGCGCATTGCGAGAGTATAAAATGTCCGGTTACACCCGATCGTAGCCCTTTCTTACTTGTTTATTCATATGTATTTACTATTTAAACAGGAAAATTAACTCGATTCAGTGGTACTTAACTTAGAAAGAACGTCAATCAAGGGATCAGCTTGTAGCTTCAACTTCTAACTCGACTAATCTCTTTGAAGCATAAATATTATAAACACATTGTATATGAGAGAGTAAGGAATGGAAGATGCATAGAAATTTAATATATTTTTATACATTTACAAACTTTTGGGAAGTAAAACGCACCAAATCCACCAACTTTAATGTTCAGCCTACATTTGGAATGAAGTGAAAAATATTTTGTGAAAGCAAACGAGAGCAAATAATAATAATTATTCGTTGTTCGTTGGAATAATTGTCATTGTAAAATCCTTTTACATAATTAAAATGGTTTTTCAGAAAGCATTGAGTCGACAGTCCTTGACCATAAATTTGCTTGATTTTACTTAGTCCCGACACCTATAGTCTCTTTAAACAATTTTGAAGCAGCAACAAAAAGAAAACAGAAAGAGAACTTTAGTTGTAATCTAAACCACCATTCACCAAAAGATTGTTCAAAATAGATCTTAATAAGTCCTTAAGGACGAACATTATATTTCTAGTTGAAGACTATCTTCTGAAGGAACCAAAATAAGGCGCTAATGCATTCCATGGATATTTAGCGAATTATTTTTCTAATTAAATTTGATTACTTTCTCAACTTTACACTCGCATTCGCATTAGTTCTGCTGCTGTGAATAAAGTTTACGAATTTTTTTATGTATAAAAAGTACCACCCAGCACAAATTAACATCATATGCAATGATGTATGATTTGAAAAAGCACCTACTATACAATGAATTACACTTTATCGACTTATTTAATTTAATGTTAGTACCACTCATATACATGATAAGTAGTAAATTTGAAGCAAAGTCTTCAGTCCACGAACTTTTAAATGACTTATAAATGATTAAGAGCAGATGGATGTCGTGATTCCTCGTATTTGGAAAGAGATATTCATCAAGATATTTGTAGAAAGTTCGATATTATTTTCGAAACGAAGAAACTAACCAAAATCAGTTAAAGTTGGAGGGAAAATTGAATTAAGTAGGAGAGTGAATAATGTAATAAAAACGAAGTTTGGCCTATAAAGACAGGAGCCCACATTCAGTACATCGTTTTATTTGCACTAATTAAAATGCAGTAGAGCTTCCAAGAAAACTAAGTTGAAGTTTTAGGTACTTAGGTGCAAAACGTAATCTGACCTGGTCAATGCTGAGAGCATGCGCAAACGCTTGCCAATGTCAGCAACTATAAATTAGCCGATAACGATGCTGGTAACGTTGCTTCGAGTTGTATTATGTAAACGAAGACTGATTTGCGAATTAAATTGCGATTCTGTCTAAGCAAAGCGACTCGTAAATATTTCTTTGAAGAATATCAGAGAAAATCAGAAGAAGATGAAAACAAGAGGAAAGTGAGTAAAAAATACAAGTGTTTACTAATATTGTGGGCATGTTGTTATTAAACTCCTAGGACAACACTTTACTCCTTGTTGTTACAAGTGGAATTTGGCAAAGGTGCGATTAAAATAATATTTTTGTGAAAAGAAGATAGATGAATGTCATGGCTAATATTATTTCGAGAGATGAAAGTAAATGTAATGATGAGAAAGAAAGTAAAGTAAAATTTAAATCAGAATTTTTTTATATTTCTTTTTAACTCTTTACATCTTCATGCATCTATAAAGCTTTGTATGAGTTTGAAGTAAAGGAAAATATTTTAGATAGCGCTTAGACCTGCAGTATATTTCCCGTTTCTCTTTCTTTATTTCCTTTAATTGAATGAATTGTGAATTAAACTTACAATATAATAAGTATATATAGTAAACAGGCATAGCCGTATACAAAATAATGTTCATTAGCTTAATTTGAATTAATTTCGGTGTCAAATCCTCAGCACAAACTCCTCCCTTCAAGGCAGTTATTGGGTAACAATCGATTTATGTATGTAAATACATATATATATATATGTACATTCGAATATTCCGTAATATATCTTAGAGAACTTCACTTTCGCTTCAGATCACACTAATTTGAAATTGTTGGCAGACCACAATTGTAAAGGTCACGTATCGTGTTGCCGCATTTGCTTTACCGTCATGTTCAAATAGCCACATCTGCGCTTGTGAATTCTGCTAATGTGACCACATCTGAGCATAATTTGACATAGCTGCATTGGTGATGTGACCTATTAAATTGATACTGCTGCTGCTCGGTGGGCTGTGAAAAATCCGAAATTCCATTGTTCGTCTCATAAGTTAGGATAAGATATAAGATAGGATACATAATAGGGGCTTTCAGATGCAGCTAACGAATTCCTTCAGAACTTAAACCACTTTACCTATTACTTTCGCATAACATAATCAGGATATTCAAAACCTTGCGCCGACCAAAAGATGTCGCTGTGATCAAAAATGTAGATCAAACCTACGAAATAACATTCAATGGTTGGATAACTATTGTACCTGGGAGCGATAAGTCAGTGCACATCTCAACAACAAGGAGAGTCTGTTTGTTTATAAACCGGTAAAAAGAATTTTTAAGATATTGACGCTGCTATTTTCAATAATTCATGAATCGATACAAGTAAATATTCCTATATTTTTGAAAAACAAACATCAAGTCATTTAGCGAAGATAAAGTTGATCGTCGACCAAAGCTTAGAGCTGTAGTTTTTATATTTTTGGATTTTGCCTAATTTTATATGGAATGAAAAGATTCAAGTGAAGTAGAAGGAAAACTAAAAAAAAAATCTCTTCGATCCTGAAGGCCTTTATGAGCCATGTAACCAAAAGTAACATGGCTTAAAAGTATCTCTTTCCGGATGTTTGACTGCCGCGGAGAACAACCGTCTAGCGAAATATTGGTTGTTAACAATTAACGTGTTTTGATATCACTGCAATCAGAGCCTTAAGGGGAAATGTATAATGTATATTGTATAACTATAACTATAACTATTTCTGCTATAGTTCGACATGACTTTTAATCGCTGCAATGTGAAATAGAAATATATAAATTAAGTACAAAAAAATATAAAAAATTATTTTTTAAAAATTATGCAATGTTTAGTTAGTACCTTTATATTATAAAGCATATTTGTAAGCATTCAGTTTTCCAGTTACTCGCAAGTGTTTTAATTTATTCATTAACTTTCAATTTAATATTCATCAGATGCGTCTCTTTTGTTTAATTAGCGTTAAAATACTTAAACGAATTGAAACTCGGCAGAATAATGTATACAATTTTTGATTTAAATTATTTACGTGCCTTTAAATATTCATAGATGTTTTGTAGCTTTTTCATTATGTATATTTTGTACCCTTTCTTCGAAGTTGCGCTTAAGCAGTTAGCAATTTTTAATTTCATTTATGGTAATTGATGAATTATGGCTATGTAGCCATTTATGCTACAAATGCTGTGTAAATTTTATGCATTCTAAATATTGTATTAGCGTGAAAAACAGGTTGATTTGTGTTTGCTCATAGAAGGGTTATACAAATGAAGAAATAATACAAAAATGATTACTTATGAAGGAGGTGTAAATGGGTTATTTAGATGTGAAGCTTTTAACCTTTTTAAGTGGCTTCGGCAAGTTAAGAGCAGTTGTAGTATACTCACAAATAAATTGTTTGCGGAAGTGCTTCTTTTAGATTATACAATTTTATGTTAAAAATTCCCGAAGACGTCATGATTGTATAAGACGATTTTAAAATATTGCCTTCATATGTATTTTTATTACCAAATGATTTTAAATTTCATACAACTCTTTTTTAAGTGAAGTAATTCTAAAAATTGTTATAAAATTATGGAACTTAATTTCTGTTTCCTTTTCTAGATTTTTTTAGATTAGCAGTTTCTGGAAATACTCCAAATTGTGCAATTAAGTGTATTTAAACAATTTAGGCTTTAATGTTTTTTCACTTATCTTACAATGGAAGAATACCCTAATTGCTCAATTAGTAACTAATTGACAGCAAATTGATGTAAACATATAAGAGATGTTTGCATTTTCCTGAACAAGGGCAGATTTAAATTTCGAAATTCTACCAAACAGGTGAGTTAGTTTTCGTCCCTACTCTTCTTTTGGTCTCAGTACAGCATTAGTTACGGTAACATAACCTCAAACTCTTTGGTTTATCAATTTAAATGTTGTCGCTTATTAAGTATAAATCATGAACCTATTTCACGTAGAAAAAATAAAACCATATGCAATTCAAGAACTGACACAAATTCTTGCACTAATTAAGTGAATCAGTTCTACTTACTTACATATTGGTAAAAGGGACAAGAATAAATAAGCGTACATGAAAAATTACAATATCACTTTTAAGTTGTATTGCGCTGGTGGGGATTTCTTTGTAAATACTTTTTGCTTACTCTACGCAATATTGCATTACTCCGCACCGACAATTTTGCTCTTATTTTCTTTTGCCTCTTTCTTCAGCTTCATTCTCTTTTCATTTTAGCGTTTTTCGCCAGAAGCTATGACAAAGTGTTTTAGGTAATACCTAAATACGTCTAAGTGTAAAAGGTGTAAAAGCGTTGAACCAGCAGCGGCTAAGTGGAGAAGGCAGAGCGATGGAGGAAAATTGGTGTTAAAACGATGGTAAAATCGCGTTTAATGAGGTGTTCCACCCATTAATGAAAATGTCACATTTTTTAATTACGCAATCTTTTCCTTCCGAGTTTCTAATAAAAATTAATTAAGAGTAAATCCAATCGCCAGGGGATATTCAGAGATTGGGTGTTAAAAATATACTGGGATTATTAGCGGCCAGAAATTTCTGGAGTATAACAAATATTTTGTGGGGGGAAAAATAACTTCTGAAAATAAAAATGAACTGATAAAAATATTTTTCTGTAATAATGATAGTAAATTGAGAAACATGAAGAAGAGAACGTCCTTGAACAACAATATGTTCCGCAATTTTAATGACTTTATGGTATGAATGAGGAAACAATTTACATTTTTAATTATTATAGTTTAACAAAATAAGTTATTTGATGAAAGAGAGATATAGAGGGAGAGCGATAGGTTTAATATTTAATACAATAAAGCGCCACAATAATGTTGATACTAAACAAAGTAGATACAAAACAGTACAAGATTGTGCACCTTTTGAATATAATCCTTATATGACTACCACATTTTGAAATTAAATTCTTTGTTGTAATAATACATTACAATGGAATGCTGCATGATTTAAATATTATAATAATACGGATTACAGCGTTTTTGGAGTTAATATGTATTAGTTTCTTAAACAAACTACCTATTTGAAATCAAATGTATTTTAAAAAGTCGAGATAATAGAAAAAAAAGAGCAATTCTTCAACAATAATTATATTATAAAATTCTATATATATAATTCTATTTTGTCAACTAACCAAAGAAAACTGCTCCGTGACAACATAACATCGCACTTTCCCAAAGCAGTAATTAACAATATGAATTTTTCTAATATGCTAAAAGAATGTAAAAATGTGGCAATGCTAGCACAGAAAACCAAAAAATGTTAACCACTGACCAACAATGCAACTAAGCGTACAAATAGCAGTCAAGGTTCTGCAAAACACAGCGAAAAGTCAAGCGAACACTTACACACAAAGGATAGAATGAGCATCGCCTTGCTCGTTTGCTGTTCAGATTTTCCCATTAATATACGCATGCTTATATATATATATATATATATATATATGTGTGTGTATGTGTGCTAGTATTATGTTTATCCGATCGCTAGCAAGCAATGGCCGTAAACAAGGTTATCCCCAGAAGCACACTAAATGCCAAACCAAACTAATTCTTTATATGTGTTTACATGAGTGCATGTAAGCAAGTGACCTTGTGCACATGTATACTACAAGTGGCAAATTGATCCCATGTGTGTATTAGATGAAGAAAAATGTGTTAGACTACACATAACAGCAAAGCTTGCGGACATGCATTCATGTGTCCACACATATTTCCAAATGGAAGTGTGTGTATATGGACATACAAAGAAGTTTCTGTGCTCATCAACCTCCATGGTTCTCATCTGGGCTGCAATAACATCTTCAACAATAATCTTAGAATTATTTCTTATTGGGGGAAGAGTAAAAGTGTTTTGAAAAAACAGTAAGCCTGCAGAACTTCACAACTATTGCAACAACATTGCAATATTTTAGTTCATCGTTGACTAAAGAGTCTTATTGCTAAATGCAATTCTTAAAAGGGCATAAAAAGGGCCGTACTTTCACACTTTATGATTACTATATCGGTCCAATTTAATTTTATCGCAGAAATAATAGAAAATGATGAAACTACTAATTTTATTTAATGTTTTTTGAACCCAAGAAATCATAATTGTCAGGATTTATTTAGATAAAACCTGGCCGACATAGACTCTAAATTGAATCATAGTGAGTTGTCGCATATATTATAGATTAAGCATACAGTAAAACACTATTGCAATCGCTGTCAAATATATTTTATTTTAACCAAGCAAAAGTTGAGAAGTACTAACTATTTGGACATGCTAACTCTGTTGATACCACCGTGTTCATCGTTCAAAAAATTCGTCGGACAAAGAATACGTCGTCGTTGGTTCGAGACAAAAAAAATTTTTTCACTTGCTTCGTTTGCTCCGAATTTAGTTATTTGCAGCAATATCTTCACATATAAGTGTATATTAAATGTTTTGTTAGCAATACTCTTTATTGCTAGTATGTTGTATTATAAGTCTCATTATTTCACTGCCTAGGCCTTTAATATATATGGTGTTGACGGCAACTGATGTTTCCAATATAGCAATGAGAAAACGTGAAATTATTTCTGAACATTTTAATGCGAATAATTTACCCCTCATTGACCACAGAGTTATTTCCAGTTTTTCTCCTAAATCGTTTAGCTTCGATTTGTATTTCGTGCATCATCTGATTTACAAAACACACTTACAAAACAGAATGAACACAGAGTTGCTTTCAACAAGTTGTAGAGATTTTTGGATCACACTTGGTGAATAAGCACCATGCTTTGGTGCGCAAAAAAACCAAGTACAGTAAAATTTTACCCCTTAATGTACACTACTCTTGCTGAGAGACGCTTTATAAATAAGTATTAGTGTACGAAACCTCTCTATTTCATATATTGCATTTAAAGCATTTGTACTCTGTAACTGAATTAATAACATGCATCTTCCAATAAGTAATACATACATGTATGTACATATATACCTATATATAATAATATAATATTATAGTGTGGAAAATTCTAAATGTAATATGTTTTATGCTATGTTGATAGTGTGCTTATATATATTATATATGTTCATTGATTTAGCTCTTAATCACTAAGGTCAGCTGGCATCCTTGACCTAAATTGCATATTTATTGCCCGCCAGCGAATTGTTTGTAAAGCAATGGATTTAGAATGCAGTAGTGGTAATGTTGTTAATATGGTGGTGAATTTGAAATGAATTAAAAAAGTTTGAGATAAGTTTGAGAGAAAACTTTAGCTTATTTGTTTTTAGTATTTTCAGGTTGTACAGTTCGTATGAGTAATGTAATACTATATGATGAAAGAAGTCTAGTAGAAATTCTTTTATTAAATTCTCTGCATGAAATCGTAAATAAAGCAAACTGGATTTATAAATATACTTACGTACATTCATATGTTATTTACATCATTATATACGCATGTATGTACTATACCTTCAAACTGAAATTCATATGCCTCTTTTAACATACGCAAACATCCATGTAGGATAAAATATAATGTCCAAATGACGACAATCCAGCAATTAATTGGATAAATCTAGTACAATTCTGACTAATTTGTAGCTGAAATGGCAGAATGAAACCAAAAGGAACCGCTGAAGCAATATGCTGTTAATGGCTGGCAATTTGTTATTTGTATATGTAAGCACTGCCGAGAAGAGAGTATAAAGAAATATTTGCTTTAAGGATAGCTAAATATAATACAATTGTTTGCATATATATTTGTAAGTAGGGTGTGTTTGCTAATATAAAAAAAAAAATACAGAAAGGTGGCAATAAAGAGCAGACATAGCAGAACAGAGAATAATATGAGACAATTCGAATACAATATATATATATATCAGCACAAAGTATGTGTATGTAAATGTATATGTTAGAGCATACACCATGAAATGAGTTTTTTAAAGTAACTCTAAGATGGGAGTTGTCAACAAAGTTGACGAAAGTAAGCGAAATCTCGGTGACATGCAGACAATGAGTTGTAGTCAAATTGCGACAGAAAGTGATGTCTGCAAACTGATTGCTATGGACTTGTACAATACCCATATAAAATGCAACTTCAAAGTCATGTCACTCATTTGTATTAGAAAAAAGTGTATACCGGTATGATGAGTATATGCACGTAGCGTTTACAACAAAGAAAAACCTTCTGCGCACATAAAAAAGAAGTACAGCTTAATGAATGTAGCTTAAATTGCGCTATGGTTGCATGGAATCGTTGCTGAATTATAGAGGAGGAGTTGTTTGGGGAAGGATTGTAAGAGCGAGTTAAAGCGTATTAATATATTAAAGTCAAAAAGAAATACAGCTCAAAACAATGAAACTTTTTCAAAGTACTATTTATTCTTAATAAATAATTCTTTGAGTTGAAGATTGTTGTTCCTATAAACGATTAATATAAAATAAAAATATTTCAAAGTTGATATAAGAATACATTATTTGATGTGAAATGATTAATATAGCTTAGCATGATGCACCATTTGAGGTGTAGTGCTATCGTATGTCTTGACGTTAAGTAATTTTCTTATGATACGATGTGATGTGTCGTGCATTGATGTGATGTGATGTGAAAGTCAGGTGGTGTGACGTGGTATTGGATATGATAATACGGTAATGTGATGGTACAGCGTATATTACAAGGTGTGACGTGAATCAATGTGATGTTAATTAGCATTTGATGTACACCAGAAAGACTGATGTTAATTTGATGATATATGAAATGACGTGTTATTTCTATGATGTGATCTAATGTGGTGTGATGTGATGTTATTAAGGGATGTGATGTAAACCGATATTGTTTATGGTGATATAATAAGTGATTTGACTTTTATATAAGATAAATAGGCAATGTGTTTTGTGATGTATTAAAAAATTAAAAATTAATTTATGTGATATATTACGGTATGGCATTGTATATAAACATATGTAAAATCAAATGTGCTGTAGTTCTTGTATGATATGATATTATATGATGTGATTTTAATTTAAGGAAAACAAAACAGGATGTGCCACATAGGTGATACATTCTGCATTGCGTTTGATATGATAGTAATATAAATGGCATCAGGTGACATTACCAGATATGAGGTAATGGGATATGACGCGTAGCGGTTGGATGGTAACATTGCGATATCACGTGACGTTAGATCAAGTGATTTGAAGTGATCTTGTTATTAATTGTTTGATGTGAATAAACGGTAGTTGACGATATGGTTGTATATTTATATTATATAACTTGACATAGGTAATATGAAGTGATGTGGTATTGTGCCTTAGTGACGTAGTTTACTTCCTAAGCAATAAAGAATATCCAATAAAATCTGCGTTCATCCTGCACATTTCTTTAAGATAAGTAAAAACACAATATTAATAGGTAATTCTGTTGTTGTTCTGTCATTGAGCATCTATGGAATTTGTTAGAAAAAAGAATTCGTCAGCATACAATAACAAGTAAAGAGGCTTTGCGAAGTGTTATGCAGGCAGAATGGTCACGGATAACAGCTGCGGAAACAGTGAAGTTCGTAAGATCAATGTCAAATCAATTGAGTGAGGTTTTAAAACAACGTTTCTTTATTATTCACGCAGAACGCAGACTTTCTGGTGCCTATATTTGCTTGTTGTTACACTAAAATCCCATTATCACAAAAATGAGAATAGGAATATACATTTTTGCTTTTGTATTTGGAACTTAAGAATATAAAGAGCAAGTAAAAAATTTGAACTGAATTTCCTATTAACATTGAGTTTTTACTTCACTTAAAAAATGTGTCGGGTGAACGCAGACTTTGTTGGCTATGTGTGTATATTGGCGTTAAAATGTCCAAATCAGTGTATGAGAAAATGGAGTCTGTTTAAAATCATTCCATTACACATTTCACCTTCCGCGCTCTCTTATATTTCACATATTTGCAGAATATAGAAATGCTATTTGTTGACATTCTTAAATATGAATGACCGCGCAACCCTTTCTAGTCTTTTTTTTTATTTTTTTTCAATCCAACTGTCTTGTTCGCAAAAACAGGATGTTTTAATGCAAACAAAATAAAAGAAAATACTCGCAAAGGACTGCTAAAGAAGGTTCTTCAACAAAACATAGAAACACAGAGCGAAATATGTATGTACATACACAAATATATTCCCATTCTTACTACATTTTTGTTTATGTTTGTTGTGAGTCCTTGTCTACAGGACGCTTCATTGTTATTGCTATAGTTAAACTTGGTAGAGTTGTAGCGGTGTGTATCACCAAGCATGGTTATGTTTGAATGCGTACGTTTGTTCCTTTTTCTAGTCCGCTTTAAAAATATACAAAAGATTCTTCATATAACCAATGGTATAGTATGAGTGTAACAAGAGAAAGTTGGCAATTGGAATGAAAAATATACGATAGCAAAATGTTTGAGTTTTGTGGCACAGTAATGGTATGTGCGAAAGCATTGCTCAGACATCCATTTATTTTTTAAAATGCATTTGTGTGATTCCAGATAAATTAAAATGACAAAATTCCATATTTTTTTGTGCATTTGTTTATTCCTGTGCGATTGACGGTAGATAGTCTAGACTAATTTGTTAAAGGGACACTTAATTTTTTTGCCTTCGTTTAAAAGATGTTGTAAATGTGATGTGGTGTATTTCTCTGATTTAACAAAAATAATTTTTATAAATATTGGAAAGAGCAATTTCTCTTTCATATCTACATATGTATGTATGTATGTATGTATACTGAAAGTAAATATGCGGCATAACTCAACTCATTTCTCACTGTATGTAGGGAAACTTGTATTATGTGTATTTTCATGTTATCACATATTTGTCGTGAGTTTGGGACAAATACGTGAATGTTTTGAAGCAGACTAACTTCATTAGTAGGGTAGGTATTAATAGTATTAGTAGGGCTGGATAACCAAGGAATGCTTCAATTCCAACTTGTCTTGATTTTCGTCCTCCACATACAATACATAGCCTAAATTTTCCCACAAGTAGCTGAAATTAGTGATAAATAAATTTATACATTAATATCAAATATTAAATGATCTCAAGGTTCGAAAACCAGTTTTCTAATTCTGTCTGTTTCAGTTTTCTGAAATTTAACAACGAGTTTTGTTAGTGTTTTAAATTGTGCGAAAGTAGTCTATGGAGTCTCCTGTATTGAGATCACAAATGTTTCCGTGCAAGAATCAACAAGTAAGGGCCTTAAGCTCTTAAAAGCTTGCCCACTGCGAATTGTCGCTCCAGTTATATTGCCGACGATAACATCGAAAAACTGCAGGATATCACGTTCAAAACTCATTGCATGTTAGTAGTAATTAGAAGGCAGAGATTCTCAGAGTCACTTATGGAACGGCTCAACATATTTCAAATAATATTTTATGTAAAAAATGCATCTTGGCGTAACGCATTCCATAACACTTTAATTATTTCCAAAAAAGACGAATGAAGGTAGGGTAACCTGAGATTATGACGGTAATAATTTTCAAACTTTCTCTTCCAAACCTCCACGCAAGTATCTATTATTTTATATAAATTCTAATAGATAATGATCAAAGCAATAATTGAGCTAATCAAATTAGATAATGTTTTATTACTTTAGCACTTAGCAGCAAGTAGTAATCCATAATGTTTATGCTAATACTTTGCATAAAGTTTATTAATGTATTTTCTCTTTTTTCATTTTCTAAACACTTATATGAGTATTTTCTCATAAGCGGTATGTCGAGTGGCTTGAGGCGCTTATCCGCTATTTCTTTTTCAATTTTGTCTTTTTAATGCCACAAACTTTTATGTTTAACTTAATAAAAATTAAAACATTATACGCGGAAATTTCATTAGGTAAATGCGCGTTACCCACAAAATGTGTTGCATATAAAATAAGGGCAAATACACACACACGCATACATATACTTACGTAACCTTTATAAAGCCATTTGTGTGTGTACTTGAGCATTATTTTGCTACTGAAGGCCATTTGTGGAAGGGTCTCGCTACTCCCGCTTTAACACTTTACAACTTCACAACAAAGGCGGTGTTTATTATGTGGCGCGTAAAAGAGGGTTGCGGCATAACAGTAAATTACGTGCTGTTGGGGTGCGGTGAGCTTCATAGACGTCCGCGCTAATGGTATATGTATGTATGTATAGCTTCGAGGGCACTTCTACCTTAACCAATATCTTGAAAATACAGCAGCAGACAGGGGTTATGCTACGTTTTAAGAGCTCCATTCGAGTTTTTTTTCTAAGAGATGCCAAGGTGCATACCAAAACAGGCTTTAATGTACTGTAGTGCTTTGTTGTTTAATGCTCGTAATCATTGATGTACTTGTATTACTTGTTGTTGTAAATTTACTAGTAGAACTGTGAGACTCTCGGATACAAGAGCATTATTTATACCAAACTTTACGCAGGCGTAAACGCAATACTTGACTTGTATATAGTAAGATTGATAATTAATACAGATGAAAGTTTCGATAATGTAGCGAGGCTAATCAACACCACAGGGAATCAAAATATAGTTTCTGTAGGATGAGCTTTTAACATTCCAAATGTCCTATGATAAAATCGCATAAAATTAAAAGCATAATGCGACAATAAGTTAAGATTCTCATACAGAATGAATTTATATAGAGAAAACATCGAAAGTGTTATCAAACACACAGAAAACTAGTTGAATTCACATCAAAGAGTTCACATTTTCGTAACTTAGGGTATATTTGCCAGAAGATGACAAAAGGAGAAAAAATTGTGGGAGAGTGAAAAGTTTGATAAAAAGCACCATGACTCTCAGAACTCTTCAAGTATTGAAGCGAGCACATGTAAAATTAAAAGCAGGTGTAGTACTCTTCATCTAGATCTCAACTTATATAATATATAGAGGGAAATTTTCTATCAAAAGCGAAAAGGCGGTGGCTAAAAAGTGGACTCAAATCACTAAAGCTACAATTCCTATATTTTTAGTTCATTTATGAGTAAGAAGTTAAGTATAATTATGTTTGAGTTAGTATTAGATTAGTCGGAGCTGTGTTAATTAGTTTGGTGTGTTTACGGCAGACCGACTTAAAGGCTTTCATTACTTAATCTTCTGTTGCCCATATAGGGATTGTACTAGGATAGCTAATGACTCTTAGTTACTGGGGGCTTTTATGGTTCTTATTCTTTAATGATTGCGGAATAAATCGGACTATTCAAACGGTCTGAATAGTAGACTTTTCGATGGAAGAGGCAATCTTGACAATTTGAGCTTAAGTGTGCTCTTCTGATTTTATGATCCTTGCTTCTCAATTATCAAGGCGAGCAATGCCTCAGCATCTGTCCACTTAATACTGTATTATTCTTTCTTCCTCGAGGTTATCGGTGAAAGCTCATTGATTGGAAGTTATTAGTTTGGGTTTAGACATCAACATTTTTTTTTAAATAGTCCGAATGTGCCAAATTGAAGAGCAGAACTAACAGAAAATGCTTGCCAAGCTTCCGTAATACTAGAGAACAATTCTGGTATAAAATGATGATATTATGATATATATGTTAACGATATTGATTCACGAGTTTCTGGTACAATATATCATACGTTATATTCAAAAAAGAAGTGCATATGTAGATACAAATCTTAATCATTTATTGCCCCGTTATATAGTGTTGTTAAATATTTGTAGAGCATTTCACATTTATGTCAAAGTGTACTGTACATTTTTTATGTGAGATACAAGCTACCACTTCAAGTTGTATGAAAATCAAAAAGGAAAATATTTCAGTTGATAGTGGGTGCTTCCTTCAAGCGTAGTCTTGAGTGCAAGCAAGTTGATGATAAAATATATCCTTGTTGCAACTCTGTTCATCAGATAGCTTTATATAAGATATCGTATTTGGACATGAGCTCTTTTATGAAAGAAAATATAGATACAAATAATTCGTACTACATATAATAATAATTCCTATAACATTATAGATGCCTCAGATATTCAATTTAAAACATTATCAGGGATAATATATAAGGGATCTGTATATAAATAGACATATATATACCTAAACGAAGAATTAAGCGCTTGAGAGCTTTACAAATAAACGCAATTTGAACAAATACGAGTAAGCGAATGAAGAGAAACAACAACCACGAGTGCATAAATTAAACGTTTGTGAATAAAAGAAGTGTGTTTACTAAGCTGCCAAATGAAAAAACTTGGAAAAATAGTTATTAAAAAATTTCAAACAAAGCAATAAAGCAATTATCCGCTAACTTTGACTTTGAAGTGTACTTGAAATCGATCCCTTGTTGCTCAATTGAATATATTAAAGCTTTGGTAAAGCAGGGATGAAAACTCAATATTTGGTAGAATGCTAAGTATGTATGGATTGCTTGTTGTAGAAGCAGCTCAAATAAGTAACGGAGAAGATTGCTGAGACAATTTAGATAAAATTTTACTTTATTTCGCTAATGAAATCCTAACTTATCAAAACTGTCTCTAGCTGGCGTACTCCAGTGTTTTTCGATTATGGTATAACAACTTGGTAGAAACTGCTTTATAAGTTATGCCGACAAATAAAATATTAAAAATAAATTAATATAGAATTTCTAAATTGCATTTTAAAACATGTCGAAAAAGTCACACCCTCAACACACGCGTGAACTAGTTAACCGAAAAGCATTCCAAAACAAAAAATGAAAATAATAAATTGTCTGATGGCTTTCAAATTTCTGAAGAATACTTATAATATTTATGTAAAATTATTAAACCTGCAATTATGTCAACAATGTTTGATAACAACCTTACATTATTCCTAATTTTCATATTATTCATTCTTTCAGTTTATTTGTCGTTGACGACAATGAATACGTAAATATGACATTTCGTAACGCTTAACTTTAATAGGCGGAAGTAAGATCCTCAAAAGAAAAGAAAAAAAAAAAGAATGCAAAACAGAATTATTCAAAAGTGACATAACAAAATGTGTTTACTAATTTTCAAGAAAGAGCAGAAAAAATTGCTCCACGGAAAGAAATTCGCAAGAATTATTATTTTGTGAAATGCTAAATGTAGCTCGTTTCAACGACCAGTCAATTGACGTCTGCTCGTACCTGGCTACTAATTGGAAGCAAAAGTTTAAGAATAGCCAAAGACAGCATGCAGCGCGAATAGCCAAAGTAGCCTAGAAGCTGATTAATAATAGAAGTAAATAGCATTAAAATAAAAATATTAAGAGTTGTGAAAAATGTGAAAGGACGTGACACGAAGAACGGCAGCTCTACCGCCAGCGGAAGGAAGTTCTTTTGGGAATTGCACAAAATGCGAGTAATGAATGGTAGTAAGCACAAAAACAATTCTGTTTTTTCGCTTTTTTATTTCTCGCTAGACATTTGCCAAGCGTGAACTTGTACCACACCACAACTATACATATAAGACAAATGACTAAGGACGTACCTGATATTATTCCATTTCATTAAATTATAAATTCAGTGCTATAGTGTAATATATTTATTTATGTGCTTAAATGCACTGGAGACGATACAAAGAACGTAACAGATGCTGTAAGTACATAAAGCTTCGTTCAAGCGAAATAAGTTTTGTGCAGATGGCGTAATTTACTAAGTAATGGTGAATTAAAGTTAATTAGTCTGCATGCAAAATTAATAAATAAGCGTTTGCAGTAAATTAGCAAAGGAAAATGACGAAATGAAATAAGAGCATGCGGAAATAAATGGGACTTTTGCTAACAGGCTTACATTTCTTAAATGCTGTACTTTAGAAAAATCAATTAATCATATATATAGTGTTTACTTCGTATCTCTATGAATCTATTCGTATTTCTTAACCAAATTAGGAAGAATATAAGCACCCTTGGGGCCATCAATGATCTTTGGAGAATAGTAATTTACCCTTTTGGGGTGAAGAAGGTTTACTTAATTTGTACTTTCAAACTCTAAGTTCAGAAAAATTATATTAAAATTATAATACCTAGTGTACATGCTGTTTCATTTCCACCCTCTGGCGATCATATTTTCAATTCTCTTGCTCAGCTTTGGCTAAGTGATACCTTTTCCAATTTTCTCATAATTTTATTCTAAAGCAATAAACTCATCAGTCTGCCGAATATTTGTCTTTTCATTGCTATTGATCCTTCTTATAATTTCTAGGTGGTATTATTAATCTATGACAGAAGCTTCTATATTACATTTCCTTTGCTAAACTTCTGCCCAAACGATAGCTAGCCTTGCAACAATAACTAAACTGCAGACGGTGTTAGAAATTGTTAATATCTCCAGATCTCAGAAACTTGTAATGTCTACTTAATGTACCTGCAGTTTGAATATCTTATTTGGCAGTCTAACATTATATAAGTTTCCTTGCTAGACAAAGTAATTATGTTTCAAAAGTGAACCAAATCAGTTCAGAAATACAAAACATACAAATTTGCAGTATCTCGATCAAAGCGCCACCTGGCGAGTTTTTTAATATTCTGTTTTGAAAATGTGATTGTGTTGTATTACTCGCCATTCAATCGGTTTTCAGCGAAGTCATGAGAAATATATAAATGACCACTATCTGTTATAATCCAAAATCAAATAAGTTCCAATATCAAATAATCAAAGTTAAAATAGTTTAAAAAAATTTGTACTTTGACAGTTAATGTTAAACAATATTAATCAAAGAAGCTCAAAATATTAAGGATCCTCCGTTTTATTGAAAACCTTTAGACGCATAGTCATAAACTAGAGTATAAACTTTCTTATTTGTCTAAGAAATTTGTAAATACTATATTGAACTATTTATTTTTATTATTATGATTCCCATTAATAACAGAAGGTGGGAGGCGAGAGGGTAGTAACCACTTGGTGCCGGGTCTGGGCTATATGCATAAAAGCCTCCCAACTAAGCTCCTAGAGCTTTGGGCGTGCGTGGCATGGTGTTGTCCTGATGGAGCACAATTCCCCTTCTATTGGCCAAAGCTGGCATCTTCTGGATATTGTTTCCTGCAGACGGTCCAATTGTTGACAGTAAAGGTCCAAATTAAAAGTGTGGCCGTAGGGGAGCAGCTCATAGTAGATGATTCTCTGTTAATCCCACCAAATACATAGCTATATACATAGCATATCATTTCCGACCGTAAATCCTGTTTGGGGACAATCGATTTTATTGTGCTTCAGCAGGGATTCGCAAATGGTGATTCGGTCCATGAAGTTTTTTTGTGTTCGTGTTCGTGTGGTACTCATACGTCGAACTTATTTTTGTATCCAGTCTTATTTAAATGATTCCAAACGGTTTTTCGTGCAATGTTTAGCTCCTTAGAAATCAAAACAGCACTTGCATGACGGTCTGATCCGAGGATTTACATTATTTTATAGTCATTTTCGGCAATTGGCTTTCGAGAGCGTGGTACATCTTCGATTTTCGGTTTGTGTTTACGCCTTTATCGAAGAAGCACTGTAAAATATGGCGTATTTTCCATTTGTAGATGTCCATCTTTGACGCTTGCTCAAATAATATTGAGTCAAGCAACCATGCAACAGTCTGAGTGTTTTTTTATTACGAAATCTTGCCTTTCTAATGCCATGAAGTCATGGGTTAGAAAAATAATGGATTTCTTTTTACCAGACTTATGGTATGTGTAAGCGTTAAGAATACCTTTTACTTTACAAAAAACATTTCTTTGCGTAATTAAATTAATTTCATTTAAAATTCCAAGATATTTTATTCACGAACTCAAAGAAATGAAACAAATAATAAGTATTAAGTAGTGTAAGTACGATAAAGATATAACAACCACATATATATATGCTCTTACGGATCAACCGCCATCAAAGTGCCACATCAAATAAAACAACACGGTATGTCAATTCACTAATTCGGCACTTGCATAAATGAGAGCGTAAACTTTTTAATGGGTCTACAAAATTGGCATATTACCTAAGAGTGTTTGCGTGTGTTAAAGCAGTTTCTGTAAGAAAATTTATTAGTAAACATTTTCCTTGAATTTGAACCAAGGCTCGACTTTATTCAGGGAAAGGGAATAGATTTCAAAGTAGAGAATTGAGAGCTATTTTCAGAACAAAATTATATGCATATTTTTTTTAAAAAATGTATGAATGGTGTCTGTATTTAAATTAAATAGATTATTGGTCACAATTAAGAGAGATAGACACCAGATTGCTACACGCAATCTAAATCACTAAATCAATCTAAAGCCACATCTAAAATTTTCATAGCAATTGTAACGTTTACCAGTATAGCCAGTTATGTACATATATTATATATGTGCTATATCGCATCTTGTCTTGAAAACAACATAAGTTACATATTTATGATTTTACCTACGCCCCCTTTACTTAGATTTACATATTTACGTAAATTTCTTAACTTTTACCTTTGTATGCTTGCTTGATGTAATTCAAAGTGTGTTTGTATGTGCGGCGGTTAGCTCGTTGAGTCTATGTTTAATGTGTAATATTTTCCGAACATTGTTGATGTACTACTTTTCAATAAACATGTTAGTCTTATGCAAACTTGATGTTCTTTTACCTTGCTGCTTTTGAACCTTTTCAAATTCTATTCGCTCTTAATTTGTTTATATTTCATTTCAGCTATATTTGTTTTCCCTTTTTAGTTGAGAAGTCGGAAACTTATTTAATAATCCCTTATATAGATTTATTGCGTATTTACTTTGATTTCTGGGTGAAATGAAACGTTGTTCGAAAGATAATAAATAAGCCGCTTTTTATGGATAAGAATTGAATGAAAATCGCCTTGAAGGAAATGCGGGGTTAATTATTAAAGGTTTTCACGAAGTGAACGGTTGGCAAAAACCCAAGGAATCATTCATAAACACACTGAAGCCTCTTAGATTGTAACATGATAGAAATCAACAACTGAGCATCACAGCAGCTGTGCTAGAATACTTGTAGCAATGGTTCACTGAAATTAGCTAAATTTGATTTCAAGAAAACAGTGGTGGGTGCGTATAAGTGACATCTGAGTAAATTTTACTTAGCGAATGTAAATGAATTGATGCGTTGTCACACTCAAAAGTTTTCGTATGATTCATTTATATGTTAAGTACAGCTATCAGTAAATGCATAAATCTAAATATTGTTAAAAACTTAAATATGCAAATTATTTACTAAAGTCGACACACTAAAACATTCATATGAGGAAAATAAATGAAATCTTCGCAGTTTCATCATCAAAACTCATTTAAACCCAAAAACATTTACACGAACAAACATAATGCACACACAAAAAGAAACTACCTTCGTATATTCGTATTTGCAACTTCTCAATTATTATTAGAAATCATAGCTGGTTTTTGTGATTTTGGTCATTGAAATGAGCTGCTGCGAAAGGCAATCAATAAACGACATATATATATATAAATATATATATATGGTGTTTTATGTAATATATAGTTATTTTGTCAATCGTGTCAGCTACATACTGGTACATGGTATATAAATGCGCATGCATTCCTGCTTTTCCTTAATGTTAATGAAAGGCAGTTAGGCGTAGGGCAGAACACATTGTCCAGAAAGCTACCATATCAAAGCAGACTTGGCACTTGACAGCATATTATCAAAATGATGGCTTATAATGTATTCGTATTCAAATACACTAGTGTATACATATATCGATAAATATGTGATATTTACATACTAAATATATGTACGTCGACTTGTATTTCGAGCTTCAACAGACGTTGTCATTGATGATGCTGTTGATGCTGGTGAAATTTATTTATGATGAATGTGTTGATGATAAATTAACGTATGCTGCGCACATTTGATATTAGTAGTAATATTGTAGATAAATAGTAACAATATGTTATTAATATATGTAGTATTCTATTTCTTCTATTTTTATTTTGCAACACTGTGTTTAATATAATGCCGAAAAGGAGAGGAATATTGATTTTTATGTGTTGGTTTTATTGAATGCCGCATTAAAGTAAGTTTTGCTTATTTATTTACCATAGAAATTAAATGTTGAGAATCTTGTATTTAATTCATTTGATACATGCACAATGGAATTATTGAAATTGTATTTAACACACAATTGATTCCGAAGTATCGGTGTGAAGATGATATTCCGAATATACAAAAGATTTCTCACTTTAAATACTTTGAAGATTGTCTCGCAATATGCGCAAAATTTTTAACTTGCAGTCTTTGATGAAATCCTTTACTATATTCTTTGAGAAAATAATATATTATAAGTTGTTATTTGGCTCTTATTAGTTATACTCAGTTATTCTTGAAGCTCCAGATATGCGTTAACTTTACTATACTAGTACCAATGTACCGATGGACAAGTACCAATGGAAAAATATAAGCTCTTAAAGATTTTAAAGATATTTGTTTCGAAACCAGTAAAAAGATTTAGCTAATATTTTTCATTACTGTTTCATGGGTAGCGGAAAGTATTTCTAATATGTTTAAACCCGCTGGATGGCGCTGTAGTCAACTGATAAGAAACCGCTTATTTATGGTCCAACTTCTCTCTTATTCGAGATATACATTAATTAGTGTGTGGAACGAGAATTTTCACAAGTTCTTCTGCTGGATTCAACAGAGTCGCACCTTTATCAAAATTATTACTAAAATTCATCAGTTTGGAGTGTAAGGTTTTCATATAATATTTTACTTGATATTTTTAGAAATACATATATCTTCACAATTTCAATTAAGCTTACGCTTACAAGTTAAATCAACGAAAAATTTAGTTAGATTGCGATTTGTGGTGGACAGAGTTCAGAAGCAATTTAAGAAAGGAACCGTTATACTTTTACTTCATTTATCTATGTCTTCTACAGCGATTGAATCAAAAACGCCTACTTCGTAGAAAAAATTTCTTTCTTTTGAAATACAACACACATAATGAAAAAGGCAGGGAGATAGGAAAGATTGGACAACTGAATCCAGCAACTCTACAACTATAAAGTTATAACCCCATTTTGAAACAAATATCTTAATTTGGTCCAATATTTCACCGCTTTTGTCTTACGATATGCCTTTGACTTTATTTAATTGCCCGCATACTATTCTAAATACAATATATACAGCTACTTAGAGCTCATATATGTATGTACGTTTTTTAAGAGCTATTGAATAATTATTTTTATTGCAATTGTTCAGATTTCATTATACGTACTCATTTATTGTATTTTCATTACTTCTTTCTACATTTTTATTTTTAAAGTGTCACAATGAGTTGTCAACGGCAACACGTCAACAATATGGAAATAACAAAGAAAAACCTTAGAAATATTTCCGAAATGGTCATCAACTTAACAACACTACAAAGTATAAGTTGCATTGTTGTTGTTACATTTGCTTGCTTCAAAGAAAAATCAACACAAAAATTAAGTGTTTGTATGAAG
The DNA here is from genome assembly GCA_021498325.1 of Bactrocera minax. Classification (NCBI taxonomy): domain Eukaryota; kingdom Metazoa; phylum Arthropoda; class Insecta; order Diptera; family Tephritidae; genus Bactrocera; species Bactrocera minax. Next base: position 113,801 of record JAKEEE010000121.1, on the reverse strand, counting down.
GAAAAATAAAAGTGTACAGGAAATTATAAATTCATCTTGACAGCAAACAAATGAGCAATTTTTGTTGCACTGTGGTTTGAAAGTATAAAAAATATAGAAAATTTAAATGAAATCAAACTGCAATACTACTTTAAACATATTTTTCAAACCATCATTTGAGAAAATTCCACTCCTCCAGTCGACCGCTTTAGCTGACTGAAGGGATATATTCAAAATAGTCTGGATAATAATTTTCCTCAATTTTCTTTTTTCTTTATTCTTTATTCTTTTTTCTTTTTTTTGCAGTTATTTCTTAATTTGTTATTTTCAGTAACATTTCAATGAAACTGTTCCTTGAGGATTATCATTACTGTATGATAACGCGTAACATCATTTCGTTCTATGTACTCATTTGCAGTTGAAGTGAGAGATAGTAAGAAAGAGAGGGAATCTGAGTACGTTTCGTAACTGATGTGGTGGAGAGATGGGAAAGAAAATTATAATGCTTTGCAGTTGAAGTCAGACAAAGTAAGAATGCTAAAGGGTGAAAGAATAAGAGAGATAGAAATTTCGACTTACTTGGAGCATATTTCTTATTCCATACTACTGTTTGTTATGACTCAAATAGTATCAACTGAGGGGCTGTGCAGCATTCCAGTTTCTTCTGTAGGAAAATCATAAAAAAAAATTTTTCCTAAAAGTAGCGGAGCTCTAAACTATAGGTGAATGTACAAACTAAATCACTGTACCTCACTTGAAATGCTTTTTCTCCGTCGACAAGTAAAGTTTACTGTTTTGTTGTTTAACTACAAATTGCAATCACCTACTACTGTATTTGTTACTCAAAACCACTGCCGACATTGCCATTACGTTGTTGTAATGTTAAACAACTTCTTCTGAACTTTGCCTTAGTAGTTGATGGACTTGCGTGGACCTTCCAGTCCATCATCTCCAATAATAATAAACGCATGCAAAGCATTTATTTTCTGATTATATATACACTTACACACATATATACACATTAATATATATACAGTCATGTGAAAAATAATAGGGATACCTATACAAAAATATTTCAAAGCCCTACTCTGCTTTAATATAAAAAAATTGGTCAGAAATTACTTACATATTGTCTTGTTGTAAAGTCGAAAAAGCAAAAAACCAGTTTCAAAGAAGAAATATTTTGCATCGTTTCATAATTGTTGATCATTTAGCCTGTATGAAATAATAGGGACGCGAAAGTTAATAATAATAGTAATAATTTCTTCGAAATATTATGGATTTTAAACATCTATAATCTGCAAAGGTATTAAGTATATGATGAAATATAATTATATATTAATGGAATAACGAAATATTATGGTTTAGGGATTCAACATGGTCCGAGGGCGGCATTGTAGCGTTCAGCTTCGAGAACAAATAAAACACCGTCACAAAAAGAGATTTTTAGACCGAAAAATAGGCGAGACGTTGAAATACTCAAAGAGAATGGTTGAAAATGCAATAAAATATAAACTACAAAAGTAAGCACGCTGACGAAAACCAAAAATTTCACCAACTATTGAAAATAATACAGTGAGATTTGTGAAAAGAAATCCTTTGCATCTTCAAAAGACATAAAAGTCGAATGTTTTTTAAATGTTGATACTTCCACCATTTCACAAGAGGCTCAATGCGAAAGATTTAAAATCGAAAAACCGAGGAAAGTACCTTATCTGTCAAAATAAAATATTGCTAAAATGCTACTTTTTGTTTAAGAGCATGCCAAATGGCCAGTGGAGAAATGGCGTAAATCCTATGGCGTAATATCCTATGGTCAGATGAGTCTAAATGTAATATGTTTTATCCTGACTGTGGTGCACAACATGGCCGAAGACCAACATACACCGCTTTCAAACCACAATACACAGTTATAACCATTAAGCATGGGCGTGGATCCATCATGGTTTGGGAATGCCTTTTCTATGATGGTATAAGTCCGATATACCGGATTGAGGAGACAACGATAGCAGCTACCTATTGCAATACTTTAAGTGAAGTGATGTTATCTTATGCTGACGATTACATGGCACTTTAATGGCTGTTCCAGCAAGGCAATGACCCAAAGCGCACATCGAAGCTGGTAAAAAAATGGTTTTCAGATAACAACATTAGCACTTTAAGTTGGCCTACTCAATCGCCTTATTTAAATCCAATTGAGAACTTGTGGCTAGAGTTGAGAGCAAAGGACTGGTAAAGGAAGCGTGGAAGTTATTTGAAGCCATATCTCGTCCATGTCGGACCATTATACTTAATAAAGGCTTAACAACCAAATAATAATGTTAAAAAAATGTATAATTAAACTTTTTTTTTTAAATAGAATTCTATTTTTTGTAAATGTCCCTATTTATTCTTAGAGCATAAAATGAGACGAACGAGTAAGTACATTAGTGCATTAGCTATTATCAAAATAAAAAACTTACTCAGAAATAAATGAAAATACTTGTTTTCTTTCGATTTGTATGAAATATCACAACATGTCCCTATTCTTTTTCACATGAATGTATGTATAAATATATATCTATATATGTGTGCGCTTTTGATTTGGTTTTAAACTGAAATTTTAGTTTATTTTTATATTTTATATGTTTTTATATGTGTAGCACACTTCTTGTTTTTCCTTAGCTACGCAAACAATTTATGCTCGTGGTTATTTATTATTGTATTATACTCACTCAAATTGACTTCATCGTTTCAAGTTTCGTTTTTTTTCTTTTTTTTTTTTGGGTGTGTCTGGTTCTTTTTTTTTATTTTTTGTTTTTTTTTGGCATTTTGTGAAAATGAAAACATTGCATATTATGGTCATACAAATAAACATACTTGTGCGTACTTGCTTTTTGTTTTGCTTTCATTACGTCGGAAGTTGCGAAAAGTTTGCGGTCAGTCAGGAATTTTTTGTGAGTACTATGTTTTACGCATTCAACCGTTAGTCTGTCTGTCTGTAGTCGCTGCTTACGCATAGTGTCAAATTATTTGTATAACATTTTATGAATTTCCGGACATTTGTTTTTGCGTTTTAATTTTTCTGGTATAAATATTGCACATATGATACATATACATACATATGTATATATATAGTACAGCTAGTGCAGCAAGTGTTATTTGCTGATTGCTGCCCTTTGTTGTTTACACTATTACGCGTATTTGTATTACTGTTTCGAAAACTTACACATTCTAATGTTAGTTTTGTGAAATTTGGTATAATTGCAAATTGTTTTGCTTGCTAATATACATATATATGTATGTATAACGTGTTTATGCATATAACATGTGTGTGCTTCTAATGCTGGTCAGGTTGATTCTATACACTGATGAGTTTCTTTTAAAATGAAAATGGTGCGCCCATCTACTGTACTGTGTTCTTCTCGGATGAAAGTTATATTTTTGTGAAAATATTCACTTGATTTAACTGTTATTCAACTATTCAACAACAAAACAAAAAAAAAAATACCACACCCCTACAAAACTGGTCTTAAATCTACATACCTATGTATTTACCACCAAGAGAGAAATGAAATGACAAAAACTGCTAAGACAGTTTTTAAATTACTTTGCAACCACCCTTGAAGCAGCTCAGCAAAGTTCATAAAATGTGTGCCAAAGTTTTTTGCTTTAGAATAGGAGAACGTTTTTTAAGCGAGTTGGAAATAGCGAGATAACTTTATACCCACATCTTCCCTTCTGGAACGAATAAAACATGCTGTATTAAACGTCAAAAAAGATTTTGCTAACAAGTGGTGAGGGATACGGTTATAAAAATAGTACCATCTTTATTCCGTTCTCAATATAACATTTTTCCAGATTTTCTGCAAACATTAAGACTAATATCGTCAGTGGACAGAGGATAACCGCGCTTCTGGTGTGTTTTAACTTTTTTAAGAACAGCGAAATTGATCAAAGGTATCAACTTAGTTAGATCTTTATCCGAGTAGCTTTTAATTTTTTTGCTTTCGATGTCAGTTTTGATCTATCTGCCTATTAGTCGGAAAGAAAGGGTGCAATGCATTATAGGTTTTCTGTATGTATACCAAGTGTACACCATATTCTATGAAATATTAATTTCAGCTTACTTAATATAATATTAAAGTATTCTTCCTTGCTTTAGTAGATCAATAATATATACTAGAGTACACCTCCTGAACTAAGTGCCCTTTGTTTTGCAGAGTCGAGCTTTAAAGAGCCATCTAAGAAAGGAATTCTGGGATATTTGAAGAATGCCATATAAGTATACTAAGGCAAAAACTCATATATAATACCGCTACATGTTTAGAAAATCCATAGGTCTTTCATTTCCATATGTCATTGATCAAACTCGCCTACAGTCCCGTTACTGCATAAAAGGGAACCAGAAACTAGCAAGATCTAACTTTTTTTTATAAATTTTGCTGCTTCATAGTTGTGTTTTAATGTGAAAATAAATGATATTAAATCAAGTGTATACACATAAATGGTGCGAAAAATACCATTTTAAAAAGTATGCAATTAATTTGAAGCATTTAAAAGTATCAGTTGTTCATATTAAAAAAAGTGAGTGCATTTCTACTCATCGGAGCATGTAAATGCGTATGGATGAGTATATTGTCTCGACGTGTTGTTAATGGTACTTATGGGTAATTAAATGAGTAAGAATTTTCGCCGCTATTATTGTTGTTGGCGCTATTATGCTGTTATAATATTCGCGTTTTGGTTGCATATTTCCTGGATATGGAATTATGACTGAAATTGGAGCTCAGCAAATGTTTTGTTGAATATTTTTTAAATCATCATTATATATACACATAATTATATATTTTCATTATTATAATATTTAGTATGTAATAATTTTTGTTACACTTTGTTAGTATGTCATATCAGGTAAAAAAAAAAAATAAAAATAATTGGTGAAACAGTATTATTTATACCACCACCTGCTAAGTGCTAATCTATTTTAGTACTTAAAGAACCGTACGGACAGCAACTGTGCTATATATTTACATATTCATGTGTCACTTAATTGGGGTAATGTATTATTACTACTTAAGGAATGTGAAAGAGTAGGGCGATACCATAAAAGTGTTTATTTAAGGACATATAATAATAAAACGTCTTTTCAAGGAACTTTTATATACCAATTAGGCGCCTATCTAATTTACACAAATTACCAATATATATATCTTTAAATGTATATATCTATACCATATATTACATACTACAGAGTGCAATTCATTTCGAAAGAACGTGCTTTTTATAATATGCTTACTAATTAAAAAAAAAAAAAAATTAACAAACGAAACAGTTAAAAAAAAAAAATAAAAAATAAAAAATATAACATACGCACATATTTACTTTTAGTGTTTGCATGTCAGTTAAGCTTATTTGTAGAGATAATTGTAAAGGTAAAATAAATATAATTAAATAAATTAATTACTCAAAGAAATTTCTCTCTGTTCGCTATTTATTTTAAATTATTTATAAAATCTGGTTATGTATTGAATGTGATGTGGACATAGCATAGTAGAGAAAAACATTCTTTGCAGATTGGCCTGTTCTAAAGGACGGGAAACGCATTTACCTTAATGGAGAAAGTAACAGTGGAAATGCGTTATGCGAAACCGTTAAAAGGGCTGGCTGGCAGGAAGCAAACTACTACTAGACGTCTACTCGAAAAAAGTCTTAAGCACGGAATTAATTTTTTCAATTGGGAAAAATAAGATCTTGCATCTGATGTTCATAGAGGAAATTTTTATTGAAATACCTTATATGGAGATAAGTGAAGTATTCTCTTGCGTATATGCGGACTAGTCCAACATCGCTAAGTCATTATAGAGTCAGATAAGAGGAAACAAAAAATAAATAATAATATGCCAAATGTAGCTGTATATACTATATGTATATACTTTTAAAAACAATAATATAAATAATATGAACTAAACAATTGTGTAAAATAGTGTTTTTGACTGATTTCATTAATTTATTATTTGTTTTCTAAAGTGGTGAAATGCATTCACATTATTTGTGAAATTAACAAAACAAAGCCTGTTAAGATTTTCTACCCAATAAAATCGGAAATGTTCACATCAAAGCGATTTGAGCTGCCGACCCGCTCAGTGATTAGACCATCAAATTTAAGGACCACTGAAATAACAAGAGAAATGTAAACATCGTAAAATTCAAATCATTATTTCCGAAAGTCATAAGACTTAATGTTCGTGGCATTGATTGTAATCGTTTGTGTTGAGCCGAGTTTAATAAAAGCCAATGAAGTGTAAACAAATGAGCAAGTGAACTGAAATGAAGAGCAACGAAAGGATGAAGGAATGGCATTATCCATTGGTAAATAATTTGAGTGAGATATAATTAATTGTAAAACATAATTATGATGGGATTTCAATTTCTAGAGGAAATGACCACAAAATGTATTATTTTTATAATTAAACAGAAATATTCGAATGGTGATAATTAAGTTCAGTGAATAAGTTTGCTTAACTCGGCATGACTTTTTGATAATAATTGTTTTGGAACGCAGTAGTAATAAATATTCATATAAAAAATTTTGTTTCAATAAGCAATTTAACAAAATGGTGAATGAATGGATTAACGTGGAATAACATGAAGCTACTTATTTTATTCTACATTTAAAAACCGGAAACATTCTATAATAGTAGTACACATAGTACACATATTATAGCGCTCAAAATTAAAGCAGTGTTTATTATGCTATCAAAAGTTTGCTACAAGGAGTAGCGGTACTGTTATTTTCTTCATCATAATTGTATGTATGTACAAATATATGTAGGTAAACAACCGGAAAAAGTTTGTGACGAAAGGTTATTCCTTATTAGCGCACATACACATAAACGTGTATAGCACACACATCTGCAGACTTCAATATCTATATATGTGTTCGTAGATAACAGCTTGAAACCCTTTGTCTACAAGAAACTGTTATGACGCTAACAAGCTGCTCAATTGACCGGCTAGTCGACCGGCTCGTTGACCTGCCAATCAAGCAAACCAAACTAGTCCGCTGTGTGATTGGCTGTATGACGTGCAGCTTAACAAACTTTTCAACGCCAATTGTTGGTGCTTACGCCAGGGTTGGATTTTAGCATGATTTTATTTTTTTTTTTGGTTGGACAGTTGGGCGGTTGAAGCAAAATTTTAGTAGCATAAAACACACTTGCCGTTGCATGTCAATGAGCATTTATCAATAACAAGTGTCCTTGGTACTATATATGCATGCATGTGTATATTATATTTATGTAAATTAGGTAAATCGATTTTGGTTTGCTTATGTAGGGAGATAAAGCTATTTCGTTTGTTAGTGCTGCAACGTTAACGATTTGCAATGTCAGTAAAGTATTAGTTATTCTAATACTACCAAAAGCAGATCTTATACAAATGTACTTCGATGGAATGTGACTAAAGTAAAACGATTTGTAAAGCCTCCCATGCATATTACTTTCACTTTCATAAGCTCACATATAGATTATGTAATGTGGATAAATTGCTTAAAATTAAGAAAAAGGCCTAAGCAAATGAAATGTATACGTTCACTCTTAACCCTCGCCGCTGGCAATCCATGCACAAGCCTATATGAAATAGCTCATTATTTACAGACACATACACTCACACACATCTATATGTGTGTATGGTATGCAGACATACCACATTGCCCCACTTTTGCTTTGCTAGTATGTAGTGCGTGAAATTTGCTTTACAGTAGCAAATTTACATAATAAAATCAATTTAAATCTTTCTAACGACTAGCCATTAGCTTGAACGAAAGGGATAAATGTGAAAAAAAGGCGAGCTGTGATGAATGCATGCATATACGGCATAAGCAGGGAATATATTCGGGTTGTTTTTAATGTGAAAGCGAGTGCTTTAGGTGTGTGTGTGTTACGTGCTTGTACATTCCCTGCAGGAAATTGTTCGCAGAGTTTTGATTTCAGTGTGCCATATATCAATACAGAGTAGTTCGTTTCCTTTTTAATTTGTACAAAAAATCAGCAGCAAATCTTAAAGTACTTAAGACGTTAAAAGAAAAAAAAAATTAACTAATAAAATGAAAAAATTTGAACACTAAAATAAATTAACTTACATGCATGGAAACAACCAAAAAACTTATTATTTATCAAATATTTTAGACTGGTTTTAAGTCAAAACTTCTATTATAAAATTAAAAAAAAATTATAAACTAAAACTTAATCACGTGGTTGATTAGACTAAATAATTTATCCACTTAATTTAGCAAGATATGAAAGTACCACTACAAGTAAATGACATTTCCCTGAAACCCTGATTTGCTACCATTTTTTACAGGAATTGACAAATTTTAATGTGTGGCTAGTATGGCTGTTATGGCTAGTGAAGAAATTAAGTTTGAGCACTGAACTATGGATTAAATACGGTATGGGTTAAATGATACAACGGTTAATAATAAAATTAATAGATAAACTTTTCAAAAATATGTCACCATAACATTATACTAGTTCCGTACAGTGCATTATATCACCAATTTGCAAAATTTCAACGGAGATGGTTTCATTTACATACAAACCAGCCGCCTTATTGGGTATTACTTTTTGAAATACATACATATAAATAAACCACAAATCGTAGTTTAAGGTAGGCAATCAAAATTGATTTTAGGCAATTTCAGTCGAATAACTTGCGGTCAACCGATTTACCGTTAAAGTAAAGAAGTTTAAGAAGAAAAATCGGTTGCTACGTACACACACGTACACACAGTAAAGAGGGATACTAATACAATAGTAACCTTGAATTAAATCTGGCTTAAAGGGGCTTTAAGAAAAATATAAGAATAGAGTTTGTTTGAATATATTTCATGAGAATGCTCTTTTTCATACACTTTAGGCTTAAATTTTGATTTCTATTACAATACATGATAATAAAAATAAGCACTATATGTAAAAATAAGTAGCAATATAAAAACTGTAAAATCTTTATGACGGTTAAATATAAAGAGGTAATCAATGAATGTCACTCAGACAACAATCACTTATATAAAGATATGCTGGAGTACTGAATACAGACTTTCTGTACTTAGCTTTTATTTGGCTTAAAATTCCTAAGGCTAATTTGATGTTCACGATGCAGCAGACTACAGTTACGATCCGAGGTCCGATTGTCACCAAAATGCTGCCAACCTGACAAGCGCTGCAATTTACATACTTTCCGTCTGCATTTATATGAGGCCGGGTTCAATTTGGCATATTATTAAATGGCCATCAACTTAATACATGTTGCTTTAACTACTTCATTATATTTTTTTGCAATATGCTTAATTAATTGATATTACGAAAGATTTCTTTAAATCCATTGGCATACGGCGAAGTTCGATCTGGAAAGTGTACGTAAAAAATAATTTTATATTACGGTGTTGTCGCTCTTTTAACAGGTAATTTTCAATAACTGATTGTGATATTGTAACTTCACATATATTTACACATAATATTACGTACTACTGCCTACTTACTTAGAGCAACAAATGAAAATGTTCTCGAGCAGTGATGAGACTATGTAGCGCCAGGTCGCAAGGTAGAGCCATCCACCAAATTATAACAATTATGCATGATAAGCTCAAAGTCTGTAAATAATAAGGCAATATATATATATATATACACATATACATATATAGATATATGCATACACTTTTGTGTGTATTCCCATGGGTTTTTATGCATGTGGCAGGAATATTATTATCATTTTCGCTGTTATGATGGCTGCCTTTTAATTACTTTTTATTCGCGCTTCCTTCATTTTGTGTCGAACGTTTCGTCATGCTGAAACGATATCAGCTAAATGCTCTGTATTGTTTTGCTTCACTGACGGCTCTTTCGCATATCCTTTGGGTTACCGCCTATATGTAGGCACATTAAGATGATCTCAGCACGTCCGGTCGAATTTGTATGAATGCATCAAGGGTATGTTGCTGCAACATTTTCATTAACAAGTCTTTTAATATTTTATATGCAATATAAAAAGCAATTTGCATATGTACATACACATATTTATATATGTAGTGGAAGTTTTTTTTTTCTTTATTTTTTTTTACACACAGTCATTTCTTGCTTTCGGCTGCTGTTCCATTGTCTTTTCTACCCCGGTCCAAGAGGACGCTTATGTATAGCAACGATTTTCACACTTTACAAATTATTTGCAAGGCATACAAAAAATATTGAAATATTAATGAAATTTAAAGTGTCTTATTTCGTCCATATTTTACATATATTTTAAATTGAATTTCGGTAACCCTTTAAAAAATATTTTTTCAAGCCCAACATTGGAGTTTTAGAGTTTACCACAGCCCTTTTGGCGGTATCACAGAAATACACCAATATTATTTTCAAAGTAAGGGTTTGCGTTAAGACTTGAAGATGCCTAATATCCATGTATGCATTTGCATTCTGCTTTAATTTGTTTTTTTTTTTTTTGCTTAATGAATTTTAATTTTTGAATTATTTGAACGCTTGCTCAATACAGGGATCAGCGATTTTATTGCATTTTACTTCTAATAATGGAAGATATTAAAGAGCGTATATCAGCGTTAAATATTAACTTAATTACTGAATACTAATTGCTGATTTCGAAACTAAGCGTGAGAAAATAGAAGTATGTGCTTAAGTCTGTTTGGTAGGTATTCTAATTTCGCTCTATGGCATTCATGAAGAAAACATTAGTATGAGAAATATACATATATAACATACGCAGCATATTTCACAAGAAAACGTTTAGTGACAATAACAATCGACAAAAGAAATTCTTGTCTATGTTTTCACTAATTATTTCTAAAATAATGTTTAATAATGTTTAATGTAATAAAATGTAGTATATATTGATTCGACTGCGGCATAAAATAATTTTTATTTTAATTACAATATATGTTATAATAAGTTACAATAATTTTGCATATTATATGCTCCCTTAGTTCATCTTCTTCGCATATAGCGCGATCAAAGTGATAGCTATATGCTTGAACAGGCAAATCAGGCAAGACAAAACAGAAAATGAAATAGAAAAATTTGCAATAATACAATAACAAATATTTGTCAAAAAGTGTCTAAAAATTCTCAGCAATACAAATACAAAAAATAATAATCATTAAAAACTTTGAAACTCTCACTTCAAGCACGAAAACAAACATAAAGCGCCAACGAAAGCTTCAAATGCATGGATATGTATGTACGTATGCGTATCCTATCCCTACAAAATTTTATGAAAATATTTTTTTTGCCTGCTGGTGTGTAGTACACAATTGAATCTTGTATAATCTCTAAGATTAGAAAAGTTATGCAATTTTATTCTACTTCCAATCCACATTTCATAATTTCTCTTTGCGCTTTCACAAATTTCGCTATTGTTTCGAATTGGTGAATAAGTAAAGTATCGCTTGCGGCGGTCTGTGTGCGCACCAGCAGTTGGCTGCTGCTAAATGCTAAATATGAAACAACGTTGCAGTGGCTTTAAACACTTAATAGCTTTAGGCTAACTTTGTGGCATAAATAATGGTAGCAAATAAAAAGTAAACATAGAAGGAAATGATATGCAATAGATAAGCCAAGCGACTGCGCATACTATTATATTATTTCTATTATTTTTCAATGTGCGCTTCATTACTGTTAACATAGCGCTTTTACTGCAGTAGAATCATTAAAACCGACCTGCTTAAATTTAAAGGTTGGCGCTTTCAAATGTTATAAATCACTGGGAGAAAGCTAAATTGAAGTGCTGATAAATATTACCTAGACTACTCCTATCCTTATTCGAAATGAGCAATAGAATGTCTGTCACGTTTCAAATTAAAAAATTAACATTTGTTCAATGGAAAACTGCTGCGAGCCGCTTTACATAATTAATTATTTTTTTCACAATTTTAATGTAAACAATGAGTTCGTTAAATCTGATTCAACAGAACGAATTCTTTAATGAAATTGTTTTATTTTATGAGTTATATCAACTCTTTGAAAATACAAAAAATTATTTCGTTTCTTTATGAACTTTTTTTTTTTTAAATTGGTTGAAAAAAATGTTAAAGCTTCAATTGTTTTTCATACACGTAATATTTCTGTTGTATTTGCAAAATAGCAATTTAATAAATTATTAATATTTTTTTTGAGTACGAACCTTTGTTAAGTTCCATTAATTAACAACACCTTTCAAGCATGAATACATTTTTCAAAATACGTAAAAAACTTTCTCTTATGAATAACAAAAAAAAAAAAATTAAATTGGCAAGGGCTAGGTTCGAGTGCAACCAAACTTTTTATATTCTCTATTTTATACTAAAAATATTGCGTAAGAATTCCACATTCATTTTTCGACGAAACCGTTAATGGATTACGATCATATTTGGTATCTTATTAGCTGATAGTACAGAGCATAGACTCATCTATTTTCGTTACTATATTTAGGTTCGTGCTCGAGATATGATATCAAATGTTATACGTGATATTAACTCAACCAAAGAGTCATATATTAATATCAATTGACGAACGTAAACGGTCTGTAGTGAGATGGAAATTCGAGGATCATTACATTGGGTATATATTGGATTGGGGTAGTTCTGCACTTATTGGATCAACTTTTGGCATAACTCAACCACACCAGAGAACATGTTTCCACGGAACTTTATGAAGATTACTCACATAATGACCGATATAGACCGATATAGCTAGAATAATGAAAATCATTATACGAGGTGTGTTCAGAAAATAACTGGAAAATTTTTTGATTGTGTTCTTCGACTTTAATGGCATATTGCATTATGATTTCTTGCCTCAATGTCAAATTATCAATAAGGAGTACTACCTACAAGTTCAACGCCTTTAGCGTGAAGCACTTCGAAAAAACGCCCGGATTTGCGGAAAAACAGTTCATGGCTTTCACTCACTTTTGCCTCATTTCTGGTCACACTTCGTTGCTTGTTCGTGAATTCTTGGACAAAAACAATACTCTAACGATGCGCCAGCCTCCATATTTGCCAGACATGGCCCTGTGTGACTTTTTCCTATTTCCAAAAATAAAGTGAACCGTAAAGGGCCGTCGTTTTACAGGTATAGATGACATTAAAAGCGCATCGCCGAAAGTGATAAAGCCTATCCCAAAAATAGAGTTTGAGAAGTGTCTCGACGATTGGAAGAAGCGCTCGCATAGGTGTATAATATCGAGCGGAGACTATTTTTACGGCGACAACATTAATGTAGGCGAATGAATAAATCTTTTTTCCAGAAACGAAAATTCCTGTTATTTTTTGAACACTCTACGTATTAAGCATATGGGAGCTGGTATAACTTGTGTACCGATTTCACACGTTTGTGGCATTAAAATATGGTGCATCGAATATGATACGCTCATATAATTTTGCTAAGATATTTTACATATTGACCGATATTTACCATATAAACCCAACCACACTTTTGAAATTCTTATACTCGTATTAGGTAAAAGGGGACTAGGGGAAGTGTTTACCCGATTTTATCCATTCACTCAGTTGTCAGAAAGAGATGCTCTCTGAATTTCAGAGAGACATTTCATATATTGACCGTTATATGTGGTATAAAGTCTAACGGGAGGTTGGAAATCATTATATTAATTATGATGGAAAGATAATTCCCCAACGTGATTACGATATCTCACAGATTTACCGATCTTTTCGGCATAAAGTCAGCCATTAGCAAACTGGTGCCTATATCGAATATATTGGGGCGTTGAAATGTTATAGGATGATTTCGACAATTTTTATGCATGAGATGGCATATTTTAAGGCATCATTTGTACAAAGTTTCATTCCATATCTTAGCATATCTTAATTGCTGCTCGATTTATATACTTTAAAGTGCAAGAATCAGATTAAATTTAAAATTGTTTTATATGTAAAGTAGGCGCGTTTGTTATTCGTTTTCGCCAATTTTCACAATGTGACATAAGGATAAAAGATGATAAGGATAAGTATGTACCAAATTTCGTAGAAATTGGTGTAGTGGTTTCCGATATATCGAAATTCTCTTAAAAGTGTTCTCCTTTGGGTTGTTTTCAACATAACAATTTTCAACATAACATAATATATATATATGTCTAAATCTATCTCGATTAGTTTAAGGTGTTACAAATACTCGTTAAGTGAACAAAACTAATATACTCTGTTGCCAAATGTTGCGAGAGTATTACATTTATAAAAAGTTATGTACATATCGAATTAAATCAATTACAGTCATTATTTGTTGCGTGAATATATTTTAGCGAACTGAAACGAAGGAGTTAAAGTTTGATTTTGTTTTGAAGTAGTAATAATGACTTCAGGTGCAGCTCCAAAAAACAGTGGTGTATTGTGTATGAATATTCTTTAAGGCTAGTGCAGTCTTAAATTGTTAAATATCAATGTTTTTTGGCTTAAGATACACATTAGGGCTTTACAACATTAGTCAATTGGTAGAATGCTGAAAAAAAAAAATAAATAATAATAATTTTTTTTTTTTATTTATCTTCTTATTATTATTCGTCTAAAAATGAAACAGTTTTTTTTCGAAAATTTGTGTCTTGTCAAACTTTACCAGAAAGTCTTATGCAGATTAAGGCCCCATATTCTATACGCTTTCAGATAACACGATTTCCTACAATCACCGTCCCCGCAAAGACCCTCTTGAAAAAGTTGATTTTGGGGTTTCGACCAGTAACTCTTATTTGATCTAGACTCGCTGGAATTTATACCATGATTTTCACCACCTTACGATAACCTGCTCTATATCCTTATTACGAACTAAGACACATTGAGCCGATACACAAGTAATTGCTAATAACAATTATCGTCCGGATGTACAACTCGAATGAGTTAAGTTTTCTATGAAGTCACTGTGCTCAAAGACTTTGTAAATAAAAAAAGAAATACTGATTTTTTTTTGCCGAAAGTGAAAGAAATTATGCCGCGAATAGAGGTTGAACTTTAATTTTAAAATCAGTTAAAGAGCTTTGATATTATTGAATAAGGAAATTTTTATTTTGTTTTTTATTTATTTATATAAAGTTACACATACGACCTGTCGACTCATTTTAATGCACGCAATAAATACATGGCATACCGCTTTCAAATAGCACATTATTAATGATTATTTTTTTTTTGAAATTCATTATAAATAAAATATTTATGCAAAAAAAGCCGAAGTGATTTTCACAAAACTATAGTAACACACGTTTGAAATCCTATTCACTTCAATGCGGTGAGTTGTCACCATCTTTTCATGAATTTAACTGCCTACCGTACGTAACTGTGCAGCTCAGCTCGAATATCTGTAGCAAAAATAATCGTTTTTAATTGTGCGCTTTGAATGCTACTTAGTTACACGAAATTAGCTTGTTTTGCTTGTTTCAACCTGTGAATTCAACAACAAATGCCAAGCAGAGCATACCATACAATTTATATCATTCCACGTTTGCGCATAACTCCTATTCAGCATAATAATTCCTTAATCCTCAAACGTATTTATTTAGATATATATTATCTTTGTGGATTTTGATGTTAAATACAGCGTAATGAGAGTAAATCGAATTGGGTGGGCATTAGCAATGTGATTTCGGTGAGTGGGCAGAACGAAATTGGCAAGCGAGCTGCACTATGTACACAAGGATGTAATTAAATGCACTATAATGAATAAGTAATTATTTGGTGCGCGCATTAATTGAAAGCGCATGATTGATGTGGAGAATGCTTACACGTGTATGCATTGCGCTTTGACAATACTAATACAGCAGGATTGCGATCCTGATTGAGGCTTGCTATGTATGAGCAGGAAACTTCGATGCCAGCTTTTGAGGTTTAATTTTGAATTATTTTGTAAAGTATGTTGCAGGAATTCTTTAGCCTGGAATGTCTGTAATTACTGAGTTGGCCACTTCATACTTATACTTAAAGTCAACAAATATCTTTGTCTTATGATGGTGAACGAAGTAATGTCAGTGACGTTTATGATCGCTACAAAAATATTTCGCTTTTGGATTACCAAATAGACCGATGGTGAAGGATATATTCATCGCAGTAAACTAAGGAAAAGAAAGCCTTTAGATGGCTTGAAAAGTTTGTAATATTGTTTGATAGACTTTAACTGAATCTGTAAGTTTTGTGCTTAGCCCTAATCTAACTTTCAAAACGCTCGTGTGCAAAACAGCTTGCGGATATTTGAATAAAAAACTCGCAGTTGTGCACAAATTTTTTCTTTAAAATGACATGCGCTTAAGAGATGGCATTTTGAGCAGGGTAAGTTTTTGAAATTTCAAAGAAAAAAAAAAAAAAAGATATGGAAGAAATTCATGGTTGTTCGCAAGTGGTTTGCTAGATTCCAATTCAATTTTGGCATGAGCACCGAAGACGATGAACTCAGTAGATCGAGATATTCTTAATAATCTAAAGATATCAAATGGACATGTTGGACATATAGTTCATGAAATTTTGGGAATGTGAATGTTCAGTGCGATCACTTGAAGTACGCTTAAAGTTGCTTCCTTAGCGACCTTTTTCAGTTCCTAGACCTTGAGCCTATATTTGCTGGAAAGGAATGGTTTAAAGGCCTGGAGATGCTAAAGAGTGGTGTAACAAGCAGCGATTATCTGCAGAAAACTGATTCGATTGAAATGATCGAAACAACAACAGAAAAGCAAAAAAAAAAAAAAAAGATTAAGAACATAATTCAAAAAGATATGATTATATTTAAACATATTTTAAATTCTTTCAAATTCAATCTGCGAAATGTGAAGAGAAAGTGTAAACCAGCTCACGAATACCAACGAATTTGTGCACGAGTGCATCTAGAGCTATTTCCGGGCAATAAAACACCACAAATTTATTTGTCACAACACTATGGTGTTACAATTTTCCAGCTGCTTCCAACAGCCTCAACAGCTTTTGTACGCTTGCTACAACTCTGCGGATTACATTGTTCTTGTTGTAGGATGGCAGTACTACTAGAATTCGTGGTATTACAATACTGGTAGTGAGTGCATTGGTCATTGTTGTTGCACTACACGAAATTTTGCACAAGATAAGAGTGATATACGCGTCGCAAAGTTTCGGAGACGATGCAAAGGAATGCAACCACCATCGTGCTATGGACCTCATGTAGCTTAACATAACTGTGTATTGCTGTGGAAGCAAAGAAAAATGAAGCTAACTGTAGCGCTACTTACGTGTGTTATTCAAAACGAACAAAATGAATGTACACACAACACCTGCAAATAAATAAAAGCAGCAGCAACAACACCAAACAGTGGCAAGTAAACAGTTTTCCAAAAATTCAAAATTATATAAATTGCAAGCTAATTTTTTTGCACATGTACATTTACCTTACATGGCACGAAACAGTGTGTGAAACACTGCCGATGTGTTTGTGTAAGATGCATAATGCTAGTGAAGATTAAAAAGCTTCAAAACGAAAACACAACAGTGAACAAAACTTAGCATAGTGGTCCGTTGAATTAATGGCACACCTGATAAGCTGACATATTTCACTAATTTCATAAAGCTCCAGGTGTTTAATTTAACAGCACTTTTGAAAATTGCTTCACGACCACATACTAACTCAAAATTAAATCAATCGAAATGAAACTACTGGTTTGTGCTGAATTGTGCATTCCTTGTGCGCATGCGTTTTTTTAACTGATTCTTATACTTTCGCAACATGTTGCATTGAGTATAATAGTTTTGCTAACCTAGCGTTTGTTTGTAACACCAAAAACTTAGGGAGATATATGATAATATATAATCAATTGGAAACAAGTGGAGTTACATATTTGCATTAAATAATGCACATTAAACACTCAGAGAGAAATTTGTTTGTTTTTGGAATGCTGAGATGTTGATTTCTGGTGCTGCCAACATGTCTTCAACCGAACTTATACTGCAATTTCAGCCCATTATCCATTGATTGCAGATATTTTAAAATTTTTAGTAATTAAAAAAAAAATAAAATAAAAATAAAGACGCAGCTTCCATTTAAGGTTTGAAATATTTTTTTATGCATCTTAATACAAATTTGTTTGTAAATAATGTTATACTATATACAGGTTAATGCTTTAGTAAGTGGCTAATTAGAATTCTCAATAACAACTAATTTAACACCTTCACTGGTATATATATATATATATATATATATATATCCGGTTAATTGTCCAGTTATCCGCTAACATTTCACTCAAAAACTGTCTGCTTAGAAGTGTTTTCACCTCACACTGTATACACACCTACACACCCAGAGTATGCGCTCACATACTTAGCATATGAAATATGCATTATTATGATGAGTAATATGTATTATAAGTACTACCGTTATTACCTGTATTTGATTCATATACCATCACCTTTTCATACTCTTAGATGGACACACATATGCATTGATGTATACAGATATATATATATATATATATATATATATATATGCATGTACTCGTACATATTTATTGGCAAGCGACTAATTCAGTTGAATATGAACAGCACATGTGCGCACTTGAGCCGCATACTTATAGATTGACTCATACACAGACATATATTGCTACTTAAACCTTTATGCGTACATATAAACGTACGTATGTATTTTAGGATACCTAGGCAAGCAAATGACATTCACACACCAGCCGTGGCATGATTAATGACGTCATTAATATTAAAGGCGGCTACAGTGCGGATAGACGGAGCAGAAATGTGCCACATTACTACTATATGCTGAGTGCAGTAGAGGCATTTGTGTGGATTTATAGGCATATATTATATACATAAGAATATTCATATTTGTAGAAATAACCCTGGGATTCTATACAAACAGAGTGTGCATATGTCGAATGATATGGGAAATATTATTCAAATTGTGGCAGAATTATTGCTCACTTTAAGTCAAAAAGTCACTTTAATTTTTAGTATTTAGTTTAGGAAATTTGTATGTGGAATAGTTAAGGCCTAGTCGAAAATGTTGGCAATCACTTTTCACTACCTGACTATGTTAATAGCCGTGAAAAATTATGGCTGATTAAGTAATTGTAATCAAATTGTAAATACCAAATATAGGACACAGGATTTTTCAGCAAAAATAGAAAGGTTGCCCGGAAGATGAACTGCCTTTTTGGGTAAGTGGAAAAGGCCGCGCCATATTTGATGCACCATTGCGTATACTCTACCCAAATTGGAGACACTGTTATAATATAGCAACACATTTTTAAAACGATACATCAGCAATAAGACAGTTTGTGTTTGCACATATACACATAAAAATTTATATTCATAAGCTTTTTTGAGTGGAATAACAATAATTTGTTTGCTATTAATTTGCAAATCTCAATAATTTGCAGTGATATAAATTTATAGATTTTTCTTTATAACAACAATAATGGAAAAGGTGAAAGTCAAAAAATTTGCATGCATGAAATATATGGAAAGCTTTTATAAGCACATATATATACATGGATAATGTGTGTCAATACAGGAAATATAAAATTTGGCGTGCTATCATTTCACGTAAATTTTATTTGTCGTATTAAATTCATACTATATTTAATATAAATATATAATATGCCAAAAAGTACAACCATTCATAATTAAGTTATTTCAAAGTTGTGGCAAATATCTACAAATAGTCAACCTTAGCAACAAGGCATACTAAACCTTCTAGAAGTAAATTTTATTTTCCATTTTACAAGATGTAAATATTTGCTGCTCTCTATTTAAAGAAAAATGTTTTGAAAGAAAAGATGAAAATTAAAAATATGATGAAGATAAATTAGATATATTGTATTATATTAGATAAAAAAAAAACTATTTATAAAATATAAATATAAATATAAAATAATATAATATAATATAAATATAAAACTATTATTAGATAAAACTAAAATAGACTTCATGACTATCAAGACGTGAATAAACCAAAATATATCCAAATGCTATATTAATTCGCTAAATATTACATCATTATTCGGTTTACACAACATCCAGAATTTACTGTATTACTGAAACCAATATGCTATTAATAAAAAAAGGTAATATTTAAAAAGTGAATATTTCATGTTCATATTACGTGACATGCTTTGTTCTGTGGCAATAAACATTTTAATTTCTTGGTGAAAATACACAAAATGGATTTAATAGGAGAATATGCAATCAAGTGTAAAGTCGTATAAAGGGTGTTTTCATGGAGCTATAGAGCTGTAATTTGAAATAAAATGTAGATAAATTAAAAAGTTATTCGCTGTTTTGGTTCTGATAGTTCCTTTCGGTTTTATAGAATTTAGAATTTGAGTCTTTGAAGACCACCCTGTTGGATGAATGGATTTTATACTATTTTTAGGGATTTTTTTTAAAGAACTTTTTAATTTTCTGCTCTTGAACTGCCAAAATCTACTAAACCTAAGCATTAAAGTATTTACTCTGACAGCTGATTCGAATAGTATTTTGAAGTTTTAACTTCTTAAAACTCACCATTTATATTAAGTGTATTTCGATTCATTTTCATTAAACATACACAATTTCGTTTCATATAATAATTGAAAATTATTGCAAATAGAAACGATGACCAAACACATGCATAGATATATATGTATATGCACTTAAGTATATATCTGCTAATAAATGAATGCATTTAAATACATTATTTTTGCATATGAACATGTCTGATTCCACAAATAACAATATATTAAATAAATTAATATGAAATCATTTTGTGGTGTATAAATGTTATTTAAAGCACTCAAGCAACTTTGTAAATAATAACACACATACTTACATGCTCATAATTATGGTGACATATGTTGCATTTATATTAACATGTAGATTATTTAGTGAATGACAGCAATGTTATAGTTTAGTTTTCATAAGAATTTTGCTTAGAATTCATTTGAAGGAGATCCCTAAATTACAGGCTGCAACCACGGCTAAATTAATTGAAATCGATGTTTATATTATATGTGCATTTGTTTATTTTTCTAGTGATCTGCAAAGTAGCTGTTTTCCCATGTTTATATCATACTGTTAAAAGAATGCATATACATTCACATTTCAATGACGTTTGTATAGATACGTCAACAAAATTGGATTCTTGTGAGCACTGGGAATGTAATATCGATAAAGATTAACACTGCAATTGTATCTTAATACACAAATATACACTCAACCAAGGACTAGTATTTCAATTTAGTTCAATTTTGAGAATAATCATATAGATTTTTCATGCTCTACTGGCCATTATCGTTTTCAAGAGCTTAGATAGGCCCCACTATATGTCCGTTGTCCATTTAAAAATAAACTTAGTTCAGTTTTCATTCAGTTCAGGGATTAGTTTAATTGTTGAAATAAATTAGCAAATTTTATTGAATGCATAATAGCGATGGTTGCAATTTACAATAGTAGCTTATAATCGATTTAGGTTCCTTGGCGCTCAACAAATCCAACAATTCCTGCGACATACAGAAGTTCCTGTTTGAATAGAGATTTAGAATATAATGAAGGTACTTCTCCATGTGATTTTTCCCAATTCCTTGCAATCTTTTAATTTATTACGCAAATAGTGTCTCGCTACCAGTTTCCAGACCGAGTCTCTGTAGTTGTTAGCTCTCAAAAATTTAAGCTAAATAAATGCCGAAAGATACATCAAAATTTTCGATTTCTATCTTTATCTTGTAAAGAATTCTCACATTTATTTTTTTAGAGATTTCCATTTTGTGGTTTCATATGTTGTTATTATCGACTGTAGCTGAAATGGTATATTGTTAAAAGTATAGAGAATGTAATGAAATGTACACGATTCCACATACTCCCCCCATTAAGCATCTGTGCCAATTTTGTTTAGCTTGATTGCGTATACACAATTATACTTTGAACGTATGTCAAAGGCCTGATGCCACAAGTTTATTACTACATCAGTCTACTCAGCGCATTAGGGAGCAGGTATAACAAATTTCAATAAGAAACTCCCTCTTGCGAACAGATTGGTGGATGTAAGGAAGGACAGATATGTTTGTATGTATTTTCACAACATTTCGCCTTATCATTATGTCTATAGGTGTTGTATTTCTATGTATTATTGTATTTATTATATTAAATATATGTATTATATTAAGTTAATTTATATTCAATTAATTTATTATGAAAGTATTTGAGGTATAGTACTTTATGCTACATAAATTAGTTAATCTTGAAATTGCTAATTTGCGCTTTGTTTAGGAATTAACTAACCAAGCCTTATATGCTCCTATTGAACGTCCACTAAACTAGTTTAAAACGCAAATAAAATCGAAATGCGCAAAGAGTGTGAGTTTTCTACATATAGGCATATTTGGTGAACACTGTTGCCTTTTCCATATATTGCGTATACGCCTACGCAGCCTGGGTGTCATGTGGCCCTTGATCGATTCACTAACGCCAACATACCAGTGCATGTGTGTATGTTAGTGCCTGTAGTTTATAGGTAAAGAAAAATTTGTCTAAACTTTTAACGTTTCGAAGTGTGTGTTTAATCTAATATTAATGAAAAGTAACGCGTTGCTAGAAATACCCGCCGCCTATTCTTCTCCACTTCTCCACACATTGGAAACATTTTGTCAGCGCTTGCAATCACCAGTTGAGCACACATTCGCACAAAGAACGCCATACATATTTCCCAATGGATTTTAACTTTTTCAAACTTTCTGCTACTTATTTGGCAAAAAACAAAAGTTGGCTGCTTAAAATATGCGCATCAGCAGGGTTTTTGCGTATCATTAAATTCAGTTGAAATATGCTGCATACTTCTTGTAAAATACAAAATTTTTTCCAAGTGCGCCTTGAAATATAAGATTTAGCTGCTATCAAATGCAAACTGTTGGAATGGCGTAGGAAGTTTTTGATGAGACACCAGATATCCACGCCATGGCAATGAACTAGAAAATTCAACAGGTTTTTAAAATCTGTTTATTAGGGAATTTCGTGTGTGGTGGTGGTGGTGTATGAAAATGTTGGTGTGTGAAAATTTGGTAACGTAAGTTCAAAAGTTATATATGAAGTAGGGAAAGTCACATCAAGTTGATATGAAATTCGGCCACATTGTGTGGGTGTGTATGCGTTAACGCAAAGCTATGTATAGATATATAAAAATATAAAATTTTGTATAGTCTAATGAATTAGGATCTTTTATGACGGGGCACATTTTGAGCGCAGTTTACTTTAAGCACCAAGCAGGCCCATAGATAGTTTAATTAGAAACACAGCGTGACAATACCAAAACTAATAATTCAGAGCAAGGAAGGAAGGGCTAAGTTCGATGTCTCTGAATATTTTATATTCTAGCAATTTTCAAAAATCAAATCAAAGGAAATACTTTCAGATATTTGGTAAACTTTATTCTAAGATGCTGCGTAAAAATTCAGTATTCGTTTTTCAACAATTTGAATGGATCATATTTGGTACCTTATTAACCTATGATATAGCTCATATAATCACTTAAATTCATAACCGAGAAATTTGTATTAAAAACCATCTAACTAACACAAAATATGTATATGATATTATTGCTATGGAAAGGTACATAACGATATCTATAATATTTATTACCGAATGACATAATGCTAAATAAAATGTTCCCCCTTAATTTAATTGAGACATCTTCTATTGAGATATATGTCACATAAACTCAACCTAAGGCGTGAAATTTAATATATTGGTGTATGAAAGAAACGTAACTATCATTTCTAACTCTATATCTACCTTGATTAGTTGTAGGTATTATGAACCGTCGTTGGGCTATTATACCCGACGGTAACAAGCTGCGAGAGTACAAATATTATATTATTAACTAAGAAAAACGATTTCAAATGGCCTCTTGATAATTAAATAAAAAGAGTTTTTGGTTTACAAATATTTCTATTGAAAAGAAATGGATATTTTAATGACAGTCTTTCAAAAGTTCGCAGATATTAAAAGAAAATCGTATTTCAAGTTCATAAGAAAGTATTACCCAATCATTAGCATACTTCAAAAATTTATAGAGCGTTCGTGCAATGTAATAACGGAAGCCCGCATTTGCTTATTTCGTTAATTAGAATTTTCTTACTTCTTAGAGTTTTTCGATAAAAAGAAACTTCAACCAAATCAGAATCAAAGGAGAGCATCAAAAAAATTAGTTAATGTATCTATTGGTACTTCGGGTGTTGTGTTGAAAGATCGTGAATGATGAAGATCTTGAAAGTTAGTATTATTTTACAAAAACAAAAACAAACAAAACGTTTTCTGAAATCTGAATAAAATTGAATGAATGAATAAAATAAAAGCGAAAATATTTAAATGTATAAAACTCATCAATCACTTCGAAAACGCAAGCATTGTTGGCAAGTCTCACACAGTTGCTATTTAACGTCTATGCTATTTCGTCAACCGCCTGAGCTTTATCTGAAACTTTGAAGTACCCAAATTTCACCGAAAACTTATTCTCAAAGTTTGCTATTTATTCTTGTAAGACGTTGATGGGCAAGTTAACCCGCTCAAATCACACAATGAACAAACTGAATCAATCACAATGCATATAAAATTCTGTCATTTCATAATCAATATGTAAAGTTTCTCTGTAAAATATTTTATTTCAATATTTAGTTGATTTAATAAGACGGTTTTCTTTTTCAGAAAATAAGTTTTGGTGAACACATAGAAGTATGCCAAATGTAATTTATACAATTTCTATTACGACTAGCAAACTGAAGCAACTGAAATATATTTCCTCTAAAGCTATAAACAGTGTAATATTCAGTATTAATATTTCTTGAATATATGCAAATCATTACGTTCTAAGAGACTAAGAAATTTGGTCAACTCATTTGCTAGCATTAAGTTTCAGCATCCTCCAACTGTTCGCAAAACTTAAAAATTAGCTCCTTGGGATGATCTATGAGTCAGTTGAGAATCTAGGTCTTAGCTAGTATTGAGTTTTCATCCATAAATTATATCTCATATAAAGTACCCTTATTTCTATTATGTATATATTTATTAAACCTGCGATTTGAAAACTGCGGTTTGAATTTGAAACAGAATTTGAAAATTTGAACGTTAAGGTTGAGGTGCGACGCTTCTTATCATTACAATATAAGATGAATTAATATGAAAAAGACTAAGAATAAAATTAGTAAATATAGTTCATCCACTAAGCTCAAAAACTTTATTTTTGAAATTGTCAGAAAATATAAGAAGAAGCGATTAAAATTTGGCGAGTAAAACTAATATCGTTTCAATACAATTATTTATTTGTATTTAGTTGTTTCGCGTTGTCCTTTACTAAATTTGGAAAAAGGAATGCAACATATTTCCCTTAATGTCAACTTGCTAAAAAATTAGACGTCTAGTATTTTTATTTAGTTATCACAGTTTGTGTAGTTCCCTTTGTATTGTATTTCATTGTACAATAATACGGTTTCACGGCAAAGTCAGTACTAAAAAATTTTCCAACTTTCAATTTATCGTGCATTCTGTGGTGAATCGAAAGTACAAATTGAATGGTAAGCATATTTTCAGGCATGCGAACAGGATTCGTTGGCGACCACAATCCGTAGACTAACTGAACAATTCCGCATTCGTAACAAAAGCTGAGTGTTCACTGTCGGCACAAACGAGCGCGCATGACAACAGCGAGTAAGGGAACAACGAATCCAAGTGGAAGCGCTGAATGAGCATTCGAGAGCGCGAGATGAGTAAGTTCGTACGAATAAGCGAGTGAGCTCTCAAATAATAGCAAATGCAGGTAAAGCAAAAGTATGTATTTTTTTCGATTTTATTATTTATATAAGGTATGAATTAATCATTAAAATTTAATAACTTATATTTTGCACTAATAAATTGCACACTTTGAAAAAGCAACAATTTAAATGGCTTAATTGTTGGTTGTGTGCAATACTTTTAGTGCAGTGGCTGTTAATGAGACCTTCATCAACTAAAAAAGCTGAGCCGGGTCGCTAGCGTTTGCTATCTGTTTGCATTCCTCTTCCCTGCTTTGTTTACTAAAAAATATTCGCTACGAACTTGAACGAACATTTTACAGTGGGGGTACTCGTTCGAGCTGCTTACGTTTCGTTATTACTTACTCTTATATTTTTAACGGCCACTATTAGATTGCTGTTAGTTAAATGTTGTAAAGCTTGTTAAAATGTAAATGTGGCTTAAATGTGCACCAGTTTAATTTTTTACAATTTATATTTTAAAACTCTGTATGAATTAATATGAAAAAGCATATTTAAGCGAAACTCTTTAAAGTTCATAAAGTTCCATTTTCCAGGATTTCGTATATTATTAGTTTAGTTGTTATGTTAATACTCTTATTGTCTATAATTTTCCTCTTAACTGATCAACTTGCTATGACAATAATGTTTCATTTATTCCTCGTTTGAATGTCGTAGTGCGACGTACTGAAACCAAAACGCAGAGGAATTAATTCGGATTGACTTAACTAAAACTCTAAAAACTCTCCATACTGTTATTCCGATTGGTTAAAATAGCTCCCGAGTGAATTTCGTATAAAGTGTCTTCTGATTTTCCCGAGAAGAATCGTATCAGGTATTTGATACATCGGTACTGGTTGATTAAATTCGCGTGAGAAAGAGATAGAGAGAGAGAGAGTTTGTTCAGACCATTAAATGGTTTGATTTTAGGTTTTCCGATTGTATTTTGTTGAGACTGTATGGTTAAGCCTCGATCTCCATTGCTAATTTTTTCTTCTTTAACTTTATAGCATTTTTATGGTAACTAATTTTATTCTGTTAGGCAAAATTAATAATCCCACCGACTTTAACTCAATCCAAGCGGCTCAGCACATTGCGGAACTACAGCGGCTTTAATCAAAGATGTGCAATGAATGTAACAAAAAAAGAAAAACAAAAAATAAAAAAAAAAAAACAGAAACGAAACTACAACAAAAAAGGAAAATAAAATCTACTGAAAACTGTAACACAAAAAATGTCAAAGTGTTTGAAAACGTGATGCGATCAAGCGCTTCCAGTGCGGCTTACAAACACAACCGAGTGTGCCGCACATTCACAAAGTGCCCTAGTCAAAGTGGCAAGTGATGTATATTGATAGCGCAAAAAGTTGTTTGCTTGCACAAAAACCTCCCCTCTCTACTTCTAAATGCCAAGCGCAGCGTTATCTGCTGCAGTATCGTTAAAGGACGACGGCAGTTTCAAGCTAAAGAAGGGGGAATCAATGCAACGTTCACCCACTCAAAGTGCAAGCCGCAAATATTTTCAGCGCCGACAAGGCTTTGCTCCCATCGTCGATTGATGTACATGCATTTAGGGATACTTTAGCTGAGCTAACAGGATGTTTGTGTGCGCAAAATAGTCTGATAGTTATCAAAGTTACTCCTGTTTATGACGACGAATTTTTACGCATATATGTGTGTGTGTCTGAACGTTTCTCTGTATTTGTGCTAAAGTACATTGAACTTGTCAATTATATGAGGAACTATATTTTACTGTATATGTACTGCATAAGTGCTTTATGTATGTTTGAGTTTGACGGTAGCACATTTGTTATCTCTGTATATAGTTTCTGAACAACAAAGCATATTCAACAAGGAAAAGGATTTTTCATGACAGAAATATATTCGTAGGTCTGACATTATCTGCACAATTACAATATTTATTACTATTTTATTACAACTATTTGCTGTATTCAAGTAATATTGGATACTTGGTTGATGGCCAATTATTTCTTGGCAAATCAATCGAGTAATGTTTTCAACTTTTTGTAAATTCGATACATTAAACGACGCAAAGTTCCTCTGCACTTGATATTTTTAATAACTTTTTGTGCCACATTGAGTCCAATTGCAGTCCAATGTGGGACTTGCAGAAGATGAGATTTTGCATTAGACTGCTCTCTTTGGACGCTACTCACTTGTTAGCGAGTTAAATTATATGCTAGAGAGTATGTGGGTATCTCAATAAAATATTAAAATTATTTCGCTTTCTGCAATGCTACCAAGTTTTGTTTTACAGATTTCAGAGAAATATTATTTTGGTTCAACTGATAAATTACCGTAAAAAATTACAATACCATTTCGTTTACCATTGTTATTTTTCTTTTTTTTTTGTTTTTTGAATTTTGAAATTTCTTTACTTGGAAAACTTAAGGTGTGAAACAAAGTTAAATGTTGGGTAAACTGATCAAAACCAAACGTTTATCAAAAATTTTACTTGGCGAGGAAAAACTCATTTCTCCACCATTGGAAGAAGCGCAACACAATTGCGCATGTTTCAGAAGAAATATTAGCGGAAGTTTGCACAGCACTAATACATATTTTTCGATGCGCAACTCTCTAACGTTTGGCGAATCGAAGGCTGCTATCGTTATCGGTTTCCAAATCGATGTATGTTTGATGGCACTATGCGTTTTATTTTCTTCTGCTAGCAGTTCAATTTAAAACAAAAAATCTAGTGCTTGTATTTTACAGGATTTTCACTACTGTATGCGATTATCTTACTCTTCTGTATTTTCCATGGTTTTTAAACACTTTATTTTTTAACTTTTTCATAGTCGGGCAATGAAATATTGAAATATTCACCAATACAGGGCCTTGATACTTATATATTCCTAGCTAGAACACCGTTTTTTACTCGAAGCTAAATAATTCTTCCTTGTCGTGCTTGCGCAAGCGCACTTAGAGTACTATTTAAAGAAATTAAAAAAAAAGCACTAACATTATTTCAATTGCATTCGTAAGAATACCGAAACCATAATAATTGCATCTGCACCCATTTAACACATATATGCATGCATTTATGCATACATCTTTGAATATTTATGATAGGTATTAATCAATTAAATTTGCGGCAATAACGCCAGGACACTTTATATACTATACCGGTAATGACTTAGCGGCAGCCCAATTAATAGACCGGGAAGCACAACTAACTATATAAGTGAATTGATTGAAATCCACATGTGTATACTTGTATGTGTGCGCTCACTTGCATCCTCAACATTGCCGGCTTTACCAAATGCATGCCAGACACGACCGAGTGAGTACTTAGACCCAAACATATACATACTATATATGAGTAAATATGTGGGGCTTGTGTACTGGTAGACAATCACGTAGTCTGTTGTCACGCCTTAATTCCAGCGGTTTCCTACAACTCTTCGTCAATATTATTGCACATTCATGTCGCTGTCGGTGACTGAACCTATCAAATTAATACAGATACAATAATACTGCGGCATTGTTGGCATGCTGTAGAGCTGCCAAATCATAGTTGCGCTACGTCAACAATAATAAATTCAATTAAGACATGAGAGTGTGCTTAGATATTCAGCTAAAGTCTGTGGTATTCATATTTGCATATAAAACGGCAAATACATTTGCATATAGCTAATGTCTTTATGTTGACGTTTCGGCAAAAATTCTTGTATATTGTAAGTGAAGTTGTGTTACAATTTTCAAATTAAGATTACCAATGAAATTTATCAAAAATAATGCCAAAAAAATGGTGGTAAAATCGAATACTTCTCTTTTATTAAAGCGTTATACCAGTGAAAAAAGAGAAACTCGAGAAGAATGAAGTGGAATCTAACTGTTGGCTATTAACCGCGTAAAACATAAGCTAACGAGGTATCAGCCAGCTGTAAACAAATAAACTAAATTACCAACTCCACTCAATGGAATAGGCTGAATGTAAATGCGTTGCCAATTGAAACTGCGGCCAGACCAGTTAACTGTGGTTTAAAAATGAAAAGATGTAGAGCAAGTTTTGGAAGTTTGAACTATTGCACAGTATGGTATTTTATTGCAGTGAGTGTAGTATGTTTAGTATACAAGTAAATTTTGAAGTCAATGAAAGTGAATCTTGAAGCATATTTCCAGATTGTGAAGCTTTCTTCTTAAAATTTAACAACGATTGGTATTGACTGAAATATTAATATAGGTTGGTCATAATTTAGTCACTCCTTCGTAGTTCATAAAATCCACACCAAAAAAGTTTTACACACCTCGAGGCCAAGGTGTTATTAACCCATTTTGTACCTTTAACTATACTAAGCCTCCTTATTTCCCAATAGCCGAAATATATAGTAGTCTGTTGGCGTTAGGTCTTGTTTTTTTTGTGTGGTGACTTGGTGGTGACAAAATTGACTTATATGTCATGTACCGGAAAACAATTATTACGACCATCCATCTACAATCATTCAGCTGCTAACTCCGATTTTTTTTTGAACATACCGATTCACGACTTGTTTCAAAAGATATGGGGAAGATGACTTGCCGGTTGATTGATTTTATGTTACCATAAATTGTATGTAGGTATGTCTACTGGTTATATTTTACTATCATGGTACTTTACTATTATGGGATCTTTGATTTCATTTACATATCTTGGTATTAGACGTCATTAATATTCCAAAAACAGTTACAAAGATATTCGTTATGGAAACTCAGGTTGTTTTGCAAGCAAAATGATCATTTAAAAAAAAAATAAAAAATTTATTATTTATGAGTAGTACTTTATTTATTTATAATACTTTTCCACAAATATTTACTAGCAGAGATCTAAAAGATAGTGGGAACATTGTGTAATACGCCTCTATAACCGCAAGTTTTATTTCTCTGAAATTTTTATTATTGTGGACTAAGGACATAGACATTTATCATAAGCCAAAGAGTTCAAATATTTGGAATACTCCCATTCATTACTCATAATGATTAGCTGTCACTTTCCAATTAAATACATCCCTGTTAGTTTCTAGCTACTGTACGCTGGTCACAAAAATACAAACAAATGCGATAGAGTAAAAATAATTTACGAATTCTTTTTAATACGATGGCGGGTGTGCGTGTGCGTGTGTATATATGGGCATATGAAGTGCATTTTCTGCAAATTCCAAAAATACATATACACATACATAAAAATGTATACATATATGTGTGCTTGTATACTGATCGATACAAAAATATTTTCTCGAAATCTTAAAATCGTACATAACAGCAATTGAATACGCGAACAGAGTGCGGCACACACCTTTTCAATGTTGAAAATGTTCAATAAAACCCACAGCCGGTAATCGTACATAGTGGTGTTATTGGTGGCAGTTGCACAGGCATCATTCACTGTGCCACAAGCTGGCAAGGTTGCTGTATGCTTTTGTTGCTTCTCTTTCCGCATCTATTTTCACCTTTTAATCGCCTTTGGCTCCCCACTTTTACTCAGGCGCTGGAATATCCATCCGCTTGGACCGTCATCCGCCTAAAAACACACAAATTTAATCGCAACTGCATATGTGTATGTAGTATAATGTGTAAGCATACATATGCAAGCAATTTTTGGCCAGTAAGCAAAACAGAAATCTATCTCAATACCTACTTCGGAAAATGCTGGATTCTCAAGTTGATGTTTAATATTTGATTTTGGTAAATTTATGGTTCTCAACATTCTTATTTACTTTCGAAAAATAATAGTAACAAATAAATTTTCTAGTATAATTTAATATAACAATTTGATCGTATGGCAGATTTCCATATGGAGAAGTGTTGAAAAACTATCAACAGTTTGTTAAATTGGAGTTGAGAATTAATATTTATGAGTACAGATAGTTATTTAAACATAAGGCATTAAAAGGAAAGTTGTAAAGTTTTCTAAATATCTGGGTAATATTGTTCTTTTCTCAACAATATCTCAATTATATTGATAGCAAATGCAGCAAAGTTGGATATGCTGTTCAGATACTATTGAGAATTAATATTTCCGTTTAGGAGTGCCACTGAAATATTTAAAAATTGTGGAAGCAAATTATTGGAAACTTTCATGAATATTAGGTGCAAAAGTATTATATTTTATCAGAGCAATAGCAATAGTTTATGTGGCCTCACCGCACTATTTTCATTATCCAATAACAAGCTCAAAAAGTAAAACCATCTAAAACATTCATATTAAGTTAACGGCATTATCCTAGATTTCAGCGAGATATCTTCAGAACTCAGTGGCAAATATACATTCAAATACTCTGCTCTCCATCCTGAACATTTTGGTTTCACTTTTGACGGTTATCTTTTCCTTCGAATACTTCCAAACACAACTAGAGATATTGCAAAGTGCATTTCATAAGAATCTCACTTTGCTATCAGCCAAAATGGTGTGCTGGGTCTATCGTGTAGTTATATTTCCCTGATCTGTCCACATGCATTCATTGACATTCCTGTTCTCAGATCTATTGGCTCAATGTGCAGTAAATTCTTTTGTTGTGTTGCGCTCACATTTTTATGGCGGTATTGCATTATTGCTTTTGTTGTTTTTGGTAGTGGTCGTTGTTATGAATTTATTAAATTACAAGCGAATTGGCTTCGCAAGCCGTATCGCAATGTTAACGACGGTTGCTGTCCACCGCCGCTACATTCCTCAACTGTAAGTTTTACTCGCTGTATTAACCATGAAAACACCATAAACCATGTATAACTATTTAACTTGTTGTGCAGTTTATTTCTTAGCTACTTGCTTAATTAATGTTGACGACGTTCCTACCGGGTAACTAAGATCCTCTCAATTTTATAGCTGATTAAAATGATTTGATATAAAAATATGTGCATACAATATCGGTAAGAATTAATTGGAGGATTACTAAGTCTCAAAATGGTCGCAAACCGAAAATTTTAAATAGTAATTTTACTGCTCAAAACCGCGTTGTTAGAATAGAAATATGAGTGACACCGGGGACTGATGTCTTCAAAATACATGCCCGAAAGTGTAACTTATCCTCTCCAATTTTCTCTTAGTATATCCTCAATGCCTGCACCCATATGAAAACAACTCGAACAAAGCCAACTACCAAGTCTGCTTTTGCTGAAATAAGAAAAAATTAAAACCTGCGGTCTACGAAAAACTGCATGCATTTGATTAAAGTTGCGGGCTACGATTGCCCTTTTGGGTTCATATATTAACTGTTTACGTAATGAAATCCTGCATTGCGTGCAACAGGCGTTTTGTTTTTTTCGTGGCAGCATACATCGAAATCCGCTTTTTCTATGGTTTTGCATTGTTCGAATCTTGGCATTTTCATTGGCTGCGAGCGATCGACGCTTCTCTGCTTTTAGCGTGCGAATTTGAACGATTGAAATGTGGGTCGGAAGTTAAATAAAGTATGCTCTCCATGGGGGACATCAGACAGCACATTGATTTCAATACAATATTTTAAAAAGAGGGTGCGTATATAAACTGTTGAGAAAATATATTGGGAAAATGCATAGTGACTGAAAGTTGGCACATCACCGTCATCACGATTATTGGATAAATTGGACGTAGATATCGGTCAATTTGTTCAGATTTTAGTAAAATTCAGAGACTACCTTTCTCTCGTTATAATATGTCTTTGCTTCAAAAAAGGAGTAAAATCGGATAAACACTTCCACTGGTCTCCATATACCTAATATAAAAATTTTCGAATTTACGACTGATCTTTGTATTTTTTGTTAGAGTCTCTCCAAGCTAATATCTCACGTTTCTTAAATGATTATCTCAAGAGTTAATTCGCTTTCCGGCGCGACGACAAATTCAACAAATCAAACTAACCTGAGATTGTTTTATTTATGTTCGATTAATATCGTAACTGAAAAAAACTCTTAGAACATCTAGCTTGACACTTGAAGTGTTCCGTTCGCCTTTTTGGAAGTATTACATAAAGATTTTAAAGAGCTCATCAAATATCTAAATTGTGAAAACTCGAAAACGATATCTATCTTAAGTTAAGATAAGAAAGTGTTTTAGAAATATTTCTTTAAATTTTAGTTTTTTTTTCAGGAAAGTTTACATCATCACACCAATGCCGTGTTACTAATGTGGATCACACTTAAATATTCCATTACTACAACTCTATGTAGATTTCGCTTTTCCATATCATGTAAAATGATCTTTGCTCAATGCTAGTCAAAATTAGAAAATGTGCTGTCGAAATCGCACTAGCGCATATTTATGTGGATTTCTATGTGCGAGTGTATGTGCGTTTAAAGTAATAAAGCACTCAATCTCTATATCAATCTTTTTCAATGCATTCTTCATACAACTGCTTATTCATATCTGTATGAGAAACAGAGAACGCAAAGCATTAGATGCATTTGTATGTATGTATTGGTACGCATACTTATGCCTTTGTAAGAGTACATATTTAATGGTGCACATAAACTTATATCCATGGCACTGCGCTGATGTACTTGTATGCCAAGCGGCAATACTACGGCGCACATTGCGAAGTGTTGAATAGATCGGGTGCTGTTGCATAAGGCAAGCAGAGAGTGCATAACTTACACAAATAATCTTGCGCTTGTATGTATTCACAAATATGCAATCATATGTACATGCATATGTATATGGATGTATGCTTCAGTTGGGCAAATTCACTAGCAGTTTTGTGCTTGGGCAGTTTTGTGCTTTTTGTGTATTGGCAACTGAAGCAAGTGAACTGCAAAAATATGGAAAAAGAGCAAATAAAAGTTTACACATAAGTGCATTTTGTGCACTTTTCATTTTACATCGCATGACCGTTATAAAGAACTAAAAAGCATTCTCAAAATATGTTAAATAGCAAAATTATGTGCATACACACAAATACACGGGCAAACCAAGTGCAGTTTGTGAATCTAGTTTCACTATCCCTATTCTCCAATCAGCTTGCTCATTCTCATCGTAAATTTACTTACTATAAAAACATTCAATCATACACGAAAAGACAATCATTCAAACTGACAGGAATCTGTGTTCATGCGCTTCAGTTTACTCATTTAACTTGTACTAGTACTCTACTCTACTCTACGGATATGGATCAATGTGATAAACGATTTTCGTACACACACATACATACATATAGATGCATATGAATAAATGAAATTTAGTACCACCATTTCAAACAACCAGATTTCATTAAATTGACATTGGATTCCGAATTTTAAGGGAAATTATAAGCAAAAGCGGGGAGTTTGCTAAAAAGTTGCATATTATTGATTATGTGATATGTGATGGTTATTCAATTAAAAAAATTTTACTATTACGTAATTATAGAGTGAACTTTAGAATTACTACATCACCGGGAGGGATAGTTGTTAAACTAGTCGTCAAAGTAGGCATACTCTAATAAGTTTCTGTGAAATAAATACACCGGAATTCATTACATTTAAAATTCGTGGAAATTTATGTCCAAACTTCGCATTTTGTGCTGCAAAATTACTGGGGAATATTTTTGGCCTAACTGATACCCGCAAGCCTGTCTAGACTTTTTATTTCTACAGAGATGACAGAAGTTACAAAAGCGCTGCTGGTGTAACTCCAGAACTTTTTTTTAGTTTTATAAAGTTCTATGTATTATCAAGTTTTATAAACTCAAGTACATGTGATGTTAAGTAAATTCTCTGAAGAAACTAAAAATCATTTTTCTAGATATTAAAAGAAAAATGTTTTGAGACATATAAGAGCAATATGTACTAAGAAACATTATTTTTCAGTATCAGTTAAGTTTGGAGACTTTCTCAAAGTTACAAAATTACAGGGTGTCACACGAAAGAGTTTTCTGTAGTTAGTTGTATCCATGGATAAATAAAATTGATCGGTGCATCGAAGGTTGCGAGGTAAAATATGGTGCTATCAACTCATCCTTAAGCAATCAACATTTAAACCCATAAAGAAAAGTGTTTTTTTTTTCTCATTTGGACGATACCCGATGATCACTTTATTTTCGATATTGCTAGCGGCCAAACCTTTGCATAGATTGTTGCAAGTAATGACTCAAAAAATGGATTTTAATCAGGGAGAATATACTTTAAAATGAAGACGTGGGCCAATAGCAAATAATAGGGAGTAAAACAACAATTATATTGAATAAAATGCTGTGTTGACGACTTCCAGCCATATTTTCACACTCTTCTTGACAATTCAAGTCGATTGTTTTTTTTTGTAACAGTCGTATTGGTAAAGCTTAGTTTCGAGGCATTGTCCTTAAAACTGCAATATTCGATTCAACAATAGTTGAATAACATAAGTATTTGTTGTTGTAGTTGGGGGATGAGAAAATAAAGTATGTATTCACTGGCCTAGACTAACTAATATATACACATTAAGACGGTAGCGATAGCGTTCACCTTTAAACGAAAAAACGAGCCAGCGGAAGAAATAAATGCGGAGGAAAGGATAAATACAATACATTAAACCAACAATTGTTGGCATGGATATTCTATGAGGTTTTCATATTTTTATGGATATTTTTCCATGACCTATACGTACATATATATACACATTTATAAATATATTGTATTGAAGTTGTTCTTGCAGGTATATTGACGTGGTGGGAGAAGGTCAGCGCACCACAGGCGAACTACTAAGCAGCAGCTAACCTTGCGAAGACCACCAGCTATCGCCAAGAAACACAAGACCATGCTAATATTGTTGTCAGCGGTGCACAGCGGCAACTAAAAATTGTGCAACTTATTATTGCTATTGTTGTTGTAATGTAGATGCTGTGTTGCATGTAAAATTTGCAATAAGCACCGTTGGAATACTAAACGAAAGTACACTAAGCCAAATACAAACTGCGCACAAGCGATCAAGGTAAGTTGTGGCATGGCAGTTGAGTTGAAGGCTAAGAGCAGCAGGCGGCATGCGGCCAGCGGCAAGTGGCATGTAGCACGGTGGCAGACAGTAGGTGGCAACCGGCAACAGTAATAATAGTTTTTTTTTTTTAAAATGAAGGAGCTTCATAAAACACTGTAAAGACACTTATGATGTGTAGGTGCTTGTATGTATGTGGGTGTGTGCATGAAGGTGTTATTTCCAATTATGGTGTTTGCTATTGGCGTTGGTAGTATGCGGCATGATCGCTTAAAAGAAATGAAAATCCATAGTGCAAACAGCGAAGGTGAATGAGTAGCACTGCCATGAAAGCGATGTGAACGGTAACAAAACGCTATTGTTATTGTTGTTGTCAGCCATAATGAAAGCTATGTGCATTAAAAGGCTTCGACGTAAATGACGAAGAGGTTAGCGCGATATTACTATAGTTAATAGAAACCAACAAGAAGTATGTTTTGTTCAACTTTTCCTTTTTTGCTTACAGAAATGTTAAATGCTTCAAAGTAATTATTACGCTGCGTCAGAAGAAATTTTTAAGAGGATATTCTCGTCCAGAGGCATGAAATTCAGATGGTTTTTTCGTGCGATGTAAATAAGAAACAAAAAATATTTTTACTATCAATGAAAAAATCGGTTCACAAACTCTGTCACTACTGCCACTTGCAATACTCAATACTCTAATTATCTGAAAGAGGAAAATAAAAAAGATTGTTTACCTAGATAATTGCTGCTATCGGACTAACTAACTAACTAACTAAAAAAAAAACCAAAAAAAATTGTTTTTTTTTAACTTTCTACACTAGGATACCCTCTTTAATGACAGAATACATATTTCACTTGAACAAGTTATTTGTTAATAATTATTTTTTTGTGTATTTAAGTAATTAAAAGTAATGAAATTTCTTTAAGTTGCTTACCTATATATTACTAGTCGACATAGCTTCAAAAAACTAAAAAATCTTATGTTAACATCTAATTTTGCTTTTATTAAATTATTCAACAAATCATCTCATTCATCTTGTTCGTAAGGTAACTCACTTTCTTTAGAGAAATATATAGGTTGGTATTACCTGATTGAGAGTTGGTAAAGGGGTTTCGCATAATGTGGGTATCTCTGGGGGAGCGTAAATAATAAATTTGATTAATTTTTGGCTCCTTTAGGATACTGGTGTGTATTATATATAAACAATAGGTTCAATAGGTAACTCAAACAATAATGAGAATGTCAAAACGGAACTGACTATAACGTAACATCAAGTAGTTGCAATCGAGGTCTATCTTAGTTAGGCCCATATACCGAATTTAATTTATGATTAACTTTATGCTACAAACAGTATATCCAAGGTATCAAAATTATTTAAAGTGGACACATTTTCCTAAACAAAGTCTGATTCGTTTTCAAAAGCGGATGAAATCGATCCATATAACGAGTATAATGATTTTCACTTTTCGCTTTTTATTTTTCCGATTGCCTTTGTGAGAACCTCAAAGTTCTATTTGTTATTAATTGACTCAATTTAGACAACCTAATACTAATATTACTAACTTTGATACACAAATTTTTATAAATTATTTTGAACTTCAAATTGAAACTCTTCTTTATTTTGTAAACATATACCAGACTGTTTACATTATACCATGAATTTTAGATGCGATAAACTGCTGTTATAATTATAATGCTAATAATTTTGCCAAAGATATTTAGGAGCTTAGTCGGTAGGAAGAAAATTTCGCTAATTAAAAGGATTTCGCTCCTTAATAATTGGCTTTTATATATTGTATTTCTATTCTTAGAAAAAAAAAAACTGAAAATAGTGTGAAATGAAGATTCAAGTTGAAGTCCGTGCATATCAAACGATGAAAAGTAAATTAATTTCGAAAATTTTCACTCAATTGAAATTCAAATGCTTGCTTAATAATGTTCTAACATACTTATCAATATTCTTTGTTTTAACATATCTTAGTCCACTTCTTCTTCCATTAAATTTTTTTATGTTTAGCCTAGTCTTTCAATCATTTTTAAACGTTGTTTCTTGACAATTAGAATACTTTAGGTTTGACATCTACCCAAGGGTTTTCTTTAAGAAAAATGCTATACTTGTTGAGTCTGGGACTCCCTGCTTTGAATTTCCCGCTCTCTTATAAAATATCAATTTTTTCGCAGTAGTGAATTCATATCGAATCTATTTTAGTTTCAATATTCTCTGAATAAATCAAATTATATTGCTTTCTTAAATTAATTCAGAAGAATTTTCTTCTCAAAATACTGATTTCCACACATACTTACAATGTATGTACTAAATGACGCTTGTCACGAGCGCCTAATTCCGTAATTGATTGCGAAAAAATTCCAAAGTTCACATTGTCAACTTGCTCAATTATCCCTAAAAATAGACAACAATAATGGATGAAAATTCTAAAGCAAATACAAAAACTGAGAGAAAATCAGGAAGAAAAAGTGATTTACTTAAATGCTTCAACATGTTTATGCGGTTGATTGTCGAAGAAATAGGAAAAAATATACCGACAATTTCGAGTACATTGCTGCATTTTAAAGTCGTTTGCGCATCGCTTGCTGTTGTTGCTTTTGTTTTACTTGGTGTTGTTAACTATGCGCCGGCCAACTGAAAGTTTGTGCATGTGATTTTGTACGTGTTGGCATGCGGACATTTGTTTGTATGTGTGTATGTTTATATGTGAATTAGGCTGGGTCGCAAAAAAGAAAAAGATTTTCTTAATTTAAATTAAAGTAAAATCGTTAATTTTTCCTCCTTTAACAGATATTGAATAAAATCCAAAGAAGAAGCTAATTTTTATAAATATATTCAATTTATTAAAAACACGAGCAATCGTTCTTTTCAGAAAAAAGAACGTTAGTTATGAAACTGGGTAATTTGGATCGATTTTATTCATAATTAGCGCAAAACCACATTGTGGTTAAGAAAATAAATCCTCTTAATTTCATTAAGATATCACACCTATTGACCAACACATAAGGTTTGAAGTTACCTGGAAAGTCGTAAATCACTATATCGGGTATATTTGGAATAAGGGAAGGTCTGGACTGATTGCATAAACTCAAGTACACTAGAGAACATGATTCTACACAATTTTATGATGATAACTCATAACTCACACACCGAAATCATTTTATTTTTACATGGAAGCTGGAAGC
Source organism: Bactrocera minax (assembly GCA_021498325.1). Classification (NCBI taxonomy): domain Eukaryota; kingdom Metazoa; phylum Arthropoda; class Insecta; order Diptera; family Tephritidae; genus Bactrocera; species Bactrocera minax. Next base: position 74,026 of record JAKEEE010000121.1, on the reverse strand, counting down.
TTCGTAGACTGATTTCACACATTTTCGGCAATAAACTGAGATATATCCAATAATGCGTTTAATTGATTTTGTTAAGATATCTAACATATTGACCGATCTATAGGGTGTAAAACAACCAAATTTTTCAAACTCTCATATATATAACCTCTAAGATACCATAACTAAGCTCCCAAATTAGATATGAAAATGGAATTTGGTACAGGTAATTACAGTAAGGAGGGCACCTGTGGGTTGAAAAGTTTTAAAAAGTGGATGTGGCTCCGCCCCCAATAGATTTAATATAAAACTTAATCAAACTAATATCAAACTTGCTCCAACTAAGTTTTTCGAGCATCTCTTCATATACTGAGAAAATTAGTGAAATCGGATAATAACCACACCTACTTCTCATAAAACACAATTTTAAATTTCATTTGATACTTTCACCTTAAAGTAGATAAATCGAGCAGCAATTAAGATATTGAAATAAAGCCGTTCACGAATAGTACGTTCAAGATATGCCATCTCATGCGTTAAAATATTGGGTTGTTCGGAAAGTCATTTCGTTTTTTTTGGGGAACATGAAAGACAGTTTTCGTATAATGAATAAATATTTTATTAAATTATATATTGGCCATTCTGGTCCAACACCTTTTGCCATCTTTCTGGCAGTAACATAATTCCCCTCTCATAAAAGTTTTGGTCCTTGCTGGCAAAAAACTCGTCCAGGTGGTTTTTGACATCTTCATTTGAGGTAAAGGTTTTGCCATCCAAAAAATTTTGCAGGGACCGGAACAAATAGTAGTCGGAAGGCGCCAGATCTGGAGAATATGGTGGATGTTGCAGTACGTCCCATTCAAGCTGTAAAAGTTTTTGGCGAGTGACCAAACTTGTGTGAGGTCTCGCATTATCCTGGTGGAACACTACACCCTTCCTGTTGATTAATTCGGGCCTCTTCTCTTTAAGTGAATCATTCAATTTGTCCAGCTGATGACAATAGACTTCTGAATTAATCGTTGTATTGTCCGGCAAAAGCTCAAAAAAAACGATTCCTTTGACATCCCACCAAACGGAGAGCATCACCTTTTTTTGGTGAATGTTGGCTTTTGACACGCTTTGAGCCGGTTCATCTTTTCTGCTCCATGACCTCTTGCGTTTAACATTGTTGTATACAACCCATTTTTCGTCCCCAGTAATAATCCGCTTCAAAAATGGATCATTTTCTAGACGTTTGAGGAGCGAATCACACGCGTCAACACGACGACACAAATTTCGCTCGGTAAGGACATGGGGCACCCACACATCGAGCTTCGAGGTTAAGTCCATGCCTTTCAAATGGCCATAAACAGTTGAATTCGACAAATTTAACCTCTCACCGATCTCTCGTGTGGTGATTCGCCGATTTGCATCAACTAATGCCTTTATCGCATCTTTGTCAGCTTCGACCGGCCTTCCAGACCGTGGTGCATCTTCGACATCAAAATTGCCGGATCGAAATTTTGCAAACCAGTTCTGGCACTGGCGTACTGTTAACACGCCTTCTCCATACACATCCGTCAATTTTTTTCTCGCTTGGACAGCATTTTTACCTTTTCTGAAGTTAAAAAGTAAAATATGACGAAAATGCTGCTTATTGCTCTCCATATTTAAAAAGGCACCAACCAAAAACTACTGGGTAGAATTAATAGAACTTTTTCACACACAAGTCTTGCAATATCAGCTCTCATGACATATAATGGTTATGGGGCTTAAGTGTGAAGTTAGTTTCGAAAAAACGTAATTAAGTCCTCTGGCGGGAAAAAACGAAATGACTTTCCGAACAACCCAATAGTTGAAATCAGATTATAACTTTGCAAGCTACCAGAAACCCAATATAGGGACCTCAGTGCCTCTATCTGACTTCATAAATTCTTCCCGAAACTTCCCGAAAATATCGGGAAATCTGTAAGATGTTATAATCAAATTGGAGGATTATCTTTCTATGATAATAGAGTGTTCTGGTATCAAAAATGGGAAAAATCGGGTGAAAGCTTCCCCTAGTCCACATATACCTAATATACGGATCTTCGTAACGTAACGTAAAGTAACGTAAATCCGTATAATATTGTAATAAAATTGGGGGATTATCTTTCAATGATGCTATTGTGTCAAAATTGGGGGAAAATCGGGTAAACACTTCCCATGGCCCCCATATACTTAATATAAGTATTTTGAACCTTCCTGCAGACTTAATACCATATATAACGGTTAATATATGGCTTATTTCTTTGAAATTCAGGGGGCTGATTCCCTTCCTGATAACATTGTGTCCATGTGCTTAAAATGGATTAAATCGGTTAAGCACTTCCCCAAGCTCCCATATACCTAATATGAGGATTTTCAACCTCTGGGTAGACTTTATACCTTATATTTCGGTCAATATCTAAGAAATCTTAGCAAACTTAGGTGAACCTGTAATATTGGATATACCATGGTTTTGTGCGGAAAATGTATGAAATCGGTCAACCAATTATCCCACCTCCCATATACTACATATATTGATTTTCGCTTATCTACCAGACCTCATGCCGAATATGTCGGTCACGGTGTGAGCTACCTTCACAAAATTGGGTAAAAACATGTTCCCTAATATACTTGAATAATGGAAAGAGTTAATGTGATCAGTGCAGATCTTCTTCTATCTTAAAATTGCCCGATATAAAAATTTCGACTGTCCAACTGACTTTAAATCGTTTATGTTGGTCAATATGTGTGATAGTTTAAAGAAAGAAAGAAAGTCGATATATTTCCTTAAACATAATGTGGTTTCGCGATAAATATGAATGTAATCAGTCTAGACCATGGTCTAAGCCACTTATTCCTAATATACTGATTTCCTTTTCTCTGGTTGACTTTTGCCTCATGTGTCTAATATATTCATTAAACCACTTTGGTTGAGTTTATATCGCATATATCACTTTTGAGTTAATTTGGTAGATTCTAATATAAATATCTCCGACACGAAGCAAATATAGCAACGAAAGTACTTGAGTATATGACCTGTAATATAAGTTAATAAGATACCAAATATGATTGCAATCCATTGACAATTTCTTCGGATAATGAATGTTGAATTTTTCCGCAACATATTTTAATACAAAGTTGTGCCAGCATCTGGAAGCATATCCCCTCCTCTGATCCTTGCACATTGCGATAGTATAAGATGTTCGGTTACACCCGAACTTAGCCCTTCCTTACTTCTTTTGGTATACATTTTTATCACTGTCAGGAAATATGCCTCGGATTATATCTTTGAAAAAAGCGAGATTCTGAAATTTTCGATTACACCCGAACTTAATTCCTCCTTACTTGTTAAAAATTACCTTATATCAACCTGGCTCTTCACAAAAAAGGAACAACCCACTCTAATGCAATTGCATACACACATAGAGAGTTGCATATATATATCAGCACATGTCTCAAACTTTTCTGCGGTGCTCTCAGTGGTTTAGCTTTTGATTAGCCCCAAATGATTTATTATGCTAGACAAGTTATGTCAAGGAGTAATGGATTTCTCTTGTAATTATATTTTCGTTTACCAAATGAGCAAATAGAGCACTGAAAATGAGAAAAAGTGGAATTGACCAGAAAGATATCGCGAGCTAGCACGGCGGAAGAGAACGAAAATTTCGAGTTCGGTTTGTTTGTTTTAAAATTTTAAGCAATAAATTCTTTGAAAAATTAGCGTTGGGTGACCTCTCTATTTGCCATTTTTCATAGTGCAAATTTATTCTACATTTATTGCTCCCAGTAATAAGGAGTCCTTGGATGTTCATTGTTCATTCAAGGCAATCATATACGTATGTATAAGAGGATATGTATCAAGTTAGCAAATGTACTCAAAGTGGAAAACTTTTCCTCTGATTGTCATTCTAGTTGTTCCCCCTGGTCCCTAGTTGCTTTGAAACTAATATTTGCCTTATATAGTGTAATTACGTAAATTTTCTTATTTTTTAGTTTAGTTTTAATCTAATAATTGAGCGTATTTGTTAATAAAGTTTGATACCTTTGAGGGAGAGTTCCTCCTCCTGGCTGTGAAAGCTGGTCTATGGAATGCACATTTTAGCAACAATTTAAAGCAGAGGTGAACGAAGTACTCACAAATCAATCGGCAAAAAGCGTGATTTTTAACATCCAAGCGATTATACCTTCGACTAAGCACTGCGACTAATCAGATGATTATGTATAGAAAAACTCAGAATCAATTTCGAATCCAAAAGCAAAGCTCGTGTCAAAGTTTGAGAGAACATTTTATTTCATACTTTTTGAGATTTGCCTTATGAATACCTTTAACAACAAAATCAATATATATATATGTATATTTTTTATATACTTTCATATACTTTTCATATAATCAGGTGGCATCATTATAGATATATATATATATATATATAGAATATATATATGTATATTTTTTATATACTTTCATATACTTTTCATATAATCAGGTGGCATCATTACCTAAATTTCATTAAAATAGCGGTACAGCCTTTCATATTCTTCTCCATATGTATGGAGATATGTATATATTCTTCAGTATGTCGAAAGCGTCTCTAACACAAGTCGTTGCGAATCCTTAATGAAGGCAAAAACTAGCAAACAAAAAACTAAAAAACATGGAAATGCAATTTATCGAAAAACTCAATGCTCTAAATTATAAATATTGGACTATTATGACACGCGCTTATCTCGAAAAGGAAGGACTGATGGACACTATCGACAGAACAGATCCAGCCTCAAATGTATGTATATGAAAAATCTGCATAAACTTTTATAATATTTTTGTTTTTCGTATTTACGACTTGGTGTTTTCTGTTCTTCTACATTTTACAGACATATGCAAAGGAGTGTCGTGCCAGGTTCATTTTACTTTGCTTAATTGAGCCATCGTTTGTTCGTGATTTACCTGAAAATGTTAGGAGCGCAAAAGACATATGGAATCATTTTGCTTTCCGTTTTAGAAATCGAAGAAGTACTTCATGCCCAAAAGCGCCGTAAAATAACATTTTATTATTTATTATTTCTTATTTGATATTACATGTTTCATATACTTTTCAATATTTGCATATATGTTACAATAAATAAAAGTCTAAAGCTCAAGTTATGTAATCATATGAAATCCGCTAGTAATATTTTCAGCACGAAGTCGTACAAAGCGATGATTATGGGAAAGTAGTTGTTATATAATTATTGTTGGCTACCATCTAATATTCCTCTGCAATCATAGGGTAGTTCGTATTTTTTTCATCATTTTTGGTAACGAATTACATATTGTTAAGCGAAGTATTCCCACATAATTTTGTTGATATACATATCTCTCCGCAATAGAGATGTACGATTTAGAATCAATCAAAGATACAAAACTAATTATAATAGGTTTATGGAGGCTAGGGAAAGCTCTAAAGTGATGCCATCGTTTCTGCACTTAATAATCCCATACTCAACAATATATGTATGTATGTATATTAATTGCATTTGATTAAAATAACGAGTTGAACTAGGTTTTGTTTTTATGATCTCATTAATACTTGACCTACTCATTCTAAAATAAAAGAAACTAGCAGAATTGCATATTTATCCCTCGATTGCTTTTATTTTCACAAGAAATGTTGAAACATCGAGCATGGTAGGCTTAGTTTTAGTAGGTTGCGAAATATTTTTACTAGAGAGGGGGACTACTTTTCAAAACTTTTACAATCACCCACTCCCCCAACTATTATGTTAAATCTGAGTTTTCTAGCTTAGTTTTTGACCGAGTTATAGCAACGATCCGAATCAGTTCATCTGCAATATCAAACTCCTCGAAACTGTATGGACAGACAGGTAGATATTCGGAAATCAAATCATCAAATCATTCTGGTTACCATGATACATATACATATATCCTTCCTCAAAAAGCCATTGTTGAACAAAACTATTTTACTCTATACAAGATATTGCGTGAGTACAAATATAACTTGCTCAAATAACTGTTCAGGTTGGCAGCCTAATCAGCACACATATTTATGTATATAGTGTTAAATACATACATAAATGCAGAGGCACAGAAGTAGCCAGCTGATAAGCATTGTTTCCCAAATATCATTTCAGGGCATCGCATGAGTTCTGAGAGAGAGTGGAGAGAGAAATAGAATTGGGATTCAATAGGGTAAAGCCTAACATGCACTACACTAATTTAAAAGCTTAATAACTGAAACATTTTATAAAGTCCTAAGCATATTTTGCTTAAGCGGCGAAGTATTTGCTTATAGAAAATAAGCATAGAACGAAATACATATAGATACATATATTTCAGATTACATGTAGTTGAGCTCAGATTTGTTTAACAAATTTGTTTGTAAAAAAATGTTATCGACAAAGAAAAGGTAGTTCGAAACAAATAATTTTTTCTTTTTTTTTTTTGCTTTGAAAAACTTTGTCATATAAAATTTTTAAATTATTTCAGTTTGTTTCCTCAATTTATTTTCGGTAATACAATACTTTCCATCTTTAAACAAACTTGAGTGTTAGCCTATATCTTTTAATTATGAATTATATTCAAAAAATAATTTATTTCGGTGTGGCTGAGATTTATTTTCCCTTGGCATATAATACTTGCCCACACAAAGCATTAAAAATATGCTGATTAATTGCAAAATAAAAACCGATTAAGATTCATGTTTCCTATATATATTTGTTTTTTGTGCCGCAAATATAATAATCCAAGTGTACGGATGCCAAGCAGTCTCCGATTTGTATACTTTTTGAGCTTCTGGTGTGCGGAAGCCGCAGTCGCGTTTTAACACTTGCGAAAACACGGCGTATGAAGCGCTTGCGAGAGAATTCTAAATTCTAAATATAGGTAGTGATTGAACTATATTAGTTTAAAAATACACTGGCTTAATTCAAGTTCAACCAAAATGTATGCGAGATTAGATTGCGAATGAAATTAGTCACGAACGGCAAGTAAAGTGTAAAAGGAAAGCAATTTTTCATAAAAAGAAAGACATTTGAAGCTTGTATACAAGATGTCACGTGGGTCAAATTTGTCGGGCTCTTTGCATTGTTGTTGCTATAATTTGTTGTTGCTCTTATGGGCTGCTTGTGTATTGCCCGCTGCGCTGGCGAGTCCGTCTTATCGCTGTATGTATATAAAAATTATGTTTTAGTCTCACATTGCAGCAGATAAATATATGTTAGTGTACATTTATTTTTGCTAAATGGAATGCGCATTTGTATACAAAAACTTACTGTAAACATAATACGAGTATAATGATATTTGAGTATACTGATATATAATATACTTATATAAATTACTGCGTTTTAAGTAAAAGTCTAACTAAAGTAATCTTCCAGATGACGGCCATTGCACTGATGCCGAAACGGGACGTGAGCTCTACATCGGCGAGTCCTTCACTCGTTCGGGCCGGTGTATACGCGTACAGTGCTTGGGCACACTGCAGCTATGGGAAGACAGGTATGTGCATTTTGCGCATAATATTCTAAACTCCCTTTAAAGCAAAGCTAATGTTTTTTTATAGTTGTGAAGTACCCAAATTAGAGGGTGATTGCAGTCCCGTGCCGCCACACAATGAATTTCTCAACTATCCATATTGTTGTCCACTGTTTGTGTGCAGGAAGATTGCCGTCAGCGAAAGGGATCGAAGAGAAGAGATGCGTACATATAATCAGTATGGCACTATGATTAAACAGGAGATACAGCAAATTTTTAGTGTTGGCCCAGTGAAGGGAAATGTACCGGGCGCTGGTGTAATTACGCAATTTGAAATTTAAGTGCGATAACTACTATGAAATTTTTGGATTTTCAAGGAAACTGTTTGACGATTACAATACGAAATTATTAGAATATAAATGAACGAAAATGAAATTACTGTAGAATTTTAAAGTAATTTATTTTTACAGAACTTATTAGTAGCTCGGAAACGGCCCAAAATATGTAACACCCTCTGTTTGGGAAATGGTCTGGTTGCACTCCCCGAATTGTAGTAAAAGTTCAACCAAGCATATATTAAGTATTTTAGGCAATAATCGTGAAGAATGTCAGTCATGATATTTTGTTAGCACATACTTTCTTTTACTAAGCTGGCATTTGAGAGGTAAAGTCCGTTCTTAAACAAAATTAATACAATATAAATATCCGGCCTACTTTCGGAAACGAATTCATAATCCGAAGAGGTTGCTCTAAGAAAACTACAGAAAATGTTAATGAAAATCCACGAAGTCGACTACATAATTATAGTTCATATCACCATCGTGGATATCTTCAAATTAATTGGTAATCCAACGATTGTGCCGGAAAATTTTATTGATATACATATATGTATATACATAAATATTTATATGCTATTAGAATATTATCGGGGAAACTATATTGGGAAATCAAAGGAGTCAGAAATATGTAACCGAAACAAGCCTCACATACATATATCGATCGAAGGACAGTCCAGCTGATATTTACGTATGTATATTAACGACTAACAGTTGGAGGAATTTTCTTGACTTGATGCCATGGGATGGTGGCAATATTGTTTTAATTCAAAATTATTTTTTATAGCTTGAATAACATACATTTTCGAATCGAATATTTTTTCGGACAGATTAATATTTATTTTTGAATGGTTTAAGTGTATTTCAAGACTCCATATAACTGCTTCGAAATATTACATAACTGTAGAAACTAACCAGATTTCATTTTCAAAAATTTCTCATACAACATTTGTGAAATATGCACACCCCTATTGCAGAAAGCTAATGCATTAGAATCGCCGGTCCACTTACGTTGAATATTGTAATAGGATTTTACTTTCCGCACCGTGCTTGAAAACGCAGATAGCAACCCTGAGTTTACATTTCTGGGAAGCATTGTTCAAAGTATTTGGCAGCATTGTTCAAATTTCTTACTAAAATCTTAAAATGAAAAATAAAGAAATGGAAAACAACGATGTTCATTAGAATTCAAAATCTTTTAGTAGTTTTGTAGGTTCGGCGTGAAATTACTACATTTCTGTGCGTGTTGGGTGACTGTTTTTTAAATTGATTAATATTGGAAATTTTAAAGAATCTGGAAAATTATTTACTAACTATTAATTTATAAGAGTACAGCATTTAGGTACATTATAAACATTAGTTTAGTCATATGAATGAATCAATAGATATAGAATGAATCACCATAGACAGTGCAAATACTTTAAAAATATTTCGTAACAAAAAAGTGTGAAAGTAAAAATTACTTGAAGAACTCATGACAGCAACAATTTTTTGAAGATCAATTTCCATAAATTATGTTATGTATGTTAAAAACATTCCTAAATAAATAAAAAATAAAGCATAAATACTTTCCTTAATTCAATGTATTCAAACTAAAAAAAATGCATAATAATATAGGCAACTGCTCTGGAGTAGTTTCCTGATTTTGACATTTCTAAATATTGCTTTATTGTTGTTTATTGTTATAAATATAATGTAATGTATATGTATATAATATAATGTTGTCAATATAATAGGCGTTTTTTATAGGAAAGAGATATTCAGTTTTAAGGTTATTTTATACAGTATAGGGTCATTAATTAACTAATTTTGATTTTACCATATGGGATATATAAGTAGATCTTATAAGAGCAAATAGTGAAATAATATTTTTAGTTTGTATAAATAATATTTGCTACATACATCTACTTTTATATAAAAATTCAAAAGTACAGCAAGCAACGTAAACGAGTACATACTTATTTATGGAATCACCTTCTACATTGCGTGTGTATATTCAGGCGTGTGATTGTATTAAGCGAAAGAGAAAGTTTTTCAGGTAATTATCAACACTTAACGCCAGATAAAGTAGAAGGCACCCAGCAGAGAACGGTTTTCAGCTACACACGACCACGCTATGTCCATAATAATTATAGTGATTAATTGTAAATAAGGAAAAAATTGCTTAAAGTCGCTCAATATAAACATATAACTAAATACAGTTTAAAGCATAAAAATCGTTTTTTCATTCTCATATCATGAATTTTCCTACAGGCCCACTTCTATGCGAAATACTATGCAAGCATGTATATGCACATAAATTTGTATGACTTACTTCTTACTTTTAAGTAGACTCAAAACTACAAATCTGCCACAAAAATTCCGTATTTCCATTCCATGCCCACACATGTAACTATTGCCTGTGCATATTCAATGAAGTTTGCTGCAATGTGTGCGAGTTGCTTGTGTGAAATTTCTATCCGAAACTTTAATGCAGCTCTTGAAAAGTTCATATAACATTCCTGTAATTAATAAAACCGCTGCTGATATGAATTTTCAGAGTGTTGCTTAAACTTAAAATTTTTGCACAGTTAACTTTCTGCAACACTCTCAGCATTGCATTGTTCACCACAAGTGCACGCATTTCTGTAATGCAAGTTTTCTTTTCGTGGTTTCCTGGTACTTTCTTGTAAAAAGCCGGAATGAGGAATGTAAAAGTGAATATGATGAGTATAATTTACTTTTGACAAACAAGGGATATGCTTTTCGATTGCCATAGGCTCCTGCTCCTGCTAGGACATGTCTTACTTTCTCCTCAATACTGTTGAGATTTGAGTCATTCGTGGGATATAGCTTCATGTTATTTCTACGAATTAAACCTGCTAGTTTCTTAAAGGATATTTTTAAAATTTTTGTATTAGCTCATTTGGTTTGATATTATCTAAAAATGTTTCTAACCAAATAAGGCCGATTTAATTATAATTATCATTGAAATTGCAGGAGTAACAAAATCTACATCTCTTTCCAAAAAAATCCTACTAATTTAATCCTAATTTTTCCATGAAAATAAAATTTAAAGATTTTCATTAACGTTTCCCAATTCTTTTTATATTTCCCAGGACAGTATTAAAACACATCTGAGGTGACATGGTACATGGCACCAAAAGTAAACTTTTGCTTTCGAAAAAATGTTTTGGTTGTGTAGCTCGGTCTGTTTTGTTCAAATTGTTCAATCTTTCATTTAGAAGAAGCTTTGCCAAATATCGACGAGTTTCTGAGGATGATATCTCAGCGGTAAATACTTGCCTTACTTAGATACTTTCTTGATGACCCCTATTATGCTACGTCGTTCCTTATTTCCTTAAACTATAAGCTTTTTGGTGTGTATACACTTTCCCAAAAGGGGGAACTCTGGGCAGCGATTTTTCTTTTTCTTCTATACCTAAAAGACTGGGTATCCAAATGATGTTTATTGCGTTCTTCGATAAAATCCTAACGATTGCCACCTTGCATAACTTCTCACAGTGAGACTTCTTATGGTCACAGGGGATCGTTTTAATTGCGATTTGTCAATTCACAAGAGAGTTAATGGTCTTACTAATGGCTTGGCTAATAGTCGCTCAAAGCAGATGCTTACTGAACGACATAGATGCAGTCTAGGCCGTTCCTTCCTGTTAGGGAGAGCTTTAGTGTGTCTAAAAATCTATTTTCCGCGGTGGCATTCTCAATTTAGCCCAAGCTCTTTGTCAAAAATTAATGATGATGCCGTGTCGGTAGTGGCGCTAACCCTGAGTTTAATAGCCTAAAACTACCCTAAATAAAAAGCATTGCTTTCCAGTGCTTTCGCTGAGGTAATGCATTTAGCATTAGTTATACTCAGTGAACAGGATTGAGATTTAAAGTAGCACTTCTTCATTAGTGCTTCCCACCAAAATAATACTTTGAAACTCCTAAGGTATAGCGATATAGAGTCAATTTATTTTGATTGCAAACACGACCGGCCGGACACTGCCCTGCCTGAAATCAAGAAAATGTGTAGCTAAAAGAAAAAAAAAATAATTATTTTGAATTGAAAATGTTTTAACGCTTCATTTCAGTTCAAAGACTTCCATTTGTTTTCCTTGTCAATAATGAGCACTTTACGCTGTGCAGTAAGTGTTGCTCCGCTTGGTAGTAGTAATAAATGTTGTTACTAATTTATGGCTCCATGATTTTCTTATAGAATATTTGACATTTAAATTTTTTTTTGTGTATTCGATTTTTAATTACACGCAGTCGAGGAGCGAGGTGGGGAGGTATTTTTATAATTATGCTTGAATTTGATTTTAGACCGAACTTTTGTTCAATATTTGTACATAATTTTTTTTATCGAAAACACTTACAGACAAATCAAAAGTGTCCAATTTCAACTTTAGCAAGCAACTTTCGACTGCTAGTAGATTAAATTCATAAGCGAAATTTTTCTAATCATTTCATTCTAAATTTAGCTTTCCTCACAGTCATTAATATTGACGAAGCCAAATATTTTGTGCATTCTCAATAGCGAAGCAGAGTTTGATTATCTTAAAGAGATAAAATAAACTGTTATTCTGAGATATTTCTGGTTTGGTTTTTTTCAAAGAGGCTTCTTGAATATATTTGTAAAAGAATTTTGTACAGGAGAACAAATTTGTAAAAAACAAATAAAAACATTTCATACGTAGCTATATAACAAAATAAAAGTTTTTAAATTGAGTATTTTTTTTAGAGATATTTACGTTATTGTTAACTAATTTAGAATCTTTATTGTGAGATTTCTTTTCTTTGTGAGAAAATTTGAAACTCTTATTATTTAAAAAATCTTCTTTAATCATAACTACATTAATAACGGCATAACAAATGAAAGCCCTACAAATTAAATAAACTGACGAAAAAGTAGATAACCGTACTACAGAATAATTGTGATTTGATAATATTAATCGGGTTTCATTGGAAATGTCACATGCTTTTAAAACCGAGATAAAAAGAACTGCTCGTTTTATTAAATTGCACTCATTGTTAATTCAATTAAAAATGTCGTGATATGTCAAGTAAGTTTACCTCTAAATGTGTATGTAAGGATGGAAAGTTGTTGGTAGAGAAATATAAGAATTACTAGGGGATCATATGTACAAGTAGAACCAAATTTTAAAATATATTTCAAAAGAATGATGACGTTTATTGAAAAAAAATTTTCAGTTTGCTACGAAATGACCAATATAACGAAAATAAATATTTTTGGGGACTATAAAGTCGCTAATTAAGCAACCATGCTAGTATTTCCAATCTAGAAGTCTGTTCCGCCTCCTCCTCCAAATAAATATAAATGGTTCTTTGAAAAATAATTTTTATCTTTGGCGTTAGCAGTCAAACGAGTATTTAACGGTAGAAATGGAAAGAACAGTTACAGTGTAAATATAAATAAAGTAAAGTAAATATAAATATAAAGACATAATATAAATAAAGTGGAAACCCCTTATCGGTATTGTATTGGAAGAGCAATCAACTCTTGTTTAAAAAGGTAGAGTAAAAGCGACTGCGACTTTCATTGAGCGAAATGCTTTTTCAATTGAAACTACGTAGAAAGAGCAGGCGAAGTGGTGAATTGAAGAAAAGAACACAATTCTCAGAAAAATATAAAAGGTTTTGGATTTTGTGTTGGACAAAATTAATTTTTTTTTGAAAAAAAGGAAATAGAATGTCTGGCGAACGTTCAACGGTTAAGGAATGAATGCAAGAAAGATTTAATCAAAGCGCTTGCTTCTATATGTAACCCATTCACCAGGTCCAACTCGCTTGGAGTCTTATTGAACTTAAACTAACTTAAACTTAACTATTAACTTGAATAGTGCAGTTTCAGAAGCGTTAAAAGTGAAAATATAAAATATAACACTGGAAAAAAGTGTTAAGGGTTATCTTAGGGTTTAGCAACATTAAAGGAATAAAACCTTATCACCACAATGTCGCGTGTATAACAAAATTTTAAATTCCGTTATGTAGCTGTGTTTCCGCTAATGAATGTCCGTTCGCCAACGGACATCTCTCACTGCACTAGAGATAGATGCCAGCATACATACTCGCAGAGATGGATATGCCAGGCAAAGCGAAATCTCCATCTGATGTGCTCGTGAAAGGTAATGATATTACTGACCAATATACTACCAAATCCGTAGGGCTAATGAAACGAACCGAATCGACAAGGCTATACCAAAACCAATGCAAGTAAGAAGCGGAAAGCGAAATATACTCGTAGCTGTGGGCTGTAAAAGTAACTGTATATGTAACTGAGGTTGACGTTGTCGTAAGTGGCATATGTGCTGCAACATTTTGCCAGGCAATAGTGTCAGGAGAGCGAACGTTTATAAACATACATTTCTATTAAAAACGTTTCAATAAATTAAATTCTTCCTTTCCGATTCAAATTAGTAAATAAGATTAGAGTAAAATGGAGTTTCAAGAAATAAGAAATTTTGTTAAATATTTATTATTTTATATTATTTAATGATATTTATATATGTATATATATACTATAAATGTATATATTATATATAGTATAATAATATAAATATATATATACCTATAAACAAATATATAAACCTATACCTATACCTATAAATATATTATATTTATATTATATTATTTATATTTAATACTATATATATATAATATATATATACAATATCATAAATAAATAGTTAAATATATATATTTCTATATTTATATAAATTAAAATTAATATAATAACAATTAATATAAATTAAATTAATTATTAATTTATATAAATTATATTTTATTTTATATATTTATATATATTATATATATATATATATATTGATGATATTGTTGATATCGTTGATTAGTCCGTAAGACCTATTGCATCTTGTTGTACAATAACTAAACCTAAAGAGATTTGAGATAAAGCCTTCTCGTAAATCCTATCTTATTAAAAGTTGCAGTCGAAATACTCTCTCCTCTTTGCTGTGCGTCTTATATCTAAGATTTTTAAGACGACCCTTAAATATAAAATAAAATTTTTACACATTGCCAAAATTTCTTCGACTACATAGCTGTAGGTATTACCATAAATGGCACTCTCTGCACTCTTGCAAGTTTAAAATTCGGACTATCATTTATCCAGTTTTAAAAGACTCAAACTAATTTCCTCATATTTTATTAAAATAAATACTAATATGTTCGAAACTACTAATATAGCTTTGACCTTAGTAAAATTTCACATTTCAAATTTAAAATTTCAGAAAATTATCAGATGCTCATCATAATTTCCTTTTTTAAGTACAGCCCTAACACGTAAACCCATAAAACTAGATGGCTATGTATGTTAGAAAAAATTGCTCATCGTTACTGACCACAGTTACGGATTCTATACGAATATATAACACATATGCACGTGTATATTTATATATATATATATATATATATATATATATATATATGTCAGACTAACATGTCAGTTTAGCGCAAGCATAAATATGTATGTACATATGTGCGTGCATATAAGCTGGAACAAAAAATCTAATTTTCCACTCTAAGGCACAGCACGTCACAATTTATTGAATATACAAGGACTAAGATGATCAAAAAACAGAAAAAGAAACGAAAAAGAAAGTAATCGAAATCCAGTTAAGCTCTGGCTAAAAGTAGAAAAAAGGAAACAAAATTGGCACAGTAAAGATTTTCTAAAAGTGCTTATTGTAATGTATGAAGAAGAGTTAGGAAAACTTGATTTCGCATAAAACTATATAAGATCACCTTCTTCTATATATATCTGTGCGAGCGTGTGTGTATGTTATCTATGGAGATATATTTGCTTAATGCGAATGAAAATATAACGACATGTTGCACACGAATTGAGCTCATGTTTGGACGTGTTTGGTTGGAAGACAGTGTGAGGGCAAAGAGTATGTCCCGAGACTGTATGTGCGAGTAGGGTGAACTAAGTGTGCGCAGAACCAAATATTGTCTTGCATGATAACTGTAACATGGAAACATCTGGAAAATCTGAAATTAATTTCTTGATTACACGGAAAGTCAAAGAGATAATCATATTAAGGGAACTAGGGTCTGAAGATGCAAAAATGATTCTGCTTTTAAGATTAGAATAGTAGAAAATTACAAATAAGCTTATTTGTAAAAATAACAAATTTTTTCAATAATTGTTGATTACATGCAATATTATGACCCGTTTTGATTCTACCACTACGACGCTAGGAAATATAAGATACTGGCTGCCGTGTTATCCCAAATAGCTGGTAAGTAAAATTTTTTTAGCAGTCTGAAAATCATTGAGATATTCATGTAGTCATTATATGTATAAAATAGTCGGTTATCCCAAGATCCTGACATAATTATATGAAATTACCCGAATCTTTTCTGCTGCAAACAAAATTTTAGTCTGACAATTAATATTAAGTCCATACATGTAATATAAAATATAAAAATTTTCCAACAAATGTCTCAATTCATTGAAAAATAATGTCTCTGCTTGTTTATAGATCAGATGTACATATAGTATCATTATATTTGTACACAGCTATGCGCTATCTCTATGATATTTCAAGTTGCAAGTGTCCGGTAAATAAAAGGATGTAATATTTACTCTCATACTCATTTACATCACAAACTAAATACATCCTTACAGCAGCAAGAGTAATGGATTTTAGATTAGCTCTGTGGATAAGCTGACTTTGCTTGTACTTTGCGTACATTTACAACTAAGTTTTTTGTTAGGTATGCATTCTTGGGAAAGGAGAGTAGCTTTTTAGATTTTTAGTGTAAATACATTTTAATCTTATAACTCTTTCTCATACAGATTCACAAACATTTTTAGCACAACATTTTTTTCATCAACCAATTTAAAATTTGTTGCTTAAGTTAAATTTATATTAATTATTTTGTGCTGACTTTTCTGCTATTACCTTCAGTTCTTTCAAGGTGTGGTCCTTCTCTCCATAAAGCAGCAAACCTACGTTCATGTAGAGCCCGTAATTGGTTTCAAACCGAAAATAGTGCGAGAACTCTTTAGTAGGGGGACTAAAGACTTTATGTTTCAGTCTACAGAAATTAAGAATGAATGAGTTATATTGACTTTTATGTTTACTTTCCCGCATTAAACTATTACGGTTATGCTTTGAATACATTCTGAGTAAGGATTATTAACTCACATGGCTATAACTGACTTAGAATTTAACGAAATGATTTTTTAAAGAAATAACTTTACGCACCACCCTGTACTTATATTAATTCAAATGAATTGATATACTCAGGATAGTTATTTAAGAATAGAATGGAATTTAGCCCCCTCCCTTGTTAAATTTCAAGAAAATATAAGTGATAGAAGCATTTTATTCGATTGTGTTGATAACAAGTAAACTTGTTAGGAAAAAGGTTTATCCATTATGCTAGTAAAAATATAATAGCAATTCGCAAAGTAATATATTTCATATATTAATTGCGTAAATATTTACAAATTGGCTTCGGTAAGGCAAGTTTTCCCATTTACACATATGCATATAAGTATTTTACGCACACTTACACTTTTGCATGTGCCTAAATTTGTAAATGTTTTGGAAGACAAAGTGTGACTGCAATGTAACTGCATTTTCCAAGCAATTTATTAAAGAAATATTTGCGCAATAAATTGTAGTGCCATCACATTTGTATTTGTTTTAAATAAGTTTTAAATATTTCGGAAGCAAACTAAAATTTATACATACATTTCATGCATTTTAAAGTATTCTAAATATTTAAGGTAATGAAAATTTATATCTGCCGGAAAGTATGCTAATATTAATAAATATAGCAACTTATGAAATTTATGTAAAACTTTATATTGAAATATGCACGAGAAATATCTGAGTGCACCACAAATTTATACATGTTTATGAGCATACACGCACACATACATATATTGTGGCATCATATCGTCTTATTGTGACTTCCGGTCAATCGTCGCCGGCTTAGACCACACAAAGTTTTACTACCGGCGGTTATTTAATAACAGTCAGTTCAATAGACATGAAATTGGGATTTACATTTCTGGTATGCCCATTCGAAATAAATTGCGCTTCATTGAGCACGAATAATATTCGTTTAAAAAATTTTGTATTCCTTACAAATGAAGTAAACGGAAGTTTGTCTGAGTTGCTTTGCTGATAACTATATTACTTGATTAGGTGCAATTTTGATAGGGTAACGGTATCGGATAGTAGATAAGCGAACAAACAAACAAACCAACGATAACACACACAATAGAGGGTTCTTATTATATGCAATTAGCAATTTTAGTAGTATTTACAGGGAACTCCACACCTCTCACTCAAATTTAATGAAATATTTAATTAGCAAATTATAAAAACTGAACTATTAGGATTCATTATTGGTAGTGACAGATCTAAAAACGTAAAAAAGTACGTAATAACATCTTCCGGTTATACCATTTGCTTTGATTCTCGAAACCATATTTTGCTTTCAAAGAGAGAGCTATGCATCCAGTATATGTGCGTATTTTTACAAATCGAAGTTCTTTTTTTATCACACTGGTGTCAGTCTAAGCAGAGAAGAATTTGAGAGACGGGGAAAAAAAGTCGCCATATGCAGTGTAGTTGAATTGACTGGAACAAAAAGAGTCAAACCTTAAATGTACAAAGATTTAAGGTGGAATAGCAGGAAAATAGGTCTTAAAAAAAAAGATAATATGTAGACAATGGAATCACAGTAATCACTTTGGTAATAAAATCATATAGGTAGGCTGATTAAGTAATTTTATCTACAGACATTTATATAGTTTTAAAACAAAGAAAGAATTCGACTTCAGTTCATCTCTTCATTTTCTTTTATTTGAGTGAAGGCTTAAGGTTTTGCCTCTATTAAAGAGTCCTATAACTTATCAGCCTTACTTGAGTTTTGGAGCCAAGCGCAAACTAAGATTTTAGGAAAATCTTTGGATGAAATTGTATCATATCCTTTTTGTACAATGAAGGAAATATCATGTTGAAATTGAGTCATCATGATATTCACTATTCCTTGAGGTTCCATAAAAATAATATGGATATTAGTGCCTTCTCTCTTGTTTTTAACCCCAAAAATATTTCAAACATATGAAGCTATTCAAGATTCCCCAACCAATTTATGTTTAATAAGAATTAAAATGTGAAGTTTAGAAGATAAATTGTTTCTCTTCTTTTTCCTTCAAATTGGCTTCGTGGAAAATTAGTTGCCAGCTGCTAAGCTGATTCAGGAAAACAGATACTTATTCATAGTTAAATTTAATTCTTAATTATCAAGAAATTGTCAGATATCACAGAAACTCTCGGCTTTTACGTGACTCAAAAAAAATCACTGCTTCATTCTAAATATATAAAAGACTTGTCTAGTGTTTCAAAATCTTTAATAAGTTGAAAGCAAATATTGTTCATTAGATTCTATGCTTTTAGTCTTTTTAGTTTCAATTAGTTAATTTAGTTCTTCGAATAGCATATATTAATAACAGAATCAATGATATTCGATATGATCTATTTAATATAAATAGTTGTAATCGCCAGTGCGTTTACGTAACCATAGAGAGACATACATACTTTCGATACAGTAATAGGGAGGACGCTGGTACAATTGGTTACTTTTGGAATTTCTGCCCACTAATATCCGTAATCTTGAGAATTCAGGGAACGCGTAACATTATGGATCATAAATAAGTGCTTCGAATGGTTATTAAATACGGACATGTCTGAAAAATCCTAAATCTATAAAGAAGGTATACAATATTCTGAAATAAAGCAGATAGATATGTGTGTGCTTATTACATTCATATATATTTGCCTACGTCTCATGACAATAATTTAAATACACTAAAAGGTAGGCTAACAATTAATTGTAAGCACGTGTGTGTGTATTTAGGTAACGCAGAACATTAGACAAATTTAACCCTTCAAATGCTAAGCAAAACCTAATATATAATATGCTATTCAGCGAGAATATGCCCACATACTCTTATACATTTATGTGTGTATAAGTGTGTTTAATGGCTGCCGCTGCGCGAATAAGAGTTGCGCATTTGCCACATAACACAATTCGGTTGTTCGCAAAGCAAACCGCCAACATTCAACAAATATTTACGCAATCCGCTCACACGCGCGTCAACAGTGCACATAGTAAATATGGTCGCAAGGCATGCTGAAATATCAATGTTCATTTCTCAAGAATATTCACCACATATTTGCATATGCGAGTGGATGGAATTTAGCAGAGATGCTATGTGGCATACATCCACTTTACTATGTGGTAATATATAAATGCGGGGCAGGATGTGGAAATATTTTTGATAAGAGAAACTACTTTAATATGTGGCAGTGTTGACAGAAGTACTATCATTTAATTTAATATAATTTAATGTAATTATTTATTGTTGTTATTGTTACATACCATTTTTAGCAACATCTCCATCCATGCATGTGCTCTGTAATTCAGTCAGCTAATACGTAGAAGCCTACAAGATGAAAAACAGTTTTCTGAGTTTTATTTAAATTTTCACTGAACAAGTTTGCGCTCGCACGCAGGCACCTACGTACATACGGCTGGCTTGCGTTAATGCGTACGTACACACAGATATTTTTTTAGCGAAAGAAAATATATTGGCAATGAGTTTATGTTTCATATATTCTAACGCAAAAATTTGCATAAAACATATGTTAGTGTGTCGAATTTATTAGAATTTTATTTTCTACACGGAAAAAGTGTGGTCTGAGTAAGTTGAGAGAGTATTTTATGATAAATTTATATATTCATCTAGAGCGGTACAATCACCTATTAGACTTGTGTGAAGTTTCAGCGATATATGATAATGATGAAGTGATTAATAGCTTCTTGTCTACGTTGTAAAAAGCTTGAAATATAACTAGGGAATCATTAAGAATATTGCAAGAATAACTTGAGTCTGAGGAGAGTCATTTTGTTCAATAATGAGAAAGCTTAGGTAGCAAACTTTCTTAATAAATGTCATTTAATTATCTTTGCAATGAAAATATGAAAGAAAGCTGTATTCCATTTTGTGCATATGTCAGAGATTTTCTGCAGATATTGAGAGACTTAATGCCTAATTTCCAGATAAGTCATATAAACATCGAAATTAGCAAGCAGCAAATTTATTGACCTGATATGGCGCTGTGGCACTTTTCCTACACCGCGAAAATTAAGTAAACTACAAAGAAAAAAATTTTTTTTCATTGTTGAATATTTTAGTACAAAACTTAATGAGAAAAAATTGAAATTTCAGTCACAAAAATTGTCTGCCAACTTGAAAACCACCTATTGAATATACCTTACGAATCGTACACGTATTTAATAATTTAATTTATCAAAATTGCCAAAGTGCTGCTATTTCCAAAGAAAATTTTAACAATACAAATATTTCAAAGAACATAACTGGAGAACCCTTTTCATTACATTTCACTTTCTTAAGACCGCCCACGAGTAATTCCAAGACAACCACGGCGTATACGCAACGTTTTGTGGCATGCAATTACATGTAGTAATTTGTGTTGTTGCGCGTGTATTTTAATACGTTTATTGTTAAGGTGACAAGGAGAGTTTGGGATGTTCGTGGAAGTATGTGAATACATGAATATACTCAGACCTTCATACATACACGTGCACGTACATACCGCTATGTGTTGACAATATTGCCACCGCGGTGAAAGGTAAATTCAAATTTAAATATTTTATTTGCACATAAAGGAATGATATTTGCATACCACAAAAATCTCGCGTATACGCAGTGTATGTATAATATAACAACAATGCGTATGTACCTGTAAATAATATAATATATGCATAACAGAGAAGAGCACTTAATGTATACGTCGTAAGCAAATATTGAAATATGCACCAGATAATAAAACAATGTTTGTGAATTTAATTATGCCTTGTACAAAAATATATTTGCTATTATGCCGCCATTGGTTCTGAATAATTGATTGCGTGTTAGATGTTTGAATTTTCTCAGAAATACGAACTTCTCATTTAGAAAACTTTCAAATAAAACTCAATCAGTGTTAAAATTAAACCTTTATTAAAACTGCAGAGTATTGGCGCTTAAAGTAATAATAACTATTACATATAACATACGTCCCGAGTCACATACAAGCAAAATGGTTAGTTGGGTAACTAATATGACCCCTGTGCGTTTCTGCGAATATATATACGCATGCATGCATAGTTTGAGTGCGCATTCATTACATTTGAGTGATCACTATAAACTGGCGTTAAATTTCGCGTTTCCACTTCGTTGGTTAGTGGCATGCGTACGGACTTATGCTTGCCTAACGGCTTATTTGATAAAGGCCGCTGCAACAGAGTGTTGTGCTGTACTGCAATTGGATAGTTGTTCTTTGAGCCGAAACTCACTGAGAGGAAAAGTAAAATTTAGTAGATGTTAATGTAGATGTTAGTCCTCGCCACAAGTGTGTAGGTTTAATTTATATGTATCATAATTTTCCTTAATATAATTATTATCATCGTAAACAACAATATTATATACCATTTTTATGAACTGTCGACCTAACTGTGTGATTATTGTTTAATGGATGACTAAAAATAATTGACGCTCTTGTCAACTGCAAACCGTACATAGTCATCACATGCTTTTTTACTTCGCCTTCTGCCTTGTTGACAGCATGCTGTGTAGCCGCACACTCGCCAATTACGACGCTTTGCCACTCGTTGGCAATGTTGGCTGGTTAGTGGTAATAACTGCACACCTTTTGCAAAAAATGGGTCGAGGTCGTACACAGACTCACACATCACATACAACACAAATGTGTTCATACATCTTTGCACTTGCATTTACGCTCGCTTGCACAGTTACTTGTGTAGACGCATTTTTATATGTGTATGTGCACACTTGGGCTTACACATAATTAACGCAAAGCTCTCAAAAAGGTGTTCTAATGTTCAAATTGGTGGTGGCGAATTCAACACTGTTGCATTAAAATCACTGCACAACATCAGCTTTAAGTTGATGTTTTTTTTTTTTATTTGAAGCAGGAGGAAAATATGAAAGTAATAAGAAACATGGAAATAGTTCAGTAAAAGTCCTATAACCTATAAAAGTCCTATATAATAAATATGGTTATTTTTTGGTTTTTTTTTTTTTTTTAATTAAATTGTTAAAGAAATATAAAATGTAGGAGAAATATAACAGAGGAAAAAAAACGTAGTGTTGTGTTCATTCCGATTATTCTCAACCTAATCTAAAAAAACTTTATGTTCTTAACCTAACCTTACACATAATTATGTAAATTTGTTAAACTGGAGGTGAGAAGTGTGAACCTGTCGACGGTATTAGAAATGATATTTTTCTAAAAAGCTCACTATGTAGCCTGAAAATGGTTGTATTCACTTAACCCCTTGAGAAAAGGTATAGGTTATGTAATTAAATCATTCCGAATGCATATTGCTTTGAGATTTTGAGGATAGTTTCACGAAATCTTTTGATTTATAAAATAATTACGACTTACGCTCATGTACCAAATTTTAAATCTGTTATTCATTATTTTGATTAAAATTTTAAAAAGTAATTTAATTTAGGCTTTTCACTTTTCTCACTAATGTGCAAGTTATACGATGTTACGATGATATTTGATCTTAATCTTCTACAACCTAAGTGCTAGCCTAACTGTTCACTGCTGCTGCTTCTAGAGAAAGATGAAAGCTGATAATGCTCCATTATCAATGTAACCATTTGAATAAACAGAATTCTCGGAAACATTCTCTAGATTTTCCTTACTGGTAAGGAGGGTTTTGAAATACCCATTGTTAGCGCAAACCTTGACGGTAATTGATGTACTTATCACAGAGTGTGAGTATGAGTGAGCATGAGTAAAGAGTATAAGCGGTCTCAACATTTATTCTCGTCTGACTGATGACTAACTGAAGCCCTGCGTGATATCACCAATATTCTGTATTTTATTATTATCTATATTAACAAAATCCTTCCTATGGAATAAAATAAATAGAACATATAAAATAAGGAAAAACATTTATTTCAGCCTCGCTCAATATGCCATTACAGTGGTTACAATTTTAAAAACAAATAAAATATTCGTGTGAGTGAGTAATGTCAAAGTGGAAAGGGGAATGAAAAAAGGAAGAAAACACAGATAAAGTAAATCTAATGAAGTGGGAAAGCTGAAGAAGAATCTTAAATGCAGCATGCAGCCTCTGCTTTTCGTATCATATACATATATGTTTATGGCCGTATTTCCAGCAGATTCTGTTTCTGCACCTATAACTGCGTAATGCACAAATGGAAACTTAATTTCAGTGCAACGCTTAACGGATACGCGGCACGAGCAAGGGATCAACAACGAGTATGAGTACCACTATAGTTGCATATACACATATACATATATACAGTTATATTTGCGAATAATTTTGTTACACACAGCGCGTTGGTGTGCTTTTCGTAGCACTAATGAACGAAAAGTGCACAATATGAAGGTGAATCGATAACTTAATTATAGACAGCTAATCTGATTTCAGTGCAGCCTACAACGGTAAAATCAATGTTGAAGGAGATGTTAAAGAAGATGCTGGAAGTGTCTTTATAACTTTATTTATTTCGCCTTTGACCATCGCTCGATATAATCGCATAATATTACGTTGCATGCACTTAACAGCAGTGCAGTATAGTGCAGTGTGTCAAAAAAGTGCTCACATGTTGTATGACTTATCGCAGAATTAAAGTTCAGTCCATAAATGTAATATTCAGATCCCGAAAATATAGAACTTTGTCGGACAAAAACTTAGCCTCACTTGTCCACTATTTCATAAGCCATTTTTATTTATTTTTCCCTAATTAGATATCCGATTTTTGCTTTATAATGAATACTATTCAAAAGTACACACTTTCTTCCAACACTAATTCAGGAAGGTGTGTGCGGGTATAAACGTATATTTACTGCCTTATCTGCATATGTGTGTGTATTGCAAGGGTTTTACGCATCTTTAGGCAAACAGTTGTCCTTATTTGCAACTGCAAAATATCCACTTAAGCCGAAGTGCTTCCAATTGCAATTAAAGTAAAAATTTCGCGCTGCTGAGTGGCTAAGTGCAAGTAGGACATAATCTTGTGCGTATGTGACACTCTTGCAGGAAAATGACGTTTGATACTTGAACTCATTATACGCATATATATATTTACTTAATATATACATATGAAACATTTAATTCCTTTGTAAGTTCATATAATTTTTCATATAATTTGTAGTATATCTTTCGTAGAAGGTAAGGTGGCGCAGTAAAGCAACTGATTATATTATTGTATAACAGATTTTCAATGTGATGAAGTGAGTGGCAGCTGCCTATCAAACCCGAGACACTTTGCGTTTGCAGCCTTTTGCATTTTAGTGCACTCTTCGTCGACGTTCGGAGCTAAACAAGCAAAATTTGTACGCAAATACATATACATACATATATGTAAGTATTTCAAGTATTTCAAGGCAGTGCACGAGTTGTGAGCTGCATTGATGTGTATACATTTGTATGTATAGTAGTTTAATATATATATCATTTCATATATATATACACATATTCATATGCATAGAGATATACATGCGTATATAGATATATATATATGTACACATATTCAAACACACTTTATTTGCATTTACTTTGCGTATCTTTTCACCCACTTAGTGCATACTCAATGCTCAATGTGCATTTTATATGTTGTTCTCAGTGTTTGTACTGACAACTTGCATTATTGTTTTTGCGTTCACATATTTTACGTATACATGCACGCAACTGTCGTATTTGTTAGATTGCATTTCATTGTGCATATATCGTATATACATACTCAAATATATGAACATCGTATATTATTACCCAGGTCTTTGTTGTACGTGCTTTATTCGCTTTGTTGTTGTACATTTTGGTAAATTAGCATACGTTTAGGAGTCAATACCAAGTGCATTAAATGTATATATGCAAAGATGTATTTGCTTATAGTGTGCATCAGCAGCATAGGAAGCAAAGAGAGTAATGCTGTCAAATAAAAACAAAATTGCAAAATAAACAACTTCCAACGTGTCTATATCCGTTAACTATTACAGAGTAGATACGAGTGCAAGCGAATGTAGGAGCAACAAAGACTATAAGCTCCGTAAATGCATTAACAACGGCAAAAACAATGCAACTAAGAAAGACGATAGCTACGAATAATGCACTCACAGTGTTAAGAAATGAAAAGCTATATATATATAAATGTGCGCTCTTAAAAATATGCTTTGTTCAATAAGGCATCGCAAGGTAACAATTTAAAATAGATACGGTAATACTCCTATTCAGTTGAAATTTTCACACTCTCCAAGTTTTATTAAGTCCAGCATTATGGTGTATTACTGAAGTATTATATTTAGAGCTTAATATACCGTACTCATTTGCCATGGTAGGTTAAAAGAAAAACAGAAAATTATTAGTTATCGGAAATTGCGCTATATTCGGTAGCTAAGAATCACTATTATTTGAAAAAGCTATAAAATTACTTACTTCTAAGCCGCTTATATAAAGTTTGCACTTTTTTTACTTAACTTTCATGCGAGCTTTGTTTTAAATAGAGTAGGTTTTAAAATTGTTAAGCAAACTCTTATCAGCTAATAGCTTGAACAAATTTAATATGTTAAAAATACGAATTCTAAGAAATTTTGTATTACCTATGGGAAGAAAAGCTTATGAGATAGTAAACTGACAGTTTTAATCCCGGCACACATTTTTCTTGTTTAATCTTAACACATTTTTCCGTTTTAGATTAGTTGTTAAACACAAGTTTATCAACTAATAGCATGCACAAGCATACTATATTAGATATATGAATTTTATTGGAGGAAAATTATAATTTTAACTTTTTGCAGTTCACGGTTAGTTCTATACTTTCTGTCTTGTGTTCTGTGCTGTGCTAAACACACACATATTCACCCTTACAACAACAACAACACTGCATGTATTTGCATTCTATTTGTTACGCTTCTTCTTTAGTTCGCACTTTATATTTACTCCTTTTCGAACTGTAATTTTATCGCTATTATTTGTAAAATATTTTTACACCTTTGCAATACTAATTCATTGTTCGTTTTACTTGAGCATGATTTTATTGTTGTGTTTTGTTTCTAAACTGAAATTTACGCATCAGCGCATACTGGTTGTCGAAGCATTTTTCCGGATTTTCGGAATCTTACTAGCATTCGGGAATGCAAAAACGGACAATACAATAGTAATTAAACTTTAAGTGAGAAACGTAGATATATTTAGATATACATATTTAGATTTAGATATATAAATTTAGATATATAAATTTAGATATATTTATGTAGTATAAATGTAGATTTGTATTTGATTATTAAAGTTAAATATCAAAATACTTCTTTGTTTATAGTGTAATTAGGTCTCACCCTCCATCTAATTTGAATTAAGGTAGGAGAGTTAGACTTTCTCCCATCACTTACCATACTTCAACAAGATTGAAGTAAGTTTAGCTCAATGTTTTTTCAGCCGTCTTCTTTAGGAGATCTTCCACAAAAGTAGCTCACATAGTAGCTATAAAAAATCGCAGTGAACTGTATGTCAGTGAATTATGAAACTAAAAACTACGACGCGTAGCACATGCCTTTCAAAGACAAACTTTCAGACGCAAAGTACCAGTGCTGGGCGTAATTTCAAGTTATAACAATTTCATGTCAAGAATGCTTCACAAGATTTGGGTTTATGAATAGCAGGTGCGATTCACAATGCCAACTGTTTCAAAAATAAGAGTTCTTAATTCATATCCACCTCATTTCTAATACCATCAACAACTTGCACAAAATAACCAATATGACATAATAGCAGTCGTCGTAAGAGTTAGTTGCATTTAGAGCCACGCGAAACCATGACTACCACGCGGCAATTCAGACAATTTTCTAATAAAAATTCCAACGTAAAACAATAATCATGAAGAACCAATTAAAAAACGACAAATCTGAAATCACCTCGAAGAACTACGTACATACTATGTAGCTGTTGCAATTATTGGAAGCATCAGTGGCCAACGAACTACAACTGGCGCCATCACCACAGTCACCAACATTACTACAACATATCAACTGATGGTGAAAAAGTAGGAATATCAGCAATTAAATTAAAAAAAAAATGTCCACCACAGATACAGCAACTGGCAAATACAACTGGGTTTCAAGCAAACGAGTAACAAATCAACAGCGTGTAACCAATGAACGACTACAGACGACCATGAGCCAATAGCCAGTTTAAAAACAATGCATTTTTGACATTTCCAATGAAGCAAAAATGAAAACAACAACAGCTGTGGTTTGAAAAGCAAACAAATATGCATTCAACGTGTCCACAAAGGAGCTGACCAATTCTCTCTCTCACCAATTGCATAAAACAAGCTACAAGGTGCATTGCGTGGTACGGAGAACAACATAGCGCGAAAAGGTATTGAAATAATGTGCCATCTGTCTACTGTGACAATGGTCTCGATCGAGAGAATTCCTGATGAAACTTGAAACTTGAATAGCATTTTTATTATTCGTGTATTTTTGAGAATAGAAGAAATTAGAAATATTAGAAAGGAGTACAAACACACGATATGTAGGGCATTGTGCAAAGTAAGTCGAGTGCCCACGATGTTGGGATGTTTAATTAAGCCTTCGTCCAGACCGTAGTTTAATTATCGGAACGTAAGGCTTTGAAGACACTCCTTTAAAAGCATATGTCCTGTGGTAAAGCTTTTTAAAGAACACATAATGAAATTAAATAGTAATGGTAGCTTGGTATTCCGCAAAAGATGATCTTTTATTAATTGTCCGCAAGATAAATTCAAATTTAATGGAGCCTCATGTTATCTACGTCTGTTATAGTGCAAACTTGAAATATTGTCGGGCATGACTAAAGCATATTTAATTAGCCATTATAACAGATATTCATAAAGTTTATCGTAGTAAATAATGGCAAATATCCGCCCATTTTTATATCAGGGCTCAACAAATGCACAGTACAAAATGCTGTTTAGGGGAAATTTATAAAGTGTTGTAACAAAGACACAAATGAAACTATAAAAGACAAATATGGACAATGGCACTGCCGCCGCGCACTTTTAGACGAAGTTCCATATCTCAACGATTGCTTAACCAATTCAACCAAATTTGGTGTATAACATTGCCTTGACACGTTAATACCACAGTTTTAAAAGGGGCTAAATCGGGCTAAAAGCAAGATTACTTCCCGTTTTTTAAATTTTCCATAATTTTCAATTCCATCTGGTTATTCTACTTTACAATATATAAATCAAGCATAAATGAAGATATTTGAATAAAACTGTGTGCTGTTAGTGGCTTCAAGGCGCGGCACCTCTCATCGAAACCGGAGTATAACTTTTGAAGCCACAGATACAGAATGTAAGGACTTTAGTGTTCATGGCTGATTTTTTAGCCAAAATACCGTTCGGTCGTCTTTTGAGACCTCTTATCATCTTTTCCTGATAGTAACATTCCCTGGCGTCAAAAATGGATAAAATCAGAGCAATTCTTCCCTTAGCCCCTTATAAGGCTTTTCAAACGGCTTTTACGCCTGACTTTACACCCTTTACATCGGTCAATATCGGTCAATCAAAGATATCATAGCAGTATTAAGTGAACGCACAATTTTGGGGATACCATAGTTTGGTGGTGAAGGTGGGTGGAATGGGACTCCTCTGGTTGACTTTATCCTCCAACACCCAGTAGATTAAAGTTCTTTCGTTGGTTAGATTTATATTGTGTATATCGGTATTAGGAACGTATGTCCTAGCAAATCCTTCCTTGTTTTTAATTTACCCCCCAAAACAAGAATTTTAGTATAAACAGAATAAAGAAGTTCAATTTCCGTATAAATCTGACAGAATGTTACACTTTTGACAAATGCAAGGTTTCGAAATACTTTACATATCCGTAATTTTTTCAAAGTATTTAGAACCTTTTTGCATTCGAATGCAAAAAAAAGCCATGCTTTTGCACTGTTCCGGTTGCACATCTGTTACTTTCGATTAATGAATGTATGTACACGCACAATCCACCTATATAAATGCTTCACGACATATTTGTTCAGTGCCATTCTCTTCTTCGCTGCTGAAACAGGCGCAATCTGGCTGGTGCATGGACACGGTTGTAAAATATATTACATATGAATGTGCAAGTATATGTGTTTGAATGCAAACGTTCCTGGAAAAACAACACTTTAACAATAAAAGCGGGCAAAAGGCAAATCCTCGTTCAACTATCCTAACTAGATACACTTTTTCAGATATCCACGAATTTAAACTGTTTCGAAAAGGATAATAAGTGATTGGTTTGAAACTGGACTAAAAAATGCAAAAACATATAATGTAAAAAAAAATACGAGAACTCAATACAATATTTGTACCTATTACTTACGGGTCTCCAGCGGAAATATGACATAAAGCATACTGCGCTACTTTATGTTAATGCACTTAGTTCTATTGTTCACTTAAGCGTACCTTGTTTGGAAGCAGCTTCCGTGTACTTCATATAAAATATTGGTTTCTCCGTCAATGGATTGGATGGATGGATTTTGACGCTGACAATCTGTATATAAATTTATAAATTAGATTAGAGATCACACTTGGAGACTTGAAATACTGGTCGCTTGTGAAGCCAATAACTTGCAAGTATGGATCAAAAGATCCTATGTTTCTAAGAAGACTTTTGAGCCTTTCAGAAATTTGTTGGGGTTATTAATATCGTGTTTCGTGCCAATTCGTCCTGTTCACGAAAGGTATGACAACCAAGTTATTGCAACCTCAGTGTGGATAGCTGGAAAGTCGGGCAAAATTTTTAAATTGACCGTATACAGTGTGTATTTGCTAATAGGAATAAGTTCGATTACCCATTGCATTTTTCCCTAGACCAGAAGCTGGCTCAATGATCTCACCAGAAGTCATCACCCAGCTTATGCAAAGCCCAGTTAGCGCTCTGTTCAGTTTAGGGTCTAATAATATTTGCCGAGAGTATTTTTTCCTGAATCGGTTAATCGGCTTGCAGTTTGCAGCAATTCCTCTATGATCAATCTTTAGAACTAGGAACTAGCACTCCTACCAAATAGACTAGACGTCCTGTACCTGTATGTGTGTTAAAGTGCGATACCCTGTATTCTCGTAACTCATATGCGTATCCTAGCGCAAGCAATCAAGCAAACTGACTTTGCTCAGCCACACACAGAGACTAGCAATAACCAGTAGTACTGTCAGTTACGCAGGGAATGTGGACAATTGTATAAACTGTACACGCATGCGTAAGTGACTGTGTGTATGTGTGCCATAACAATAATAAAAGTGGCGCTTGCAGCAATGGTCAGCGATTGTTTTAAGCGAAACGTGGCAAAACGTTAAGCTGCGGGGAGGATTTCATGGAGCTCCGCACAAATACAAACAGTTAACACATGCGACGTGCTGAAATGCAGTTATATAACGACGTGTTTCATTTCGCCGGGTACCATGCGACACATTCAAATGCATAGTTGGGACAGTGTGGAAAGGGGTGTGTGGGTCAGAGGAGTTGCATCACAATTACAAAATACCACAAAACGTTCATTTCAATGGTTCGCAATGACGACGACCATGCCGTACTTGGCCATCACTGTGCTGCGCCACCTCTTTCAACTGATGTATAGATGCATGTGTATTTGTATGTGTGTAACATAATCAACCGACGGCCAGTTTGTATTAAATTTGGTTGCATTGTCCTGAAATGTATACACTTGTACTGACAATGTATCCATTGTGCTCATTTGGTATTGCGGCAAGTGCTTGTTAGCTGCACGCGTGCCTGTGTATGTGTGGTGGCTGGTGTTGACAATGCAGTGCGCTAGCGGAAGTTGTTACAGCGTAATAATGTGATGGCATAGCTGATTTTCTTTACAATTAAAATGCCATAAAAGGAAATTAATTTCAAATGTCTAAATTATTTCACAAGTTGGGGAGTGACCAAAAGAGTGATGTTTAATGAGAGTTTCTCATAATGAGTAATGGTACAACGTAAAGGTACACTTTCTTTTTCTTTGGTTAATATTTCATATTTTCCTTTGTTTTTGTACGCAGAGGCATTGTCGCATTGATACTTTCAATATATTAGTAAAGTTGCTGTTAAGTTGGGTATATAGGTTAAGTTTTCGAACTTGTTGACAATATTGTCGCGCCTACTTTTTCCAACGAAAGTTGTTTCGAGTGAGCAGTGTTAAAAGCCCTACGAATATTTATTAATTACAAAAAATCTTGAGAACACAATTAAAACTAGTAATTTTTATTATTAATCGGCAATGGAAGGTTACGTTCGATTTCCCCAATTTAAATGTGAAAATCTCATACACACTGAAACGCTTTCCTATGATGAAATATAATTATACCTCGTTCTATTCGATAATAGGACCAGTATTTGGTCAAAGCTCCAACTTCTCTTCTGACGTTTAGTCAACCAATGCTTTGTTGTTATGGTCAATGATCTATTTTTTATGTATTTGGAATTTTGTAAAAATAAATTCAAGTAGAATTGTTTATTCTTCCTGAACCAGATAATGTAAGGGTTTATGTTGCTTAACGCTGGCAATTAATTTTCTGTTTTAATCTTCTTAGTAAATGATTTTAAATGATATTGATATTCAGATATATGAATTCATATATGAGTTATGATATTTTAAATCGCATGTGGTAAGAATATTAGTACAAATGCTTTTCGAAAGCATCGGTAATTGACGAGGCTTGGGTAAATTTCAGTTTTATAAACTTTATCGAAAATGCGGAAAATAACTAATAACTAAGTAACTCTAATTCTCCGCATATGTACCTAATCGAATATAGTATAATATATATATTCCATAGTCAAAAAAGCTGTTAAAACGTTGCATATTTAATTGAGGGAAAAGTCTTATAAAATAAAGCACGTAAACATCTGAAAAGAAGACTCTGAAAATACGAGTGAAGAGTACTCCTTTCGTATGAATTTCGCTTTAATCCTTTTTAATTGTATGATACTTGAATTTGACACTGAAAAGTGTCCGAAATTAGAAAATCGTATACTGCACAGTGTTTTAATAACTAGTGTAAGAGGGGTAGCACCGAGTTGCTATGAAAACAATTCTAAGAGTTAATGACCTGCTGAAACACTCTTGTATGTAGCTGACTGTTTCATTTACACTTCAATTTATATTTAACAACACATTAAGTACATTTAGTAGTAGATTACATAAGCTAGAAGTCTACGGTGTTTTTGATGCATACAAATTGCGTCTAGACCAAAAGTGGTCTGCACCTGTTAAATAAATATGGCTACCTTCTGTGAGTAAGTAAACAAACTTGAAGCTATTTCGTCAAAGGCAAATAAAAATATGAATTTTAAATGAAATTTTCATTTTTAAAAGTGAATTTCAAGCTTTGACTAGATTTTTACTGAATTTCTGGTTTATTACGTAACGTTTTAACGTATATTTTTAATTTCTTTCCTGATATTTTTTTTTGTAATAATATAGGAATATTAGATTTACATCAGGTTTTTCTAGCCGTCAATAACTGTAATAGCTCCTTTGTCTACTGTGTTTAAACTGCCGCAAATTTTACTACTCTGTACACCGGTCTGTGGTTTTTGCTCAAAAATCTGATCTTCGCTTTAATGCACCGAAATTCCAAAAGTTATTTAAGCTGTCAAATATATATTCACACAAATACCGCATGCAAGGTGAGTATGTGTGTATGCTTTTATTTTGACCGGAAGTCATGTATTTTCTCGCGCTTTTGGGCACCGCTAAATGTGCTGATGATTTTCCGGCGCTTTACTTCAATGTTTCCTGTTTGCTTGAGCTGTCGCTGTTTAAGTAGCTTGGCTATTGAAAAAGCTAAGTATCTGTTAAATAATGCAAAATAAATTAATTTTTTTGCAGTTAAACTAAATTTACAACGCGTCTTACCAATAGTAATGGTGAAATTTTAAAATTTCTTAGCTTTCGGGAAATCATGTCCATGCAAGTTGGCGGCAAGAATGCTGCCTACTTATTTTACAAGCCTGACATTTGCATATTTTATTAGCTCACGCTTCAGATTCTGCATACTATTTAATTCATTAAGTTGTTGTGAATTTGTGGCGGCTAATTTGTTTTATTTTTCTTGAAACAGAGAGGCTAACTGTCTATCTACTGTTCGACTGCCAAACCGCAGCGAAGCAAATAATAATATTTGCCAGCGGCTTTTGATAATCCAAGGTGGACACATTGCAGGTACTAGCGTTCTCCTTATTGTTAAGTATAAGATTAGCAGGAGATAGCTACGTTCGTGTGTATTTGATTACTTTTAAGCGCTGAGCTTGAGGTTGTGACTCGAGTATGTGCGTGTCGACGTATGACTACTGCTCTTGTTTTGGTGCCCTTAGTTCGGTCCTTATTTATACGGCACGTTTTTATTCATCTTTACCTGTGCACAGGCATTTGAAGTATTTAAATAAATTCGCACTTGGAATAGTTGCTCGCACACGTATGCACTGTACAGATTTGACGCTCCTGTTAAACAAACTTTGTGGCTACGCGTGCCTCTACAACGTAGAGGGTTTCAGAATGGATATTCTTTCACTGGTAGAGAGAGCACTTTAACTAGCACTTTCTCAACCGGCTATTCAATACAAATAATTCGTAGCATTTGACAACCGTGATCTGACGCTTCATTAAGTTAATATTTAGACGTGAAGTGGCATATATTAAACACACTAACATTGTACAAAGTTTTTTCCGATATCTTGATTTGTGCTTGCATTATGTATGGTAAAGGGAAAAAATCAGATGGAATTGAAAATTGCGTCTTAGAAGAAGTAGGCATGGTTGCAGTTCTTTCTTACGCATTTTCACCCTGTGTGACGAACTGCTTGAGACCTAGAGTTAGCGTGTTTAATTAATACAGCTTTAGTGTCTCGCAAGATATTTCCCAAAAAGCTACTAGGGCGGGGCCACGCCTATATTCAATATTTTTTTGAACCACAGATGCCCTTGCAATCTTCAATGCCCATTCCAAATAACGGTTTTGTATCTAAATTTCTGGATTAATTGTCCCATCTGTTGGTTTTCGCATAACAGCATTATATGAGCTTGGCAGTACTCCGATTACGCCCATCTCTAATACCAATCTTTCCATTTTTTATTGTCCTGTTCATTTGAATACATATAACTCTATATTTATCTTGGTTCGTTTCAGGTGTTACAAACAATCGTTAGGTGAACAAAACTATTACACTCTGTGGAACATGTTGCGAGAATATAAAAATTCCACAGCAATACGTTGCTGGTTCACCAAACTCAGCTGTGGTCGAAAGGATGTTATTGTTTAATTTAGGAGCCACTTTTTACGGTCTACTTTGTTGGTGTGCGAGATATCTCGTCTTAACTTAACCAATAAGGAAATTAAACATGCATACCCTAAGTAAAATATAACAGGTGCCATTTAGTACACTTGTTCGTACATACTCACATTATCACCAACTCTCCAGCAATTTAATCGCCATTCCAAAATTTCTTATTTTACTTCGTGTAATTCGGTGTTACTTTTGTTTTTTTGCTAGCGCAAAATCTTGGTATTTCCAACACTTTTTTTTGTGGTAAAACGTGACCGCTCTGGAATAAGAAAATAAAAAGAAGTAAAAGCAAAATAGTTTATGAAGCAAATAAAAGAATTTTTGCGTACAGCAGAGAAAAAAGCCATGTGCATCGCTTAACAAACTGCTGTATTTTTTTAAGTTGGTGCAAAAGTGACGAAACAAAAATTAAAAACGAAATAAAAGAACTTTTACTTTTTTCACATTTTCTTTCTGAGTACTTCTTCTTTGACTTCAAGGATATCCAACAGCTGTTGCCATTTCCGGATGCCACCAAGCACGCTCTAGTGGCGGTCAGCCAGTCGCGTTCATTGCTGTTCATGCACGTGCCCCTGCTGTGCGCACCAGTTCGCGTTGACAAAATCATCGATTTTGTTTGGCTCCGCCGTTCGTAAGTTCAGTAGGAGCGAAGGTTTGTTCCATCTTCAGCACTTGTATAGTTTTTATACTCTCGCAACATGTTGCTCCAAAGTATATTAGTTTTGTTCACCTAACGTTTGTTTATAATACCTGAAACTAATCGAGATAGATAAAGAGTTATATATATCATAATGATCAGGATGACAAGACGAATTGAATTTCGATCTGTCCCACATTCTGTCAGTCCGTGTGAGCAAAATATAGATGTACTGAAGCAATGTTGATATTGCAGATGGGCGAAACTGGATTATAGCCACGCCCACAAAATAACGTTAAGCGAAAACCTATGATGTGCTGCAGTTAAGCTACAAATTAAGTTGCAAAACACAAATTTAATACAAATAATTAGATTAAGAGAGGCACCTGTAATTTGAAATAAAAAAACAGAAGTAGTGGACCCACCCCTAATAGATTCAATATCCCAAAAGTACGGAAGGGCTGAATCTCTGGAACTATTTTACTGACTTACACCAAATTCAGTGCGTAAGATTATTCTGACATCATTAAATCAGAGTAAAAAAATTCGTCATTCCAATGCCAAAGCCTTTAAAGAAAAGCAAGGTCTAGTCTCTCGTTCATGCTAACAATTTCGAGATTAGACAACGAAACAAACACTCTCGCTCACTTAAAATGTCCGGTAAGTGCAATAGACTATTCAAATTCTTAAAACCAACTTATGGGCAAATTGTTTTATGCTTAACTTATTCCATATTTCACTCCATACTCCACTCATAGACTCCATATTTTTGACCTAAAATTACATTAGATAATTTGCGTAAATCTGCACAAAATTTATGTGTAGCTTTACCTCGCAAACAACAACATATTTATTTGCAGTTTCGTAGTGGAATGGGTGTCGCCATGACTACATATCCTGAACGAAAAGTTTACTTTAAAAAAGATTAAGGAACGACCAATGTGTGAGGTGCTTTGATCAAATTTGTTGCGGCATCCTTCTGCATGTTACCAGGTAATAAAAAATTTTCAACCAAAATATATAAAAGGGAGATTTGTTTAGCAAAAATATTTTCTGCGAGCAAAACTTGTGGTACTAAACATGGTATTTTGAAGCGTTTGAAGTGCTTGTAACATAGCAAAGGTTTCCTTAGCTCTGTGCTATCCGGCAATGACGACATAACCAATGGGATTTCTAAAGTAATATGAGTGTTCACATCTTTGAGAGAACAGATTTTCTTTGAGTTTCCTAACCTCTTCAATCCAACATTTTTTGACAAAATGTCTGTGCACTTAATATAAGGGTAATTTTGTAGCATTTTAACAATTCTAGGAAAAGTGAGACTCATAACCTCGACCGATGACCATATTCTCAAAAATATAAAGATATAAAGTTGGCGTGGTAGAATCTCCGCTAAGTTCTAATCAGCTAGCATAGCTTCATTCCACTATATTGCAACTAAACAGTTTTTCGTGCTGCCTGTATTCTCTTTTCAGCTCTCGATAAAACCCCTTTTGTGCTCCCTTTATGTACGAGTGCGTTGCAATAGTTTAAATTTCTATATATATATGTATATCTTTCTTTGTTCCGAATTTTTTTATTTAAAGGAAATACAATTATAAATAATTATACTATATATAAAATATAACAGCACCAGCGACATGGCCTTCGACTGTTTAACGATTCTTTATTTTCAGACTCGCAATGGTATTAGTTGATGCTAGATTTTTAGCTAGTTGGCATGATTAACATATCACATTTGTCTATGTTTTTTTCGCCGCCAAAATATTCTGCCTAAGTCTTCTGCACTATATGAGATTATTTTTGGCGAAACATTTATCCACCGGCATAAAGACTGCATCAGTTAATCACTGCATACAGAAGATATCCTTCGCTCTTCATTGATGGGAATATATTATGAAAAATGTAGTTGCGGAAGTGAACGTATATGTGGTCCAAATCTGGGACGTATATTGATTTTTATGTTTATTATTTTAGCCGAAAGGGTTTTATGCCATTATTTTCGAAATGAAAAGTTACCGCGAATGAAAAGGGATAGGCACAAATGTGCTCAAAGCTACATGCCTCATATGCTTCTTATATATATATATGCGTTCATATATATATAATATATAAGTTCAAAAGCAATAGTGTGCATGTAGTATATGAATAATCGTACGTATGTACTTAAACATATATGATTATTATTAGCATAAGATTTATATACTGATGTATATTCGAGTGGCTGTAGGCCTTTTATTGAGTGCGATTTTAAATTATGTATGTTAATATTTAAAAAGGAAGGGGAACTGACGACTGGAGAACCTTTCATATGCACATCTACTCAAGTTGCTGATTTTGGCATGGAGGAAGGGTTACTTTAAAATGTGTGTGTCTCTAATTTTATGGCTAAAAAACATTTTAGCCTCTTGCATTAAAAAATGCTGTATTTGGGTTAGTAAATAACTTTATTTAATATACATACATATATATGGATTAAGGTATGGTAGAAAGTATGACATTTTCACTAGAGTTACGATTTATAGATAAGTTAGAGCTGGACGGACGGTCTTTAAATGAAATCGACGATACGAAAGTCGGGGGAATGTTTTGGCAATTTTCTTAATGATTTTGCTTAATAATTTAATAGTATATATTGGCAGGGGTAATGCTCTGAAAACCGTGTCCTATAACAAAGAACACTTTCTGACTTCTTCAAAAGTCTCTTGACATATTATGGTTATATATATCGTCTACATTCCTCGAATATTGTCTAACATGAACAAAAATGAAGCTGAACACTTATCACAATAGGCCTGCGATTACAGAAGTTCCCAAGACATAGATTTAGGAGATCAAGCTATACTTTCTGTTCGTCAGTGCCATTTTGTATATTGAGGAGGTGTGGCATATTCGGTGAGCACTGCTCGTCACTTTTGTCCTAATCACGTTGACAAACTGCATGTAGTATATATAATTTTATATGGTTTTTTTTAGGAAGTCGGTAATACCAATAAAATTCCCGAAACAGAATTTTCTTATAGGAGGATTACATATATAGGAGCATAAAACTTAAACTTGTGCCGTAGAAAAACACGAACACGTAAAAAATAGAAAAATGCAAAATTTCAGTGTCACGTTGATTACCAACTAACCCTTCCCCTTTATACATTTTCACAGTCATTCTCGCTTGTCCAATGCGCACATAAATGTCATTATTCACATTTTGTTGCTTCACCTGTCGATATTCGCGATTTCGCCATTGACAAAGCGTGCATCAAACCTTCAAGAGCGAGGGAACAAAACATGCATGATGAGTTCCTCAACTTCCTGCGACACTTTTCTAGCACTTCCAATCATCCGGAGGTCATGTCACTGCTAGTTGCACGCTGACAACAATGCCAGCAACACCTAACCGCAAGGTAATAACCGCTGACAGCATTGACATTGTTAGCTTCCTGTTTCACTACAACTTTCCTTGTGTCATCATTTATCGCTGCTGTTTTATGGCGTAATGTCCATCATCACCGGCGCGCTGTTGTTGTCAGCGCGAATACTCTTTTGCGGTTTTATTTTCCTTATTTCCCTTATTTCATTTCATGTTGCACAGTTGTTGGTGTTGTTTGCTGTCGTTGTTTCTGCCATGTTGACTCTAATAAAAATGAATTATCATCGTTTTCGCCGCTTCTATTCTCGCAAGCACTTTATGCGCTTGTGTGCAGCGGTACTTGCATGTATTTGTGCCTAGAAGTGTGAAATTCACCAATTTTTTTCTTTTGCAATGCTTTATTACTGATTTTGCGTCACTTATCAACATCATTCGTTGTTTTATTTTTCCTCTTTTGCTAATTTTTTCTTTCACTTTATTACTTAATATAAATTCTTGAGTTTTTCGCGAACAATTTTATTAACTTTCACTTTGTTCAAACAATAAAAATCGTATGTGGTCGTTTTGTGTAGCTTATTGCTAGTAGTTTGTATGGAGTATGCTCCTGTTGTTGTTAGTGTTGTTTTGCGTGAAGGTTTTGCTTCCACCGTCTTTTCCGGATCTAGTTCTCGGTGATTTTTCCTAAGACCTCATAAAATGCAGTATTATTTACGAAATAGAATTTACATTCCACCAGTTATGTTAAATTTAACATTTTTTGGAATACGCCTTGAAGTATTCAAGATTTCACATTTACCGGGGATCCCTTTTCATTTCCATCCAGTTTAATAGTTATATTTGTAAATTTATAAATTTGTCCTATGAAAGTGAATACTACAAAAACGAGAATCACCCTTTAACTAATAAAGATATCTATATAGACGTCATAATGATATTTTTATGAAAACATTATAGAATCGGTTCCAAAACTGTGTAATTTTTCATTGTCGAAATTTTATTTAGCATTCTTAAGTTTAACAAATATAGATAATATCATGCTTAATGATGCGTTTCTATGCATACATTTCATTTCTTTATACATACTGGCAGTTAATTTACAGCAAATAATTCTGTATATTTAAGTGCAATTATGTAAGAAATAAATCAACAATTACTTACATTCGAAATGTGTGGCTGAGGCGAGTAAATTAATCGAATAAATATTTACTTATTTTTGGTTTCGAAGTGGACCAAGGTATTCGTTTGTTTATTTATTTAAAATGCAAGTGATCCAATCAAACGTATGCATATTTTGATATATGCGCATTTGAGTAGGTAAACACTTTTGAGTGTTTAATTGCACGCTTTTGATTTGCTTCCTTGTGTACACGATATTGGAAATCGAGACTGGCGCTACACGAATAACTAATACACATTTTAGATATGCAACATTGTTGTGCTGCAGTGCGTGTGGCTTTGCCGACAAATGTGCAATATTATTGATTTTATGTGGAAATTATGAGAAATCTCAACCCATAAAATATTTTCATAAATAAATTCAGCGAATTTAAAGTAAAGTAAAGTAAATTTCAGTAAAGTTTACTTACTAATTTTATTGAAATGGAACTTTATGTTCAAACATTTCGTTAAATTCGTTGAAAAAAAATATATTTTTTAAACAAATACCAACTGTTAAAGGGAATTTGAGTTGCAAGCGAATTGATAATAATATTTGGAATAAATTGGTATTTTCAAACGATATAAGTGTTATTCTCCGTTAGTTGTCTAGTAAAGCCATTAATATATTTATATATTTGCTTTCAATAAAATGAATATGTAAGTGTATTCCAAATACTTAATAAAGAAATATTTTTCACAATTCTTGCGTTTGCACTTACTTTAGTTTCAAAGTAGATTACATACAGAATTACATTACATTACATTACATGTAGAATTGTACAGTTTACACAATAGTTAAATGTAACTATATACACAGGTTTGTTTGATCTGCTATTTTAAGCTCGAATTGTCTTGCATATATACACAGATATTACGTATGTACATATGTATGCGTGCATATGGTTTAGATATTATTTTCCCAATCAGTCATTTATTTGCTCATATTGTTTACAAATGCAAAGAAGCTAGCATCAAAAGAACGAGAGGCACATATTCATTTTGTTTAAGTATACATATAAAACACTTAAGTACTTATGTATATTTTATTTCTTTTACTATTTTGTGAAAATCGTATTGCAATATGATTTGTTGCAACTTAATAATACAATTTCACATTTGATCTTTTATTGAAATTTTAGCCTTTCTTCTCTTCAGCCTTATGTAATTCTGGCGAATACGGTTTACAAATGAATCGAACTTCCCAATCGAGCAATCACCTCCATTAGCAACGATAACGTCGAAAGGGCCGGGCATGTTAAGCCCGAAAATGAACGTGTTAGTATTGAAGAGACACCAATGGCTCTCCACATATTTAATGATTCGATTAAACTTATTGCGAGTACGAATATTGTCGTCCCCAGCTTATACTAAATTGTCTAAATATTTCAAACTATCTTCGGGCAACTTATTCGCTGGATTTGATTCTTTGTAATTTTTTGTGCTGACGAAACTCGAAACTTTAGTCGCATGAGACCGTAAGGATTAAATCGGTGAGAGTATTATATAAAATCAAATATCGGTCATGTCATGCTTTTATTGATTTCCAGGTACATTAGTATATTTTCATATTGTGCTCTTACATTTTGGGTCAAATTTATTGAGATGACAAATAACATGCAAATGAGTTTCTTCAAAACTTCAAAATATATATACATATATATAAATATTTATATACATAAATGTATATATGTATAAGAAAGGGAAAGAGATAGTCTACTAATAAAAATGTGAATGCTTACTTAAGAAAGTGACTAAACGTTTCGTGTTATTTCAAGTATTTCCTTTTCAAAATACTCATTAGCTTTTTAATTGTTGTGCATGCGTCTTAAAATATTCAGAATTGTGTTAATGATGAAAAATAATATACTATATTTAGAAATGTTCATAAGCCAGTTGCTTTTGTCAAACTTAATCAGTTTGGCAGATATAATCCATTGTTGTTGTATAATAAAAAAAAATACACCTTTCATAATTTCATTTCCCTAAACATTTAAAATAATTTAAATTAAACTATGCTTTTAATAATGATTTTCAGCTTTTTTATCCAAAAGCAATCAACCAACACACGGAAATATTGTAGTACATTGCATAATAAACCACCTTGAAACACCAACATAAATTTATATGCAAATATTATTTGGGAAAGTTCTCTGGCCTTGAAGTGAATGAGATGAACAATTGCTGCAACAACAATAGCAACTAAGCCGAATGCAAATAGCAAATGCCAGTGGGTGTAATAAAAATCAATGCTTTAATACAGTTTTATTAGAACGAAAGCTCTGCACAATCGCCGCTCGAAGCAATATGCTGTCAACACGAATCAAACGCTTCCCTGATTTTTTTGGGGTCATTCAGTATCAATTTCGACTTCAGCATCATTCAGCTGACTTTTTTGGGATTATTCAGCATCAAATTGGGCCAGATTTTGCTGTTTGGTACTGAACGAAGCAAATTTCTCTGCTCGTAGCTGTGCTTGATGTCTGCTCGTTGGCAGACTCATTGCGCTTTAAATTCAAATGAAATACGATAGCGGAAGCAATGCACATAGGTCGCCTGATTGATGATTTTGCAGCAGGCTTTGGCTGTCAGTTGGTGGGAAAATTTTGCGCACTAAATAAATGAGATTACATTATATGAATTTTGAAAGAAAAATATATGATTTAATAACAAGGCATAACAATATGAAACTGAGGTGTGCACAGTTGAGCAGATGTGAACAGTATACTTGTGAGCATGTACGTATGTAAACATGCAATTAACAATATATATGCTTATACGCATATCAATGAGCAGTGTTTAATTTTTAATCAAAGGGGAATATACGAGTATAAAGCATTTTTAGTGCATTCGAAGCACAAGATCTTACAACACCAGGAAAATCAATTACCTTTAA
Source organism: Bactrocera minax (assembly GCA_021498325.1). Lineage (NCBI taxonomy): Eukaryota > Metazoa > Arthropoda > Insecta > Diptera > Tephritidae > Bactrocera > Bactrocera minax. The sequence goes on along the minus strand of JAKEEE010000121.1, from coordinate 30,743 downwards.
GATAAAAAGCAAGACATACAAAGCTCATTGAATTTTTAACACATTAAGTGGAATAAGTGCGATAAAATTAAAGCCGCCCCCTAGATGAAGTAATGGTGTACTTACCTATTTGAACATGCTACGTATTAGTGGAGTATTAGCATGAAAGAAGAAAAATCGTACAATATTGATATGAGTTTGAATGGAAATGACATCATATTCTACGAATGCTTTTGCAATAATTTGGTCAACTAATTTCTTAGAAAATTATGGATAAATTTCCAGATGACAGATTACACAAGTAGTAGATGAGATACTTCAGTATAAGAAGTAGACATTACATCGATCTTACTAGTCCGATATTATTCGGTGTGAAGCTCTGCCATTGTAATCATCTGGTAAAACCCTTATTTACAGCAATGAGTCCCAGTTGACTTAGTACTAGAGTTCCGAGATATTTCAGCGAATATTTTCACGTATATGCCTGCCTCAATTTTCCAAGTTACTTAGATGACTATTGAAATGTGAATATGCGTGACATATTAAAACGCAATTCATGTAAACTCCGCTAATTCTCTGTAACACTCTTCTTTTTAGATTGCAAAGGTACTCGGCGGTGGCTGTAAATACTAAATATAAATACATTTACTTCATTGAAATTGTTAAACTAAATTAATTGAAAATAATAATAAGTAAAAAAGTTTAATTGCTTTACTGAAAGGCAGATACTAAATGCTATCCAAATTTAGTTTCCAGTTATTGTTATTGTACTAAAGTTTGAAAGTGAAAATATTCCCCAGTCAGTGATATGATTTGTATTATGGTGGATTGCAAATGTAAAAATATACACATAAACACAAAGCTCACCTCTATTCTTGCCTTAATTGTCGGTGGTTCTATGACATTGTGATAATGACATGATGAATGATATTACAGTTACCTGGTGACCCTTACGCGCCTGATTTGACACGATTTGTCGGCGATATAAAGAATGCCCAAGGAGCTGTGGGCTTGCACACTGGCGGCGCTCAGAGAACAGCTGTAGCCATTAAAAGGACACGTAGTAAATGCATTCCATTTGTACACACTCCAAACAAAAGCAAAAATTATAACAATTGAGTTTATGAAAACAAAAAACAACAAAAAAAATTAACTCTTTCGCCGATTCTTCCATATTTCGTTCCTTTCATAACCTCAATCAAATATTAGCACATTTCTGTTATAACAATGTTTCTTATCACAAAAGATTATCGGAAGAGGGCAAAAGTCGAGAACATTAGAAACAAAAAGCTGCTGTTAAACATATACGTATGTGCACAAGTGAGCTACCAAGAAGTAGAAGAGAAAGGAAATTAAGAAGTTATTCTCACTAAGAGAAAATCACCAAAAAGCAAAAGCTAATTAGAACACATACGTATATTTTTGACAATTATGTCATGTCAACACCGAGTCATAGAAACGAGAGTATTTAGGTGTGGATGTCCATTTTGTGCCGAATGCCTCCTAAGAGTGCATTGTTCTATATATACCGTTACTAACATCCTCACTTTATTTCTATAAATACTCGTTCGTTCTCGAAATTAATAGTCCTTCGTGTGTGGGTGCTTTAATGATCCGTTCTTTTCTACTTACCATTCGAATCATATAATGTTGGATGTAAGCTTTGTGCGCCCTATTTCAAAACCAATAATCTGTTAAAAATTATGTAAATTAGTCCAACCTAGTGGAAACTTTGGTTAAATTCTAATTTATTCAAAAAAAGTTTATTCATAAAACTTGTCTTTGTGATTTTTTTTAGGTGTAACCATATGTTATCATCAAAAACAGCTAAATAAGTATAAATAAACAAATCCTAAAACGTAAACATTAAATAACAGAAGTTCTAACCATTACATTCTTTGAGATAATTTAAGACAACTTTCATATTTCAATGTATCTTCTCCTTAATATCCTTTCGCGCGAGCGCAAATAACAACCAACCCCATATAATGCGTATCAGCAGCATGATCAGCAAAAGTACTAAAGCCAGAATACTAAATAAAATCAATATGGAATCAATACTATGATATTGTATGAAATTTAAATCCTGCCCAGTGCAATGTAAATGCTTTGCGCCCTTGTGTCTCACCACATACTCTACCCAATAGACAGCTAAATCCAGAGGGTTCATCGGCTGATCGCGATATACCGCTGAAACAGCCGCCACACGCTTCGCATAATTCTCATCGCTCAACATACGTTCAATGGCAGCTTTAAATTTCTTCTTCGTTAAACTAATGTAATCCACCCTTATTCCATAACCTCCAGTTTCGGCGCGATTCATATTAAGAAATTGATCGCCGAAGATCGGTATGCCTATAAAAGGTTTGCCATGATAAATGGACTCAGTGGTACTTAGTAAACCGCCATGTGTGATGAAAAATTTCACATTCGGATGTGCTAAAATGTCATCCTGTGGAAACCACTCACTAATGTATACATTATCCGGTTTGCCCTCGAGTTGAGGATCTTCGAATTTCCATAACACACGCTGTTTCAAGCCGCCGAATGTTTCAAGTATTGCCTGACGTTTTTCCAAAGGCAAATATTTGCTACGTATATTGGAACCCATTGAGAAATAGATTACTCCATGTTTCGATTCATTGATGAATCGTTCCAAGTCGGCAGGTAGTGGTGATCGCTTGCGATTGATATGCATGCCGCCAACTTCGATCTGATTATGAACATAAGGACGTGAGAAGCTAAGCGAGACGTGCTGATTGAGCAGCACTAGTGCGGCGTTGCGACGCACCTCATACATATCGCGTTTGTTATTGGGAAAGAATTCCTTGTATATAGCTGCTTGTTTTGGCAAATAATATAGATCGAGCAACAAACGCTCGAAGACATTATATGCAAAGTTGCCCACACGTTGCCACAGTGTCATTCGATTGTTGAATGGCAGCATGGCGCTTGCCACATACGAAGGTGGGCTCGGCGAACCGACCTGATTTATTGTTAAAAAGGTAAGAATTTAATTAGCGACATGATAGTTGATATTCTATTTATAACATTTACCATATCTGTATTCCAGGGATGCGCTCCAAAAGTGCCTACACCAATCAATGGTACATTGTAATGCTCACTCAGACCAAAGAGCGCTTCGGAGAGAAAAACTTCACATATAACGACGTCAAAAGTCTGATTACTTGCAAGTAGCGCTTTAACAGTGCTTTCTTCTAGAAATGTGCGCGAAATATTAAGACCCATTTCATGGAAATCTCGTACATTCTCTATAATACTCTTCTCGATAGTTTGCAGAAGAAACTCTGCACTACCTGCGAATAGTAAATTAAAATACGTATAAAGAAAAATATGGTTTTAAGTTAGTAATTTTTTACATTTGGATAACACTGATACAAGAAGCACATGTATGTTAGTAGATCTAAGACGTGTTCAGTTCACCTCGTTCCACGCTATGCTTGAACTTTACTTTCCTGTTAAACAAAATATATATGAAAGCAACTACGAAATAACAGAGTCAAATTCAGAGAATATTTCGTTAAAGCGATTTAGGAGTTTGCTAATATATTTTTAATGTTAGTGCCAGTATATTTTTACGTATGACAATTGTTTATTTGATTCGTCACTCTCCATGTTTAGCCAGACGAGGTCAGCAATTACAACAATCATTATAAAAATCGCGTGCGCTGAATTGTATTTTGCTAACTTCATATCCACATTCTCTATAATTATATGTTGTAGACCATAAACTTATCTGTTATAGTATATACATATCGGTTCATATATATACATACTAATATATACATATTAGTTTGTATTTTTACAAAAAAAAAAATGCTCAAAACCTAAACTTTCAAACAAAACTTAGAGATATTCGTTAAGGCTACTATGGAGTTTAGAATATACAAGAATATCTCTAAGTTAGAATAGTAGTTAATGGCGAAATTGCGACCGACGTAGTAAGAGAGCGACAATGTTTTTGAACTTTCAAAATTTTACAAACATCAGCAAACTAGTCAAAATTAACTATCGTTATTATATTCTCGCAATATGTTTCACATAGTATAATAATTTTGTTCACCTAAAGATCGTTCGTTCGACTTAAAATCAATCGAGTTAGGTAAAGAGTTTTATATATCAAAATGATCAGAATGACGAGACGAATTAAATTTCGGATGTCTGTCTACCTGTCCGCGCGTTCCTTGGCTGACGACACTCATATTACAAATGGATTGCACTGAGAATCAGATGATTGTCACGCCCATGGAAGATCGTTAATCAAATAACTATAAAGTGATACAACCAAGGTATAAATGAAGCTGGTAATAAATGAAGCTGGCCCGGTGCTTAAAATGGATGAAATCGGCTTAGTACTTCCCTTAGTTTCCGTACACCTAATATTATCAAATGATTTTCACACCTACGGTTGTTCATGGTCAATAAGTAAGATATCTTAATGAAATTAATGGAACGTATAATTTTGGATACAGCATGTTTTTTTCCGGAAATAGGTGAAATCGGTCAATGAATTACGCCAGTTGCCATATATTAAATATAATAATTTCTCTTACTATATTGGATTTCATATCGAATATGACGGTCAATGTGTGGGTTATCTTAACAAATTTGAATGGTAATATGTCCTTCAGAACACTTCAGTTTAATACCAACGGTAAATGCAAACAGTGAGGCCTTCCCTTAGCCTCAGTATACCAGCTATAGTGACTACCGTCGTTTCAGCTGACTCTAAGTCCAATATGTTTGATAACGAATACTGAATTCATTTGAAACAATTTTTCAAGTTTTGTCAACTTTTGAAAATATATCACCGCCTTTGAGCCGCACGAATTGCGAGAGTATAAAATGTTCGGTTGCACCCGGTCTGTGGCCCTTATATCTTATTTATTAATATGCCATAATTAGAGGATTCAGCAGTGTGAAATATTAAAATATCATTAGGAGTATTGCGTTGTGTGATACAATGTTCAAATGCTTATAATTAGGGCTTCATAAAATATCAGGAAATTGATTATTAAACACAAAGTAGTCACCAAATACACTTGTGTAGCATAAACATATACGCACGTATATACACGTACATACATCTTCAAGCAATCGCATTTTATAAAAGTGTTGAAAGTTGCAGTTTTTGAATTATTAAGATTACTGAGATAAGTAGCAATTTGTGCGCTTGTTTGTTTATAGTCTTGTACAAAGTCTACGACTATGCTTATGTACTTGGGTGCATACATGCATGTATAATATATATTATATATATATATTAGCACATTATACATGCATGTGCTACTGTTATCACATTGAATTGGTCACTGCTGCTTTATCATTAATAAATTTACATTATCGTCCATATCACAAGTGTTTTGTTGAATTACATAATGAGTTTCTTTTTCAAGTTCTACCGAAGTATAGTTATGTTCGAAACACTCACTATCCATGGCTGTCTTAATTCTGGGTGTTTCTATGTCAACATAATTCTCCATGGGCTTCTTTAGTGGAAATGGCGATATTACAGTAACCTGGTGACCTCTACGCGCTAGCTCCTTCATCAGCGATGAGCCAACGATGTGATGCGACTTGGCGCCGGTATGAAGAATGCCCAAAATGCGATAGGCCTGCACATTGGCGGCGCACAGCACAGCTGTGGTCAATAAAATTACACGAAGTAAATGCATTTATTTTAACACTCACAACAAAAGTCTAAATTAAAAGAGCTGAGTTTATGAACACAATTTAATTTTAAGTAATTAAAAAAATTGTAAACACTTTTCACTTTTTAAACAATTCGCAATTTTAAACAATTTAACACTATAATGAACTATTTTGTTGATCTCCACCAGATTTCATATATTTCGTCATATGTTGCTAGTTTTAAGAGTAAGAACTAACTGTCCGCCGCCAATCCACATATTCCACTATATATCTAGATTTATATATGACTAAACCAGTGTCGCATTCACAAAATCACTGTTTGAATATTTGTAGGTAGTCGGCGAATAGCTAATAGTCTTACTGCAAATTTGTATTATTTATAATTTTATATTTGATTATATATACACACATACATGTATAAATAATGTATACGGCTATACCCATCCTGCTCATACATAATGTTTACAGTAATCTCAGCTAGAATTGAGCGAATTGCCCAACTATAATGAACGGAGAATTAAAGAGTAGAAAAAATTAATAGTGTGAGTAATTTACAAAGTAATTACGGCAAAGGCTATAAGAGTGTGGTGTAATTTATTGATATAATCGTCGGTGCCAGCGTATATGCCTGTAAATACCACAAGTAACGTTTATCGATTGCGATGGAACTCGCGATTTTTAACTTAACTCTGCATTGATTTGAATCGACTAAGAATTTTTTGGAAATATCAAAAAAAGCTATACATATTTATGTACTTAGCAACGATATTCCATACGTCAGTTACAAGCCGTCAAAATCCACCTCTTCACTCTCCAAATACTTAACGCCTGAGTTTTTATAAATTTGAATCTTCTTCTAAGTATTATCTTAATATATGTTGTAGAGATTTACACAAACATACATATATGCAGAGTCATTTGCTCCAAAAATTAAAAAAAAAAATTGTTTCGGCATGCCCTCGTTCTCAAATAAAAATGTGATCGTTAATCAAATTTTGAGAATTATGCAAAGCATATTTGACGGATTTCTCTCTGGTTTGTATGATAGTGCCCATAAGTCTGAATGCATACGCGAAAAGTTTTTGCCCCCTTTTTATGCATTAGCTAATTTTTACCCTTAATTACCATCTTTTAAAACATTTTTATTATATTATACCTATTTGTACATTTTCGGACTTATTCTAAAAACTAATTTGAAAATGAACGCAATTGCAATCATGAACATATTTTCAAAATGAAAAACAGAGTCGAATTTACTTAACAGCGTACTCTTACGAGCAAGAATAGAAAACGTGTTACCCCAGCACGAGCAATTTGGTTTGGTTTGCCTACAAAATACGAGAACCCGCGCTAAGCATGCCAACATTTCATATACATATGTACTAAACATAGTGGAATTCTCATGAAGTTTTCTTGTTGTGAAGAGTACATTGTGTGCGAGAGAACAACTAAGTGAGAATAAACTCAACCTCAACATCACATAGAAAAAAGCTACCATAATTTGTGATTTGAATTTTTTTTTTAAATAGTTATGTGCAAAGACCAGATTTTATGCTTCTGTTTTCTTTGAAAACATATTATTTACTGCAGATAATTTCCAAAACTTTGTTGATTATAAGTTTATATGCATATATGGACATATATCGGATTTTACTCAATACGGGTTTTTGTTTATCAATTTTTATTATTTGTCTTTCGCTTTAATCTATTTCAAAGATATTAACGGCTTGTTGGAATAACGGATGTTTAATGGTTTTGTTGTTATTTTTATCTTCATTCCTGCGTCAACAAAAGCAAGATCACCATATTGACATTTGCAGGGGATGAAATGTGGAGCAAAAGTAGTATTTTATTGAAAAAAGTTTTTATTAATATTAGATTTTTGTTGCAATCTCCATTGAAAGTCACAAATATCTTAATTACTGTCCATAATAATGCCATTTTGTTAGCTGACTATATTTTATATATGTATGTATACTTGCAACAGTAGATACATTGCTTTTTTACAGAGCAAACTCTCCTCATATTTGTTTAAATGGAGTTCCAATACGAATAGGAAAAACAATGCTGATTAAGTAATTTAACAGATTATATATGGGAAAGTTTTGGTTGTGAAAAAATTAGGGAAGGCATTGCCGCATTCATTATGATGCCGCCTTTATACATTTGCTTAGGAATTTTTGATGAAACTATATTATTTATTTAATTTTTCACAATAGACTACTCTCATATCACTACTTAGATTTAAGAAATATATCAGTGTATATCTGGTCAAAGTTAAATAGTCTCGAAAAAAATTCCTTAATTGCTCTCACCTCGAATATCTTGAATTTTTGTTCGCTCTCTTTTTAGCTCAAAATTTGCTAAGCTTTTTCAACATCCCTTCAAATACTCTTAATCCAAAAAAGTAGTCTCAAGTATGCCTCGTCTAATATAAGAGCGTTCGCGTACTTAAAGCCACGGATAGTCGCTCCAGTGTCAGTTCACAGAGATGTTGACGTGTCTAGATGAGGTAAATCAAATGAACAGTTGGTACATCACTTTGCTAACTTAACCAAATAAAGATTCGAAGAAATAAAGAGAACCGAATAGAGTGAACCGAATGATGTTTTTGTATTTTAGGCTAGGCGAATAGATTATAAAATGCCGGGAAAACGTGTATGAGTTCATTTCCAAGGCGTTGATTACAACATAGAAATGAAATTTCATCAATTCAATCGAAGTGAATTGAAATTTTAAACATAAATCGAGTTGGTTCAACAAAGAATCAGCCAAAAACTGACCGATATAATATCGGAAAAGACAAGGAAAGCTAGTGAAAAAGCTGTTTTTTTTTCGGCAAAAACGGACCAGTCTGGTTATAAGGGTAAACAAGTAAAATATATGCAAACCAAATTAAATCCCTTAAGATATTTCCAGAATTAAATATATGTTTAAGCTTGTCTGAAAAGTGTAATAGGTGTAATAATTTAATAAGTGTAATAAGTCTCTGAAAAGTTCTTCATAATTCAATTGAATTCATGTGATTTCAAATATGCTTTTATTATTTCACTTTTTAAATAGATCCGCCATATCGAACAAGGAGCGTCGGCACGATAAAAAGTACTAATTTTAAGTTTGAATTTTATTTGAATACGATTATGCTTGAAAATATGGAAATAAGGATGAAAATTTATGCAAAATCCACAAATTCATATTTGAAAAAAGAAAGAAGAAGAGGAAGAAATTATCTCAAAATGCGAAAATGGTTGACAAAGAATCGCTGATATTAAAGTAATGAGTTTTGGCAAAGTGACTGTGAATCGAGTTTTAAATGTCTGTGTGTGTGAGACTAAGATAAAAAAAAACCAACGCAGCTAAAGCGCAATACAAACGAAAACAACTCCGTCAAGGCATAATTCTTCAGAGAGCTCACTTAATGTCCTTAAACAAAGGACTCTACACAATACGAAAATAAAAAGCAAGCCTCGGAAATGAATGAAAAGCAAGGAAATGAGTAGAAAACATATATAGGCAATGACGAAGCGGGTGCGAAATCAACTTCGAGCTAACAAAAAGGCAAGAACAGCTAACTGAATCAACAATTGGCAAAGCGAATGTTTTTAAGCGCACATACACACATACACATGCACATATATTTTGAAGTATGCATAATGCTGCTTCCGCTGTATATTTTGATTATTTATTATTTCTTTCAGTAAATTTTCATTCCTCTATGAACCGGAAGCAAAGGAAAATATAGAAATTGGAACCTCAAAAGAGGGATATGAAAATGTATATATGATTGATTTGTCACCATTTTGAAAAAATTTTCGCTCGCATCTTTTTATACACACACTCTGCAGGGCATTGAAATAAAGTTGGCGGAATTTTTTGACAGTGATTGTTATGCAAGTGAGCAAAGTGGCGCACACAAAGGAAAACACAGTCAGGAAATGATGCGACGATGTATAAGTGTTGGTATCGAATACATTTGTATAGCTCACTACACAAAAAACAAAAAACACAATAACAATATATTTTCAAAGTAGCCATAACCCATACCAAAGTATACCATATTTATATTTCGAGTATTTTTTCGATGCTAATGATCTCAAAATAATTACTTATTTGATGACTCCGATGTCTACTGGTCGCTGTGACCCGACTACTAATTTTAAGAAATGTACTTATATAATGAGAATTTTTTATCACGTTTAAATAACAAAATATGCACATATAAAGTGTTAATTAAACCATACCTAATTCTTTGGCCTATAAGCTAACATATACCCAGTCGTGAGGTTAAATACAAAGTAATTTAACAACGAAATTAAACGAATATGAACCGAAAGAAATTTTAATGAATTTTGAATTTTTGTTGAAGGTGCTAGGTAGTGCTTTGATCAATCTACCAACACAATCATGCAAAAACTGAAATTGTTCAATCAATGATTTTTAGGTAAGAAGTCAGACCGAATTTCCATTTGGCAGAGAAAAGTGCACGAGACAAATAAATGTCATTCAGCTACTTTTCGATTATCTGGCTTACCAAATACTTTTTATGAAATCCTTTTTAGAATTTCTTGAAGTTGGTCACCATTCTTAGGTTGGAAATCATGTGGCATTTTTGATCAAGGGAAAGTCACTTTCGTGGGGTAAATATGATTAATATAGCTCTTCTCAATAGTATATTACATTTTCTTTCTAATTTTTGATTTGACAATTTTCGATTCTAACTTAAGGTAGCATCATTCTAGGTGACTGGACATTTCTGTTTCAAAGGAAATAGGGCTACAAATAAATTAACAACTAAATGCTTTTCGTTCATATTGGAAGTACAAGATGATTTCTTCGGACATAAATTGTCCGCTTCGTGACGGACGGTTATTGAATTGCTGTTAGAGTACAGACGTCAGGCTTTTCATGGGTTAGATGTCCTATCAAACCTTGATGTACTTCTATAACAGAGCAAGTTGCAAAAAGATTCTTGTGTAAAAATCTTTTAAATTATTAGCTAAAAACTTCAGTTTTAGTATACATTGTTGAAAATAACAGAAATATTAATAGAGAGAATAAAAGAAACATTTCTTATATTTAACAGTGGTAAAACATATTGCTCAACATTTCATTTTTACACAAAACTTTCGTGCATTGTTTACAATCACACAGTCTAAAAGGTTATATTATGACAACAGTAAAACAATTAGCGCACAACTTAACAAACAAAAGTCGAAATCAAAGTTCGTTCAGCGAAATTTGAATGGAATTTCTCTTTAAGTACTAACGAGCTAATAATTTTGAAATAATGACAGAGCAGCACTCATACACTCACACACGGAGTTTACTTGTTATGGGAGCTTATAGCGTAAGCACAACCATCCCAAATTCACACAAGGAGCAGTATGAAATTCATAATTTCCAGTTGGCAAATGCGTGGATGCAACAATGCAACACTACGGAATGCCTGTGGTACAACCGCGACTACAATTTCTATTTAATTGTAAGCAAGCAGAACGAAAATGTTCCAAAGGATATTACAAGCCAAGCACTCATCATATGATGAAATGTGAAATTTTTTGCAGAGGCGAAAGCGGTATCTGAAGTATTCGGGGCGAATATAACAGCAGCAGCCTTGTTAGCAAAAGGTAAGTAGAATGCCAGCTGTGAATGTAATGAAGAAAAGTTGCGTTTGTTTGTGCTTAAAAAGTAGAAGCAATAACACCATTTGGAAGGGAAGGGTTACTTTAAAGGAAATTTTGCATAATCTTCTCTCTCTGCATAATTACTAAATTTGTAGTGCAGCTGTTTGTTAAATAATTTTAAAATAATAAAATAATTAACAGAAATAATTAATTAATAAAAATAAATAAAATTAATACATTTTTTGTGAAAAATATTTTTAGAAAAATGTGGTTTATTCCTCCGAGATAGTTTTTAAAACTGATAATGGATAATCAGTGTTCAAAAAAATTTAATAAATACTACTACTACTATTGACTACTTATGTAATCTTTTGCAATGAAATTAATTATTATTGTTATAAGGATGTGTATTCCTTCAGCAAGTTAACGTACTTTTAGCAGTTTTCAACATAACTTTTGTATGGGAGGTGGGTGTGGCTATTATCCGATATCACAAAATTTCCCAGTATGTGAGGAGATGCTAGAGAAACTTAGTCGGGGCAAGGTCGATTGATATAGCTTTCACAGTTTCCGAGATATACATATTAAACTATTGGGGGGCGGCGCTATGCCCACTTTTAATTTTTTTTTAAAGAATTATTCTTACAGATTCCTCGCCCTGTATATCTTAATTCACTGCTTAGCACTTTATCGGTTTTCGATCAATGGCATTTTGTGGGCGTGGCAGATATCCAATTACGCCCATCTGCAATACCAACGCCTTCCGGTGGCAGGAAACACGTGTACAAAGTTTCATCAAAATATCGTAATTTTTAATCAAGTTATCGCCTGCACGGTCGCTTTACACAAATATATATATGTCTATATCTAACTCGATTAGTTCTAGGTGGTACAAATTAACCGCTAGGGGAACAAAACTAATATGCTCTCTAGCAACATGTTGCGAGAGTATAAAAAACAAATAAGTCGTACGGTTTGATGTCCAAAAGATTTAGTAAGGCACCTCAAATTGAAAAAAATATAATTTTTTTGCATTCCACACTTGTTATAATTATAAGCTCAGTACTCCTCTCAAGCAGGGGATATTTAAAATTGGCAGCAGTAGACCTGCTTAACAACAAAAAAATTTACCTAACGTTTAATAATGTTACGTAATGTTAGTAATATTTACAAATACCTCCATTGCGGGGTGTGCCGTGGCGTATGCGTAACATATTTCCGTGTGTATTAGTTCGGACGGAAAATTATGCCAGAATATTTAAATAGAATAAATAGCTTTTATGAGTGAGCTGATCAGTGAGCTGATTTTCAAATTGTCAAAATAAACACATGCGTTGTATATTTGTCGCGCAGGTTGAAAAAAGAGCATTCTCTTTACCAAAACTCGATTTTATTATTCAGTATAGTTGCCATCTAGGAAGTATAGCAACTGTAGCGATATTTTAACCTTACAATAACATTTTTGTAGTGCGATTTGTTTTTTGCATCCAAATACGCCGCACTCTTCGCGATTATCTCTTCATTGTTGCTAAATTTCTCTCCTGCGACCATTCTCTTGAGACCTGAATACAAAAAAAAGTAGTTGTCGTTCAGATCCGGGGAATACGCAATTCGTGCAATCTTGCCGTAATTTTCTCGTTGATCACTTCACATAACTTTATGAGGTCCGAGATTCGATCCTCCAAATGTTCCATTAAGGCTTTACAATTGTCGCTGTTGATCGTTTTTCTCTTTCCGACATGCAATAAATAACCCGTACAGCCCATGAAATTTACACTTTGTTGTGGCGAAATTTTAAAAATGGAATAATAATACCGAAAAAAATGCGTATCAATTTGCAATCTGGTTATATAATTTGACTCCATTCAAATATTTTTTTCCTCATACTGATAAACCAGCTACCACATGCCAAAGAGAGTTGACTATATTTTAAAAAGTGCTGCCAAATTGGACATACAAATAAAAACAGATAAATATAAAAAATTACTCTTTTTTGCTAATTGCTTTGTGTTTGCTCATCTAATATTTTAAACTCAGAAGAAACGTGCAATGAGAGTGAGAATGAGAATGAGTGCAAATGAGATCAGTATACTATATTACATAATAAGTCGACCTCCTGAATATACTAGCTTCATTTGTCAGCAATTTTTTATTTTTTTGGATTTGGTTTAGCACATTATTACAAAGTTATGGAAGTAGGCCAATATGATAGCTAATAAGGTAATAAGTCATATTTTCTGATTTCAAGGATTGTTTCTCATAAGCAACAAATAAACACGCCTAACTGGTGAGCTTATTAGCTGCATTTCAGACTTCTTAGTAGAAGCGTGTACTCCGATCAATGTTTCACATTTACATCTGTAAGCATGTATATACAATGGTTGGTGAATGTTACCAGTGGTACTTACAGGGCTTCAGTTACAGTTTATGGCACTGACAACAAATCACAGCCACTTTGTAATGCCTCGAAGATTCTGAATTGCTCCTCTTCTGCTGCTTCCATTCAAAAGTGTCTGAATACCGATGAAGTTAAAACTGATGTTCCAGTATACGAAGGTGCGGCGATAGTAACGAGCCGGACATATGTGAATGCGGGGTCACTAAAACAACCAAACACTACATATGTGCCAAAATTTCTCACTTATGCTAACGAATATACCTATAAACATTTAGGTCACCCACACCAAGCAGCTAAACAAAGGCCACAGCTTGAATACAATGCAATGTCGAATGAAGTAGATAGCATAGTCCTAAATGCCATGACTTATATACAGGCAGACCTGTTGTCTACTGCGCTAGTTTTTCACTGCACCTTTTTTTTCTTCTTTCCTTTTCTCCCGCACACCACTTTTGGCAATTCGGGCACTTGAAACACATCCCTGGCGATCCTTCTATTCGACACACTGCCATCTGCATAACCCATTTTTCATAGCACTTATTTTTTGCATAGCACAGCACTACAGCTGCTGCCTCCGCTGATATTTCCTGGCCAACTCAGGCTCTTCCCCAGGCGTAATACTTACGTGCATATACTGTATCTGTATGTGTGCCACTTGAATGCAGTAAACGCCCGCATATCTGCTCTGTTTTCAGCATTTCGTTTTAGTTGTTGTTGTTGTATTTGTTGTCATATTGCAGGTGTTTGCTTTGCTGCACTTGTCAGTGCAAAAATGCGGCAACAACAACAATGGCACAGCCACTGGTATGCTATAGTGTTGGTAGTTTTTGCTTTCGAAATTTCGCTGATACACGTCGGTCTCCAACTAGTCAGATCCCTGCTGTGTGCAACCGTAAATTGTATCCGTTTTGTGCACATAAATTCTGCGTAAAGACCAACCCAGTTGCTTGTATTCCACAAAATAAAACAAGAAAAACCGAGCCCAAAAAAGAAAAGCTCTTATTAATTTTGTAAAAGATTTTAGGTGAAAGCGAGTCGTGTGCTATGATTTATTGAATTTAATAGTGGTTCTTGAATTTATATTACTTTTAGGTTTCTCCTTACGTTAACAAAATACTTATTAGATCTATATTTACATCACCAATTTATTGTAAAAAAAATTATCTAAACTGATTAAAAAAAGTATTACAACTTTCATATATATGAATTATAAGATTGGTAATAAGACTGCCCTAATTTTTTTAAACACAAATAATAAATTGCGAGGGTCTTACAATATGTTGTGGTAATAAATTGTTTATGAAATCGGTAATACTGAATTGAATTTACTGAACTTTCGATATGGTATAAATTAAACGCAAAAAACTGAGAATAATGGCTCATTTGCCGAGCGTAACAAACTCGAACTTACAACTGTGAACTGTCCAAATAATCAACCAAGTAGTCAATTTTGTACAACAGTGAGCCCAAATTTTTCAATTATGTAGCCGAATTGCGTTAAAAAGCAGGGTTGTATTCGAGTAAATAATAAAATAAATTATATATAACAAAAGTTGTACGAAATTTTTTCACACACAGGTGCTAAACTCGATTCTTAAATAGGTATTCTAATTTAGATGCTTAAATTTTTAACATTTTTACAATCCATTTGTTTACCAATTGTTTATTAATATTAGAAAAGTTTAAAAAAAATTGCTCGAAGAGAAACAATTAAACTTTACAAAGTTACACATTTTTGAAGTCGAAGTGAAAAAGGCGCTGTCCATCTTGACACGATTTTCACCTTCCTGGCCATCTGACAACAAAGAAAAGAATAAATTCCTAATCTGTATAAATGTCACTACAGCGGGAAATATATAAACTGAGAAAATTAAATTAAAATAAGAGAAAATAAAATGGTTGCCTCACAAAAACGCGGCTGCTTAAATAAGCGATAGAATTTTGATTTAAGGTAAATCGGATATTTAGAAATGGAGATTTTTGAAAATTGTTTCGAAGAAAGTTGTTTCGAGGAAAATGTTTTTAAATTTTCAATTAAGCTGTCACGACTCTGAAATGGCTGTAACTTTCAAAATAATTCATATTTCGAAAAGTCCTTTTGAGAAGACCCTTGTATTACTGTATATTTAAAATATTGAATTGAGAAAATAGCGCCTCAATTAAAATTCAAACGGTTGTTATTTCTCGCAGTATCCTTTGACTTATTCCACTTTTGTGGTAAATAAGAGTTATGTACAAATGCACACTTTTATACAAGTATAAATGCAAGTGTTCCACCTGTTTATCTTTAGCGATTATGACTAATGGGAATAGAAGGAAATTTTCTTTTGTGGCGAAAGAGTCAAATAACTGCACTTTGGTTGAGCACTCAATTTCCATAAAGCCACCAAACCAAGAAAAATAAATAAATAAAAGTGAGTCGCCTCTGATGAAAAGCGCACTTAAGCTGTATATCGCGCTAACATTAGTATAAAAACGAAACACATACAAGTCGGCGAGCGCGTAGCGATAAAAGCCAAAGCTTGTACTCTAGGCAAAATATGCGAAATAATGCGAAAGTGAATGTTGATGTCGCGGATAAAAGCAGAAAATGCGCGAACAGAAGAAATATGAAAAGTTAAAAAAGAAAAATTGCGCTAAAAATTAAAACAAATATTCACAATTAGACGTTGTTGTGCTCATTTCGCTTTTACTTGTAATTTCTCTGTCGGCAATCGCGCGGGAGGCAATAGAAACAAAGCATTGTCGAAAAGCAGCTGCAAGCGCCTTAAATGTGTTGCAGATGCATTAAGTGAGCATGTTTTAGCTTAGCGTTTACAGCTAAAGAACAGCAGATGTGAATATATATGACGCTTTCAAGGCTAATTACATGTACACATATACACATATAAGCATTCAGTTGCACACAAAAAAGTGAATAAAACACAATTAAACAATGCGAAGCAAATGTAACTACTACAATGGTAAAAACGCTAATGATTCTACTTACTTGTATGAGGTGCAGAAAATTTAAAATAATTCTCTACAAGATAAATGTGAAACGTTTCTCTTTCTATTCGGTTTTAGGCAAATACAATGCCCTTTCATGAGAATTAGCCGTGACTTGGCCGTGACAAATAACGATGCAGCCGTTAGTAAGTGAGAAAGTTTTAAAAGATTAGCCGGTGGGCTGGAAAAGCTTCATTGAGCTTTGGTGACCGAATCAAATCAAGACATGGGTCTTTCTAATGAAAACGTGAAGTTAGTGGTCTCTAGAGGCCTATGTTGGAAAAAGTGATACAAAATTGGACCACACGATGGTCTTCATCAGCTGCAGTCCTTGCGGTCGTATATAATTTCAGTATTTGAAATAAAATTGCTTTGTTTTTGGAAGAAAAAATTTTTTACTTCATTAACACCTGCTTTGTGAGCGCACAAAAAATTTCAGATCTCAATTTTATTGTACTTGATATCCGCCCATTTTCAGGCGGTTGTTAAGCAACAACTTTTGGGGTTCATTGTGCGCAACTACGGTGAGAGTGTGCCAAATATGACACTGGTATTAATGTTAATGAAGCTAACAATTTCCCAATCAATTCACTAGTTAATACTAATTAAATTATAATACAAAGGATTATAAGAATTTGCTATTTTGGAATGACCTAATCTTTAAATGAATTCACGTCAATTTTTGGCGTAAAGTGACATTTCATTTCGTAAATTTTACTTTCCATCAGCTAAAAGTTAAAATTCAGTAGTTAATAGATTTTCAGGATATAAAACTCGAAATGAGAAATAAAAAATTTTTAGATTGATATTGACTTACTCATTGCTAGCTTGAAGCGGTATGTAATCAATTTAACCAAAAACATAAACAAGTTGTCATAAATATTATATATATTGTTGTTGAATCTAAAATATATACTGACATTTTATTTTGCATATAGTTAAGTATTTTGCAAATAATCCACTACGTAGCCATGAGTCGTCGACAAAACATAAAGCGAGCGGCAAAATAATAACAAAAGACATAAAGTTAATAATCGACAGCAAAATGAATGTTTGAACAGCGTCAAGACGAAAACAAGAGATGGATGTCACGCCCAATGTTAGACCAAGCAATTTAGGCTCTTGTAATAGCAATGTTAAGATGATTAAGTACAAAACTTTCAAAGCTAATAAAAATTCAACAATCTGAATAAATTAACATACCCATCCCATGAATGAAGGCTCAAGTGAGAGCGAAAGAGTTCAATAGCTTTCTTGTTCTTTTGGCATGCTTGTGTGCGACTCTTCGTCGTCGGTTGTTTTAATTTCGCGTTTCGACTCAAAAAGAAAACAATTTAATTATTGCGAAAGTTTTAATACTCATGCGCACAAATCCCCTAGAAATGCCGTTTTATACCATGAACTTCATTCCAGCCACTAACATTTCCTTCAATACATATACAGACAGATGCTGTGAGCCGTTTTAGAGCGCCTGAAAGTATGCTACTACGTGTCACAGGATATAAAACGGGCGTGAGTTTAATGTGGGAATAAGCACGAAGAAAGCATTCTTCTAAGTATTTTCAATTCAATGGATGGTAATTCACAGGCACAAATAAACTTAAAGAGATGGTTACAATAGAAAAGATTGCAGATATAGAAAATGAAAGGAGGTATAAACTTTTCGGCACCAAAGCGTGTGAAAAAGTATAGTCAATCAATCGATGGGCTTGAATGTTTGTATATTCTTATGTGGATGGTTTTGAAATATTGAATACTGGAAGAGCTAAAGTTTTTGCTTATCTCTTACAAATGTGCCATAAATGTTATGCGAGAAAGTTCAGCACGTAACACTGGGGGCGTGGCATTAATATCGTTTTTGTAATTGCAGCAATCTTTATCGATAACTGCTTTGCACATTTACCATTTATCAATATAATCAACCTACGCTTTATATAACGATTTGGGTTAGAATCGGAAATGATACGGCTCAATTAAAACTTTTAGGTTCGGTTACACTGTAACAGGCAAATGATTGTCGAAATGCCAATGATATTCAAGTATTAATTGAAAGTTTACTAATTTTCTCTATCAGACATTTTATTTAATTTTTTTTAACATCTTCAGATGAGAATTTTTTCTTGTCTTTTCTCAAAAAAAAAAATACAAATTCAACATATTCTGTTTTCGTTCATAAATATCAATGATCCTAAAAATCTGGAAATAGAACTCCAATTATTCAAGTGCAAAGAAAATTGATGCAGAAGTTCGAGTAGACAGATTCAACTATCAATAAACCACGATCAAGACGTGTTAAAGGATGCGGCAGTTTTCATA
Source organism: Bactrocera minax (assembly GCA_021498325.1). Taxonomy (NCBI): domain Eukaryota; kingdom Metazoa; phylum Arthropoda; class Insecta; order Diptera; family Tephritidae; genus Bactrocera; species Bactrocera minax. The sequence goes on along the minus strand of JAKEEE010000121.1, from coordinate 11,765 downwards.
ACGGTACGCTAAATTAGAGTGGTGCTCACAAACCATATTCTCCAAACCTGCTTTATTGACATATAAGAAAATCGATTGTTGAATCGTTATGAATTATGCTATTTTGTTTAATGGTTTACCCCATTAATTAGCTAGTTCTAAAAAAAAACGTTATTGCTTTAAATACATGGACATGTTGTATACTCTCGCAACATGTTGCTGCGAGTATATTAGTTTTGTTCACCTAACGGTTGTTTGTAACACCTTACACTAATCGAGATAGATTTATCTATATATATATATAGATCTATCTATATCTATATCTATATTTAGATATCTATAGATATATATATATATATAAATGACTACGATGAAAAGACGAATTGAAATCCGAGTGAGTGTCTGTCCGTCCGTGTAAGCGCTAACTTGAGTAGCAATTAAGATATTTTGATGAAACTTGGTACACGTGTTCCCTGTCACCGGAAGGCGGTCCGTATTGTAGATGGGCGTAATTGGACATCTGCCACGCCCAAAAAATTCCTTTGATCGAAAACCGATAAAGTGCTAAGCAGTGAATTAAGATATAAATCTGTTATTTGGTATAGAGGATCCTAGTAGGACGAGGAATATGTAAGAATAATTCTTAAAAAAAATTAAAAGTGGGCATAGCGCCGCCCCCCAAAAGGTTTAATATACATATCTCGGAAACCGCTAAAGCTATATCAATCAAACTTGCTCCGAGTAAGTGCTTCTAGTTCCTCCTCACACACCGAGAAGATTTGTGAAATCGGATAATAACCACACCCACCTCCCGTACAGACGTTATGTTGAAAACTACCAAAAGTTCGTTAACTCGCTGAAGAAACACGTTAGAAACATTAAATCTTGCAGCGAATATGATACGGAAGGGTTGCATAGGATTGGGTGAAGAGTTTTGGCGATGAGTGTTGCACCGCCCGCTTTTAGGAGAAATCTCATATCTCAAGAACGTCTCAACCGATATCAACCAAGTTTGGTACATGGCATTATATTTCCATTCTTATATCACACTGTAAAAATGTACGAAATCGGATAATAACCACGCCTACTTCTCATAAAACACACTTTTAAGCTTCGTTTGATACTTTAACCTTAAAGTAGATAAATCGAGAATAAATTAAGATATTGGAATAAAGCCGTTCACGAATAGTACGATCAAGATATGCCATCTCCTGCGTAAAAATAGTTGAAATCGATTATGACTTTTCAAGCCACCAGATACCCAATATTAAGACCTCAGTTCCTCTATCTGTCTGTGTCAGTTAGTGAGTGTGTGTTAATCAGTGTAGATCTTCCTCTCTCCCAAAAATTACCGATATAAGAATTCTCGACCTTCCATCTGACTTTAAAACGTTTATGTTGGTCAATATGTGTGATATTTTAATGAAATTTAGTGGATATGTTTTCTTAAACACAATGTGATTTCGCGTTAAATATGAAAGAAATCGATCTAGACCATGGTCTATGCGCTAGGTTAGACTTATTATTCTTATTTTGTCGAATAATGAGTGTTCAATTCTTCTGCAACATTTTTTAATACAAAATTATGCCAGCACCTGAAAGCATTTCCCCGCTTTTGATCCTTTCACATTGCGAGAGAACGAGATTTTCAGTGACACCCGAACTTAGCTTCTCCTTACTTGTTTGTCAGCTGGATTTATGACATAATTCACATGTAATATCGTTTTTTCAATAGAACTAAGTATTTGTCTAACTTACATTTCATTTTAATGGAAATCTTCGAATGGAAAGTGATCATGATTTTCGTTTAGAAGGAGTATCAATTACTAAACATAATTCTTAAAGACAATTTAGACATACATCCGAAGCAAAGCAAAATTAAAAGTATTTGAAAGTCATATTAAGGAGCAGAAATATCTCAACTAGAGATGAACTAGGGTCTGACGTATACCTTGAAATCCTTTTTTTCTTTAAACATGTCAGTTTGAATCGAACTTGTCCAGTTCGTTAAAATTGAACGGAATCATGAAGATAATGATTATTATTTTCCCAGTGATACGCCGAAGGTGTAGTTATAAGTAGAGAAATAAGAGTGGAGAGTTAAGAATAGCGGCATATTTAATACGAGGGCGGGTCAATAAGTCCGTGACTTTTTGAATTTCTTTTTATTTTTTTTTCTTTATTCTTAAATTTTTCCTTTTTTTTATTTTTTATTCCAAAAAGTCACGGATTTATTGACCCGCCCTCGTACCTTTAAGGTGATATTCACAAAGCCTAAAATTTCAGTATTTGACACTAGTCTTTGAAAATATCGAAACAATTAAAAAAAGAAGTCTCTAGGATTCATAAAATACTCTTTCATTATATTTTGTGGTAATATCAAGTATCTAGCAATCAAATGAAGTGTATAGTTTTGTGCCATAGATAGAAGGGCGCAAGAGAGAAGAGAATATAAAACGATCGACTTATGAACCATTTGTTTCGAGTGAACTTCGAGGCTAACTATTTGCCATTTTCCAACAATTGCGTGCAAATCTCATAACCTCAATTATTAATGGGCGTACTTACGGTCACCAACTTCCGTCTAGTTCAGTTCAATGCAATTGAGCCCGTTCTGTGCAGTTGGTGTGCGAGTTATTAAAGGCAACATATACTATAAAGCGCTTTAGTAGCACCAACAGGGGCAGCTTTTTGCATTATATACATATGGGGTAGTGCAGTATCACCATTTGTATTACCGTTGATTTTCTGTTAGCCACAAAAAGTTTGTTGTTGTTGTGAAGCCTTGTTAGTATTATTAGTTCGGAAATGAGTTCAGGAAAACGTAGCGTGTGAAGTATTAAATTACACTAATATATTGATTTGAAAGGTTACACTGAAATCGATATAAAAATTAGACAATGAGTGTGGAATCTTAAGAACGACTTAACCAAATTCAACCAAATGTGATGCATGAAAGTATTCTGATATCTTTATATTACAGTATGAAAATGGATCCATACTAACCGCACCTACTTCCCATATAACAGATTTTTAAATTCCATCTGATTTTTCACTTTACTGTACATAACTTAAGCTCCAATGAAGATACCGGAATAAAACATTACACAAACAGTTCATATTCCAAAAATGGGACCATACCTTTTCAAGCTCTTAGCTATTAGGTACCGAATATGCGGACCTCAGTTAACATGATTGACTTTTTACCGAAAATAGCGATCAAACTGCGGAATATGTTAATGAATTTCAGAGAGTATGTTTTCCTGTCAATAATTCTTTTTCCCGTAGACATAATACATTTCAAAACTTCCAAATTGAGTCCCTGTCTCAGTCAATGTGAAAGTCAGTCTGTGAGGTCCCTTAATGAAATTCAGAAAGTATCTTTTGCTGACATTAAAGTTTTATGGCGCCAAAACCATATACCACATATAATGATTATTTTTATTCTAGCAGACTTTATGTCGAATATATAGGTCAATGTATGTGTTATAGTCATAAAATTGTAAGTAAACATGTTCCTCCTGCTGACTTTAAATTGTTTATGTTAGTGAATAGATGTGATATTTTAATGTAATTAAGTGGATATGTTTTCCTAAACCTAATGCGGTTTTGTGATGAACATGGGAGAAATTGGTATGACCTTGATCGAAGTGCCACATCTTTAATATAATGATTTCCGTTCCTTTGTTGGACCTTTTCTCATATTTCCAATATATTAATTTCGTCCCTTAGGTTGGGTTTATATCGCAATGCAAAACATCTCAATATAACTAGGCTAGAATATTTCGCTTAGCATTATGTCAATCGGTAGCAAAGATTACGGCTGTTGTACCTTCCCACAGCTCTAGTATGATGAATAAGTGATTTGTGTTAGTTAAGTTGATTTAAATAGATAAATGTTTTTGAAATATGGGCTTATAGGTATAGAGAGTATGGTATCGATCAGCAGGTTCCTTGATAAGAAATTTGTAGGAAGAAAACTAAAATGAGAGTGACTTTCGATAATCGATGACGCACAGTTCAGAATGTCTAACGGCGCTAATAGGCAAACTGGAATAGCGTTCCATCCACGTTGCATGAAAAGCTATCACAAGACCAAAAATTTCTTGTTTGAGCCGCTTGTGAAAAAACATGTGGCATTGACTGGCGACCGAGATCTTCACATTCAACTAACTCTAACTTATTTTTGTGGGGTTAGTTGAAAAGCAAGATATACGCCAGTCAACTATTGACGAGTGACACGGCGAACATTTTCACTGGAATTATCGCTATACGGGCCGAGGTGATAGAAAAAAGTATCTCAATTAAATTATGAAAGGGTTAAATGAAATAAAAATATCTGAAATATAAACGACGATTATTTTTCTCAAAGCATACACACCGTTTTAAAAGATGGCGCACTCTCTTTATTCACATTATTGCCACGAAATAAAAACCAATTAAATTTCTTCACATCTTTTCAATATTTATTGAGATTTATTTCTTTAAATTTGCTTCCTGTTTTTGTTGGTTAGTTGTTTTTGTTTATTTTCTGTCTTGCCTTTTACAATTTTTAAATTTCACCATACATCGTTTATGTACTCTTATCTCTGTGTTTTAAATACATGTAGCTTTATCACTTAACAATTTCTTTGGATAGTGCTTAAAATAACGTGAGATTTTTGCATCTTCAGTATTTGCTTACGTTGTTTAATTGTGCATGCTTTCAGTTCATAGAATCCATTTAGTATTAATAAACGATTGAAATGCAATACATCAATACATACATATGCAGATCAGCCCGTAGCTGTTGCTGCAATTTTTATTTCATTTCATTTGTGGCGACAAGTAGGACATAATTTACAAAGGGTGAGTTGATTGCGTTATTATGTCAAACATTTATTGAAATATTATTTAAAATTTATTTACTTACAGCTACTTAATTGGTTGGTTTTCATTAGGTCTCAGTTTAATTTCTGTGTTTCTGTTTTACTATATTTTCTAGCGTTCCTTTTTTGTTCTTGAGTGTTGAAGAAATTTTACTTGCCTTCATTTTGATTTCCTAAAAATGTATTTGAATTATCTTACAATATTTTAATAATTTTTAAACATTTTTTTTTTAATACAATTTTATAAATAATTTTCTTATTCTATAATATGTACAATTATTTTTAGCTTAAATTAACCTTGTTGCATGTTAGTTGAAAAATATACATCTTTAACAAGTTTATGTGGTCAATTTGTAGCAAAGCTACACATATTTTTATACACAGGTATACAGTTGACACATTTACACAACTATATTTGATATTACAGACACATACACACAAATATGCAATTGCGAAGAAATTATGACAATTAATAGAATTTTTTATATATAAAATGTAGTTAGCTCGCGGTTTAAAAATATGAGTTAAAGTCTCAGTTATAAGTGAGAATATTGCTAAATATTGAAAAACATTGCCAATGTTTTATAGTTGTAAAATGTTTCTGTGGCAAATGTTGTGCAACATATTCTTTGCCAATTTATATACAAAAGTTAAAAACTAATAATTAAGGAAAGTACTTTAAGTTTTCAATAACGTATTGATTGTTGATCAATAACTGTTGATTGCACCGATGAAACTGCGAACTTCTTAAGTTTGCTTCAATTTTCTACAACATGTTGCTGAACGAAATGTTGCACAACGTAATTATAAATAAATGCTATTAAAACTGAGTTAATTAAAAATAATGGCACAAAAATTCTTTCTTATGATATTTATGATCCGAAGCTTTCTGTAACAAGTACAAAATTTTCTACATTTTGCTCTGATTACATGTTACATATCATATTATATCTAAAGATGACATGTTTCAGAAGCAAATGTTGCGCATTTAGATTGTGTTTAAAAGTTGCACAAAATAGCAAATAGTTCAGTAGAAAATTATATCTTTACAGTATATACTTAATCGGTTAATAAATATTATCACAGAATATAAATCAAATTTCAACATTTCTTAGAAAAATTTAGCTACACAAGCATTTATATTTTGGAATTGATCACTTATCCATTATACCACAATATCCAATTTATTGTATTCCAGTTTTAAGCGATTTTTTTTTAATTGAAGACATACAGAATGTGAGTTACAGAAACACGCAGAAAATATATCCCGACATACGTGTTTCAAACAGCTTCTTAAATAGATTTGTTTGCTATACACACATATGTATACACTTAGTTAATTCATAGCTTCATATTTTTCTTGGGATTTTCCTCAAAATCTGTTGCCGTTAATGAGCAACATAGTTTGTCAAATATTATTTGACTGATTTATTTAAAAACTATGTATGTTTTCTTACTGCTTGATTGATTTTTAGTGAGTTTTCATCAATTAATTAAAGCATTCCTTAATTATTCTCTTAATTGCATTTGTAGCTGTCATCATCAAGTAAACTTGTCACACAAAAAGTAAATTTATTAAAATAAGCAATTTCTACAAATTTCCTAAATTACTCAATTAGTACGCTTTTCAAAGAGTCCGCTAATTGAGTGAATTAGCAAACTATTTGCATTTATATGCGAAGAGAAAAATGCTAATTGACTCAATTAGGAGGCTGATTGGTACGTTTGTAATTAGCGATATCTTATGATTGAGTAAAATATTTAATTAAGCAGTAAGATTTTATGGAATAATAAATAATTGACTAATTGACGAAACATGAAAAGAATTTCTTTCAATTGGTTTTTAAACTTTTCAGTTGAAAGGAATTTAGTTAAATGAGTTTCTTATAACAAAAATGTTTTTAAATGAATACGGGTTCTGCTGGAGCTGTGAAAATACCCTTAGAGCATATTCAGGCATAGAAATATTACAATTTGGATTCTATAAAACTTAGATTTGTTTAAAATTATCTTTGCGTAAAATATTTATCAAAATTAAATTGAAAACATTTATCTTTCGTCAAAAATGGTTTTCAATAGGCCATCATTTTGGCAACACTATTTATTCTAATTGCAGTGTATGTGAAATATTGAAATACAAAAATTTACAATTCAAGTTAATTAGTGAATATAGCTCTGAAAATATTTGGGTTGCATGTGTGCAATTATTTTGCTGATAAAATGTGCGTTTACATGCGTGAAGTGCTAATTTACTGAATCGACTAATTGCAAAAGTGGACTGATTCATGCGATTGCGAATGAATTCCATTTTTAGTCGTCCACTTTCATACATATCCATATATATACTTGTATATGCGTAATTTATGTGTGTTCGTAAGTGCTTTTAATCATATTTTCTCATGTGTTCAGGAATTTGACATTTCATGTAAGCTGCTATTTTTTGAACGGAAAATTCTTATATATTATTAGTACATTTAGCTACATACCTATTATATGCATACATACAGATATGTTTATGTACAATAAATTACACATACATATATACAGAATCTCTTACGTTTTTCACTTTTTATGTATTTATCCATACTTATTTAATTACATAATTTTTCATGAGTAGATTTTTATATTGTACATACATGCAATTTACACTGGAGAAGGAACATTTAAATAGTAATGTACTATTAACATTCAGGTTAATTTCTGAATTGCATACAGTTTTCTCAGTACCCATTTAATCCGGTTTATTTTAGCTAAATCTAGCTGTGGGCATTGAGCGATTTTTACTGCTACTTTAGAGCACAGTTTGCTTATCGTAACTTTTTAATCTGTTTCTGAAATCCTGTTTAAGTCTATAATGAAATTTGTATTTGTTATTGAGCTGAAATACTGAAGACATTCAGATATTGGTGGTGTACGTAGTGTATGGGAATTGTCTAAATCTATTAGCTCGGTTCGGTCGGATCTCAATCAAGTTGATGTTTATCATCTGTTATATATATTTATTACCTGTTATTAGCAATTCTTTTCCACTCATACTTAAATTATCCTTTTTTCTTGTTCAATAGCTTTGCAATAAAGATACGCATTTGTGCAATTACATGAATTTATAGACATTTTCTGAGTCTAGACATGCTCAATATGAAGATCAGTCATTTTTGCCAGTCTATTGTTAGCTGTTACATATATGAAATTAAGTCCGAAGAAATATTTTTAAGGAAGTAGTTCTTTTGGAATAGTTTAGATAGTTTTAATAAATGTTATTGTGGTAGTGAATCAGATTGTCCCTTTACAAATAATTTTCATTGATTTACTGAATAAAAGATAGCTGCTTAGACTGCGTCGAACCGTTCTCAAAAATTTTCAATAAATTTGTATATCTCTGCTATCAGGATTAGAAAGAAGAACCTAGAAAGAAAATGTTCTTTATGAATTAAATATGAAAAAAATGGTCTTGGAAAACAAGTGCGTTATAATTCCAAATTAATCTTTAGGGCAGACTCAAGTGGTTCTTAGGCTATCGCATAATACATGAATTGCTGAATCATTAAATGAATTGAAATTAGTTCGAATAATATTTCGATGAATGGTTTTTCCATTTCAGTACATCAATCAATGCTTAAAAACATTAAAAAATAATATAAAATATTTTAATCAAACTTTATTTTCGAAAATTAGAATTTAATATATTATTATTTTTAATTTGTAATTCTTTTTTCATTAGATAAGTTTTAATTAATTTCAAGAAAAAAATTTTAATGTTTTGTATTCAGTAAACAACATAAAAAATGTTGAAATAAACAAATTAGTTATTTCTTTTTTCATAAATTTCCTTGGCGCTTTCTATTTCTTCAAAAATCTTTTAGTTCTTCGCTTGTCTCAAAATGTCGGTTGTATTGTTTAGTTTTTATTGTGTCACTTGATAATTTTAAATGCAATCAGTTCACTTTCAATGTTTTGCGGCTACGCTATTAGTTAAACGCTTTCAATTAGTTGTAATTCCCTTAAGTAAAGTGTAATTTTCTATTTGATTTTATACATATCTTAGATGACGTTTTTTTTTAATTTGTTAAGATATTTTAGGTACTACCAGGCTAAATTTACTTTTTATACATATATCTAATTATTTCATTTACCCAGGTATTTGTCATAAATTAACTTCCCTATCCACTATACATTACCAAAGGAAGTAAATTTTATGTACATTACTATACAATTCTCTATTATGCATCTTTATTTCACACTTAAGTTATTGAATTAAATTGGTGGCTTATCTAGTAACAAATTTCATTTTATTCATACCTAACCGCGCTCACTTCTTTACCGCTTCGCATAGACATTTTCCTTAGCGTACAGCACAATTTCTTTTCAACTATTTGTAGCTGCGCACTAATTTGTTAAAAAAATTCTATACAAATAATTGATGGTATGACAAGAAGGAATTTAATGAAGCACTTGTACTTAGAAATAAATATGTAAACATGAACGAGCTGGCAGCTTGGCTTTAAATGTTTGTAACTTTGCCAAATGAAACTTAACTATATTGTTTTATTACTTATTAGTTTTATATTCAGGAATTATTAAAAAATCGCTGAGAATGAATAAGGTGTTACGTATACGCCATGTTCACACCCAAAAGAGGTTTATTTTACAATATGTTGGTGCATACAAAAACCAAAATGCCTTGATATATAGATTCTTCGCATTGCCAACAATATTATTCCAGCAATTGGTTAAAATTAATTCAGTCAGTTTAAACTGAAGCATCAAAGGTGCAATAAACCCTCAATCTTCTTATCAATATTCAATTAGTTTTCTATCAATTTATTGAGGTTAGCAATTTATTTTTTGCTTCAACAAAAACAGTTCTTTCCAAGAACTAAAACAATACATAATTTTATTAAGAGAGTTAGATTGCAGTCAGAGTAATGTTTTCTGGCTAAAAATTGTATTTGAAAGATTTAAAACATCAATAAAGAAATATTTTTTAACAATATTTTAAAAGAGGAATACTTAATTAAAATGTAAAGTAACATATTAAAATGTTCAGCTAATAAAAGTTTGCATAATATATTTCTCAATATTTAATATTTAACTTACTTTAAGCTTTGGATAAGAAATAATAATAAAATAAAGTAAGGAACTGTAATGAAATATAAATATTCGAATTTTGATTACAATAAATGTGCAAAAATGTTTGGGAACTAAAAATTTGCTACAATTTAAATATATTTCGATAAAGTCTTAAAACATATAGGCTCCTGTTTTTTTTTTAACGCCGCGCCTATAATTAGGCAACATATACATGTGAGCATTTTTTAAAACAATACCTTGCCTACATGACGAAAGAAAGAGCGGACGAAAGAGAAAGATATGGAACGATAAGAGAAACTAACCAAAAAATAACGCAATTCATTACTAAATTTCTATGTAAAGAAAAAATTGGCTGTATAATATAAAAATATTAAAAATATTATCTGCTATAAATTACGTGCAAATAGTTATTAAACATAAAAAAAAGCATTTTCAGCATTTTTTTACACACGGTAACTTTCTCACGCTCCGCTCAACACATCACTATATCAGAAAAGCAATCAGACCAAGTTATATGTAAATTTTATAATTTTGAAAATTCTCCAAATCATACCCAGTCTCTTATGACATAATTGAATTCCGTTTCTACTTAAGTCTGCCCAAATGCGTGCCATATGTTTTCGCCACACATTCTTAGACGCAGCTCTCCTGTTGCGAATACATTAGCGGCGTTCGTACAGTCACAATTTCACGCGAATATGATTTTCCAATGGCCGAGAGACCCGACAGCGAACCGCTGGGACTAGTGACGGCCGCCGTTGTTGTAGCCGAACCAAGGCCACTGCTATTGCTCGACACTAACATTTGACCTGTGACTTGTTGTTGTTGTTGCTGTTGCCGATGCTGCTGATATGTAGGTGGCATTGGCAGCGTGCCGTGATGATGATAAATATTGCCGGCAGCACCATGTACAACACCTGCGGTTGCCATCATTTGCAACATCGACGAGGCGGACGTATTGTGTGGCTGATGAGCTCGCTGCACTTGTTGTTGTTGTTGTTGTTGTTGTTGTTGTGCTTGTAGGTGTTGTTGTCGCTGTTGCTTTTGCTGTTGTTGTTGCTGCTGATGATGATGGTTGTGTGGCAGCGTATGATACCCACCCGGATGCGATGGCATTGGGTACATCTGCACTGTGCCGGGCGATACCGTCGATGGCGTGCCCTGTGAGGCCGGCGATGAAACGCTTGGCGGCGGGAAGGGCGATACAGATGCCGATGACGAGCAACCAGTATTTGCTGTGCCAACCGTCGTTGTTGTTTTGTAGTGATCTATTTGCGCGTATATCGTCGGCTCTTCAAAGTAATCGTATGATGGTGGTGGTGGTGGTGATTGCGCAGACACCGTCGGCTGTTGCTTGAGGCGCTGTAGTGTGCTCCCACCGGCATTGGCCGGAATCTTTGGCAACATCTTGCGTACGCTGGAGCCGTGCGGTAGTGTGCCGTCGACAGTGACGGACATATTGTTTGTATTTATACCGGCAGCTTGCAGTAACATGTCGCTGCTGCAGTCGACCGAAATGGACTTTTTGGGTATGTTGCTGGAGCTGGCGCTGCCGGACGCTAGTGTTAGCTCGGCGTAATGCAGCTCGTCATCCTAGAATGTAGAAGAAATTGGAAGTTGTTAGAAACATTTTGCATTTCAGCGGACCTAAGCTTGTATATTTGATTATACATTCAAAGCCTTATGTGATCGAAAAATTAAGTACAGAGATATAATAGGCATACATTAAAGATGTACACTATACTTGCTTAGATGTTTTTTATTTTCATTTATTTATTTAACATAACGTGCTTTAATTCATAAAATAAGGTAGTTTTAAAACCGACG